>CM039092.1:48762786-49962786 GCA_022113865.1 Chimonanthus praecox | reverse complement strand
CCCTGATGGGTTTTCCACGTAAATCCGGTGTTATGATGTTTTGTGGCATGTGAGTTATATTTCTACATGGTATCAGTCAGAATTCGATCCTACGTCGGAATCACACAGCCGAATTTTTTTTTCCAGCACATCTTGTCACTGTGCTTCTGTAATACACACCAGAGATTTTATCTAAATCCACAAAAAACTCTTCAAGCCCACCGTGAGAGGACTCTTTTGCTACTGGACCTTTTTTTTTTTTTTTCTCCCGTCACTGCTTGGTCAACCGTGGTTTGTCACCGCCACCGGTTGAGATCTGATTGCCGACGCCGGTTACTGCCGGACGTCGCTCCGCCGCCGAGGGCATATCTGTCGGCATCTTCCCCCGATCTCTCAGATCTGATCTGCCCTTCAGCCGCCTGAATCTTCTTTGTGCCTCGCCGACGACTCTCTCTGCTCGGCTACTGTGCATCTCGTGTGCCTCACTCACGCACAGATCTGACGTTAACAGCTCCGGCGTACAGATCCGGTCGATCTGCTCAGACCCCGCCGATCCACTCTTGCTGCCGCCGGAGTTGGATTTCGCTGCCGCCGTCTCTCAAGTCTTTCAGATCTGGTTCCGCGCCGGTTGCCATTCCGCCTCAGATCTGAGCACCCGTTCGTCTACTGTTCAGATCTGAAGTTTCAGATCTCCTGCCTCTGCTACCTCTCTTCAGATCGGGAGTTCGCCGGCGTCGCTCCGCCTCGTTTCTTTCAGCACTGCTCGCCCTAAAGAGGGGTTGCCGGATCTGATACTTTGCCAGCCGATCTGGCGGCTCTTCCCTTTCAGATCTGCCGGACACTACTTCCGCCGCTAGTTTCCAGATCTGCTTCCGGCCGACATCAGGTCCCTGTCTTCAGCCTGCAGTCTTCCGCTGCCGATCACCATCGCTCTTGAGATCTGGTTGCAAAGCCATCGCAGCCGTACGCAGACTCCAGCAGAAAGGGGCGTTCTGTCTCTCGCCGTCTCTGTTTGCTTCGGCTCCGGTCGGCTTCCGCTGCCCTACTGCTCTGATCTGGTGGCTCTTCCCTTTCAGATCTGACGGACACCACTTCCGCTGCTTCAGATCTGTTCTGCATAGCCGTCTGCACCGGTCTCCCTTCCTGCATGCTGCTGTTTTCTCATCTCAGATCTGCGCGTGCCGGACCGATCTACTGCTTCAGATCTCAGCTCGCTTTCTCGCCGATTGGACTCTCCATTTTTGGCTCCGGCTCCGATCTGTTCTTCTCCGATTGTTGCTGTTGGTTTTTGGACTACCGTCAGCAGTCGCTGTCGTCGCCTGCTCCGGTTGGTTTCCCCAGCAGTCGCTGTCGTCGCCGGCCCTGTTAGTTGCCTGCCCTCTTCATTGCCCCGGCGAGTACGACTGGCACCGCCTGAGCAGAGAACCAGCCAGATTGGTTTCCACCAATTTTTTTTTACCTTAGGAGATAAAGCAGGAAGAAGAGGGGAGAGTTTAAAAAAAAAAAAAAAAAAATTTACAAACTGATTGTGTTTTTTGTTTGCAGTAGTTCTGCCTCTCTATCTAAACCAGCTCTGCACCCAGCACCGCTCGATGGGTGAATCCGACTGTAATCCCAGTCTGAAACTTTCTTCTGTCCTTTTGAATACAAATAATTATGTTCTCTGGTCTCGGGCTGTTCACTTATCTCTTGGTAGTAAGAAAAAGTTGGGGTTTATCAATGGCAAGATTGTGCCTCCTACACCTGTCTCCGCATCTAAGGCTTCAGCTACTACTTCCGAAGACGCAGATACTGACTCTGCTTATGATACTTGGCTATCTAATGATCAACTGGTTCGATCATGGCTTCTTAATTCTATGGAACCCAACATTGCTGGAATTTTTACATTCTCCGATTCTGCAAAGGAATTATGGGATTCTGTGACCGGTATGTATGGTAGTCGAAATAATATTGCTCGGGTGTTTCAGCTTCAAAATAAGATTGCGACTGCGCTACAGGGCGAACAGAAATTTTGCGATCTTACTGGCCATATGAAAAGGCTATGGGATGAGCTACATTTATATCGTCCTCATACCACTGATGCACAGACTCTTTTGCACCGAGATGAAGAGGACCAAGTTTTCTCGTTACTTCGGGCCTTGGGGCCAAAATATGAATATTTGCGGAGTAATATCCTTATGACTGATCCGCTACCCTCCTGGATTGCTGTTTGTGCTATCATTCAACGCGAAGAAACGCGACAAGAAACTATGAATCCTGCTCTTCTTCCATCCTCTGAGAACTCCTCCTCCAGTGCTTTTGTGACTCATAAAAATGAGCGCCGACCCTACTCTGAGTCTGAGAAGAAGAAGGTTCAGGTTCCAAATAAAGGCCGACGGGACACTATTCGTTGTGATCATTGTGGCAAGGTTGGGCACTCGAAAGACCGTTGTTGGTTGTTACATCCTCATCTCAAACCAAACTTTGAAGCAAAAAGGAGAGCCAAGGCTAATGTCGCAGATACTTCCACCACTCTGGATCAGTTGAGTCAAATCCTATGCAATCTACGTCAGTCTTTGCCTTCTACAAATCCGTCTTCCTCGTCTCATACAGCAGGTACCATTCATGCGTCTCTTGCTTCCCATTGTACTGGTCATTCTTGGATTATTGACTCTGGTGCTACTGATCATATGGCTAATTCTCCTTCTTCTGTGTCTGATTTTTCCACATCATACCGTAAACATGATGTCTATCTAGCCAATGGCACTGTGGTTCCTGTGACCGGCCGTGGTCAAATTGATTTTTTTTCAAATAGCGTCTTTTCTACTGCTCTTGTTGTTCCTTCTTTTCCAACTCAACTCATGTCAGTTGGAAAACTTACTAATGCTTTGAATTGTGATGTCATTTTTTCTCCTAACTCTGTCGTCTTTCAGGATCGAACTTCCAAGAGGACGATTGGTAAAGGCACATATTTAATGGGTTATACTTACTACATTCACCTACTAAGGCTTACAAAGCCACGAACTTAGTAGAGAGTCACATCCTGCACCAACGGCTTGGACATCCTTCAAGTCGGATTTTGTCTTATCTTTTTCCTTCTGTTTCTTTTCCGTCTAGTGTTTGTGATGTCTGTCAATTTTCTAAACAAACTCGTTTACCATTTGTTTCTTCTAATTCTAAGTCTATTGACCATTTTGAGTTGATTCATTCTGATGTATGGAGTGCTCCAGTTGCTTCTTATGATGGTTATAAATATTTTGTTTTATTCATTGATGATTGTACTCGTGTTACATGGTTGTACTTACTCAAATCTAAGAATGAAGTGTTCCTTGCTTTCAAAGCCTTTCACAACATGATCATTACTCAATTTCATGCCAAGGTGAAAATTTTCCGCTCTGACAATGGCACTGAATATGTCAATGCTAATTTCGCCGAATATTTTCATAACCAAGGCATCATTCATCAAACTAGCTGCGTGGGTACACCACAACAGAATGGTGTATCAGAACGAAAAAACCGTCACATCTTAGAAACTGCACGAGCTCTTATGTTTCAAATGAATATTCCTAAGAAGTACTGGTCTCATGGTGTTCTGACGGCCATCTATTTGATTAATCGACTTCCTAGTCGGGTTAACAATTTTAAATCACCATTGGAAATGCTGAAGAATAGAAAGCTTATTTTGTCGCATCTGCGTGTGTTTGGGTGTGTCTGTTATGTACACCGCCAACCTCTTCATCGTGACAAGTTAGATGCCAGATCTGTCAGATGTGTCTTTTTCGGCTATTCTTCTTCACAGAAAGGGTACGTTTGTTATGACCCAGCATCTCGCAAGCTCATTGTCTCCCGTGATGTGCGCTTCGCTGAATCTGAAGTGTATTTCTCAGTTCATAGTGATTCTAGGAATCGGTCCCAGGGGGAGAACTTATCTGCTTTGGTACCTCTTCCTACTGTAACTGATGATATCTCTTGTAGCAGAAATACGGTGATTATGTCTCCAGCAATTGAAATCCCAACAGTTTCTACTGAGACTACATCTGCAGTAATTCAGCCGATTTCTCCACCAACTGACATACCGGCTCCTCCCCTTCCATTACGGAGATCGAGTAGAGAGACTCGTCCTCCAAAAGGAATGAAAGATTTCTTCACTTACCATGCTGTATCATACCCAATGGAGGCTTCTCTGACATATGATAATGTTACTCCGTCTCATTTGGCTTTTTTGAGTGCAATGTCCAATGAACAAGAACCAAAGACATTTCGTGAAGCTAACTCAATATCTGTTTGGCGACAGGCAATGAAAGAAGAATTGCAAGCACTTGATGATAATAAAACTTGGAATATAGTCAAGTTGCCTATCGGAAGGAAGACAGTTGGGTGTCGTTGGATATACAAAATCAAATATAAAAGTGATGGAACTGTGGAACGACACAAGGCAAGACTGGTTGCCAGAGGTTTTACACAAACATATGGAGAAGATTACACAGAGACTTTTGCACCTGTTGCAAAGATGAACACTTTTCGAGTGATTCTCTCATTAGCAGCAAATCAGGGTTGGAAATTATCTCAGATGGATGTAAAAAATGCTTTCTTGCATGGTGACCTAGAAGAGGAGGTATACATGAGTGTTCCACCAGGACATTCACAAGAATCCAAAGTTGGATTTGTGTGCAAGCTGAAAAAGGCCATATATGGACTTAAGCAATCTCCTCGTGCGTGGTATGCTAAGCTCAGTTCTGTTCTCATGAGTAATGGACTTAAAAGGAGTGCGGCTGATTCTTCGTTGTTTGTAAAAAAAGGTATGTGTGGTATAACTGTTGTTTTAGTGTATGTTGATGATATAGTGATCACAGGTGATGACAAACTTGAAATTACAAGGCTTAAGACGCTACTGCACAAGAAATTTGCCATCAAAGACCTGGGAGTGTTAAAGTATTTTCTTGGATTAGAAGTTGCCTACTCAAAGAAGGGCATATTTCTCAATCAAAGAAAACATGTGCTGGACCTGTTGCAGGATAGTGGAAAGATGTGAGTTAAACCATTAGATACTCCAATTGACAGTGGAGGTAAACTTGATAATGATGGTGAATTATTATCTGATATTGGTCAGTTCCAAAGGTTAGTTGGTCGATTGATTTATCTAACGATTACTAGGCCAGATATTTCCTATGCAGTTAGTCTAGTAAGCAGATTTATGCATGCACCTACAGTTACTCACATGAATGCTGTCAATCGAATTTTACAATATCTGAAGGGCTCTCCAGGAAGGGGAATATGGATGCGGAAGAATGGAAATAGTTCCATTACTGCTTACACTGATGCTGATTGGGCAGGCTGTCCGGTTGATCAGGGATCTACAACAGGATATTGTACTTTTGTGGGAGGTAATCTGGTAACTTGGAAAAGTAAAAAACAGAGTGTTGTTGCAAGATCAAGTGCAGAAGCTGAATATCGTGCAATGGCCTTAACCACCAGTGAAGTTATTTGGCTTCGGTCCTTATTAAAAGATTTGGGTTTTGGTTCTAATCAGCCAACGCAAATGTTTTGTGATAATCAAGCTGCCATTCACATTGCTTCAAATCCGGTGTTTCATGAGAGAACCAAAAACATTGAGGTGGATTGTCATTTTGTTCGAGAAAATTTGCAAGCTAATATTATTTCTACTCCGTTTGTTCGCAGTGATCAACAATTAGCAGATATCTTCACAAAAAGTCTCTCCGCTGTTAAATTCCAAGATATTTTGTTCAAGTTGGGCTCAATCGATATTTTCGCACCTACTTGAGGGGGAGTGTTGAAATAGGAAAGAGAGGATGAGTAGGACTCTGAGTCCTAACTCCATTAGGTCTCAGAGTCCTAACTTCATTGGGTCACAGAGTTCTAACTCAATGGGGTCTCAGAGTCCTAAATAGAATTCATACTTGTATTTTCTCCTATAAATATGTCTCTAATGTAAATGGAAATACACAGTGAAATAATATACTCTCTCTCTCGTGGTTTTTTTCCCTGATTGGTTTTCCACGTAAATCCGGTGTTATGATGTTTTGTGGCATGTGAGTTATATTTCTACAATCTCCCCTAAAGAAATCCTAAAGGGGAAGGATTCCTAGAATGTAGTGTATACAATGGCTTTGTTATATAAGTCCTATGGTTGAATAAGGACCAATTTATTTGATGGGGATACGGATGAAGAGAACTTAATATGGAGAGCCTTTAGCTAGTCAAATATGGGCAAATACATTGCCAGGTTGAAAAATAGAGTTTTTTTTTAATGGTGCTCCACACGAACAATTGTGTTGACTATGAAAAGTTCTCTCTCTCCTAGAGAAATCCGAAAAAGGATTCCTCTTGCATGTGATTAAAAGAGTGTATTTTAGTCAACTTAGATTGGCATTAAGAATAATGTATCTTTACTCTAGAATTCACCTAGATGCATTCTAATTGTGGGTGAGAGTAGAAATAAGAAGTCTTTATGTGGATAATTTGTAGTATAAGAAGTAATCTCCATTTCAAAGGCTCTAAGCTATGAATTAAGTGGTCAAAAGTTCAACTATATTTGAGAGGAAATGTTATTTATATCTCAATTCAAGAGAATATAAGATTCTCATGAGTGTTAAATGCAGACAATAACAACTCATGGGGAAAGGTTGGGGAAGGATGCGGAAAGGTGGAGGAAGGGGGATGACAAAAGGAAGGCAGGGGAGAGGAGGAGGATCAATGTCTTTAATAGTTTGGATTGATTATAGGTAAGCTCTATTTTATTGTATAAAAATAGGATTTATCATAAATTTCACTTTTGAAGCTTATTGGAATTCCATCGAGCAAATGTTATATAAGAAAAGTTTCGATTTAAATAATAATATGAGTAGTCAGAGTCTTCCAAGACCAAGCAAATAATAATCGATCTCCTTTTTACCTTTTGGAGAAATGCAAACTATGCTTTATGAAGTCATCATAGACATTATGCTTGACAGATATAACCTATAGAGTAATTGGGTTGAGTGAAGTATTCATCCAATCACATTAGAAATGGACATAAAAAAAATAATCTTATTTCATGTATCTAGTGAAACACCTAGAATTTATTGACTTGAATAAAGTCATAGCCACTCTTTAGTAAATGGAACCACCCATTGAAGTTGATTGCCTTATCTAGGGGTGAAATTCGGATAGGGTTTTGGCCCGAACCCGCATGACTCGACCTGAAGATCATGTGGGTCGGGTTATGAAAGTCGGGTCAGCGGGTCAGATCAGGTTGAGAAGTCAAAAACCAACATTGAATTCGGGTCGGGTTGAGTTGAGAGATTTTTAAGTTAACCCGACCCGATCCGATCAAACCCGACCCAACCCGGTAAAAAGTAGACTAAAATATGTTCAAAATGCGGGTCAGGTCAGGTTTCGGGTTGAGTCGAGTTATAATTTAGGTTAAGTCGGGTCAAGACATTTGAGTCAAAAAGTCGGGTCAAAAAGTCGGGTTGGGTTTCATGTATTAGTAACACGAGCCGGATTGGGTTTTAAAAAACCTGACCCGACCCGGCCCGATTTCAACCCTAGCCTTATCAAAGTACATTAGGTTTTTGACAGTTTTGATTAATACTTTTTTTTTTTTTTATTATGTTTCTCATCCAAGCCATTTAATTTCTCTAAATATTGAAGGCAGAAATAGTTCTGCTAAGACTATTTAATGGAAATATTAAAACCCATGGCAAAGGGAGTTCTCTTGCCTAATGAATTTATTACAAGTTCTCTCTCTTACGTTACATTTTGTGTCAATATCATGTCATGATAGTATGGTTGTCTCCTTCTATCAATCTTGGTATTCTTAAATTACTCTTGTCACTATTCAATATACTTTCCATTACTAGTGCACCTCTCTATTGAGATTTACCCTTTAAATGAATTTTGGACCACACATAACTAAAAGTGTTGTACTGAAGAGCACATGAATATGTGGTGGGTAAAGTTTGTCAACATTGATCAACCAACCTAGCAATTGTTTTGGCTTTTTAAATTTTGATAAATATAATTCATTGATTTATACAAGGCAAAAAAATATCAAAGGAGAAGGACTCTTGGTGTTGCCCAAAGTGGGAAAGAGATTAGGGTTTTTGCAAAGGGGCTTAGGGCAACCTTTCCTATGCTATTTCTTAGTGTAAATGGGTAAGGTCTCAAGTAGGAGAAACTTGGATATTTCAAAACCAGTTTGCCAAAACATAACTTTTGAAGACTTTAATTTTTTTTATAAATTCTACGACAAAACTTGAGTCTATAAATAACTTTCATCGGAAAACAACACTCGGGGAAACTTAAAAAAAAATAAACTTTTCAAATCTGCATAGATCCGGAAATCACTGAAATCAAATACGATTAAACACCAAGGGGAGTTTGCACGGGTTCCTAAGTTATTCATGTGTATCTAACTAAGGAGAAAATGTGTGCAACTTTTGAAGGTCTAAAAGTTAAATTCTAAGTTTTTGTGAATTTTTAAAGAATTTTTCTGTAAATAATCTAATAAATACAAAATTATTAAAATGTCACAACTTAAGCTCCCAAGTTTGGATTTGAGCTAACTGGGACTCGTTGGAAAGCTCACACACCCAACTACGCTACTAAACCACATTCATCGGAATCGGAAACCTACAAATCTCCTCAAAACACAAAATCGGAAGTCAAATCATTATAATAGTTGCTAGTTGAAAAATGCATCTAGACATTTAACTGAGATAAGTACAAACTAGATGGGTTCGCATGTACTAGGAGTTGAGGTAGCCATCTTCTTCTCTTTCTTAGAGTGAAGGGAGCTTAATGGCACTCCAACATTATGTATCTTTTCTACTGTAATTAATTGATTGAATTTGTACACTCTAACTATTAGAATTTTAAACCATGTTTAAAAATATTACAAACCGAGTTCTATCATTGTGCTTAGGCCTTTAAGTTCATAGTTTGGACCCAAGTCTTTTAGGGACTACGTGGTTGTATCCACAATGAGGTTTTTGAGCATTATAATGATACATATGAGAGAAATAATTCTAAATAAAAGGTAAGGAATTAAATTTTGTCAATAATGCAGATTTTTTTTGAAGATTGACAAAATTTTAGACATTGAGGGGGGCATATAAAATTTTCTTTCTTTAATGTGGGCTAACAATTGAATTTTTTAAAAATGCCACTAGTTATACAAACATATAGTGCAATCTTACCATTTTTTTATTTCTGGGAATTACCCCTGCTTGCCTGCACCCCTCCTCTCCACGGCTGCATTTGGATGAGGGTGTAAGGGTAATGGGGTTACCCCTCATTATCCTTGTTTGATACCTAAAGGGTAAGGGTAAAAAATCATTTTTTTATCCCTCCCCCTATGGCTGCAATTCGGGTTGGGTTTTGGTCCAACCTGCATGACCCGACCCGAGAAATCATGAGGGTTGGGTTGAGAATTTTGGGTCAGTGGGGTCGGGTCGGGTTAAGAACATAAAAACTCACATGAAATTCGGGTCGGGTTGGGTTGCGGATTTTACAAATTAACCCGCCTCGACCTGGCTAAAATTAGGTTAAGATGGGTTCAGAATGCGGGTCGGGTTGATTCAGGTTAGAATTCGGGTCGAGTCGGGTTGTGAAGTTCGGGTTGAGAATTCGGGTCAGGTCAGGTCGGGTTCCATATATATCAACTTGGGTCGGGTTGGGTTTTAAGGAACCCGACCCCCCGACCCAAGTTGCATCTCTCTCCCTCCCTCCACTTTTGAAAACCCTTTCCTTGAGTTTTCATATTTCTTAGGATAACTCCTGGTCAAGGATAATCCAAAATTTACACCTCATTCAAATGCAACCACAGCCACAGCCACGTACCTCTCCCACACCAAAGAGAGAGAGAGAGATGTACTAGATTCTAAGTTTTCCAGGCTATACAATCAATTTCTAAAAAGTAGAATGTTGAGAATTATTATGAGACAGATGAGAGGAACAAATCTAAATAAAAGTTAAAGGAATTAAAATTTGTCAACAATGTATAGAAATTTTTGAAATTTGACAAAATTTAAATCATTGAAAGGCCATATAAAAAAATTCTATTTTTAGTGAGGGCTAACATATGATTTTTTCTAAAATGCCACTAATTATGGCCAGCGATCCTCCCATGGGCACTTTGTGTATATAGACACGGATTTTACTGTGATGCCCATTTTGCCCTTCACCTGCCGTACCGAAAATTTAAAACAATAGGAATGTTAGAAATCGGCTAACAAATCAGATCCCTTACTAGTTTTTGACGAGTCGATTTACTGTTCACGGGTGATTCAGAGAGCTGATTTTACTATTCATGAGTGAGCTGATTTTACTCTTGGTGAACTGAATTATTTTACATTTTCGGTACTGCAAATGAAGGGCAAAATGGTTATCACGGTAAAATCTGTGTCTTTATACACAAAGTGTTGGTGGGAACATCGCTCACCCTACTTATTCATATATCATGCAATCTTAAGATTTGTTTTTATTTATAAACATGACCCTGCTTGCCCGCAATCATTCTATCGAGTCTATCATTAAATTTAGAGAGGATAGACTTTACTAATGCCATTTAAGTGTATACTCTTGTATATGTAGATTGAAATGAACTCTAATCTATTCAAGAAATTTGGAAGAAATATCAAATCGATAATAGTCCAGTTTATTTCGGCACCAAATTTAGAGCGGAAGGAACTACCGAATAACCATAAACTTTCTAGCTTCAATTAAGTTTGTTTGAAGTCCACTGACCCAAATTTCGTGACTGCTCAACTAGTTTAACCAGGTCTGGTTTAGATCAATCTAATTGTTAATCAACCCATTAAGAAATCTACCCCTATTTTTTATGGTGAAGTTTGAGTAAGATTGGATTGATTGACTTAGATTTGGTTAAGAGTTATGAATCGGATTTTATTGTAAATTTGGGTCAAATTAGATCAAAGATAAAACTGCGGGTCAATTTATTAGATAAGGACAAGGGTGTACTTTAATAAAATCGGCCGATATCACTAATATATTAGCGATATATATCGTCTGATATCGGTCGATTTTATAATATATTGTCTTTTTTAAAAAAAAAAAATTGTTTCGGTGGTGGCCTAGGGCCGATATTAATGATTTCCATTTTTTTTCAAAACTGAGCCTCCTTTCATTTTGTTTTTTTATAAAAAAGAAAAAGTATATAGATGACTATCTTTCATAACCGTGAAATTAATTTTTATAACTCAATTTAAAAAAAATATGTAAAGAACCATGCAATGCAGATGTCATAAGAAATATGATGGGAGCATTATCATTGCACCCTTATCTTCTATACAATATGTAGTTTATCATAAACATACCAAAGTTACTAATCTAGATCATTAAACGACACTAGTTATCAGATTGTGTCACTATAATATAAATTAAAAAGGAAATTGTGAGCACATGCAGACTGCAGAACATTTGTTTTTCATTCATTAAGAAAGAAAACTATATAATATCCTTTCATATAAAAATCGAACACAGATCCTGCCTTAGATTATTTAGTGTCACTATGTATTATCTATCTACCAGAATTGTGTTCCTGAAATTAAAAATAAAAAATAAAAAATAACTTATCTGTTCACTGGTCAAATTGATTATTTTAAGACCGAATTCGGGTCTACAAAGAGGAATGATCAATTGAAATCACAACGTGTGATAAAGTTGATTAGGACTCTATCATCAGAGCACACCCTCCCTTTTATTTGTGGGATATAATCAAATGCAAATTTAAAGATATTTTTTTTTCGTGTGGAAATATCAGACAAAGTCCTACTAAAGTGGCCCCATCTAGAGGACAATAGAATGGCTCTAAGTTTCTTAATATAGTAGTCAAAGTGCAAAGTGCAATCAAAGCATCAAGATCTTGATGTCTAAACCGCAAATCATATGTTTAAACTCAAGCTTAATTTTGTTAGATGCACTCTACTTTAAAATATCTGGAACTTTGTAGATTTATACTCTTATTATATCAATATTAACAAAATACCACATAATCGTTTAAAAGTAAAAAGAAAATTGGATATTAAACTTCCAAGCATATTATGTAAGCACAGGTAATATACATGCACAAATTTATTGTCAAAAAACAGGTTTATTCTATAAAAAAGGATCTAAAATAATTACGTAAAGACCTAGACACATGATTTCTATTGAATTAAGGAAATCAATATAGGAGCAATTTATTTAGAAGGAAAATCGAGATCCTACCTAAGAGACTCATGCAAACATGGGTAGTTGGATTTTGGGTCCAAGAAATGGGCCTAAGGGCCTAAGCATAGGGGACAACTCAATCTATTAATAGTTTAGAAGTTTAATAATCAAACTCTATTCAAAATTCAATCAAGTAAATAGAAAAGGAAAATGGGATAACATCAAAGTGCCACTGAAGCTCCCCTCACTCAATGTAAGAGAAGAAGATGGCAAACTAAACTCCTTGTTCATGCCCACTTGTAAAGTGCATATCTCGTGTAACTTAAGCACCTAGAAGAACTAATGAACTAAAAAGTAGTGAAAACCTTATCATCTTTAGATTGGATTGAAGGGAGCTCAATTACCCCATATCTTACAAAAATTATTAACACTCCTCCCCCTCCCCTCCCCTCCACACTCCTCTTCCTCCTCCTCCCCCTCCCCCTCTTTAAGAAAATCACCAACTTCATCGCAAAACTATCATTAGAGAAAGTTTGCACTAACCTATGAATATAGAGTATACAATGGTTATCTTATATTAACTTGATGCTTGAGAAAACACTATTACATCTAATGGAGAAATAGATAGAGAGATCCAAGGTGGAGAATTTTAGCTGGCCAAATATGACCAAAAGAAGAAGATAGCTAACTCAACTCTTGGTTCATGCCCACTCATATGGTTCATACCTCATTGTGTAATTTAGACACCTTGACGCACTCACGAACCAAAAGTTATGAACACCCTCTATCCTTTCTTTCTAGGCGGGAAAGAAAGGAGTTCCACCTGTTCAAATCTTGTAAAAGCTACTAGAAGTTTCCCCCTCCCTCCCTCGACACACATAACTTCATTATCAAACTATCTTCATAGCAAGTTAGCATTGCCTAATGATATAGAGTATTCAAGGGCTACTTTATATAAATTCTTTAGTTGAATGAGGACTAATGGATTTGTTGGAGATATGGAGGAAGAGAATCCAACTTGGAGAGTTTTTAGGCTATTGTATTTAGCCAAGAAAGGTTCTCTCTCTACCATTCCCCCACCAACAAAAAAAAATAATAAAAAAATAAAAAGAAAAGAGAAATACTAAAGGAAAAGGATTCCTAGTATATAGTGTATACAAGGGCTACCTTATATAAGCCCTATGGTTGAATAAGGACATTGATGGAGATATGGATGAAGAGAATCTAACTTGGAGAGTTTTTAGCTAGCCTAATAAGGTGACATACATAGTTAAGGTTGAAAAATAACATATTGTTCAATGATGGTGCACACTAGCAACTGTATTTAACTGAAAAAAGTTCTCTCTCTTCCAATTCCCTTCCCCCCATAAAAAAATACTAAAGGGAAAGGATTCTTAGTATATAGTGTATACAAGGGCTACGTAATATAAGCCATATGGTTGAATAAGGCCTGATGGATTTGATGGAGATATGGATGAAGAGAATCCAATGTGGAGAGCTTTTAGCTGGTCAAATATGGTCACATACATTGTTGGGGTTGAGAAATAGAATCTTATTTAATGATGGTGCACACTAACAATTGTATTAACTATGAAAGGTTCTCTCTCTCCCCCAAAGAAATTATAAAGAGAAAGGATTCCTAATGCATGTGACAAACAAGAGTGGCATTTTATTAAAGTCAGATTGGCATTAAGAATAATACACTTTTACTGTAGAATTCACCTAGATTACATTCGTGTGAATGGTGCCCAGTATAAGAAGTCATCCCATTTCAAAGGGTCTAAGTTATGAATTAAGTGGCGAAAATTTCATCAGTATTTGAGAGGAAAATGTTATTTTATGTCTCAATTTAAGGAAATATACCATTCTAATGGGTGTTAAATGTAAACAATAACAACTCATGGGGAAAGGTGGAGGAAGGAGGATGAAAGAAGGAGAGAGGGGGGTGGGTTGGGGGTTGGGAGGATTTGGATTGATTATATATGGGCTCTATTTTGCTATATAAATCTGGGATTTCCATTCTGAACAACAAGATGTTGTCATCTCCTTTAGTTAATCCTTTATTTTAATTTTTGTCTAAGATATTTAACAAAAAGATAATCAAAGAGGCTACTTAATGTAATTAGAATTATTATTATTTATTTATAATCTAAGTAGCTTAAACGACATTTCTGAAAGAGGGGATAAGATTTTAAATTTGGTACTTTTAAGTAATTTCCAATGGTTTGTTATATAATAAAAGTAGTAAGTAGCGTTTAAATGATAATATAAGTAGAGAGAGTTTTTTAGTACAAAGAAAATAATAATCTATATCTCTTTTATACTTTTTGAAAAACATGCAAACTAATGCTTTATGAAGTCATCATGGACATTATGCGTGACACATGTCACCTGCAAAGTAATGGTGTTGAAGGGAGAATTCATCCAATCACATGAGAAATGGATGTAAAAAATTAATCTTGTATCCTATATCTAGTGAAGGGACCTTTTTAGATTTTTTACCAACCATAGAGCTTGTTTAAAATAATAAAAATCTTAAGGCTTTTTCAAATAAGCTTAAAAGATAGAGACCCATTTAGAAAAAATCCTATATAAAATTATAGTTTTATATTTTGAAATTTTTTTTACTTCATTTTCTTGCAAATATAATCATAGAAGTTTAATAATTTAAAAATATCTCAATATTATCTCTCACGATATTATCCCTATTACAATATTTACCATGGTTTCGTTCTCATGCTCTAAGGTGAATTGGTAATCCAATGAGATAAATAGAATAAAACACTACATATTCTTGGAGTAACAGTTTTTAAACAATGTAAGACGCCATATACCTGTAGCTGCCATTTATTGGAGAAGGACTTCATCCTCTAAATCATGCATATACAAGTACTTTAGTTTTGTAAGTGTGCCCACATTTGAAAGCCAAATAATTTTAAGAAATTCACAATTTAATGGCCATATTTTATGTTTTATTTGCATTAGGTACTGGTATGGTGTTTTGACATTTGTATTCAAGAATTTATACACTCATAAACAATTCTCTTAATAAAATAGGCGCCCCATATTGACACCAGAAAAATCTGCCTCTACATACCCGATTTAAAAAAAACGAGTGAAATTACCATTCTATCCCTCCGTGTATACTCATCCGAACGAACACATCAGTATAATTTCAGTTTGTTCGAATGAGTATATTCATCCGAACTAATTGAAATGCACTAATGTGTTCTTTCAGACTAGTGAACTGATATATGTTCATCCGCTCGAATGATCATTTAAGATCATTCGAACGAATGTGCCTTCTCATTCACTTCCTCAAGCTTGTCGCTACATTCCCATATTCCTCAAGTTTGTCATCTTCAGACTTGACCCATGCTTTTGTTGTATCCCCATATTCCTCTAGTTTCTCCTATTCAGACTTGGCCCATATTTTGGCTGCATCCCCATATTCAGCTGCTTTGCTTTGAGATCTGCCAGCAAACATGGCACTGCTTTCCTTTTTCAAGGCAGAATCTGAAATAGCACACCAAGAACCTATATTGCAGAAGTTGCCAAAATTACTTTGAGGAATTGTTGACTAATACTTGGTATCTCTAGAACTAGTTATCCATTTTGTCATGTGCACCACATTTACTCCAGTATTCTTTGACATTTACCATGTTACATTGTGTGTCTTATGCACTATATTTACTCCAGCATTCTTTGACATTTACCATATTCCATTGTGTGTCTTATGCACCACATTTTTTCCAGCATTCTTTGACATTTACCATGTCACATTGTATGTCTTGTGCACCACATGTACTCCATCATTCTTTGACATTTGCCATGTCATATTGTGTGTCTTGTGCACCACATTTACTTCACCATTCTTTGACATTTACTATGTCACATTGTTTACTCATCAAAGGAACATACTATTTTTAGGGTATATCTAAACTGATCATTCGAACGAATGAACCTATATAAGTTCATTCATCCGAACGAACTAAAATTGCACTGTTTTGTTCATTTGGATGAGTATACTCATCCGAACGAACTAAAATTAAACTGATCTGTTCGTTCGGATAAGTATATTCGTTTGAATGCACAGAAATTACACTCATTGTTCGTCCGAAAGAGTATATTCATCCAAACGAACTGAAAATGAACTGACAGTTCGTTCGGGTGATAGAACACAGAGGGGTAGAATGGTAATTTCACCCAATTTTTTGAAATCAGGTGTGTGGAGGTAGAAAAATCGGGTGTTTATATGGGGTGCCGTAAAATAAGACTAAGATAATTCTTAATAAAAAATATGGGCCTCTCATTTGATTGTTTCGATGCTTAAACTAATAAAAAGCTGAGCAAAGTTCATTCAATTCATTAAAGATTTATAAAGAGGATGAGGGAAAAACTGTAGAGACATTTGAGAATGTTGTAAGAATGAAAGAGATGATAGAGCTTCTTTGGCTTTCGCATAAGAGAAGAGTATCAAAAGTATAAAATTTGAAAAAATAAAATAAAAGTTTACACTAGTAAAAAAACATTGAAGAATATATACAATTTAGCATTCCACATTCTTTAGCATGATTGCATGATTTCTACCTAAATTAAGAAAATCAATATAGGAACAATTTACTTAGAATGAAAATCGAGATCCTACAAAAGACTCATGCAAACATGGGTAGATGGATTTTGGGTCCAAGAAATGGGCCTAAGGGCCTAAGCACAGGGGACAACTCAATCTATTAATAGTTTAGAAGTTTAATAATCAAACACTATTCAAAATTCACTCAAGTAAATAGGCAAGGAGAATGGAATAAGGTCAAAGTGCCACTTAAGCTTCCCTCATTCAATGTAAGAGAAGAAGATGGTGAACTAAATTGCTTGTTCATGCCCACTTATAAAGTGCACATCCCGTCTAACTTAAGCACCTAGAAGCACTAATGATCTAAAAACTAGTGAACACCTTATCCTCTTTAGATTGGATTCAAGGGAGCTCCATTATCCCAAATCTTACAAAAACTATTAGAAGTTCTCCCCCTCCCCTCCCCTCGCCTCCAGACTCCTCTCCCTCCTCCCCTTCTGCACTCCTCTCCTCCTCTTCAAGAAGAGCACCAATTCATCACAAATTATCTTTAGACCAAGTTAGTAGTGGCCTATGAATAAAGAATATACAATAGCTATGTTTGAAAGAGTACTATTAGATATAATGGAGAAATGGATGGAGAGATCCAAGGTGGAGAATTTTTAGCTGGCCAGATATGGCAAAGAGAAAAAGATAGCTAACTCAACTCTTGCTTCGTGCCCACTCACTAAGGTTCATACCTCCTCATGTAACTTAAATACCTTAAGGCACTCACGAGCCAACAGTTATGAACACCCTCTATCATTTTCATTTTAGGTTGGAGAAGAGAGTTCCACTAGCACAAATCTTGCAAAAGCTACTAGAAGCATCCCCTCTCTGCCCCCGCCTGCCCCCACCCAACCCCCATTCCACCCCCGAAACATACACCTTCATCACCAAACTATCTTCATAGCAAGTTAGCAATGACCAATGAATATAGACTCAATGGTTGAATAAGGACTGATGGTTTTGATGGAGATATGGATGAAGAGAACCCAACTTGGAGAGTTCTTAACTAACCTAAAAAAGTGGAATTGTTAGGGTTGAAAAATAGCATCTTGTTCAATGATGGTGCACAATAGCAATTGTATTCCGCCCCCATCTCCCACCCGCCCAACCACCCCCCCTTCTCTCTCTCTCTCTCTCTCTCTCTCTCTCTCTCTCTCTCGGCCCAACCAAAGATTTCCTAAAGGGACATGATTCCTAGAATATGCTGTATACAATGGTTATGTTATATAAACCCTATGGTTGAATAAGGACCGACATATTTGATAGAGATAAGGATGAGGGGAATCCAATGTGGAGAGCTTTGAGCTGGTGTAATACAGGCGCATACATTGCTAGGGTTGAAAAATAGAATCTTTTAATGATGGTGCACACGAGTAATTGTATTGACTGTGAAAGGTTTTATTTCTCTCTTTGTCCCAAACAAATTCTAAAGAGAAAGAATTCCTATTGCAATGAGATAAATAGAATAAAACACTACATATTCTTGGAGTAAAAAAGTTTTTAAACAGTGTAAGTTGCCATATACCTGTAGCTGCCCTTTAATGGAGAAGGGACTTCATCCTCTAAATCATGCATATACAAGTGCTTTAATTTTTGCAAGTGGACCCACATTTGAAAGCCAAAGAATAGTAAAAAATTCACAATTTAACGGCCATATTTTATGTTTTATTTGCATTAGGTACTGGTATGGTGTTTTGATATTTGTATTCAAGAATTTATACACTCATAAACACTTCTCTTAATAAAATAAGACTAAAATAATTCTTAATAGAAAAACATAGGCCTCTCATTTGATTGTTTCGATGCTTAAACTAATAAAAAGCTGACAAAGTTCATTGAATTCATTAAAGATTTATAAATAGGATGAGGGAAAAACTGTAGAGGTATTTGAGAATGTTGTAAGAATGAAAGAGATTGATAAGAGCTTTTTTGGCTTTTTACAGAAGAGAACGTTATCAAAAGTATAAAATTTGAAAAGATAAAAAATAAAATAAAAGTTTACACTAGTAAAACAACATTGAAGAATGTATACAATATAGCATTCATGATTTCTACCTGAATTAAGAAAATCAATATAGGAGCAATTTACTTAGAAGGAAAATCGAGATCCTACAAAAGACTCATGCAAACTTGGGTAGATGGATTTTGGGTCCAAGAAATGGACCTAAGGGCCTAAGCACAGGGGATAACTCAATCTATTAATAGTTTAGAAGTTTAATAATCAAACACTATTCAAAATTCACTCAAGTAAATAGACAAGGAAAACGGAATAAGGTCAAAGTGCCACTTAAGCTCCCCTCATTCAATGTAAGAGAAGAAGATGGTGAACTAAATTGCTTGTTCATACCCACTTATACAGTGCACATCCCGTCTAACTTAAGCACCTAGAAGCAGTAATGAGCTAAAAACTAGTGAACACCTTATCCTCTTTAGATTGGATTCAAGGGAGCTCCATTATCCCAAATCTTACAAAAACTATTAGAAGTTCTCCCCCTCCCCTCGCCTCCAGACTCCTCTCCCTCCTCCCCTTCTGCACCCCTCTCCTCCTCTTCAAGAAGAGCACCAATTCATCACAAATTATCTTTAGACCAAGTTAGTAGTGGCCTATGAATAAAGAATATACAATAGCTATGTTTGAAAGAGTACTATTAGATATAATGGAGAAATGGATGGAGAGATCCAAGGTGGAGAATTTTTAGCTGGCCAAATATGGCAAAGAGAAAAAGATAACTAACTCAACTCTTGCTTCGTGCCCACTCACTAAGGTTCATACCTCCTCATGTAACTTAAATACCTTAAGGCACTCACGAGCCAACAGTTATGAACACCCTCTATCATTTTCATTTTAGGTTGGAGAAGAGAGTTCCACTAGCACAAATCTTGCAAAAGCTACTAGAAGCATCCCCTCTCTGCCCCCGCCTGCCCCCACCCAACCCCCATTCCACCCCCGAAACATAC
Source organism: Chimonanthus praecox (assembly GCA_022113865.1). Taxonomy (NCBI): domain Eukaryota; kingdom Viridiplantae; phylum Streptophyta; class Magnoliopsida; order Laurales; family Calycanthaceae; genus Chimonanthus; species Chimonanthus praecox. The sequence continues at coordinate 49,943,075 of CM039092.1, read as the reverse complement.
ACCTTCATCACCAAACTATCTTCATAGCAAGTTAGCAATGACCAATGAATATAGACTCAATGGTTGAATAAGGACTGATGGTTTTGATGGAGATATGGATGAAGAGAACCCAACTTGGAGAGTTCTTAACTAACCTAAAAAAGTGGAATTGTTAGGGTTGAAAAATAGCATCTTGTTCAATGATGGTGCACAATAGCAATTGTATTCCGCCCCCATCTCCCACCCGCCCAACCACCCCCCCTTCTCTCTCTCTCTCTCTCTCTCTCTCTCTCTCTCTCTCGGCCCAACCAAAGATTTCCTAAAGGGACATGATTCCTAGAATATGCTGTATACAATGGTTATGTTATATAAACCCTATGGTTGAATAAGGACCGACATATTTGATAGAGATAAGGATGAGGGGAATCCAATGTGGAGAGCTTTGAGCTAGTGTAATACAGGCACATACATTGCTAGGGTTGAAAAATAGAATCTTTTAATGATGGTGCACACGAGTAATTGTATTGACTGTGAAAGGTTTTATTTCTCTCTTTGTCCCAAACAAATTCTAAAGAGAAAGAATTCCTATTGCAATGAGATAAATAGAATAAAACACTACATATTCTTGGAGTAAAAGTTTTTAAACAGTGTAAGTTGCCATATACCTGTAGCTGTCCTTTAATGGAGAAGGGATTTCATCCTCTAAATCATGCATATACAAGTGCTTTAATTTTTGCAAGTGGACCCACATTTGAAAGCCAAAGAATAGTAAAAAATTCACAATTTAACGGCCATATTTTATGTTTTATTTGCATTAGGTACTGGTATGGTGTTTTGATATTTGTATTCAAGAATTTATACACTCATAAACACTTCTCTTAATAAAATAAGACTAAAATAATTCTTAATAGAAAAACATAGGCCTCTCAGTTGATTGTTTCGATGCTTAAACTAATAAAAAGCTGACAAAGTTCATTGAATTCATTAAAGATTTATAAATAGGATGAGGGAAAAACTGTAGAGGTATTTGAGAATGTTGTAAGAATTAAAGAGATTGATAAGAGCTTTTTTGGCTTTCACAGAAGAGAAGGTTATCAAAAGTATAAAATTTGAAAAAATAAAAAATAAAATAAAAGTTTACACTAGTAAAACAACATTGAAGAATGTATACAATATAGCATTCATGATTTCTACCTGAATTAAGAAAATCAATATAGGAGCAATTTACTTAGATGGAAAATCGAGATCCTACAAAAGACTCATGCAAACTTGGGTAGATGGATTTTGGGTCCAAGAAATGGACCTAAGGGCCTAAGCACAGGGGACAACTCAGTCTATTAATAGTTTAGAAGTTTAATAATCAAACACTATTCAAAATTCACTCAAGTAAATAGACAAGGAAAACGGAATAAGGTCAAAGTGCCACTTAAGCTCCCCTCATTCAATGTAAGAGAAGAAGATGGTGAACTAAATTGCTTGTTCATGCCCACTTATAAAGTGCACATCCCGTCTAACTTAAACACCTAGAAGCACTAATGAGCTAAAAACTAGTGATCGCCTTATCCTCGTTAGATTGGATTCAAGGGAGCTCCATTATCCCAAATCTTACAAAAACTATTAGAAGTTCTCACCCTCCCCCTGTAACGTCCCGCCCTTTTTCACTCGCCGAAAATCAGAGTATAATTTTTTTAAAAAAATAAAGAGTGAGAGAGCAGGATCGTCGTGACGTGAGCTAAATCTGGATTTCCAAACCCGGCCCTTAACTGGCCAACGATACGTGTGCGTGAACCAAGTCCACTAAAACAGTTCACACGGTCTATAACATAACTGCGGAATTATTATATGAATAATATACTATCCATAAACATGATATTAAAAAGCAAGGAAGTCAATCACTATTTAATTAACTGTAACTTAAATATCCAAAACATCAAATCATAGCAAAATAAACTAGGTTATTACAAACTCAAAATGCTAATTATCTTAAATACATTGTTCCAAAATCAATTAAGTAAAGTAAACATAATCATCCCAAACTCCTAAGCTTGGTTTTCTTCACGTCCCATGCCTTTTCCATTCCCTGTTCCATCATCTAAAGGGTAGAAGTAGGGCGTTAGTCAACGCGCCTAGTAGGACTTCCAAATAGGATTATACACATAGGATCAATATAAAAATCAAAATAAGAGCATCATATTAAAACTATAACATATCATAGTACCAAAAACATGCATGATAATTATAACCAAACCATACAAATACATGTGTCATGTCATGGGTGTCATATGCCAATGGTCCCTCACCCAATCTCCATATCCAACACCATACAAATCATAACAACATTTTCCTTGATATGATGAAACCATATCAAGGTGTTCCCTTGGTCATTTACGTCCGCAGTGTTTTGTGACGGTACTACCAGGTCACTGTTATACCTCCCCACGTGTGTTAATCAGAATTACCGATGGAGCGTAGACTCGTCCCTCTGGGCAGGGTTTTTGGACTGGTTACGCCGGAGCCCTTTGGCCCAAATTACGCCGTACCTCTATCTAGCAATTCCGGACAAGGCCAACAAATCAATGGTTCACATACCTTTAGATGAGCTAGTCTCAAGCCCAAAGTCATGTCCGGACAGCTCATAACTTGGCTTGTTGCCCCAAATATTCCCTCCCATACCATGCATGAGATTATGGATGCACAATGTCATTTCGTATCAAAATACATAATAACATTGAAAACAGTTCATAAAACATATGCCATTCATTTAACCAAAATAACTCATCATGTTTGTAAATTAAAACCAGAAACATATACATATAAAGATCCTTATGCATTTCAATAAGATAGGAATCCTACCAAATCCCAGTATAGTATCCTTGTTGTTTTGTTATGCGACGTGCAATGATTACTTCAAAACCAATCACACACCCGTTTGCGAAATCTCTTTACCTTAAATGAATTCAACCATATACAATAATCAATTTAATTATCCATTTGATTTAAATCATCCCTTACATCCTTCCAGTTAGACTAAAATTTCTGGAAACATCAATTAAAAATCAACTTTTCATTTCAGTCGACTGAATCACGCTCTGCTACAGTGTTCTGCCTTACCGCAGACTTTCAGTCGGCTGAAACCCAATTCAGTACTGTTCTTTCCTTGACTCGCTACCTTTCAGTCGACCGAATCACAGATTCAGTCGGCTGACTCTGAGTCAACCCCTTTGTATTCTCGGTCAACCCTCTTTCAGTCGACTGAATCAGTCGGCTGACTTTGGATCAGATTAACTGTGTGTTCGGCCAACAGTTTACGTGTTTGCTAAGTAATCATTCAGTCGATTGCGGCTAAAACATTTCTAATCCGTTTACTTATTTGTTACGTCTATGTTCAGTCGACTGAATCTTGTGATTCAGTCGGCTGAACCTCCCATAAACTCTTTGCCTTCTTCGGCCAGCACTAGTTCAGTCTCTTTTCCTTTGTATAGTTTGTAAAGCCATTCTCCATGAAATCCATCCCTTACCATATCTAAATATGGATTAATCATCCCTTCATCTCTTAGTGAATTTTATTCTATCCACTAGCCAAGGTTTGGGTTTTGTCCTTAATCCATTCAATTCATTGTACCATCAAAGTATGGTTTTAAATTCAACCCTTTGGTTGTTTGTTTCATTCCATCACCATCCTCTGGATGGTTTTCCAATTCCATGGCCTTAACAAAACTTGGCCATCCATTCTAACAAAATAGAGAACCCATAGGTTCGGCCACATCATGGCTAACCTATGGTTTTCCTTTAATTCATTCTCTCATTGTTTACTAAGTTTAAGACATACCTTTTCCCCTCTCCTTCTTTTTTTATTTTTAATCTTTTCTTTCCTTCATTAGTCTTTCTTCTTCCTTCCTTGTTCTTCAATTGTTTACCACGTACAGAGATCGAAATGAGAGAGAGAGATGAGAAGAGAAGATGAAGTCTCTTTGTTCAAGCTTGAGAATTCGACCAAGGGGTGTGAGCAACCCCTTGGTTTGTGTCTCTTGTAATCCAGCCTAAGCCCTTTCATTTCCCTTCATTAAGATTTGCCTAACCAAGGTGTCTCTTGGTTTAACCAAGGAGACCCTTGGCTTAAACCAAGAAGCCTTTTAGCCTCCTAACGTGTCCATTGGATTCATACCCTTTGAGATGGAAACTCTCCATCTTTCCATCTCAACTCACTTAACTCAACTCAACTCAACTTATCTCCACTTAATTTACTTGAACTAACTTTTCAACTCAAATCCATCCAACTCACTTTAACTCACTTAATTTATTTGAACTCATTTGCCAACTCAACTAACACCTTAACTCATTTGAACTTATGCAACCCTTTAATCCCTTTGGTGGTTGACCAAGTCAACCATGACATGGTCGACCATAACCCATTGCCCTTGGGGTCCCACTTTGACCATGTTACTTACATGCCACCTCACTCACTTGCCACCTCACTTGATGAGGAGGATTTGGGTCTTAATTGGGTAACTAACCCAATTAAATTAGCCTTACCCATTTACTTAAAATTAGCTCACCTATGACCCATTGGGTCCCAATTGGGCAATTGACCCATTTAATCACATTTACCCAATTACTTTCAAATCAAATCCTATCCAGGATCCATTGAATCTTAATTGGGTTATTGACCCAACTTCTTTACCCATCTAAATTCCATTCCATCCATAAATCCCAATTTAACAATTTAAATAGACAAACTCCAATGTATTTATGCATTGAAAAATCTAGGTGTTAAAGCCCCCCTCTCCCTCCCTCTTTAAGAAGAGCACCAACTTCATCACAAAACTATCTTTAGAGAAAGTTAGAAGTGGCCTATGAATAAAGAGTATACAATAGCTATGTTTGAAAGAATACTATTAGATATAATAGAAATATGGATAGAGAGATACAAGGTGGAGAATTTTTAGCTGGCCAAATATGGCAAAAAGAAAAAGATAGCTAACTCAACTCTTGGTTTATGTCCACTCACTAAGGTTCATACCTCCTCATGTAATTTAAATACCTTAAGGCACTCAAGAGCCAACAGTTATGAACACCATCTATCCTTTTCATTTTAGATTGGAGAAAAGAGTTCCACTAGTGCAAATCTTGCAAAAGCTACTAGAAGTAATTCCTCTCTGCCCCCGCCTGCCCCCATCCAACCTCCATTCCACCCCCGAAACATATACCTTCATCACCAAACTATCTTCATAGCAAGGTAGCAGTGACCGATGAATATAGAGTATTCAAGGGCTACTTTATATAAACTCTATGGTTGAATAAGGACTGATGGTTTTGATGAAGATATGGATGAAGAGAACCCAACTTGGAGAGTTCTTAACTAACCTAAAAAAGTGGCATACATTGTTAGGGTTGAAAAATAGTATCTTGTTCAATGATGGTGCACAATAGCAATTGGATTCCCCCAACCCCTACCCCCCCACCCTCGGCCCAACCAAAGATTTCCTAAAGGGAAAGGATTCCTAGAATATACTGTATACAATGGCAATGTTATATAAATCCTATGGTTGAATAAGGACCGACATATTTGATAGAGATAAGGATGAGGGGAATCCAATGTGGAGAGCTTTGAGCTGGTGTAATACAGGCGCATATATTGCTAGGGTTGAAAAATAGAATCTTTTAATGATGGTGCACACGAGCAATTGTATTGACTGTGAAAGGTTTTCTTTCTCTCTTTGTCCCAAACAAATTCTAAAGGGAAAGGATTCTTATTACAATGAGATAAATAGAATAAAACACTACATATTCTTGGAGTAAAAGTTTCTAAACAATTTAAGTTGCCATATACCTGTAGCTGCCCTTTTAATGGAGCATAGACTTCATCCTCTGAATCATGCATATACAAGTGCTTTAATTTTGCAAGTGAGCCCACATTTGAAAGCAAAATAATAGAAAAAAATTCACAATTTAACGGCCATATTTTATGTTTTATTTGCATTAGGTACTGGTATGGTGTTTTCATATTTGTATTCAAGAATTTATTCACTCATAAACAGTTCTCTTAATAAAATAAGACTAAAAAAATTCTTAATAGAAAAACATGGACCTCTCATTTGATTGTTTCGATGCTTAAACTAATAAAACGCTGAGCAAAGTTCATTGAATTCATTAAAGATTTATAAAGAGGATGAGGGAAAAACTGTAGTGAGATTTGAGAATGTTGCAAGAATGGAAGACATTATTAGAGCCTTTTTGGCTATCAAAAGTATAAAATTTGAAAAAATAAAAAATAAAATAAATGTTTACACTACTAAAACAACATTGAAGAATGTATACAATATAGCATTCCACATTCTTTAGCACAATTTCTGCTTGAATTAAGAAAATCAATATAGGAGCAATTTATTTAGGAGGAAACTCGAGATCCTACCTAAGAGACTCATGCAAACTTGGGTAGGTGGATTTTGGGTCCAAGAAATGGGTTTAAGGGCCTAAACACAGGGTACAATTTAATCTATTAACAGTTTAGAAGTTTAATAATCAAATTCTATTCATAATTAATTCCAGTAAATAGGAAAATGGAATAAGGTCAAAGTGCCACTTAAGCTCCCCTCACTCAATGTAAGAGAAGAAGATGGCAAACTAAACTCCTTTTTCATGCCCACTAATAAATTCCACATCTCGTCTAACTTAAGCATCTAGACGCAGAACTAAAAACTAGTGAACACCTTATCCTCTTTAGATTGGATTCAAGGGAGCTCCATTATCCCAAATCTTACAAAAACTATTAGAAGTTCTCCCCCTCCCCTCCCCTCACCTCCAGACTCCTCTCCCTCCTCCCCTTCTGCACCCCTCTCCTCCTCTTCAAGAAGAGCACCAATTCATCACAAATTATCTTTAGACCAAGTTAGTAGTGGCCTATGAATAAAGAGTATACAATAGCTATGTTTGAAAGAGTACTATTAGATATATAATGGAGAAATGGATGGAGAGATCCAAGGTGGAGAATTTTTGGCTGGCCAAATATGGCAAAGAGAAAAAGATAGCTAACTCAACTCTTGCTTCGTGCCCACTCACTAAGGTTCATACCTCCTCATGTAACTTAAATACCTTAAGGCACTCACGAGCCAACAGTTATGAACACCCTCTATCCTTTTCATTTTTGGTTGGAGAGGAGAGCTCCACTAGCCCAAATCATGCAAAAGCTACTAGAAGCATCCCTCCCCCGCCCCCGCCCACCCAACCCCCATCCCACCCCCAACACATACTCCTTCATCACCAAACTATCTTCATAGAAAGTTAGCATTGACTGATGAATATAGAGTATTCAAGGGCTACTTTATATAAACTCTATGATTGAATAAGGACTAATGGATTTGATGGAGATATGGATGAAAAAAATTCAACTTGGAGAGTTTTTAATTAACCTAAAAAGTGGCATACATTGTTAGGGTTGAAAAATAGCATCTTTTTCAATAATGGTGTACACTAGCAATTGTATTCCACCCCCCCACCCCACTCAAAGATGTCCTAAAAGGAAAGGATTCCTAGAATATAGTGTATACAATGGCTGTGTTATATAAACCCTATGGTTGAATAAGGGCCGACGGATTTGATAGAGATAAAGATGAAGGGAATCCAACGTGGCGAGATTTTAGCTAGTCAAATACGGCCGCATACATTGCCATTGAAAAATAGAATCTTTTAATGATGGTACACGCGAGCAATTGTATTGAGTATGAAAGGTTCTCTCTCTTTCCCTCAAAGAAATTCTAAAGAGAAAGAATTCCTATTGCATGTGACAAATAAGAGTGGCATTTTAGTCAACTCAGTTTGGCATTAAGAATAATACACCTTTATTGTAGAATTCACCTAGATGCATTCTAATTGTGGGTGAGTGGAAATTAGAAGTCTTCAAGTGAATGGTGCCTAGTATAAGAAGTCGTCCCCATTTAAGCTATGAATTAAGTGGTCAAAAGCTTAACGACAGGGTCAATATATCGGCTGATACGTATTGTATCAGCCGTACATAGTATTACTCGGCCAATATAGCCGATATTCATAATATCGGTCTTTTTGGTGGTGGGTCCGAATTAATATCTCGGCCAATATCAGACCAATATCGGCCCAAATATCGGCCTATATTTTCGTTTTCAAATTTTTTTTTTTTAAAAAAAACCAGCTTCCTTTTAGGTTATTTATTTTTTTTTTAATTTAGAAAAAATAAAATAATAAAAATACCGATAGTTAAAAAAATAAAAGATGAGAAAGAAATTTATCGCCCAATATCTCGGGGTGGTAAATGTAGACAATAACAACTCATGGGGAAAGGTGGGGGAAAGGGGATGACAAGGAAAGAAGAGGGAGGGGGGAGAGGGATGAATGTCATTTATGGTTTGATTGATTATAGAAATGTTTTTATTAATATTTTTTTAAAATTTTTGTATAAATTTAAATAATATCAATAGTTAAAAAATTAAAATTGAATCAAATTGAGTTAAGATAAAAATTGTTTTCAATCCAACTGGAACTGATATAATCGGACGTATTGCGACCCCTAAGTAGCGCCACCTAATGAAAAAGTTTAATCCGCTCATTTTTTAATTTTCTATTCTAGCGCTCTTGTCCACGCAATTGAAAAGGATTTTAGTGGCTTCCACAGAATTTTGTAGATTCCGTGCAGATTCATTGCATCTGATTCAACACCTACCAAAGGGGCGAATCTTTAAGAATCTTGGCTGCACAGGGAGCACCACATGTATTTGTGCAACTTATGTGCCAGTCACCGCGCCGATAACTTTATTTAATGATTAATTTGTCGAGAAGTTCTCTTCTATTCTACTTTTTCTATCAAAATTTAATATTAAACCGGTTCTCTGAATAAGTTTTAAATTCTATACATATAGATGTTATTTAAAATGAATTATATGATCAAAGGTGTGGAATGAAATTATACTCCATCTTAAAATTCTATATTTTGATTTTAAAATTTTAAAAGTAATAATTTATACGTATAAACTAAAGAATAAAGATTATATAATTTTATTTATCAATTGATGATTAAATTATACATACTTTATATTAACATGATCATCCATCAAATGAATTCAATTATATAGAATCGAATGATCTATTTTGTGACTTGTCTTAATAAAGAGTGTCAATTAAATTACTTGTTAGCCCAACTTTTTTTTTTCTTTTAAAATATTTTTATGACGAGTAAATATTTGCTATATCTTTAAATATAGAAGAGTATAGTTGAAAAAACAAAGTCTTTCATTTTTATCGCAACTTATGTTATAAAAAATTGGTGTTCATCCTCTTACAAGCATTGTCACAAATACCGTTCTCGGGATATTAACGGCGATTGGTAATATCAGGATATTTTTAAATTTCAATTTTTTTTGAGAATTTAACAGAAAAATCTCGTGGAAATTATAATATTTAAAAATAATAAAAATAGAATAAATAGAAATATTAATAAAATAAAAATGGTAATTAGGAATTTACCAGGATATTATCGCGATATTACCATTTATAGCATTTTTAACACAATTTTACTGGGAATTTATCACCGTGCTGATAAAAACGTGTCTTTAACGCGATAATGGTATTTTGTCGATAAAAACATGATAAATTTGAAAATACCACCGATATTTGTGACAATGCTTACAAGTCATTGTCTGTTGTTAGTTAAAATGCCGATGTGTGGACCAAACTCAGTAAAAAGTTCATATGCATCTGAAATTTATTTTATATTTTAACCAAGAGAGGGATGTTATCTTATTTCTTAAATTCTTATAGAAACGTAGTTAGATTTTGTTTCAATTTCAAAAATATTAAATATGAATTCATGCAACATATTGATTAGAGCAGAAAAATAATTTTAAAACATTAAAAGGCTTTTGTTACAATTGAAGAAAATATTGAAACTTTTTAATATTTACTTATTATTTATTTGAAGTTTATTTGTGGACCACAACACCAATGCAGGGACATAAATATTTACTCATCAAATTGGAGCCGATCATGAGAAAAGGGATTCCAACGTATAAATATTTGATGAGAAGCGGTGACATCTAAGATGTCTTAATTTGTTATTTCTTTGATGATTATAACCTTAATATTTACAAAGTTTTAAAAATCAATTATTAGCTTAATTAGATCATAAAATTATAATCTCTTATAAGTTCCACAAATCATCCATTATTATTTTCATAAACAACTATAATATATATATATATTTGTAGATTTTAACATTAGAGGCATGTGATAAATAGAAATGATCTTATACTTTCATCCTAATTGTAAGAATGACTATGAATGACATTATTTGAGATATTTGGAATCTATTTTTTAAAAATCTAAGTCATTCATTAATTTCTAGATGCAAGGATGTTATATGTGTATTTTTGTTAGATTTTATGAAATTATTGGACCTATAATTGGATAGATCAATTGAAAAGTACTTAATAAATTTTTTTCACTCCTCTCATTTGATAAATATAATGGTGGACCCAACAATTTCACAAAATTGAAAAGAATATACATTCTGTTTCAAGTCCAAGATATCCATACCTCTTGGAGCACAAGGCTAAGTTCTTAGAGTACGTGCAAACCTTCCTTTTCGTACACACTGGGTAAATTTAGAGTGAGTGACCCTTATATATTGAGAATAAGACTTTAACCAAAAACCTCCCACAACTATTAAAGCTCTTAACTGTTAAATCAACCCTCATAGATTTAAAAGAATACACATATATATTATTAGAATTAATAAATGATTTAAACTTTTAAGAGATGCATCTCACATATCTCAATTAATACTATTTGATATCGTTCTTACTATTAGGATTCCTCATTCACAAATATTAACCCTAACAATTTCTTTCCTTTAAATTTTGATCAAAAGTCACAACTAGACAAATCTTGCTACACACCCAACATTTTTACAAGACCTAACTTATGCCATTCTTCATCTTAACTTTTTATTTTTACGTCAAAAGTTGATCTACAAAATAAATATTTATAATTTCAATATTCTATTCATCGGTAAAATAACATCAATAAAAATAAATTTATATTTAGAAAATTATACTCCCTCTGTTCTAAATTAATTGTCCTATATAGATTTTGAAATTGTCCCAAAACAGTTATCTCATTTATATTAAATTAGTATAAAGTATATTGGAAATAGATGAGATCACATGGAGTGGAACCCTTATATAGAGAGTTTCTTAAAAAATATAAATATTTCAAATGAGACAATTAAAATGAGACGGACGGAGTAATTAAGTAGTTTTATCATACTTAACCTTTCTTTTGTCCAATGAAACACAATTGGTTCACGAGTGAATTGTGATTTATATAGTCTGATTAAAATCTTAGTTAAAATTTAAGATATAAATATAGAGATACTATCAGGAAAAAAATGTAGATATTAAATTGTTCTACTATTGATGAAATAAATATCAGCGTGGTTAATTTTTTTAAACTTTACCTCTACATATGATCTTTCAAATTGAGAAATGATCTATTGGGTAGAATTAAAATCACTCATTACTAGTGCTGCAACTCGGGTCGGGTTCCATAAAACCCAACTCGACCCGACTCGACTTCACTGCCCGAACTTCACAACTCGACGCGACCCGAAATCTAACCCGAATCAACTCAAATTCTGGCCCGATCGCTTTTTGAACCAATTTTAGTCTAATTTTAGCCGGATCGAATCAGATCGGGTCAAGTTAACTTATAAAATCCTCAATCCAATCTGAATTCCATTCGATTTTTTATCTTCTCAATCCAACCCGATCCGTTGATCCAAAATTTTCAACTCCACTCGCATGATGTCTCGGATCAGGTCATACGGGTATGAGAGTTGCAGCCCTACTTATTACTTTTAATTGAATATTTAAACATATATTATACAGAAAATTTGATTAAACTATTAAAACCATTATTATATCGATTGCATTATTTTTCTTCGTGGGACCCATGAAGGTGGCCTAAGTGTCCAAGTCCTCCGTGTTGCGTAAAAAGACAGTTCTTTGAAATAGAATTCACATGCGTCTCTCTCTCTCACCTCCACCTTTCTTTCTTTCCACTCGCCGCTTGTTTGCTGTAGCAATGGCTCTGGCTGTGGTTCTTCCATCTCCGAGGTCTCCTCTCTCTCTCCGCCACTCCGGAAATTCCCAAATTGCTTTCTCTTCTTTTTTCTTCCTTTTCTTCCTCGTCTTCTCTCCTCTTACTCCAGGTTGGTTCTCTCTTTCTCTCTGTTTTCAATTTTTTTTTTTTTGTTTTTGCTTCTTTTGAATGGAAGATAGTTATGTTGTAGTCTTTTGTTTTGCTTATTCCTCTTATCACTGCGTTAGGACTACGGTTATACCTCCGGCGTTATTTCCACCGTGTCGCACGCGTGGGAAATCTGGACCCTTCATCAGGAAGGCCCAGGAAATTTCTTTGTGCATGCCCACTCTATTTGCTGCATTTGTACATGGAAATAAGTGGATGACCAGGATTTTGCACAGGTACTGGTCCATCTGATGAATGGTTTGCATTGTCGACATGTGGTGCTCCAATCCTAGATGCAAGTGCAGAATTATTGCTTGCAACCCATCATTCAAGCTTTTTCCATTTATTTGGAGTTAGCTTTTCAAGTTTTTCTTTTCCATTTCTCGCCAATCATGCAACCCATGATAATATTAATTATTGTTGTTTTTTATTAGTAATTTTTTAGAACTTTTTTGGTGCATAAAGCAGAGAGCTTTTCTGTGTAATTTAGCAGGAAGGGCGAAACAAGATGCGGGAGGCAGTGGAAATGGATTATTTCGGGAAATACTAAGGGATGAGGCTGTCGCCAGGCTTCATCAGCTTGGGCAGGTATAAAATTCAGCAAATTGTTAGCATTCAAAAAATAAAAAAAAGGCGCAAGATTTTCATTGTTCTTTAACTCTGTTTCTTCCTGCTTTATAATAAGTATGTTCAGATGGGTAAGTGCATAACTTGCTTAGTATTCAGTAACGATGTTAAAAATTTGTTATGCTTCTTATTTAAAATATCAAGAATGTAACTTAGAATTCACAGATTGCATTTTGTGGTATTTTTTCATAATGGAAATAGAAAGTGTTTTTTACTGCTGCCTCTTGTTCTTAGAAATTACAAAGGCAAAAGTAACCAAATTCTGTTTGATGTCCATTTCTTGCAAATTGTTCAGACAAATTAATTTGTAGTTCAAGACCAGTTAGAATGAATGGGTAAATGTGCAGTAGACTTTAAATCTGAACAGGGTTCAAGCAGGACTCTGGAGTTGGGCCCCTGTTGGTATTGGTGTTTTCTTATGTTTAGGCGGCCTAGTCATCTTTTCTTTTGAGGGTCATGGAAAATGACATGATAGTCAAGATTATATTCCTACTCGTGGATTGAAATCTAGCTGTTGTCGGCATTTTCTGTTGAATGTGTCTCCTGGAGTGCAGTATGGTATTTAAGATAGATGACATGGAACTAAATCTGCAGAATACATGCTTGGACTGACAGAATTTAGTCCTAATAGGGGGATGGTTGGCAATATAGAACTCATACAGTGAACCTAAGATAGACAAGAATTAGTCTTTGATGGTGATGATGATCATGATACTTGTTCATAAAGAATGAAAAAGTGTATTCAAGCAGTAGCATGAGTATATAGAAGGGGCTGTGACTAAAAACAATCATGGATATTTTCAATCACAGAATTGGTGCATTTATACTAGAAAAAAACTCAGACATGTCATAAAAATTTTCAAATTAGAGATTTTAAGGCTTCTCACTGATTTCAAAAATCCAAATGAAGTGCTAATGTTTTCCAGTTAGTTAAACAAATTGATGCAACAAATATCAATCACTCTAGCTTCTGATGTCAATCTTTCTCATCAGATTAGTGATGGCAATGGTTATCTTGAGCGGACATTCTTGAGTCCAGCTTCCATCAGAGCCAGCCATGCTATTCTCAGCTGGATGCAGGATGCGGGTTTGAGAACGTTAGCTTTTATATCCCAGTTTTGGTTTTTTTTTCATATAGTTTTCATCACCCAACAGATGCTGATTATGCTTCTTAGGTGGGTGGACCAAATGGGTAATGTACACGGTCGAACTGAATCAGTGAATACAAGTGCAGAGGCACTGTTAATTGGTTCTCACGTGGTATTGCCTAAACTTCTGTTTTCCCTTTTTTTTAAGCATATCTTTAGAGAAGTGCGGTTGAATGGCCAGCATTCCTGTATAGATGGATAGATGATTACACTAATATGTTGACACTTAACTGTTGTTCTGTGGTTCAAACAGGATACTGTCATAGATGCTGGAATATATGATGGATCATTAGGTATAGTTTGTGCAGTGTCTGCACTTAAGGCTTTGAAGATCAGTGGCAAATTGGAAAAACTTAAGCGGCCAGTGGAGGTCAGTGATGTTAACATTGATTCTTTTACAATATGTATTATTGGTGGCTGAATGAGTAATTCGGGTAATGTATTCTTCAATTTTGACATAGCTTGGGATCTGATCCAAAGCTCTGTTACAGAAACAGATGCATTCATTATTACATATGCCAAGTTCTGAATCAGGCATGTAGTCTGATCTGAGAATTGCACAGAATGCTCCAGAATGAATATAAAGGCATGTAACATATAGTAGCTCAGTAGAGAAAAACAAATGCAGTAAGAAGGGATAACCAGATATTGTATGAATGAGTACGCTCACATAAGATGCTTATTTGCATGACATAATTAGTTTGTGGTGCAATCCTAGTCATTTGGATTGACTTGGAAACATCTTGGGAAGAATAAATAGCTAGTCAGTCTCATACAATAAAAATCACCACCAATCCTCACATAAACAGAAGTAGAAAAGGAAATTCAACTAACAAACCATCCTCTTAGTGCCTAGGTCCTCATGCCCAAGATAGGAGATTAGAAGCCATGCTCATACCTGGCATAAGGAAAGCAAGCAGTCTTCTTGATATTACTTCTGTATGACATAAGACCATTGTTTTCAACTTATATCATGTAACTAGAATTTTCTTTTTGAGTTCTACTTTTCTGCTATATACCATTCAAAACCATGGTTTCTTTCACTCCACAATCTACCGTATCTTCTCTTACCACATTAATCTAGATCCTTATAATATCTTAGAACCTAAATTTCCATATTTGTTTTCTCCAATAATCCTTCCATAGAGGTGCATCATTGCATGTGCATATGTGTGATTTTTAAAATTCTAAAGTAAGTGATATGGACCTCACATCATCTTGTCCTTCTAAAAACTCTACCAAAAATGAAAACCCCTCCAAGCTAGTATAATCTCAACCTCAGACACTTATGAGAAGTAAAATTACTTGGGGACCTGTCAACTTAAGTAAAAACAGCTTAAATTCATATAGGATGGGATAAATTGGAAAATTCCTGAGAATCAGGCCATTGAAGCTCAAAGCCTCTTCTGTTGGTCCTATATGAAACGTGGTCATGTCTAATAGAGTGGGTACTATGATTTTTAACAATGGGGTTTAGTCCTGACAGTGTTGGAGCATTTGTAGTTCTTTGTGCCCCATATATATGTTGCAATATATCTAATAAAACAGTTATTAGATTGGCAATGCTTTATAGAGCAGAGTTTTGGACAATGAAGAAATGAAAATAAACAAATTAGGACTGCGGAGATGAATATGTTACGTTGGATGAGCGGTTTAACATTAAAGGATAAAGTTGGAAACAAATGCATTAGGGATAGTAAAAAAATTGCCCTGATAGATGACAAATTGAGAGAAACACATTTGAGGTAGTTTGGTCATCTTGGTAGAAGACCAAACACAACCCTAATACATAGAGTTGAGAAGTTACAGATCAAAGGAGCTAGGAGGAAAGGTGGCCGACCACTGAAAGCTTGGAGGGAGGGTATAGAGAAGAACATGCTGAATTGTAGAGTGATTGATGGTATGGTTTATGATAGGGTCAATTAAAGAAGAAGAACTCGTAAAGCTAACCCCATATAGATGAGATTCTTGCCTTTGATGATGATCATGATGATAAATTGCAATATGTATAGTGCTTAGGACTATCATAACTTAGAGGTTCTATTTTTGTATTCCATGTAGAGCAACAATCTTGTATTTTGAAATTCAACTTTTTTTTTGAATAAGAGGTTAGTATTCATTCAAAAGAAGGGAGCAAGTGCCCCAGAGAAAACAATAAAAGACCCAAAGCTTGGGTTGGGCAGCGATAGGACAAAACCTGTCCATAACAGAAACATCACCAAAAAAAAAAATTATGGGCAACCCAGGCCCACAACACGGGCCTAGCCAAGCAAAACAACTAAGAGCAGAGCCCAGAAAGACGATCCCAGACCAGGCAATTCAACTCGGGATGAGAGGGGCAGAGCTGGCGAGAACGCCAGTAGCGCAAAAACTACCACTCTGAGTGGAAAAGACAGGGAAAAAATGGCAAAAGTTTTCATCAGACAAGCAGCAGGGGGCAATAGGATGGCATTGCAGGCGGCTAATCAAATGACAATATGCAGCGTAGTGGGTACAAAGACGCTAATAAGCAGGGGGCTTTCTTAAGGACTTGATAACCTCAGGGTTGTTGCAGATAATCTTTCTAAGAGGGAGGCTTCTATTGATAAGACCAAGAAGGGAATGTTGGATGCAGATGAGCATAGCAACAAAATCAGAGTGACTTTGAAGGGGGTGCTCTCTACTTCCAGTAACCCTTCTCAGAGCATCCAAATAGATAGCAACAATCCCATCAGTTTGGATGATAAGAAGCAAACAACTATATATATTCACAAAGATATTTTCATTGGTTGAAACAACAACAATAGTGGATTGCTGGTTACGAGCAGGAAGGTCCCACAAAGTAGAGAAAATGCCTGGAGTATGAAGCAGGTCCGCATTAGACATAAGAAAGAACATCCTAGAGCGAATGTCCCTGCAAATGAAGGAATAGACTCTGATGGCATTGATTGATCTGTGCTCGAACACCCTCAAATTTCCTTCCTTCCAACAGTGCCAAATCAGTGCCGAAACAGAGAGCCTAGCAGCCAAATGAGGAAGGTGATTTGGAGAGTCATCCAGTTGAGTAGCTTGCTCAAGAATGTTAATGTAGCTTGCTCAAGAATGTTAATGTTGTTAGAAGAAAGCCCAAATTTCGACATGAGGATTTGCCAAACTTCAAGGACATAGCTGCAAGATAAGAGATGTGTGTTATCTTCCTACTCAATCAGACATAGGGGGCAAAGCGTATCACAGATGATGCCCAACCTATTGAGGAAGGCCTTAGTTTTCAAGCCAGCGTTGAAGTAAAACCAGCTCATGGTGGAGTGCTTATTTATGTTACCACTAAACCAAATGAGATTGACCCAGGCAAAAGCACTGGACTGAACCAAGGGAGCCATAGTGGAAGAAACACTAAAGTTGCCAGAGGAATCAGTGACCCATTTGATAGGAAAAATACATCTTCTCTAATCTGTATCTCCTTTTTTTGTATTTTTCCCTTCACAAACAATAACATGGTATCAAACACCATCAGGTTTTCTACATTTCTGGTTCATCTGACTACTGTCTTCCTCAACTGTGGGGCCCACCTTCTATCTTTACATCTTGAAGTGAAAATTGTATCTGTTGAACTGCATCTTATTGTCACAATCATCATATCCAAAAATCCATCTATTTAGGTCTGTTTTCAAGTTCAACTTTTCCATTTGACTATGTCATAAACCATGCAGTCAATCGTTCCATGATCTATCATGTCTCTCTTTATCCCTTCTTTTTATGTTTTTAGTGGTCTACCCCTATCCTCTCAATTCTATATGGCTATCTTCGGTCTTCTACTTACATGTTCAAACCACTTAAAATGAGTCTCTCATTTTTATTTTGAAATGGTAGCATTGTATTAATATAAAAAAAATAAAAATAAAAATCAGTAGAGAAGTTGTATGCGGAGGCTTGTACAAGATAACTAAAAGGTAATTTCCAAGTACTAAGAAAAGGAATTGATCTATCTATCTGCACCTTAGCCAATAAATCTGCAACACCATTGGCCAAGCGTGCCGTAAATGTTTGAAAATGACATCCATAGCATCTGCCAACCTCCTGATCTCCCTGTAAACACCAGTCAATCTCCATGGGACTCAACATATTATATTTTTGTTCTTGGAACGAGTGGGTAACAACTTTGCAAGTAATCTTTTAAATATCTTAATTCAATGAATCTTTCTTTTGTTAATTGAATAATGATTTGCACTATAACAAAAATCGTAATGTTGAATCACTCTTTCTTTTCATTTCTTAATTTCCATTGTTCATGTTCTTCTCATTTTCAAAAACATCTGGCCTCCAGCCCTTGTGTCATTCACAAATTGAGCATGGTGTTACACGTCAAGAATTCAATCAATGAGATGTGGCATATGAGGGGTACATGATTCCATCAAATGAGAAAATACTAGTCATCAAATGAAAAATAGTATTAATTTGGATAATTAAGCAAATGTACCTGAAACATGTTAGATGTCTCCTTTTTAGACTTTTTTTTTTCAGAAGTTATCTTTGAAACATAGATATGAATGAGGGAGGGAGGGAACGGAACTAGAGGACTTTTACGATTTGAAATGAAGAACGGAACTAGAGGACTTTCTCTCTTCTAGGACTCTAATTGCCCACATGATTCTCCAAGTAAAAATAGAACTCTGGAAACTGGACTTGTAGATTCTAAATATCATGTGTTAACTGGAATGACTTGGGAGGGCTGTTCATGCTTTATGCTTCTGCCCTACAATGTGGGCATATCAATCCATATATGCTCGCTTTCTCTCCATTTTACTTTGTTAGGATTTTATCATCTTTTTCTCCCTCCCTCCTTGCATCATTACTTCCTGGGCCAGACAATTCAAATTTTTTTTAAAAGCTAATTAAAAATACTGCAGATTATTTTTAGTTGTCTTTTTCATCCCTTGAATAGACACGGTGACTGATAGCTTATATTTATGTTAGGAACGATCATGAAAAGGTAGGTATTATCGCGTGGCTGGACATGTTGAGAAAGGGAAGAAGCTTTCATATTCTTTAGATTATGCATTTGGTAGGTCATTAATCCACTGTTGTGATCAATTTTTAAAAGGAAAATCTAGAAGGAAAACTCTCTCCTTCCATTCCAAATTTTTTTTTTTCAGGTGTCAACTATTGATTTGGCACCCACATGAATAATTACAACAATAAGGACTTACAAATTATAGTCTCTTATTTTAACAACAATAGTAGAGCCATATAAGACCAGCATAGAATAATTTTCAAAGGGGTTGAGGCCTAATGAGTTTGAAAAATACAATCATGTCACTCTAAACGTGCCGAGGAAGTTAGAAGCATATAATGGCTCAAAATCTGTCTTATGGATTTACATCAGATGAATCGAAAATTTGAAGGACCCAAAGTTTGAAATTAGGTAATCTATTTACATCTCTTTCAATTAGGTGGGGCTAGTCTTTCCCATATACATTCCACAAGTCTTTGGTGAGTGGTGTGTTGCATGATGAGAAAGAAGAGATTAGAATGTTTTTCTCTGCTCTGGGCTGGAATTAAGGATTCCAAAGAACCAGAACTTTTGGGTGTTTTGAGGACTCCAGAGCCGTTGGCTGATATGGGAGGGGGGGATTTGTTGTCAAGCGAGACTCAATTAATGTGATAGCTTGGGTATGTGGCAAAAGGAATCCTCTATGAAAGCTGTCATTAGCGTTTGGATTATGAGGAGGCTATGTACCAAAAGAGTGGTCATATTTAGACATGTAGGATGATTGGCAAGTGGGGTGGCAGATTTTCTGGGTAGGGAAGGAATAGATAGGAATGAGAGTTTTGTGGTTGTAATGGTCAGAGGGTTGAAGGGTTTTTCTATTGCTTTTACTAACTTGATTTAGTTTTGAGTGGAA
The DNA here is from genome assembly GCA_022113865.1 of Chimonanthus praecox. Taxonomy (NCBI): domain Eukaryota; kingdom Viridiplantae; phylum Streptophyta; class Magnoliopsida; order Laurales; family Calycanthaceae; genus Chimonanthus; species Chimonanthus praecox. Next base: position 49,923,166 of record CM039092.1, on the reverse strand, counting down.
TGTTTGTGGTGTTTGTGTTAATATAAGTCTCATTTACTGATGTTTTCTTTTCTTCTTTTTTTTTTTGAGAAGGGGTGGGGGGGACTTGTATTCTACCGATGAATTTTTTTCTTACTGGTTCAAAGAAAACAGATGATCCGCTACCATTCCATATTTCCCATGTAAATGCAAATGAAAGCATTTTGTATGTTGTATCAACCCATATTCTAATTAAGGTATTTATCTCGTCTTTTCTTGTCTCCTTTGAAACTCTTGCCAAAAGTTAAAGAAATGCTCTACACCTTTTAAACATCTTGGAAGGAATTAACAAAATGAGCCGGTCTTTCACTGCATTCTACGTGATGTGCATATGAGAGAATCTCAATTTATGATGCTGTGGATTGAATCTAAGAATGGAGTGTCGGTCCTCACACCCCAATACAGGATGAAGATGCCATCAAATCTTCTTCTTTCAAGAATGACATTTGGAAAATAGAAAGGAAATATGGCACCTTGAGACGCCAATCCCTAATCTCTTTTAATGAAACTTTAAAAACAGAAGGAACTAAGGCACTTTCAGATGCTAATTTCCAAATTTCCAAACTTATTTCGAGAATTATGGATTCCATGTATGCCTGTTTCCTTAAGATATCTTTGTTTCTTCTAAGATGACATTCATTGCCACAATTGGAAGGCCTCTTTAAACACATCTTCTTCTTCCTCTCCTTTTTTTTTAATGCCATTCTCTCTGTTCTCAAGTCCATGTCTATCAATCAATCCAACAAGGGTACTTACTAGTAAGGCCACTTTGGATTAGATTAGGAATGATTTGACCTAATTTAGGAATGTCATTTGTATATGGACAGGATCTTCTGTTAGCATGACTTAATTTTGAAGTCCCTGTGCTACAATGAATCATAGTTCTTGCTCTAAAAAGAGATTCCTATTTTCTTATACCAAAATCGGAGACATCACAGTATGGCTTTAGAGCTAGTTTTTTTATTGTTTTGTAAGTCTCTTTCCCTTTGATCATGTTGTCACTATACTTTTTTTTTTTTAAAGTAAGATTTGCCAGCATTTCTTTTTCAGCCCATCAAGTCATTTTTTTGTTGATTACAAGGTATGCACATTTTCATACTGATTTTATCCCATATTTCATATGTACGATATCTGGGATTCTTTTCATTTTCTTGTAAACCTTCAATAGGAGTTCATTTTAGAGGATCTTTTTGAAGCACCTAATTTTAGAAAATGCATCCTTTATGTTGGTGTCTAGAGCATTTTGGTAGTACATCTAGTGTCATGATTGATTTTTACTGTGAATCAGTAATTTCTTCCTTCGTTTATATTTTTGGATCTTGTTAACATTTAATTATGTAAACAATTGAAAATTCTGAGATATTATTGGGAGAATTTGATGTAAAAATTAATTACCTATGGGAGTTCTCTTTTGCAACTTTGTCCAAGGTAAAGAGTTGCAGGCCTTGTTCAATGATCTGATTCTAAACCAAAATTTAGGGACAATTCAAATAAAAGTTGGATGGACACAATAAAAGGGCATAGTCAATCTTCTCTCGTACTACACCAGACCCTTTTCATTCAAGGTGGAAACTGAATGTACATTGCCTATTTCATCAAAATTGAGAGCGTAAGAGATTGTTATTGGGAGCTGAAAATTTGAGTTCTAGCTCTTATTGATGAAGGAAAAAATAGCTGGAGGGGACAAACTACCCTTTCTACATGAAATGCTGCAAATCACAAGAGATATTGTGAGTGTTTAAGGATTAAGATCATCACTTAATTTCCAGTACTGATGGCAGGTAAGACTGGTTTTAAGGCCTACTTATGCCGTCATACTAAAGTAATTTTTTGACCCGAGATTTTAAGCTGAATCAAAGGATTTCAAGGACTGAAACCCCAAGGGCCCTCTCTCAAATTCTCTCAATCACTCTCAAGAAAATGAAAGATGACACTAATTTCAGTTGAGATAGTTTGGTGGAATCAAACTCACCAATGAAATTAGGTGTTCAATCGACTGCAAAAAGAACATGGAATTGTTATTCCAAATGCAATGAAAATAATTCACGTATGGAAATTAAATCCGGCACAAATTCGATTTAACAAACATTGAACCTTTTTAAAATCAATTTGGTTGTGGAATTGTGGTTTAATTAAGGTTTGGAATGAATGCAAGAAACGAAATTAAATTCACCATGTAAAATAAAAACCAACACTTAAAATTAAACGCAATTCAAACACAAGTACAAATTAAAAATTAAGAATCCAAAATAAGACTCACCTCACTGGGGAGACCCAAAACAAGCTTAAAGCTTCAAATAAATCAACTGAATTGGACCTAATAATACAACCCTTGGCCTAAGCTTGAATTTATAGGCCTTTATTTTCAACTAAAAAGAAGAAGAAAAAATTAAAATAGAAAATATACCAAAAAAACCACTGAGCCCTAGTAACTCGCTCGCGTCTATCTTCCCTTTCTCGGCCTTCGTTTCTGGTTGCCTTTCCTCTTTCTGCTATTTCTGCTGCTTCGATTTTCTTCCTCTCTATTTCCTCCTTTTATTTCTTTCTTTCTCTTTTCTTCTTTCCTTTTTCTTTCCTCCTTTTAAATTTGGGTTAGTATTGGTATTTCATGCCTTTTCTTTGCTTCAGTGAATTATTTCAGCATAGATTTTGGTCGAGTATTGATTGTATATTTTGCTTGATATGTTACTTTTAATCTTTCACTTATTATTGTTATTTATCTCACTACAACCAGGTGATTGCATTTAGTGATGAAGAGGGGGTCAAGTTTCAAACCACCTTTTTAGGCAGTGCCGCTATTGCTGGTATTCTGCCAGTGTCAACATTGCAGTTAACTGACAGAAGGTTTCATCAATATTTCTGGCAATTTGTTTCAGTGACAACATCTGACGGTATATTTGATGTGTAAACTTTATGCAGTGGTGTAACAGTGCAAGATGTTCTTAAGAAGAATTCTTTTGAGGCTACTGAAGAGAGCTTTATTCAGCTCAAATATGATCCAAGGACACTCTGGGGTTATATTGAGGTAATATCTTCCAATGGTGGCTTATGGCTCTTTCTGTTTCTGTTAGTTTCTGCTTGCTGCATTTTATGAAACCAAATCCATGAAGTCACATGCCAATATGGTATCATGTGTCCAATCCAAATCCTTTTTTGGTGGTGCCCACTTCTTTATCATGGTGCCAAATTCAGACAGGTCTACTCACTAGGTGGGCCACACTCTAGTGTTTGTAAACAACGGACATTTACAAAGATTGAAAAAGAAAAATGACGAAAAATCTAGATTGAATCTGCAAGTGTCCTGCCTAATCACCGAACCTGACTTATGTGTGGCAGGTGATCAAGACACCTAGATTTTGTGAAATGGACATGAAAGAGTGGTGCAATATACCACTGCACCTGATTTACCAAACTGAAAGTTTTGGGCCTCGTGTAATATAAGGTTTTGTATGACACAGGTTCACATTGAACAAGGACCTGTACTGGAATCCCTGGGTGAACCTCTTGGAGTGGTGGAAGGAATAGCTGGGCAGACACGGTTAAGGGTATGAAGCCTGTACTACCTTCTACTGTATCAGAGATTGTTTTGCTAATCTAAGAAAGAGGAGATTTAAGGCAAGTCTATGTTAGACGATTCTTTGAAATGAGTGACATACCCACGACTGGATTTGTCTTGATAGCAGATTATTCATGGATTCTACATGAGAACCTACACAGATTCAAACTACTAGCTTAATATTGTTTTCCAAGATGATAAAATATTATTATACTTTTTAGTTTCTCTCTCAAGATGGTGAAGAATATTTTGTTGATGATAAGAAACCAAACAACAGCACAGAACCTAAAGTGAGCTTTGCTTTAAGTGAGAACACGGAACAAGAAATCATTCTTCGAAGAGATGTGTACAGAGACCCTAAAATGAAAGTGAAGATCAGGTTATTCATTGATGACCTCTCCTATGGAACTCAGTAACGAATTGAGAGTTCTTAAATATGCCTGATACCAATAATCTCTCCTCATAAACAGAATCACTGAATAACAATAGATGACTAGCTCCTATTCGAGACCAATTTACTGCATAAATAGAGTTCCCATCAATACACATTAAAAATGCCTGGGTTGGCTAGATCTATTCATCTTTGAAACAACACTAGGATTTTTACTTCATTATATTAGAAACTGTGAGAGGATTAGAGAGAGAGAGAGAAGAACAACATTTCTCCATTTGAGTCATGGATAGTCTTCATGATGTGAATGCGAGCACATGAAATGTTTATTGAAAAACTTCCACAAAAATTTAATTAAACATGCTTGCCTTTGGAGGAAACTAAGGGCATGGTTTTTTTGTTAAGAGCCATCGACAAAAGGTCAGCCTTCTAGACTCCTCTCTACTCAAGGACAGAGCTCCAGAGAGTATGTTTGAATAAGCTGTATCTGTGGAGTAGGTGACACCACGATATTCTCTTTGATTTCTTCTGACCGAAGGCACCACAGACTAGCCATCAGCAAGAGCTTCAACAGAGAATATTCTTTCGCTGACATATTTTATACTCTGTTCACATGTTCTAAGTGCTCTGGCAGGACCAAGAAGATTAGAAAGTGCTGGAACAGGTCCACGCGGATTGGAAAATGGGCAGTAGATGGATCAATGATTCACTGATTCAGGGCCTATGAAATAACAAAATGTCAGTAATTATATGGTGCCTGCCATTTGGTGATTGATTAGTTATTAAGTTACACTATTGTCTTGATCAGCCATCCAGCAGAAAGCAGTAACTCTTGGCCTCTTGGGGGGTGCTTGGATGTTCCAAAAGGTGGGGTTAATTCTTATAGTAAGAGACTGAGAAAAACATGACTAGATTGAGAGATCTCATTTTATTTTGGCCACCAGGTGCAGAGGTGTTGTCCTTCTAATGGAATGCAAACTTCTAACAGCCCTCCTGGTAGAGATGCATGGTCTTCCAATTCTTCATTGTTTAATTTCTTCTAGAAACAGGTGCCCATATGATTCAATTTACTTCATATTTCCATGCATTGTTGAACATAGCAAAAATGATCAAATCATATTATGGAGGGAAGCTGGAGAAAGTGATTATTTCCCAGCCAGAGGTTCTGCACCCCATCCCAAACCTAGACAAAGAAAAGACACAAAGGAAGAAAAAGGAGAAAGATTTGGGCATTCTTCTAGTATCTAATCTGAACTCTTGATTAGACTGGTCACACACACTTGGGATTGATCTCCAAATGCCAAGGGCAGTTCTAGGAATTTGGATTAATTCTATAAGGATTGGAAATGGAGAAAAGAAATAATTTTCCGCTGGCTTTGCTCCTCTGTGAGACGTAGTCTCCATAACCATTTGCGTAGGAATGCTTGATTGATTTGAAGATTGGCCTGATACTAAGAAAAACCATCAAAAAAGGTTTGCGACTAGACACCTAAAAATGGAGAAGAAATACTTGGGCAACTAAATGGCAAAAGTTTGATTAAGGGGCTGTTTGTCATGTTCTAATGATGGAAATGAAGAGCATGTTCATTCTTTTCTCCCATGGCATAAGGGATCTTCCCTAAAAACAAACAAAATAAGAAATTTTCCTCTTCTTCTAAGGAATCCATTTCCCTTTTTTTTTGGTTCGTGGAGGAGGGGGGAGTAGGATATTTAATGAGAAAAAGAAACATTTTATTCATTTTCCATGAAAATAATGGTTTTGATGACACAAAAAATTGTCATGTTTCCATAGCCTGGCATGAGGCCAGATTTCATAGCACTTGTTGGATGACATGAATAAAATCTAAACATAATTTTGACATGGAATTTCTTTCCTCAAGAAAATAGACACCAAAACTCTGAAGCAATCCACCCTCAGTGATTCCTCTGAAGATGAGTCTCTCATCTTCTAACATGCCATAGGTCTTCCATTGATACTTTCCATTTTTTTCATACAAAAAAAAGTATAATATGAACCACTGAACGTTAAAAATGTACTATAGTCCTAGCCATCTAAAGGAAGCATAAATTTAAATGCGTAGAATTCCCTTAACTTGCACCTATAATAACCTAGCAGAAAATAGACATATCAATTGGATATCGTTTGGCATATGCTATAATCATTATTAGAAAAGATGAAAGTAACTCTAAATGATAAAAAAATGGCAATAGAATAATAGTAGGTTCTCTTTATTTCATTGACAAGTTGCAAGTTTCTCCTTCCTTTTCCTGTGCTTCCCTTTTTTCCCCTTTTGTCTATGATGAATCTTCATTTTCACCTTTGGCATAACAGGTAAGAGTCTAGTGGTTTAGTTATTGTCTGTTTCTGTGGTATCCACTTAGTTCTTCATGAAGAGAAAAATCTGATGGACCTAGTTATCCGGAGCAAGTTTGCCAAACTTTAAAAAAAAAAAAAAAAAATCCTTTTTAATAGTAGTAGATCACTTTAAACTAAACCATTCAATTTTTTTTAGAGATTACAACAATAATTTATTGAAAAAGAAGAAGAAATTACAAAGGGGAAAAATTATTAAAAGAGGAATTGAGCAAATCAACCAGAAGGAGATACACCCACTTTAACTGAACCATTTAATGTGATTCATTCATTCTAATCTATAGAATCTTGCTCTAGTTGTGTCCAAAGTGAAATGCTTTCTGATGATATGAATGGTTTACCTGATTTAAAAAAGATCGTGTATTTACTTAATGGAAGCATCATCTTTTGCCTCATGATTTTTGTTAAGATTAATTTTTATGTTCATAAAAGTTTTGGGTCCCAATGTGGTGTAAGATCTTTTTCCTCATATGATCTTTTGACAGTTTTAGAGATTAATCATTGGAAATAATGGAGTTGGTTCAATGCAGCTAATGCCAGTCGGTCTTAGTGGGTTTATTTAGTTTCTCTTAATGTTGATTCCCATTCTCACCTCCGAACTGAGATTTTGACTGGAGGATTCATTTATGGGGAAAAAAGCACTCAGATCACTTGCAGTTTTGGTACATCTGAAACATGCCTTTAAGACCAATTTTGTGATAGCAAACAGTGATTGTCCAACCTCTTGGAAAGACGGAGTGCAATTAATTTTATTCTTGTTCCTTTGGGCAATCTGAGTAGTTTTTTTCCTTGCATTCATGTTATAGGTGACAGTGAGAGGTTCACAAGGGCATGCTGGTACAGTACCAATGTCTATGCGCCACGACCCGATGGCTGCCGCTGCTGAACTTATCGTATTGCTGGAGGACCTTTGTAAACATCCTGGGAGTTATGTCACTTATGATGGTCAATGCAATGGCCTCTCAAACGAACCTCTTTCAGGATCTGTCGTCTGTACAGTTGGAGAAATATCTTCTTGGCCAAGTGCAAGTAATGTCATCCCAGGGCAGGTAATGCTCTTTGATCTTTTTTCTTTTTTTTAATCTTTGTTCATCATTTTTTTCATGAACGTCATAGCTTCAATGGTACACCAGTATCCTGGGGCTATGAGCACACATGATCCTGCTGTTCAATGACGCTGCTTGTTGATTTGATGGCCACAACTGGATAGAACATGTCCCAAGATACATCAGCATATTTTTCATCCTACGTGGGCAGTTGTATCATCTCATTTTTGAGGGAAATTTGTTGTGTATAGGATTGTCCCATTGGACTAGATATTTTGGGGTGTGGTCTATGTGTCCTTTCTCAAAATAGCTTTGGTTACCATAAAAAATGAATATATATATGATCATATAACCAATATTAAGGGTGTACTCGTATGGCTGTTGAAAAATTAAAACAATGTGTAGTCATGTAATGGCTCCAATCTTATGTTCAATTTTCATGGTTTTAGACTGTTTAGGAAGGAATAAGAGAAACCTTAGAATATAAAATAGTAAAGAATACTGGTGTTTGGAGTTTTATTTGAAACCATTATGATATTGTCATTTTTTCATACCATTGAAGTTCTCACAAGCTCGTCAATTTGGATTATTAAACTATGAATCCAACTCATTCCAACAAGATAAGAGGATACTTGCCTTGCCATGTCCTCAGTCTTAGTATCATATCTTCCTCCTTTCTTATCATTTTCAGATAGTTTGTATATTTTCTTTTTATCCCCATGCTGATTGCAGGTAACCTTCACAGTGGATATACGTGCAATGGTTGACATGACACGTGAAGCTATTATTCTTGAGTTGTCAAACAGGATGTATCGAATATGTGACCGCCGCTCTATTTATTGCACTATTGAGCGTAAGGTTTGAGAGAGTTCCATCTCCATTTCAATTTTTTTGCCACTAGTACTTTCAATGACTTTGTTGGGCCAATTTGCAGCATAATGCAGAAGCAGTACACTGTGATCCAGAACTAAGTTCCCAACTGAAATCTGCAGCTCGTTCAGCCTTCCAGAGAATGTCAGGTGTGATACAAGGTGATGTGTCTGTACTCATGAGTGGGGCAGGACATGATGCAATGGCTATCTCTCATTTAACGAAGGTAGATAGCATCTCCCTCTTCAATCAACGCAGGTTTTCTGATTCCTTTCATTGTCCATGCAAGGTTCATGTTCTGTGATCTGGCTGTTGATCTGATAGGTCCTGCCATGGATAGGGGAAGCTGTTTTAGCATCCCAAATGTGAAAACCCTAACTATTCTATTAGTTATTGATAGATGAATGTTGTCACATGGGAGATTTGGTGGAGAGAGATTCCAACATAGAATTCTTTTGCAGTATCTTCAAATTATTAGCTCCCTTGCACAAGCTAGGAACATTACAACTCTATGCTACATGTTCCTTGCATTAGAACCCTAACATTCTTATATGTGATTAAATCTACTGTTATGTTGTATTGGTTTCTGCTTGTATTGAAGCAGGTTGGTATGCTTTTTGTCCGTTGCCGTGGAGGAATTAGCCATTCACCTGAAGAGCATGTTTTGGATGATGATGTTTGGGCTGCAAGTTTGGCAGTATTGGCTTTTCTTGAGACGTTCTTGTAATTCCTTGCACACCATGACCAGATAAAGATCACTCTAGCCAAAGTTCTTTCATGTTCCGATTTCTCTTGTATCCATAACATGTTTAGTAGCACTAGAGGTCAGATTTGAGATTAATGGGTCATCCATCTATTATGAAATGTATCATCAGCCAGAGGATATGCCAAGTATTCTCCTTTGAGTCTTCAGTCTGTATTTGTCCGGCCATATTACTGTTTTCTATTTCAAGGCCATTTACTCAATGGTAACAATTTTAATCAGACAGGTGCCTAGGCCTGGTACATTCTGAAGATTCAAGGTTTACATATCCTAGGTGAAGAAAGATCATAAAAATTCTCATATAATGAAGGAATAAGAGAATTCTGTAATTTGTCTATGGATGAGTGTTCATGTTGGATCTGATAATTGGCAGTTTCATATTCTCATAATGACATTTAGGAACACTAGATGTTCAACCACTGTAACAACAAAGGTTATTTCTATATACTTCTAGGAACAGAAATGCCATAGAACCTCATATATGTTTAGTTACTTGAATCTTTCAGCAATTCTTAAGATGTATTCAGATGCTGTTAGGTGACCCAAATTGCTCTTCATTTGGAACATGTGAAGCTTTGGCTAATGTTTATAGAATCTACACATTGTATCACAATCTTTCTTTAACATGGCAAAACTGCAAAATACACTATTGGTTATTGCTATTTTCACTTTGAATAATGTAGAGAGAATATGCTCTTCAATTGTTCAATTTTTTGTTCCTTTGAAAGGTAACAAAATTATATTAATGTTCAAATTAGAGAAAAAAAGGATAAGAGCTCGATGAGGGATTGGACCAAAGTCCAAAAACAATGTACTTAGACCTGCATAGTAAAATCACATCACGAAAAAAACATATCAAGAAACACAAGACTAAGACACAGCTATCCAGTTTACCCTGAGATAGACTAAAACTCTATTAAATGGCTTGGTCACCAATGCCCATTGAATGAAGCAAAGCTTTTATCTTTGAACTGAAAAAAATTTAGAGAACTTAAAAGATGACATAACTTAATTGATTTAATCAACAGTCATATATTCAAGGACGGATTTTTTTCAATTCGAACTGATCGTCATCCTATTTTGTGGACTTCATATTTAGGTATACAAAATAATACCTCTAGCTACCTAACGTTGGGTAGTTTAACTAGGTTATTTCCCACCTCATGAAGCGAGATGTACCTAGTTCGAGTCCTAACGGCATAAATTGGAGGCGTCATATGTTGGTGTGGGATGTTCCTGCGAGGGGTTTATGGGGGGCTCTTGCCTCCTGGTTCTCCTCGGTTAGGAAAAAACATTTATTACCTCCATGCACATGAGTAAGGGATCATTTCACTTCTACTACAGCCTCATTGTTAAATTGTTCAACACAGATTTTGAGTCTCCTTTTTTCCTTTTTATTTTAATATTCTCACATCTATTGACCTCATAAAAGAGAGTAAAAAAGTCCTTACGTCTATGCCATGTAGCGACAAAATCTTAGGATGTATCTAATGTGTTCTCTCCCTTTAATGCTTATTTGAAATATTTCTTAAATTATTTTGATATAATTTTATGGCAGTTTGTTTGAATCTAATAAGAACAATGTTTTTATGTTAGTTTGAGATCAATATGATTTATTTTAATTTATTCATTTTCTTCTTTATATTTTATTATTTAGCACTATGGATTTGGCATTAAGAAATTTACACAGAATTTAGTTCTCTTTTCTCCAATTTCAATACTTTTTTAACTATTTTTTGAATTTACTACTTATTCATTGTTCATGATCCTCTGATTCATTAATATAGGTATTGATAATGAACTTGATTCAGTGATCTGCCATCTTAATGGAGGCTTGACAAACTCACTGAACGCAATCGGTTAAAGTTGCCTGCCATCTTGTTGGACGCTTGATAAACTCACAAGTTTTGCGAGAGGATTTAAGAAAATGAAATTTCTAATCTACTGTCGCAATTTTTTTTTTTTTTTAATTTACATGTAGAAAATCACGGGATACCGACCGTAAAACCTCTATAGGTGGACCCTTACGTTTAAGGCACACCAAGGTTAGGCCATGGGGGGCTCGAACCTTTGACCTCCTGCTTCTTGAGGTATATATTATTGGGGTCTCCGTTTACACATATGGATTTTCTGCCTCTACACACCTGTTTCCAGGTGCGGGTGGTTAATTACCATTTTGCCCCTGTATTTCAATTCGTTCGAACGAATTCCCATTTCATTTCGTCATTCGTTCGAACGAATGGACGGATACCCATCCAATTTTGATTCGTTCGAACGAATGCCCGTTTAAAATCAATTTGTTTGAATGAATCAGGTGAACAGTAACACACGTTACTGTTCACCTGTGTTACTGTTCAGCCGTGAATTAATCGATTGAATGAATCCGGTGAACAACATCGATTGAATGAATCAATTCATTCGAATGAATACTTATTCATTCGAATGAATTGATTTTCTTTAAAATTTTAAAGTTATTTTTTAAGCACTGTATATTTTTAAAATTTCTCAAATTAAATATCCGGAGTAATTACGATAATCTGATAAAAATACTTTAAGACTTTAAGGTCTTTTGACACTCCTAAATATTTAAAACACAGTATTTTACAAATAAGGATATCCCTATGGTGTGCCGAAAACACATTTAGGAGTGTCAAAAGACCTTGAAGTTTTAAAGTATATTTATCAGGTTATCGTAATTAGTCCAGATATTCAATTTGAGAAATTTTGAAAATACACGGTGCTTAAAAAATAATGTGCATATTGTATTAAATAATAAAATCTCATTTAAAACTTTAAAGTTATTTTTTAAGCACTGTGTATTTCCAAAATTTCTCAAATTGAATATCTAGGCTAATTATGATAACGTCATAAATATACTTTAAGACTTTAAGGTCTTTTGACACTCCTAAATGTGTTTTTGGCATACCCTAGGGATACCTTTATTTGTAAAATACTGTATTTTAAATATTTAGGAGTGTCAAAAGACCTTTAAGTCTTAAAGTATTTTTATCAGATTATCGTAATTAGTCCGGATATTTAATTTGAGAAATTGTAAAAATAAACAGTGCTTAAAAAATAACTTTAAAATTTTAAAGAAAATCAATTCATTCGAATGAATCGATTCATTCAATTGATTCATGAACAGTATAACACGAGTGAACAGTAACGCAAGTTACTGTTCACCCGATTCATTCGAACGAATTGATTTTAAATGGGGATTCATTCGAACGAATCAAAATTGGATGGGGTATGCGTCCATTCGTTCGAACGAATGGCGAAATGAACTGGGAATTGGTTTGAACGAATGGAAATGCAGGGGCAAAATGGTAATTAGCCACCCGCATTCGGAAACGGGTGTGTAAAGGCAGAAAATCCGGGTGTGTAAACTGGGACCCTATTGCTGATGATATAATATGAGTGACTATTTAGACACCCCACTTTTCTTTTAAGAAACATCTCATTTCAAAAGTTTATATGAAAATTACCATTTTACCTCTCAATTTTTTTAAAAAGATGATATCTCTATACAAAACTGAGGGACAAAATGGTAATTTTATATAAAATTTTGAAATGAGGTATCTTTTAAAAGAAAAGTTGAGTGTCTAAATGACTACCCTGTAATATATATTGATTGTATTTCAGATGATACATATAAAAAAGTCCATTCCAAAACGATTTTACAATATTTCAAAGGTCCTTTTAGTATATATGGTATGATTTTGTTTATTTTTAATATAAAATTTCAAATTATAATTTTATAAATTAATACAGTTGTATTTTTAAATCTACAAATTTTCAATATTTCAAATTATTTTTATCTCTAAATTTTGTTATTTCTAAAAATACGTCTTTGATTGATTTAATTAAATGATCTAGTAACCTAGAATTTTATAGAAGATCCATCTAGTAATACTCTATACACCTGTCATTTAGTGATCATTTTTCTTTACATTCTACACCATTAAATATTTTGTCTTTAGAATATAACATGATATTATTTTATCCTTATCAATATTATTATTTATCAAAATGATGGATTATCATTTATTAAAATAATAATTTACTAACCTTAATTTGCAATCCCAATATCCCATGGATTATTATTTGCTAAGATTATTATGGTGTCTCACTGCCTCTCTGCTTGGTTCTGAAGATGCCTTCCAAAGCCAATAAACGTGTTGAGCACTATTTATTATTAATTTAATTATTTTTCTTCTCAATTCATTAGAAAATATTAATTTATTTATCTGATTTTGGTCTTTCATTTTCTTCCTAAATACTATTTTTATTTTTGTTATTGATTATTTCATGATTTTAGTATAAATCACTATTTTATTAAGTTCGTTTTAATCATTAATTTTAAATTTTTTAATTTTAACGTTTTCTATTTTTTAATAATTAAATATAATAATTTGGGCAACGTTGTCAAAACGTGCAAAGAAGTGTAGAAGAAATTGTTAGTCGGGTCTATAAAAGCGCCCACAAGTGATCCCCTCTCCATTTAGAATTGAACCAACCTTCAACACTTGGTTTCTTCATCTTTTTCTCTCTTATCATTCCTTCTCCACGTAGAGTTGTAGAAAACTTCCACCACCAACCCAACAAACTTCCATTTGCATGCTTCTAAAAGATTTTACAATATTTCAAGTTTCTTTTCAAACAAAAGTTTGTAGTCGGTCTATAAAAGCGCCTCACATATGTGATCTCTTCTCCACTTAGAATGTAGAAAGCTTCACTTTTTTTCCTTCATCATCATGAAAAGGATTCAAAGTCATCTCCCAACTCAACTCTTCTACTCTCTACTGCTTCCATCCATTGTGTTTGCAGACTGTGAATACAAGGCTGATAAAGAGGATGGTGATAAAACAAAGACTTTACTTTGAAGTTAGCAGAAATCTTTTCAATCCTCACGACAAGTACAACCATGGTATGTCTCCCACTTTTGGGGAAGTCGATTGATGCCCTCTGATATGAGAAAGACATGTTTTTCATGATCAAGACCTTATAATACTGACAATGGGCCACATCCATCCATGTGTTGTCCGTTGCATTCGAAAGTCTAACATCCCCATGCCTAAAAAAGAACCCATAGGAGGAGTTCACTTTTGAAGGATTCATTGTCACGTTATCGGCTATTGAGACATTTGTCACTGGTTATTATAAGCAACTCCACTTCAATGGGAGCAAACAAGAAAGCATTGAAAACGTAGAGCAGGAGAGAACCAGTCTACAAGCAAACCATCTCCATATGTTTTGCAATCATGGCAAAACATTCATCCACTTCTGATGTTCTCCGGCACGAGTCATATCACAGGTATGTATGATCTACGATTTGAATCGAGTTGTATTACTTTTCTTGAGTTTTAGAATAAATTTTCCTTTAATGTATTTGCAGGTTTTGGCATTGGATATCGTGGTTCATTCCAGAATTATTGGAATTATTGGGTGTATTTGAAAGTCCATCCACAACAAGGCATTTTGGTGCTGCGTTTAGCTTCCATCGATTCCATTGGACTTTGAGGATGTATATGCAGGTATGAGAATAAATTATAACAATTCCATCTTAGTTTAAAATTTAAAAATAAATAAAATAAAGATGTCAATTGACTCGAGAAATTTTTCTTAAGAGCAATTTTGTGAGCAACTAGTTTTTGTGAAAATTAATTTTCTTGATGATTCTTATTTTTTATTAAAATTATTTGTTTGTCTCATTATTTTACTCGACCTAACTTGAATTTATATACAAATTTTAAAAATTTGAACAATTAGAGAGAAAATATTTTCAATAGAAATAAGTACCATGGAGAAAATCAAATTTCAAAAAATATAGTTATGTAGAAACATGTTTTTTTAATTTTTTTTTCTAAAAGCTCAACTAAATGTCTCTGACTTATTAAGATTTCTCTGAATTTCGAGTTTTCAAATAAGAATTCCATCTATTTTTTCGTTTTATTTTTTATTTTTTATCTTTAAAGTGAATAGTAAAATAGAAAAAATATCAAAATTGCATCACCTAATTGTTTGCCCTATTAAAAGCATCTTTTATCAATTTTAAAATTAAAATTATATTGTTTGAGTCCATACTTTTAATTCTTATTTCTTAAATTTGTCCATTTGATGCTTCCTCATGTTGAAATTCTGGATAGAATTTGACATTAAAAATATAGATCAAACAACATAAATTTTGGTCTTGGATTAAAAGTATGGATTCCTTACATTTTCAGTATTTTGGAATTTTTTATTTTCTAAAGCGGCAAACAACGATTTCAGGTCAGAATTTAAACGTCATAAAGCATCAGATGGACCAATGTGATGTAAGCTTTAAATTTGGATAGTTCTAAGATGAAATTTTAAGAAATGAAAAGAAGTATGAATTCAAACAACATAAATTTAATTTTAGAATTGATAAAAATATTTTTAATATAGAAATTGATTTGGGCATTGATACTTTTATCCTTCATTTAAAAAACGTAAATTTTTCTATTTTATCCTTCATTTTAAAATCATAATCAAAGTTCAATCGATTTTTTTTTTTTTTTTGTAATTATGTCCCCCAATTCCAATTAAAGAGAAAGTATCCATTTATAGATAAATAATCTTTTAATATTTGGAAATAAACACTTTCTCAGAATTGCTCATTCCTATATAAAGTTGGAAGCGTCGGAAAAGGTCAATTATTCCGAAACTACGATTTAGGACGCATAAATTAAAGAGATGCTTTCTACTATTTGTATTGGTTGAAATTTAAACTATTCATATGGCTTTAGAATTCCACACCTCACGGGAATATTGATATAAGATGCAAATTCATGGAAAGAATCTATAATTAATTCAATCATTTTTTTAATATGAACTTTTAAAAATTACTCTGATTGTCAAGGAAAAATAATACAACTCGATTTGAATCGTCTAGATAAAAGATCAAGCCTACCTGCGATATGACTCAGTGTCGGAGAAGATCGGAAGTGGATGAATCCTATGTCATGATTGTAGAACCATGGGCATGCCCATGAGGTGTTTGGGTGTGCATATGGACACAGTTTGCATGCATCTCTCCTGCTCCACGTTCTCAATGCTCACTTGTTTACTCTCATTTGAAGTGTAGTCCCTTATAATAACCAATGGCAAAAGTATCGACCATTAACGTCCCAATAGACAATAACATGGAAATTAATCTCGCAAAAAGGAACTTCCCCTATGGGTTCTCTTTCATGCATGGGGATGTTAGACTTTGGAATGCATTCGACAACACATGTATGAGGCCCGTTGCCAGTATTACACCAGCTACAAAGGTCTTGATCATGAAAAACATGTCTTTCTCAGGTTGGAGAGCATCAATCGGCCTTCCAAAAATTGGAAAACACACAATGACTGTACTTCCGTGAGGATTGAAGCGATTGCTGCTAACTTCGAAGTAAAGTCTTTGTTTTATCACGATCTTCTGTATCAGCTTTGTATTCACAGTCCGCGGAGACAATGGATGGAAGGAGTAGAGAGTAGAAGAGTTGAGTTGGGAGGTGACTCTGAATCCTCTTCAAGATGATGAAGAAAAAAAGTAAAGCTTTCTACAATTCTAAGTGGAGAAGAGATCACATATGTGAGGAGCTTTTATAGACCGACTACAAACTTTTGTTTGAAAATATATTGGATCCATCGTACCATGTTAAAAGGACCTTTGAAATATTGTAAAATCTTTTAGTTGCATGCAAATGGAAGTTTGTTGGGTTGGTGGTGGAAAGTGAACGTGGACAAAATTTCATAGGGAATATTGTTGATCATGACTCATGAGTGCCAATCGTGTTCCTAATTGGGTTTGGATTACACCCATTTTTAATTATTTTGGAAATAAATGGATAAATAAAAATGCACTTTTCAAATTGTTATGATTTTTTTTGAAAAAGTAACAATTTGCCAAGTGCATTTTATCCACAATGTGAATTATATATCTGCTCCTAAAAAAAATTTATATATGTTTAATTTTGCACTTTGTTTGAATTAATTCCACCGTTAAATAAAAAATCCATTTAAATTCATTATTCATCTTTGAATCCATGAATTTTCAAATTTAATAGACCTTTCGTTCATTAGTTAATTTATCTTCTCCATCCCTCATTCTCTCTTTATATTTCGTTTATAACTGTTTACATATAAATTCTCCTTCACTTCTCAACGTATTTTAAAAATAACTAAATTGCATTTTTCCACTTTAATAATACCTTCGACCTGTCATTAATCTAACAATGTACATGCGTTCTGTTACCCCTTTGAATATTTTGAAATTCGAATTTAAGCATAAATTTTGCAATTGCCATTCAATAAACATCCTTTTTGTCTCTAGCTTCTACTAAGTTCTCTGGCCATTACCTCAAACTAGTGGTGAAATTTGGGTCCGGTTTTAACTCAATTTGTGTGACTTAGACTTAAGAAATCTATGGCTTTGGATTATGTATTTGTATAGTTCGGATTAAGTTGGGTTGGAAAAAAATAAATCCGTATGAAATTTGGATTGGATTGTATTCAGAAATTTAAAATCAACCCGATCTGATCCGACATAACCTAACGCGACCAGAGTACATCAAGCTATAAAACAATACTTATGTTCAGTCAGGTCAAACATTCAGATCAAGTTGAGTAATTCAGGTCATATTAAGTTGGATTAAATAAATTTTAACATGAATTATATTGAATTTATTAAAACTGGACCTAACCCAACTCGAGTTTCAGATCTAACCCTACTTCAAACTCTCTGGCCATTCTTTACAGGGAACTTCTACCTATAAGTGTCAGTGTGTGACCCTCAAGGAAACGCAAAAAACCTCTTGAGGAACAAGAGCACTAAGGAGCATTTAGATGCCCGAGGTGAAAAGAATAATTGACATTCAAGGTTGCCACTTCTAGGAGAATCACATAAGGCCAAGCCCGAATGTGTGTGAAACCAGGTCTAAGCCTTGGCAGACCCAAATCCTATTATGGCCCATTAACTTATCAATTTGGATTTAAGCAGTGTCTTATATTTTATATATTTACTAAAGATACGTTTTATATTATTTTCTATTAAGACCTACGGTTTTCTAAAGAGTCATGTAACAGTAGTAAACCCTTATTCCATATTGAGCTAAACCTGACCCACAAAATTCATGTTGGAATCTAACATTTTAAAATTGTAAACGTCTATTAGGCCTACATGGCCTGCAAATTTAAATTGAGACAATGCTGACCCACAAATATACCCTAGACTCATGTCGGGCACAAAATCATATTGAGAGGTCAAAACATGTTAAATTCATGACCCAACATTGAGTCAAAATTAGGCTCACAAGTCATGATAAACCCATATTTTTATACTTTCTAATTATAAATGTTTTATCCTTGAAAAGGTATTTTAATTTATTTATAATTCGATGTAGGTTAGGTGATCAGAAGCCCAGAAGAAGGTCCATGTCATTGGGCCAAAACTAGCAACACATAGAATATAAGGGTCCATAGCTATTATTTTGTTTTCCAATAATTATTTCAATATATCTCAAAGATAAACAAGGACATCAACTAGAATTGAATCTTAATTTTTTTTACTCATATTTCTAGAAGAAAAAATAGTTTTGAAACTTATTTTTTTAAAAGAAAATTTTGCTCCTGTTAGGAAAAAGGTAAAATGAGATTTAAAAATTTCAACTCATTATTTTTTAAAAATAATTCAATTTATTGAACTCCATTATTGTCAAGAAAAAATATTTTTTTAAATATTTTTATATAAAAATAAGAAAAAATTGAATATAAATTAAAATCATCATCTTAATCATTTATCCTATCAATATAAAGATGCAACACGAAGACTTCTTATGAGGCCACCCATTCGAGTACGACTCTTACCCAAGCAAATTTAACTTACAAAATTCTGATGAGACCCTACACATTTGTGTAGATATGATCTCACCAGAAAATAAAAAACTAAGTTAAATAATTTGTGCCTTATACTTTATATTATAATATGATTATATGAAACAAAATATCTTTAGAAAAATGTAAAATAAAAAATAAATACATTCCATATGAGTATAGTACGAGAAACTTAAAGTTGCTAAGTATTAAGTTTGTTAATAAAGGAAACCAGTCCAACAAAATAAAAAATAATTTTTGAAAAAGAAAAATAATATAACAACATATAAACCATCGTCACAAATCTCGTTTTCGGGATATTAACGGCAATTGTTAATAGTGGGATATTTTTAAATTCTCGAGTTTTTATCGGGAATTTAACGAGAAAATCTCGCAGAAAATATATTATTTATAAAATAATAAAAAAATATAAAAAATAAATAATGTGGCCGAAATTTGAAAAATAGATGATATTTCAGAAATAAAAAATGTTTATTTGGTCCAAACATTTTTAATGGAAATTTAACGGTAAAATCTAGCAATTTTAATGGGAATTTACCGTTTCTCGCGATAAAAACGTGTTAACGGGAATTTACCGTTATAAACGGTAGACGCGATAACTCGGATTTTTAATGGAAAAAGTTATTTTGCCAATATTTTCATGATAAAAATGAAAATATCGAAGCTATTTGTTAGCTTCATATAAACCATGAAGAATAAAAAGAAAGAGTTGAAAATTCTTAAATTAAATATTGATATTAATTTATCATAAGATCATGAGCAATGAATAAGTAGTAAATTTAAAACGTACTTAAAACGGTATTGAAATTGAAGTGACAAAAGATATAACTAACTTCTTTGTGTAAATTCCTTATGTCAATTCCGTGCTGGAAAATTGGATTTTGGGCTGTTACGCGCAGTGCAGATGTTGCATACTCTTTTTCATTTTCGATTTTTTTGGGCCCCACAACTGTAAAAAAAATTATAAAAGGAACTCTATACAAAAATATCGTAACCTATAACGTCCATTAGCCAGTAGATTTTTTCTTTTCAATCTCTCCTCCATATTTTCTTCTCAAATTTTTATTTTTTATATATATTTTTTTACCTTTTTTTCATTTAGACGAGTGACTTATCAATTATCAAACTAGAGTAAAGTTAAAAATCAAATCTACGTCTTAACATTTTAACTCTGAATTCCACCCTAATTTGGACCATCTTAATCTTAAATAAGAATGATCTAGGCTGTGATTCATATGATATAGTATGAATTTTTAATGCCATTAGTTGAGAATAAAAGAAATATATGAAGCATTAGATACTCTAAAATTATTAGAATCACTCACTGCTCAATAGATTATATGGGAAATATTTAATTAGGAAATTTATAATGTTTATCACACTTACGTAATTTGAATGATTAATTTTATAAAATTTAAAATGCATGCAAATTTATTTTTATATTTAAAAATTAAAAAAGAAAATTAGACATTTTAAGAAAAATTCTATATATCATAAATGACACTATTCAAAGTCATTCATAAGTTGACATTAAATTGGATATTTCTAAGTGCTTGCTTGTTCGAGTTGCACTTTTAGGCTAAAAGCCCAAGCTCCCTTATTGAAGCCCAGCTGTGATTAACATACTTGGAATCCAAGTCTTGGATGAAGTATAAAGCTTACTTTAAATCCTAATTTCACAATTTAATGAGATGTTTGAGTGAAGGAGGCGATTACATTATAGACATATATATAGTAGTGTTTAATTATAATAATATGTAATTACTGTATATTTACATATGAATATATCATGGGCTAAATGAGCTAGCAAATCCAACAAACTATCATGGGCTTTACCTAAAAGCCCACTTTGCCCATTTAAAAATTGGCTAAAAATGAGCCCGAGCCCAGACATTACTAATACTTGCTGTTCAAGTCCATTGATTTACAATTGATTCATGCTAAGTTTGAGAACATAAAAAGGCAGTAAGTAGGAATTGTTAAATAATTGATTTTAATGGGTAAAAAATAAAGATATGAAAAAGAAAAAAAAAAGGCGCTTTAAATGGGGACGTTGAACTTTGTCCTTTTTAAATGAACGGGCTGAGTCAAGAGCATTAAAAATATAATAGACTTTTAAGAAAGTTAGGTCACTTCAAAAATAGATGGGCCAAAGCTCTTACAAAGGGAAGCCCAACCCATGACTAGCCTTTCTTTGTGCTTTTCATCTATGGAGTCCATGGGCTATCACGTATCATCATAATATGATTACAATTGCAACATGGTGTGGTTCATATAGTTTACAACAATTAAACTATATATATATATATCACATGCGTATTCCACATAAACTGATTAATTTACATAATTAACATTTACTTAATTGAAGTAAACCGTAGTGAAAACAACCTAATCAATTTTGAAGGACAAATCTTCCACCATGTCTATGTTAGAAAACTAATCATTGAAAATGATTAAAATTAAATAAAAGCTATAGTAATTAAAAATAAACACACATAAAAAATCTTAAGGTAGCAGTGGAATAAAATCAGTACTTTGGGCATAGGATCTAAACAAATCAACAAAGCCATTAAAACCCAACTAAATAAGCCAAAACCCATGGTTGTAAATGAGAATCTTGCAAACAACCATTTGTAAAAACACCCAAAAAGGGTGGTTGTTGGCTGCTTCTAGTGTCTGGACATTCCCAAATATGCGGGTATACATAAACCACTCCAGCCAAAAAGAGGAAAAATAGTTGTAGAAAAGGGATTTCCAAAAACTATTTTAAACCAAAAGTTATTAAACATGAAAACAATACCAATAAATTGAAAATTAAACTAATATAAATTCCAACTAAGTCGAAACCACGAAACAATAGTCCTCCTAACTTTTCTTAATCATATATTTTAAATATTTGAAAACAAAATATCCAAGCCATTAATGTACTTAGTAAAAAAAATTAGAAAGCTTAAAATATTAAATCAAACAAAAATACTTTCAAAATTATTTTAACAAGAAAACCAGTTCTAGCATAATCAATGGTAATAATTTAAACTGACAACATAATTCAAAAAGAAAGATTAGCAGGAAAATGAAATGGAGAGGTAGAAGTGTCACTGGGGCTTGTAGCCCAAAAGAGAGAAAGAAAAGAAGAGTACAAGAGCATGAGAGAAAGTTATTCTACAAGAAGGACAATTCTTTTTATAACTTTAAATTACTTGATTACCAAGAAACAAAGACAAGATAAGGCTGCCATGTTTTTTATCTTATCCTCATTTTTTATCTTTTATAATCCTTTTTCGGTATATGGTTTTTTTTTCTCTCTGTGGTTTTTTTCTCCATGTTGTTTTTTCTCTATTGTAATGACCCGACCTAGTTTTTTAGAATTTTAGGATTTTAGTAGTAGTGGGAAGAGTGTGGGCTCCATAGTGGGGCCCGACTATCCTGTTCCCAGTTGAAGGGCATTTTGGTAATTTGGAATTATTAAATATTTAGTTATATAAAATATTTGAAAATCACACGTTTTTCTTGCCTCGATGTTTGACATTTGATTTTTTTTAGGTTTTAGAATTATCTTTGAAAAGCACTGAGTCGATTTGAAATTTCGAATTTTACGCATTTTGGAGCCCTAATCCTATATGTTTTTCCCCATTCTGGTAGCACTATAGCACTGCAGCTACAGTGCCGCTTCCTCCGGCTCTCCTTCTCTCCATTTGCCTGACTGGAGTTCATTTTTCTCCCTTCTCGCCGATTGAAACCACCTTAAAGCCGTTCGAGCCCCTCAAAGATCTCTTTTCAACCCTGATGCCCTTTGGTACGTCTCGAATCTTTCTTCTCCTTTCTCCTTGGTCTACTTTTTTTTTGGATCTCTCTCCCTCGTTGTTTTTTTCTTCTTTTTCCTTTTGTTGCCCTTTCCTCCTTTTTCCTTTATTTTCCTTATTTTTTCTTCTTCTCATTTATTTTCTTTTCCATTTTTCCTTTTTTTTTCCTTCATTTTCTTTCTCTTTCCCATATTTTCCTCCATTTCCTCGGCTGGGGTTTTTTTCACATTTTTTTTTAATGTGTTTTTTTTTATAATGTGGGTTTTTCCTTGTTTTTCTCTAATGTGATGTTTTTTCTCTATGGCTTTTATCTATTGGTTTCTTTTTCTTTATATGGTTTCTTTTTTATCCATGTGGATTATTCTCAATTTATAATGATTTAGAAATACACTATTACATCATGAATTATTACATTTGAGACAGGTGTATGGATGAATAGAAAAGATGAAAAACATCTTCTTTTGCTTTTAGAAGTGGGCATCTACTCTTGGTCGGTGGAGGCAACGATAACATCATTGGAATCATTACAAAAGAGACAAATGTTTAATAATGAAAAGTAGAAAAGTAATGACAGGTGTTTGTATCTAAATAAAAGTAGAAAAACTAATGTTATATCATAGTAGAAATGACGGAAGCATCTTTGGAAATGAGGCAATAATAGGTAGACGGCGCTCTCAGCTTTTGGTGAATTGGAATTGTAGAAGACAGGTGGCAGCAATAGATGAAAAGCATCCCAAACTAAGTGATAAGATTTTGCCGACACTTGACAATAGAAATTAGTGGAAAACAGGATTGAATTATCTTTTGAATTTTCAGGCAATTTTGTTAGGATGTCACAGTTGATGACGAAGATATACTCACCTGTCAATATCTTTCATTTCTTTTTTCTTGATTTGACATTAATAAATGAACTTTTTCTTTTTTCATCGATTTCTTGAATCTCATCATCGAGCAGGACTTGGAGAGCGGCGAAGGCATTTCCAAACTCTAGATTTTGAATGCGAGTACTGAAAGATTCAGCAAATGTTTCTGGAGATTTTCCCCTTTGTGCAAGAACTTCTTTCATCAGGTCTTCTTTTATTTTGAGAAGATCAGCGGCAGTAATCAATGATTGTTTTGAAATTTCATGAGAAGGGGTAGAAGTACAAAAAGGGCATGCTTTAGCTTTCTTAGAAGGAGAGGAGAAAGGGAAGAACGAAACGGGATTTTGCTTAAAAGCAAGAGTGGAGTCAGTATTGACATTTGTTACATTATTGACAGTATTGGAAGACGCATTAAGTGCATCAATGAAGCTAAAATTGGATTTTTTCACAGAATTTGTAGATTTGTTAAAATATTCGGGATAAATAAGATTAATCCCATTGATAATAATATTAGAAAAATGAAATTTTTCCTTATTGGTGAAAGATCCTTTATTTTTTTCGAAATTCCATTTGCAAATCCAAGGAATATTGAATTGAGCATAAAATAACATTGTTATTCAATCTTCTGCAGCAAAACGAATTTTATCTATATGACTTTTGTTTTTTTTTTTTTTGAATAATTGAAGAATATGTTTGAAAAGTATTTTGAACATTTGTTGGCAAAACATCTTTATGAGAACCAAATGGAGACTAGAATTTAGCAAATCACCACATTGGAATTTCGTCAAGATTGTCAATTTTGATACGGATAAACCAGGAATGTAAATACATATTGTTTTGGTAAAATAGAATATTTTCTTATGCAGAAATGTAATCTCAGTAATCAAAGATAATGTCATTTAAATCGGGGTTGGAAATGGTTTTGGGTTGATATAAAGGATAACCCCAATTTTCTTCAGAAAATATCTTTAAGATTTTCAGTCTGGAATATCCAATTTTAATATTTGGAGGAAAATATCCTTCATAATGAGTCTTATTTTGGTCTTTTCCAAAATGATGAAAGACACAACTTCCCATTTCAATTTAGATTGTAAGATAAAGAGAGTAAGAACGAGCAGTTTTAACGTAATTGTCTGGAAAGAAGCAATATGGAATAATTTCTTCAAGTATTGCATTGTCTGGGAAGTAGGCTTCTGGTAATGAATATACCATTTGATTATATCTGTTGAAAACAGTTTGGAAATTTGTGGGATTTGGTTTTGCAATTGGCGATTGAGGAGATTTAGGATTATGATTTCTTAAGAATTAAGAGGGAGACGGAGATCCCCAAAGAGCATATCCTTCGTAAATGTTTGGTCTCTGTTTTGGAATTTCAGGACGAATGTTAGTTATAATTTGTTTGGTTTTTCGGAATGGAGAGGAAGGCCTCATAGGCCTAAGTGAATGTTGCATAATTGAGCGCAAAAATTACCAAAATTGTAATAAACAAAATTACTAAGAACTTGGTAAAAATGTCAAAGATCTCTTGTTTAATTTATAGAGCTCCTTTGATGTTTTTTGCATAAACACTCGAGACAAAAAATCAGAAAGAGAATTATCAATTCCATTTATTAATTTTATTTCTAAATCAAATATACTTAAGATAGTTTGCCATCTGGCAAAGATTTGTTTATTAGCCAAATTTTTAACATTTTTTTCTATTACCACTTTAGTAGATTTGCAATCAACTCTTAAAAAAAATTTCTTCTATGTAATTGGAATTTTTGAATACTTAGTACAATTGCTATTATTTTTTTAATTAATCGTGGAGTAGTTTTGATGCAGCACGTGTGTGTCCACACGTGACACACACGACTTTATAAAGGTTTTGTAAACAAAAAGGACACGGCAGGCAACCCTTTCCCTTTGTTTCTCCACTTTCCCTTTTTCCCTTTTTTCCCTTATTTCCTCTCTACGTACACAAGCACCGACCAAGCGATGGAGATGCCGACGGTCCCTGATCCCGACGATTCAGGCCCCGATCCCGACGATTCAGGCACCTCTTTCTATCTTTCTCCTTTCCTTGTTTTCTTCTTCTTTCTTTGTTTATTTTCGTTCCTATTTTAGTGTTTAAGGTATGTATATAAATACCCCTTTGGTGGATTGTAATAGACACGATTGATTGATTCATGAAATAGATTGAATTTCGTTTCAAGATTTTATTCTTGGATGGTTTGTTTGTTCCTCTTTGGATTTTGATCTTCACCGATGTTTGGAGATAGTCCCAGAGTCCTTGATTTTCTTCCATCTTGTCCCTGCAAGCAGAAGATAAAACCCTCTTTTGTAGGTTAGCCAGCGACGGCACAGCCCACAGGTCAATCCGCCACTGCTTGTTTTTATAAGCCTGCTGTCAAGCAGGTAGTTCCCTTCTCTGTTGGACTGCCCAACAGCCACTCCCAATCGTACCCTACAGCCAGGTATTGGGCCACTACCTTCATCTTTCTCCCACCATTTCTTAACCCAAAACCATACAACCGATCCCCATTCTATTCCCAGTTACTGTTCATAGTAAACCCATCTAACGTTACCTTTGTTCTTTTATTTAAATTAGGTCCCTTATTCCCTTCAAATCCATTTAGCCACATCTAAATTCCTTTAACCCGATCCCCATTGCGTCAATTTTGTTTTAGTAGGATTCCATGTTCCGGAAATAAATCTAACAATTTTCTCATTACTGTTTTCTTTTTGAAGTAGGATACCATCATAACCTATTTCAGACGCATCTGTTTGAGCAATTTTGAAGGCTTCAGGATTAGCAAGATTTAAACAAGGAAGAACTTTTATTTTGTACTTAATTCTTTTAACAGCCTCTGTATGATCGTTATTCCATGGGACAAGATTTTTCTTGAGTCTTTCTTGAAGAATTTTTCGGTCTTTTGCAAGGTCTTTATAAAAAATTGAAACATAATTGAAGCATCCTAAAAATCTTTGCAATTGTTTTATATCTTTAATTTTATCAGGAAATTTATTAACAAATTCAATAACTCTGTTAATTGGTTGGACAATATTATTTTTAATTTTAAATCCAACGAAGTTAATATCAGTTTCGAATAACTTTATTTTTCTTTGGCTTAAAACTAAACTATTTTTTATTACAATCCTTTTAAATATTTCTAAGTGCTTCCGATGTTGATTTATTGAATCAGAAAAGATCAATATATCATCAATGTAGACTAAAGAAAAAGTACTAAAGGGATTGAAGATTTCAGTCATAATTTTTTGAAATTCAGAAGGTGCATTTTTTAGTCCAAGAGGCATGACATTCCATTCATACTAACCAGAATGTACTACAAAACCTGCTTTATACTTGTATTTTTCAGTAATATGTATTTGCCAAAAACCAGATTTTAGATCAAATTTTGAGAATATTTTAGCATTGTGAATTTTATGAAGGATGTCTTGAATATTATGTATAGGAAATCTAATAGATTGTAAGACCTTATTTAGTTGTTTATAATTTATTGCTAAACGAGGAACACAACGTTCTCGTTCAGCAGCATTATTGACATAAAAAGCAGTACAACTCCAAGGAGAAGCACTTTTTTCAAATTAAAGCTTTCTTTTCCAATTCTGTAATTTATTTTTTACACATTTCTTGTTGCTCAAGAGACATTTGAGTGGCATGAGCTTTTGTTGAGATTCTTTCTTCTTTAAAATCTTTCATATACGGAAGAGAAACAATATGTTCTTTTCTTACCTAGAATGCGTTCGAGAGGTCAGAATAGCATTCTGAAACAAGGGTTTGGTCATAAATATCTTTCTTAGCCAAAAATTGGCTGCTAGTCAAATGTTCAGAGAATTTTTAATTTTTTATTTCTTCTTCGATGTCGAGTTTAAATTTTTCTTTCTTGGAAATGATTCTATTTAAACTGTCTATCTATTTTATTTTGGGTTTTGATATGAAATCAAATTTTATATCTTTTCCGTCTATTCTAGTGATTAATCCATCTTTTGTTGTCATGTATGGAGTTATTAGCATTAAAAATTGATTTCCCAAAATTAAATCTTCAAACATACCAGACATTTGAAATAACAAAATATTATTAATACATTTTTCATCGTTGCATACTGTGACATTAGGTAATTTATATAATATTTACCGAATGAGTTGTTGATTCAAAATATTTTAATGGGATAATTCCTTGACTAATACAGTTTATGTCAGCGCCACTATCTAACAAACATGTTACTTCCTTTTGAAAATTATTCTGTAATTTTAAATTTACTTTAACATGCCATTTTCTATAGCTTATTGTTGTTAATTGACCTAAAAGTTAACCTACAGCATTTTTGTTTGAATTTTCAACTTCATCTACTAAATTTGATATTAGCATTTGTTTCTAAAGTTTCTATTCTCATTTTATGTTCAGCTATAGTTCTTTTTAGTTCTTTCATTTCATCATTTGTTCGTTGATGAGCACAGTAAAATGACTATTTTACCCTTAATATTTAGATTAGTTAACTCTTGAATTTGTATATATTATATAATTAATTGGATTTTTGAATTTTGTAGAAAAAATGGGGATTTTAAAGAAAAGAAATGAAAACGGAAGTAAAATCATGAAGTAGGGCCCAATTGTAGATAGCCGGCCCAATTACAAAAAATGGACAAGTATGCTCTCCAAATTTATGCATAGTGGGAAGAGAGGACCCATTTTGAATGCCATGTCATCACAGTTGTGGGTCCTATTTATTTTGGCATCATCAATCTTGTTATCCCAAAAGGTCCATTTTAACTTTTAGTAGGTGGTTTTTTATATTGTTTTATATTTTTGTTTATTTCTTTTAGAGACATGCTCATTATCTTCATAAGATTTCTTATATTTTTGTTAATAAGTTTTTCTTTGAAGGGATCAAATTGATTGCAAAAATCTCCCATTTCTTTATGTATTGTTCTGTTTTGATTTGCTTATCTAAGTTCATATTATTACAGATTTCTAATCCCACTTGGTTTATAATTTGATAAAATTCAGCAAAAGTATAACCAAAATAATTTGTTTCTCCCAGATCATCTTCTTGTAGGACAGCTTTAACCTTTTTAGCAAATAGAGGAAGAAGACCAGCTATATAATTTTCTTTCCTTGGGAATCTGATATTTTATATATATTAATCATGAGTAAGTCATTAAAAACAGTGAAATTTGACATTGATCTGCATTTTAATCTAAATAAGAATTCTTTTATTCCTTGTTCAAATTTAGGATATCTACCAATAAAATGTAATCCTATGTTGGTTAATAAAATAAAATTTTTAAACATTTTTATATAAAAATAGGAAAAGATTAAATATGAATTAAAATCATCATCTTAATTATTTATCCCATCAATCTAAAGATGCAACACGAAGACTTCTTATGAGGCCACCCATTCTAATCAGACTCTTACCCAAGCAAACTTAACTTACAAAATTCTGATGAGACCCTACACATTTGTGTAGGTATGATCTCACCATAAAATAAAAAACTAAGTTAAATAATTTGTGCCTTATACTTTATATTATAATATGATTATATGCAACAAAATATCTATAGAAAAATGTCAAATAAAAAATAAATACATTCCATATGAGTATAGTATGAGAAACTTAATGTTGCTAAGTATTAAGTTTGTTAATAAAGGAAAACAGTCCAACAAAATAAAAATTAATTTTTGAACAAGAAAAATAATATAACAACATATAAACCATGAAAAATAAAAAGAAAGAGTTGAAAATTCTTAAATTAAATATTGATATTAATGAATCATAAGATCATGAGCAATGAATAAGTAGTAAATTTAAAAAGTAGTTAAAACGGTATAGAAATTGAAGTGAGAAAAGATATAACTAAATTCTTTGTGTAAATTCCTTATGTCAATTCCGTGCCGGAAAATTGGATTTTGGGCTGTTACGCGCAGTGCAGACGTTGCATACCCTTTTTTAGTTTTTGACTTTTTTGGGGCCCACAATTGTAAAAAGAATTATAAAAGGAACTCCATACAAATAATATCATAATCTATAAAGTCCATTAACCAGTCGATCTTTTCTTTTCAATCTCTCCATATTTTCTTCTCAAATTTTTACTTTTTATATGTATTTTTTTACCTTTTTCATTTAGACGAGTGATTTATCAATTATCAAACTAGAGTAAAGTTAAAAATCAAATCTACGTTTTAACACTTTAACTCTGAATTCCACCCTAATTTGGACCATCTTAATCTTAAATAAGAATGATCTAGGCTTTGATTCATATGATATTAGTATGAATTTTTAATACCGTTAGTTAAGAATGAAGAAATACATGAAGCATTAGATACTCTAACATTATTAGAACCACTCACTGTTCAATAGATTATATGGGAAATATTTAATTAGAAAATTTAGAATGTTTACCACACTTACTTAATTTGAATGATTAATTTTATAAAATTTAAAATACATGTAAATGTATTTTTATATTTAAAAATTAAAAAAGAAAATTAGACATTTTAAGAAAAATTCTATATATCATAAATGATACTATTCAAAGTCATTCATAAGTTGAAATTAAATTGGATATTTCTAAGTGATTGCTTGTTCGAGATGCACTTTTAGGCTAAAACTCCCTTATTGAAGCCCAGCTGTGATTAACATACTTGGATGAAGTATAAAGCCTACTTTAAAGCCTAATTTCACAATTTAATGAGATGTTTGAGTGAAGGAGGGGATTACATTATATACATATATATAGTAGTCTTTAATTATAATAATATGTAATTACTGTATATTTACATATAAATATATCATGGGCTAAATGAGCTAACAAATCCAACAAACTATCATGGGCTTAACCTAAAAGCCCACTTTGCCCATTTAAAAATGGGCTAAAAATGAGCCCGAGCCCAGTCATTACATACTTGCTGTTCAAGTCCATTGATTTACAATTGATTCATGCTAAGTTTGAGACCATAAAAAGGCAGTAAGTAGGAATTGTTAACTAATTGATTTTAATGGGTAAAAAATAAAGATATAAAAAAGAAAAAAAAATAGGAGCTTTAAATGGGGACTTTTAACTTTGTCCTTTTTAAAGGAACGGGCTGAGTCAAGTGCATTAAAAATATAATAGACTTTCAAGCAAGTTAGGTCACTTTAAAAATAGATGGGCCACAGCTCTTACAAAGGGAAGCCCAACCCATGACTAGCCTTTCTTTGTGCTTTTCATCTATGGAGTCCATGGGCTATCACGTGTCATCATAATATGATTACAATTGCAACATGGTGTGGTTCATATAGTTTACAACAATTACAACTTAGTAAGAGTTGTTGAAATTAGTAATTTTGATCATAATCACTAAGTACAATACTGATTAGAATTTTTATAAATCATCAAGCTTCATCTCAGAAAAATTCCATTTCAAAGAATCATATTTCAATTATGTGGCATTTGTAGCTGCAATTGTTGAGTGGGTAACATATATCATATATGAATAAATTGAGAGTTTGCTTTGTAGGCATGAGATGATATTTGTCAAGCAATATTGTCATATAAAATTTGAGAAAAAAGAAAGCCTATTTTCAAAAAAAATTAAAGAAAAGAAAAGAAAAAGTAATTCAAAGTTGAAAAACGACAAAGCCAAAGGCGGAGTAACTAAATACCAGCTATTCTAATGAGATAGATAAAAATAAGAGAAGCGATTACTACACCAACACTTTCATCCTAGGTGCACCAAAATAAAGTGAAATACCTATTGTGTCCGGATCCCTCCTCTTTTCCTCTTTCCATTTGTTTGGATAAAATGAGTATTTTTTTATTTGAATTTACATGTGGGAAACCGTAAGAAACCCATCATAAAACTAAATGTTTCATTAGCTGTAATTGAACATGAAATGGCCTGCATTAGCTGTAATTGAACATGAAATGGACATTGCAGTTTATTGTTTACATCTGCAAGTTATTATGTGAAAATTTGATGATCAACTTGCAATAGACCTAGCTGGGATTTGAGTGCTTGATCTCATGTCACACCCCAAATCCGGATGTGGACTGGGAACGCGATTATTTTTTTTTTTTTTAAAAAAAAACAGATCTAAATCTACTATTCCATGGGGCCTTGAGTTCATCTATGCCCAACAAAGAAGTCACACATACTCATAAGATGTAAACTATCCCATAAGACAACTCAAGATATAACAAACACAACTTATATTTAAATATCACAACCACACCCTAATTATACGACATAAGTCAATATGCCATACATGGCTGAACAAATTATAAAATAACTTTGTATGATTCTCAACCATCGCAGAAGGATCTTCTACATCTTCCAGTCCATGGCCTGTATTGTAAGGGATGTGAGCTCCTAGCTCAGTGAAGAGAGATCAATTCAAAATGTTCAAAGAATAGTTTAACAATAATTCAATGCAGGATTATAACAAAATAATGAGCAAGTAACCATATTACCATTTGATCTTTCCTTGGATAAGATTTTACAATCTTAAGTCACACCGGGGTATCCCACTCAACCCCATTGAGGTATCCCACTCAACTTCAACTGTGTAGTTCCAAGGTATCTCACTCAACCCTGGTGAGGTATCCCACTCAACCTCATATGCATTAGGTTTCGACACGGAGAAAATGCAACATCTTGCAAGAGCTTTACACAAGTGTATGCTCATAGTTATATACATTAACATGTATACTAATTACCCACAATTCCATCATTCTTTCTCCATATTTCCTTTCCACAAGGGTTAAACATTGGAGATACACTTACCATCCATAGGTATGATCCTGGTTTAACAACCTAAGATTTTTACATATATCGCCTGCATAACCATGACAATATAGGAACATTCATATATATATATATATATATATATATATATATCACATGCGTATTCCACATAAACTAATTAATTTATATAATTAACATTTACTCAATTGAAGTAAACCGTAGTGAAAACAACCCAATCAATTTTGGAGGACAAATCTTCCACCATGTCTATGTCAGAAAACTAATCATTGAAAATGATTAAAACTAAATAAATAACTAAAAACTATAGTAATTAAAAATAAACACACATAAAAAATCTTAAGGTAGCAATGGAATAAAATCAGTACTTTGGGCATATGGTCTCAACAAATCAACAAAGCCATTAAAACCCAATTAAATAAGCCAAAACCCATGGCTGTAAATGAGAATCTTGCAAAAAACCATTTGTAAAAACACCCAAAAAGGGTGGTTGTTGGCTGCTTCTAGCGTCTGGACATTTCGAAATGTGGGGGTGTACATAAGCCACTCCAGCCAAAAGGAGGAAAAATAGTTGTTGAAAGGGGATTTCTAAAAACTATTTTAAACCAAAAGTTATTAAACATGAAAACAATTCCAATAAATTGAAGATTAAACTAATATAAATTCCAACTAAGTCAAAACCACCAAACAATAGTTCTCCTAACTTATCTTAATCATATATTTTAAATATTTTAAAACAAAATATCCAAAGCCATTAATGTACTCAGTAAAAGGAAAAAATTTAGAAAGCCTATAAATCAAACAAAAATGCTTTCAAAATTATTTTAACAAGAAAACCAATTCTAGCTTAATCAATGGTAATAATTTAAACTAACAAAATAATTCAAAGAGAAAGATTACCTGGAAAACGAAATGGAGAGGAAGAAGTGTCACTGGGGCTTGTAGCCCAAAAGAGAGAAAGAAAAGAAGAGTACAAGAGCATGAGAGAAAGTGATTGCACAAGAGGGACAATTCTTTTTATAACTTTAAATTACTTGGTTACCAAGAAACAAAGATAAGATAAGGCTGCCATGTTTTTTATCTTATCCTTATTTTTTATCTTTTATAATATTTTTTCGGTATATGATTTTTTTTTCTTTCTGTGGTTTTTTTTCTCCATGTTGTTTTTTCTTTATTGTAATGACCCGACCTAATTTTTCGGGATTTTAGGGTTTTAGTAGTAGTGGGAAGAGTGTGGGCTCCATAGTGGGCCCCGGCTACCCTATCAGAGTTTGGGACTTGAAGGGCATTTTGGTAATTTGGAATTATTAAATATTTAGTTATACAAAATGATTGAAAATCACATGTTTTTCCTCCCTCGATGTTCGACACCCGATTTTTTTGGGTTTTAGAATTATCTTTGAAAAGCACTTAGTCGATTTGAAATTTCGAATTTTACGCATTTTGGAGCCCTAATCCTATACGTTTTTCTCCATTCTGACAGCACTGTAGCAACGCAGCTAGAGCGCCGCTTCCTCCTACTCTCCTTCTCTCCATTTGCCTGACCGGAGTTCATTTTTCTCCCTTCTCGCTGATCGAAACCACTTTGGAGCTGTTCGAGCCCCTCTGAGATCTCCTTTCAACCTTGATGCCCTTTGGTACGTCTCGAATCTTTCTTCTCATTTCTCCTTGATCTACTTCTTTTTCTCTCTCTCTCCTCACTGTTTTTTTTTTTTCCCTTTCCTCCTTTTTCCTTTATTTTCTTTATTTTTTCTTCTTCTCATATATTTTCTTTTCCTTTTTTCCTTTATTTTCCTTCATTTTCTTCCTCTTTCCCATCGTTTCCTCCTTTTTCTCGGCTGGGTTTTTTTTCACATGTTTTTTAAATGTGGTTTTTTTCCTTGTTTTTCTCCAATGTGATGTTTTTCTCGATGGCTTTTATCCATTGGTTTCTTTTTCTTTATATGGTGTTTTTATCCATGTGGATTGTTCTCAATTTATAATTATTTAGAAATATACTATTACATCATGAATTATTACATTTGAGACAGGTGTATGGATGAAAAGAAAAGATGAAAAACATCTTCTTTTGCTTTTAGAAGTGGGAATCTACTCTCGGTTGATGGAGGCAGATATAACATCATTGGAATCATTACAAAAGAGACAGATGTTTAAATCTAAATAAAAATAGAAAAGTAATGATACGTGTTCGTATATAAATAAAAATAGAAAAACTAATGTTACATCATAGTAGAAATGGCGGAAGCATCTTTGAAAATGAGGCAGCAGTAGGTAGACGTTGTGATATCCTAACCCATGAGCCAGAGGCCAGGCCCTGTCGGACGGACCAGCAGAGCGGGCCAGTCGGATCCGACAACCCAGCTGTGGGTGGGAGTTGTGAAAAGTCCCACATCGGAAGTTGAGAAGTTTGAGAGGGGGTTTATAAGAAGCCTTGCTCTCTCAAACCAGCAAGACGCGTTTTGGACCAGGACTTGGGTCGGGTCTGATCCAAAAATCGTGCGGACTCGAACGTGTAGGCCCAAAGCGGACAACATCTTGCTGGGTCGAGCCCCGAGCTCTTTTCATCGGCCGAGCTGTTACAAATGGTATCAGAGCTCCGGATTCTACACTCGGATTGTGTGGGCTTACTACATTCCATTAGGGTTCGTTAGGTCGAGCCAAGGGCGGCTCTGGGCTTTAGGGGGGTGGATTGTGATATCTTGACCCATGAGCCAGAGGCCAGGCCCTAAAGAGGCTGATCCAAGTGAAACTGGACCCTGTAGGACGAACCAGCAGAGTGGGCCGGTCAGATCCGACAGCCCAGCAGTGGGTGGGAGTTGTGAAAAGTCATACATTGAAAGTTGAGAAGTTTGAGAGGGGGTTTATAAGTAGCCTTGCTCTCTCAAACCAGTAAGATGCGTTTTGGACCCGGACTTGGGCCGGATCTGATCCAAAAACCGTGCGGACTCGCGCGTGTGCACGTGTGTGCCCAAAGTAGACAGTATCTTGCTGGGTCGAGCCCCAAGCCCTTTTCATGGGCCAGGCTGTTACAGACGTTACTCTCAGCTTTTGGTGAATTGGAATTGTAGAAGACAGGTGGCAGCAACAGATGAAAAACATCCCAAACTAAGCGATAAGATTTTGCCGATACTTGACAATAGAAATGAGTGGAAAACTAGATTGAATTACCTTTTGAATTTTTAGGCAATTTTGTCAGGATGTCACAGTTGATGACGAAGATATACTCAGCTGTCAATATCTTTCATTTTTTTTCTTGATTTGACACTAATGAATGAACTTTTTTTTTTTCATCGATTTCTTGAATCTCATCATCGAGCAGGACTTGGAAACCGGTGAAGGCATTTTCAGACTGTAGATTTTGAATGCAAGTGCTGAAAGATTCAACAAATGTTTTTGGGGATTTTCCCATTTGTGCAAGAACTTCTTTTGTTAGGTCTTATTTTAATTTGAGAAGATTAGCGGCAGTAATCAATGATTGATTTGAAATTTCATGAGAAGGAGTAGAAGTAGAAGAAGGGCATGAGAGGGAGACGAGAAAGGGAATGACGAAACGAGATATTGCTTAAAAGCAAGAGGGGAGTCAGTATTGACATTTGTTACATTATTGGAAGACACATTAAGTGCATCAATGAAGCTAAGATTGGATTTTTTTCACATGCGTATTCCACATACATAATCACTATTGCATGAATCACATTCACATTCATATATACATAATCATGGGCATAAACCAATTACCATAAGTATACAGTACGTGTATAATTTTTTTTAACATTGCATAAATCATATGAACATTCATCAACTATCACTTACATCATCATTGAACACTTCAAATCATATTCAAATAAACCTATTATCCTCTAAACTTCCAATGGGTCTCATACTGCATTTTAGACCACTAGGCCTCAGCTCCCTGACACC
This sequence comes from Chimonanthus praecox, assembly GCA_022113865.1. Lineage (NCBI taxonomy): Eukaryota > Viridiplantae > Streptophyta > Magnoliopsida > Laurales > Calycanthaceae > Chimonanthus > Chimonanthus praecox. Next base: position 49,886,914 of record CM039092.1, on the reverse strand, counting down.
TTTTAAAGCTTTTGTTGTACATAATTAGAACAAGACATCATCCTTTACGTGGAAGCGGTGTCAAGTCTCGCTTTTTGGTCTCATTTGGTCTTTTCTATCTGATAAATTCCATGGATCCCATTTTCCATCCTAGAGTCTAATAGTTCCCATAAATCTATTCATGGGTTAAGTTGAGTCCCCTCACCTTGACCAACGAACTTACTTGAGTTTCTCGATTTGCGTGAATGAGGGAGAGAACAAGTCCAACTGATTCAATTAGATAATTGATGGAGTTAGACACTATTTATTTGACTAAAGGTTGACTCGACTGACAATTCAGTGGGTCTGACTAGACAGAACACTGTTCTATCTATGATCATTCCTAGAATGGAGAAGGAAAGACGAGGAAATCAAAACTCTAAAATTTTGTTTTGAAACAACTTAGCCAAAACAAGGTAATAGGTAGTTTTTGTTTTATTTTGAAATAACATAACCAAATAAAACGATTTATAAAACCAATCTTCTTAGTTTAAATAAACATGTAATATTTTATTATTACATAAAACTAAAATACATCCTTTATCAAAACCCATAGAGCGAAAATTGTATTATATAATTTAAAACTAATCTATCTTGGTTGAATTCCAAAAAAGAACAACACCATCTTCCAATTAAATTAATTGAATCATAGTTTAGAAAGATCAAAAATATAACTTTCTAAAAACTATATTCTATTATTTTATTATATTTTTTAAGTTCCTACTAAATATCTCTTTTCAATATTAACAAAGTAATCAAAAACTAAATATTTTCTCATATATATATATATATATATATATATATATATATATATATATATATCAATTACCAAAAACATAACATTAAAACTCTCTTTGTTTCATAATAACAAAAATAAATTTTCGCATCAAGTAAATATTTACTTTGTTCAACTAACTTGGCAAACAACTTACATGATAAGGTACATAAACTAGATAATTTACATAATTAACATTTACTTATTTGAAGTAAACCGTAGTGAAAACAACCCAATCAATTTTGAAGGACAAATCTTCCACCATGTCTATGTCTGAAAACTAATCATTGAAAATGATTAAAACTAAATAAATAACTAAAAGCTATAGTAATTAAAAATAAACACATGTAAAAAGCTTAAGATAGAAATGGAATGAAATTAGTACTTTGGGCATAGGGAATCAACAAAGCCATTAAAATCCAGTTAAATAACCCAAAACCCATGGTAGTAAATGAGAATCTTGCATACAACCATTTGTAAAAACACCCAAAAAGGGTGGTTGTTGGCTTCTGGCGTCTGGACATTCTCAAATGTGAGGGTGTACATAACCCACTCCAACCAAAAGGAGGAAAAATAGTTGTAGAAAGGAGATTTTCAAAAACTATTTTAAACCAAAAGTTATTAAACATGAAAACAATATCAATAAACTGAAGATTAAACTAATATAAATTCCAACTAAGTCAAATCCACGAAACAACAGTCCTCCTAACTTATCTTAATCATATATTTTAAATATTTGAAAACAAAATATCCAAAACCATTAATGTACTCAGTAAAAAAAATTTAGAAAGCCTAAAATATTAAATCAAACAAAAATGCTTTCAAAATTATTTTAACAAGAAAACCAGTTCTAGCTTAATCAATGGTAATAATTTAAAATGACAAAATAAATCAAAAACAAAGATTACCTGGAAAATGAAATGGAGAGGAAGAAGTGCCACTGGGGCTTCTAGCCCAAGAGATAGAAAGAAAAGAAGAGTAAAAGAGCATGAAAGAAAGTGATTGTACAAGAGGGACAATTCTTTTTATAACTTTAAATTACTTAGTTACCAAGAAACAAAAACAAGATAAGGCTGCCACTTTTTTTATCTTATCCTCATTTTTTATCTTTTATAATATTTTTTCGCTATATGGTTTTTTTCTCTCTGTGGGTTTTTTCTCCATATTGTTTTTTCTCTATTTTAATGACCCCACCTAATTTTTGGGGATTATAGGGTTTTAGCAGTAGTGGGAAGAGTGTGGACTCGACTATCGTGTTTCGAGTTTAGGACTTGAAGGGCATTTTGGCAATTTGGAATTATTAAATATTTAGTCATACAAAATGTTTGAAAATCACACGTTTTTCTCCCTCGATGTTCAACGCCCGATTTTTTTGGGTTTTAGAATTATCTTTGAAAAACACAGAGTCGATTTGAAATTTCGAATTTTACGCATTTTTGGAGCCCTAACCCTATATGTTTTTCCTCATTCTCACAACACTGTGGCACCGCAGCTACAATGCCGCTCCCTCCTACTCTCCTTCTCTCCATTTGCCTAACCGGAGTACCCTTTTCTCCCTTCTCTCCGATCGTAACCACCTTGAAGCCGTTCGAGCCCCTCTAAGATCTCTTTGCAACCCCGACGCCCTTTGGTAAGTCTCGAATCTCTCTTCTCCTTTCTCCTTAATCTACTTCTATTTTTTTTTCTCTCCCTCGATGTTTTTTTTTTCCCTTTCCCCCTTTTTCCTTTATTTTCCTTATTTTTTCTTCTTTTCCTTCATTTTTTTCTCTTTCCCTTTTTTTCCATATTTTTTCTTCTCTCATTTATTTTCTTTTCGCTTTTTTTTTTCATTTTCCTTCATTTTCTTTCTTTTTTCCCTTTTTTTCCTGTTTTTTCTAGACTGGGCTTTTTTTCTCATGTGTTTTTAATGTGGTTTTTTTTTCTTTGTTTTTCTTTAATGTGATGTTTTCTCTATGGCTTTTATCCATTGGTTTCTTTTTATTTATATGGTTTTTTTTTATCTATGTGGATTGTTTTCAATTTATAATGATTTAGAAATACACTATTACATATGAATTATTACATTTGAGACATGGATGAAAAGAAAAGATGAATAGCATCTTCTTTTGCTTTTAGAAGTGGGAATCTACTCTCGGTGGATGGACGCAGCTTGAGCAACAGTGGAGGACAGGTGGCAGCAGATGCCATTGTTTCTATACAAGTTTGATGGAGTGGAGCATTTGGATCTTGCCGACAACCGATGGGTGGGAGACAACTTACTTTTTACTTTTGGCTTTGGAGACAAATGAGACAGCTGGCGAGACAAATGGCAATTTCTTAGTTGCTTGTCATTTCTTGCTTGATCAGTTTTTTGGAAGGAAGTTTCACGAAACTTCACAATGAGTGAGGTGGCAGCTTGAGTCAGAGTTTCGTCATTGATGATGAAGATGTTCCTTTTCTACATTTTGGAGAAGCTTGTAATTATACCGTAGAATACATAATCATTTTTTCCTTTTTACCAATTCCTCTAACTTTGACATATTCATTATTGTCGTCATCTTGTATATCATCTTCAGGTGACAGTGCTTGGTGTGCGGCAAAAGCATTTTCAATTTGAAGGTTTCCAACTTTGGTACTGAATGATTCATCAGATGACTCTATATTCTTTCCAAGATGGGTAAGAATATCTTTTGTCAAATCTTCTTTGATCTTAAGAATCTCAGCAACTGAATGAATAGATGCTTTTGAAATTTTATGAGAAGGGATAGATGTAGAAGCGAGAGATTGTGCCACAACTTGTTTAGAAAAGGCTAGAGAATGGGAATGGAGAAAAAGGCATTGGCTTAGATGCCAGAGGGGAGTCAGTATGTGCAATATGAGCAGCTTGAGAAGAAGATGCATTACGTGCATCTAAAAAATAAGATTTGATCTTCTTACAGTATGATCAGTTGGAGCAGCATATTCAGAATATATCAGTTTGATTCCCTCAGAAATAATATGAGAAAAATCCAAATTTTCGAAGTTTTTTACATTAATTTTTCTGGTTAAGGAAGGAGGGATTAAATCCATTTTTTTTTCAAAATGCCAACTTCAAAGGTCTTAGTCTCAATGAACTTACTTTATCTTGGGAGGGATGTATGAATTTCCACAAAAAAAAAAAGTTTAAACTAAAGGAAAAATGGGAACCTCCTCGAGAGGGTACGCCGAAATTTAATGTTGATGGAGCTGCAACAAGGAAACTGGGGCCGCCGAGCATTGGAGGAGTTCTAAGAAATCACAAGGGTGAAACTTCCATAATGTTCAATGAATCTGTGGGTATGAAGGAGTCAAACGAGGCAGAAATTCTTACTATAAGGAGAGCCTTAGTCAATTGGAAGAACCATGGGCAGGGTAATCTGGTTATAGAAGGGGATTCAACAAATGCATTCAAATGGGCATCGGGATTGAGGCGGCCACCTTGGAGATTGGCTAATGTGGTTAGGGAGGTAAGAATTTTGGCTAGAGGGTTGGGAGTATCTTTCACTGATGTTGACCGATCGGCTAATGCGATGGCGGACTATTTTGCGAAATTGGGAGTTGACAATCACTTTGAAGGCGTTTTCCTCATTTGATTTCTCTTGTCTATTTAGCTTTTTTTTTTTTTTCTTTTTCTATTTTGATTGGTCTAATTCTTGTAGACCTACTTGTATTTTCTAACTCTTCCTTGTATTTTCTCTTTATCTAATGAATTTTCCTGTTACTGCTCAAAAAAAAAAAAAAAAAATCCATGGAACATTATATTGGGAATAAAACATCATTGAAATCCAGTCTTCAGTAGCAAACATGATTTTTTCAATATGATTTTTCTTTTCTTTTCACAGTAAGAAATAAAAAGATTGAAAAACAGGTTGGACATTTGTGGGCAAAATATTTTTATGAGCTCCGGAAATTGACCAGAAATTTTCAAACCACCACATTAGAATTTCTTCAAGATCATCAATTTTTATACGAATAAACCAAGAATGCATAAACATTTTGTTTTGAAAAATAAAATATTTTCCCATGAAGCTATGTAATCCCAATAATAAAAAATGATATCATGCATGTCAGGTTTTTGAATTACACAGGGCTGATGAAAAGGATGAACCCATTTTTCAATTATTTAATTATTAAACCACAACAAGCAAGAAATAGAAAAAATTATGATGTTAAAAGCAAATGAACAAGTCTTGACCACAACTGTTATTAATAGGATTTTAAGTGTTCACCCTCCACAAAATGCAATAAAATTAACAGAAAACGTAAAAGCCGCTCCTTATAAAGATGTTTCAGGAATCAATGAAAAAACTGAATTAAAGGCAAAACAAATTGCTCAATTAGTAGAACAAAATAATTATACAAATCTTTACCTCCAAACCATAGGAGAACAAACATCTCGAATTGAAAAACAAGTGTGAAACTTAAAAAAAAATAAAAAACTAAAAGAAATAGTGCAAGAACCTGTTAAAATACCAACTGAATCCTCTTTTAATAAATCGATAAAAATCGACCCAAAAATAAATCTTGAGAAGAAATTGATAAAACAAACCCCTGAATTATCTGATGAATTTACGCTAGAATTAAGAAAAAAAGGTAAAAAATCCAGACTTAGTAAATGTTATAGTAGAAAATGTTGAAGGTGAAAAAGATAATGATTTAAGAATAAGTAAAATGAATTATAAATTACTGCAAGCGAGAGTAGCGATGAGGTTGCAGAGAAAAAGTAAGGAATAAAAATCAAATTACATAAAAGGGTGTGAGTAGAAAGAAAATACAAGAAAAAGAAATAAGTAGAGGTGGAAGTACTTACCGATTAAAGAGAAGGCTAGAACATGGTGAGGATGTGCTTAGGAGGTGGTTGAGACGAGTCAAAACAACAACCTAACTAATTTTGTAGTGAGGCAAACAGAGATAGACTGGGTTCGACTATTGTTGTGGGCAGTGATTAGGAGATGGGTCAAACCTGTTGGAGATGGACTGATCTGTAGGGACGAATGGCTGGTAGAGGGAGACGGATCTAAAAGTCTCAGATGTGGCACTCTATAGGGCATCAAGACGGCAGCAAGCCCAGACAAGATGATATCTAGTCTGAGGTTGGAGCAGCAATTGGCAGCAAGTCCTGCTGTTTAGAAGAGAGAAAAATAGAGGGGTGAAAGCAAAAGAGAGAGAAAATAGAAGAAATAGGGCAAGATGGAGACAAAAGGGAAGAAAAAAACGCAGCAGGGGCTGCTTGGTCAGTAAAAGAGAACGTCTGTGTGATTTTAGAGTTACAGAGTGATAATGACTTTTATAGTTATTAGGAACGGTCAGGTTTTTGGGGGTCGGGTCGGGTCGGGTTGGGTCGAAACTTAAATTCCTCAGAGTTTCTCTTCTTTTCCCTCTTAATTTCGTGAGTGATGGCTTGAGACAGAGAGAGAATCGACACAGGGCAGAGAAAGGACTCTAGGGTTGTGCTTTTCCTTAAATACCACTTCCATCAAACTAGAAAACAGATCCTAAAAGATCTCCCTAAACCGTGTGGTGTATTGGAATGTGGGTCCCACTTGAATCCAAGTCCGAGTTTGCCTCTTGTTGTGGGTTACAATGTCGGTTTACATTCTCCCACTTAACCCACATTACATCGTCATTGGATTCAAATCAGAATAATATAAGGTGCGCATATATTCCATATTCAAATAATCATAATACGGTCATCATCTTAATGCTAATATTAAATGACCCATGAGAGCAAAGGAGGTTGCACATCATCTTATCCGATATGTTTCCACCAGCCACAACACAAGTAACCCACTTAATACAACCTATAAACGAGAAATTCTTTTCATAATGGTCCAACATAAGTGTCTTAATACAAAGACTATTTCTGTTAGTAATAAAACATGTATAATGTGTACACACAAAACATAATAAACAGAAATATAAATTTAGAAACTAATGCATGAGTACTCAAGTGTCAAGATCATATATAAATGCATAAGGCAGTCCAAAAATACATCAATAACATAAAATACATCAATTTGAGTTACGTCCAAGACCCATTCTATTGGCATGTTTTTTAAAGGTCTTCACAGGTAACCCCTTTGTCAACGGATCTGCTATCATAAGCTGAGTACTTATGTGCTCAATTGATACTGTTTGTTTCTGAACTTCTTTTTTTATGATAAATTATTTTAACTCCATGTGTTTCAATCCATTAGAATACTTGTCGTTCTTCGAGAAGAAAACTGTCGCGGTATTATCACAATGAATTCTCAGCGGCCTGGCAATACTGTCAACAATCCCAAGTCCTGAGATAAAGTTCCGAAGCCACATCCCTTGAAAAGTGGCCTCATAGCACTCAACAAATTATGCTTCCATAGTAGACGTCGTAGTGATAGTCTGTTTGGAGCTTTTCCAAGATATTGTTCTATTAGCCATAAGGAACAAATAACCAAACGTGGACTTCCTGCTGCCAACACATCCACCAAAGTCTGAATCCGAGTAGCCAATGACCTCAAGATTCTCAAATCTTCTATATGTGAGCATGAAGCCTTTGGTACCCTGAAGATAGCTTATAACTTTCTTTGTAGCTTTCCAGTGGTCTATCTCTGGATTGCTTTGATATCTCCGCAACATATTGACGGCGAAGCTCATGTCTGGTCTGGTGGAAGTCTGTGCATACATCAGACTACCCACTGCAGAAGCATAAGGTATTTCCTCCATTTTTTTTCTTTCCAGTTTGTCCTGCAGACATTGCATTAGACTGAACTTATCCCCTTTCTATATAGGGCCATCTTGAGAGGAACAACTTTACATTCCAAATGTCTCCAAAACTTTTTCTATATAGGTTTTCTGAGACAGCCCCAAAATCCCACGTGTTCTATGACAGAATATTTCTATTCCAATTATGTAGGCTGGCGCTGCCATATCTTTCATTTCAAAATGAGTGGAAAGAAATTTCTTTGTTTCAAACATCAAACCAAGATTGTTGGTGGCAAGCAAAATATCGTCAACATACAATATCAGAAAGATATATTTGCTCCCACTGACCTTCAGATATATATAGACGTATCAAATGTGTTTTTCTTAAATCTGAAGAAGATAATGGAATCATTGAACTTAATGTACTATTGCCTGGAAGCTTGCTTAAGACCATAAATTGACGTCTTAAGCTTGCATGTCATATGTTCATTGCCCTCCATTGAGAAACCCTTAGGTTGATCTATACATACATCCTCATCTAGATTACCCTTTAAAAAACACAGTTTTGACATCCATCTGGTGTAACTCCAAATTATAATGAGCCACCAAAGTCATAATAATTCTTGAAGAGTCATTCCTGGATACAGGAGAAAAGGTTTCTTTATAATCTATACCATCTCTCTGAATGAATCAATTGTCTACAAGTTTGGCTTTATACCGTTCAATATTGCCATTTGAGTCATGTTTAGTCTTAAAGACCCATTTACAACCAATTTCTTGCATCCTTGGGGCAATTCTATTAAGTCTCATATTCATTCTGGCTCATAGATTTTAACTCATCCTTCATAGCATCAAATCAGAATTTTCACATTCTATGGCTTCTTCATAACTGACTGGATCCTTAACAGTCCCTATATCATAATCTGATTCTTTTATGTAAACCATATAATCATTCAAAATTGCAGGTCTTCTTTGTCTTTGAGACTTTCTTAAGGAAATTTCTTGTAGTTGTTCTACAATCGGTTCATTGGAACTGATGACATCTTCATGAAGTGATTGATCATTCAAGTGTTTTTCTGTTCCATTAGGTTGTTCAATAGTGTCAGGAAGAACAACACTGTCCGAAGTTGAGGGTATACGGACTTGCACCCTCACTTTCTGTATACTCACACTTCTCATCATATCACTCCAACTAATATCACCATTCTCAATAGACTTTGCATTTCCGATCTCCACAATTCTCGTACTATGGTTCGAAAAATAGAACCTATACCCTTTGGACTTCTTAGGATAACCTATGAAGTAACCACTGATTGTCCTCTCATCAAGCTTATTTTCATGTGGATTATAAATTCTATCTTACGCAGGACAACCCCACATATGTAGGTGTCTCAAACTGGGTTTCCTTCATGTCCACAGTTCATAAAGAGTCTTAGGAAGTGATTTACTAGGAACCCGGTTAAGTATGTACACTATAGTTCTTAAGGAATACATCCACAACATAATAAGTACTGTACTATTGCACAACATAATAGATTGACGTGAGAGCTTGAAGGGTTGTTTATGATTATGTAATTCATTAGAACTAGAAGATGTGATATGCTTATATTGATGATGAGATATGACTAGATGTGATAGACTTTCTTAGACGAGTTGAGTACGGTAATAGTATGAACTTGAAATAGTACGATGACGAGCACATAGAAATGTTTCAAAACTGAGGTTAATATGAGAGATGGTGATGAAAATGAGTGATGTAGACCACAATAGATGGTATAATGTGATAGCCACTTGTGAATGATGTATTTGATTACTAGAATGCCGGTTGACAAGTAATGGAATATGAATTCCAAATGTTGAATTGTAGTGCATGAGTCCTGTGATGACCGCACTTTATATCCGTGTATGACGAATGGTATGAATTGCATTAGATAATCAGATTATTAAATTATGTTGTGTGGCTTGTGAAAATAAAACCCCATGTGTTCTTGAGTATGTGATGTAAGTATGTTTAGGAATCAAAGAAAACCTCTGTAGATGACCTTGTGTTCAGTGTCTTGTCCCGAAGAGGAATACAGTAACTGTGTCGGGTGATAATTTTATGAATAAAATTAACTGGTGATAGATGAGACCTAGTCAAATGAGAAGACCTAAGGTTAAATAAGCAAGACATTTTGACATAACGCCATTGAATAACACCTTATGACGGTCATTGATGGCGACTAGGGTATGAGATTTCAAAAAGGAAATGGGCACAAGTAGAAAATGAAATTATAGTATATCATGATATGAGGAAGTGTTGAAGAATACAATCAACACAAACGCCAGTGATATAGAAAGTAAACGTACGACGAAGATGACGAACGTCAACTTGTATAATGGTTGCATTTCCCCATCTAGATTTGGAAATCCATGTAAACAATGGAAGATTTGGTTGAGAGACGACGTGGTAATGAAGCATTTAATCGATAACAAATATCGGAGATAAGGAAATTCTATCCGAAATTACTTATAAGGAAATACCTTGGAACCCAAGCTCCATCTAAATTTTCTAGATTCCAAAAAGTGTTAGTATTGTAACACCCCAGAAATTTTAATATTAATTAATGGGATTAGAGTGGGTAATTAATGATTAACTGAGATTAAGGGTAGCTTAATTAGTAATTAAAATATAATTAAGTGGGACTTAATTTAGAGATTAAAATAAATTTAATGTTAATTGATGTAGTGGGAAGCTAATTTGTGAAAGTTAATGAAAAAAATTTGATGATGTGGCATCATGCCACATGAACAATGATATGGCATACCACGTGGAAAGGTGTAACCCAAACACCACACTTAACCCCACTCCCTACAACTTAGGGCAATCAAATGACGGAAAAGCCACCACTGCCTTCTTTTATCTACTTCCACACGATGATACCCTTTCTTTCCCTCCTCCCATGCGGCACTCTCCTTTCTCTCCTTCCACTCATGTGATTCCCTCCCTCCTCTCCTCTTCTCCACCTCCATTGATGATGCTCCAAGTAAGAAAATGAGAGAGAGTGAGTGATCTAAAGCGAGAGGAGTTTTCACTTGGTGGTACCCTCCTCTTCCCTTTCCTCTCTTCTCCATCTCCACAACCTAAGTAAGAAGAGGAAGAAATTAAAGAAGAAAGAAAGGAAAGGAAGAAGAAAGAAGGAAGGGAAATCTTTGGAAAAACTTCACAAAATGTTGTTTTCTCTCTCTAGATTTAGTATTAAGACTTAATTTGAAGATTAAGATGGTTTAGAATCAACCCAAGATAAATTTGGATTAAGAAAATGGAAATTGAAAATTTTGGGGATTTTTGGGTTTTCCCACAACTCATGAATTTGATTTAAGATCCATGTATTTGTTAATAAAATCATGAGTATAAACCTCCTAAAATGTGATAAATCACATGTGGAATCAATTTAAGAGGTTAGGTTTAAAAATCAAGGGCAATGACCCACCCTTTTGTCAATTTCGAGTTCAAGAAACTCGGCCCGTACTGCAATTTTTTGCAAGTGACTATCTGAAGAAGATAAGTCTCGGAACCTGCCTCAGACATTCCGAGATAAGTTCTGAAAGCTCAGAAGTCCGAGGGAACGGATGACGTCTCGAGAATTATAGCAAGGTATGAGGTCTCGGAACCTGGCTCAGACATTCCGAGGTCATGTTCCGAGAAGACCAATGAAACCTCGGAAATACTAAACACTTAGAAAAATATATTAAGTCCAAACGACGACCCGAGGTCTCAAAATCTGGCTCGAAAGTATTGAGACCATGTTCCAAACAATCTAGTATGAATTGAGAAATTACATGTCTCGGAAGTGCCGAGAGGAAGATTAGAAGTTCCGAAGTCTCGGAACTTGGTTCAAAGTTTCTGAAGCCAAGTTTCGAGCAGACCAATGTGATTGTATACTTCGAACGATCTGAAGGATAACACGGATGTTCCAAAGCTTCGGAACAAGCTTCGGAACAAGCTTCGGAAGTTCCAAACAGAGTGAACCAAGTTCTGAACTAGTAGTGACCAAACTGTTTTGATCTTAACCTTACACTCTTGTTTTGATCATTAATATGGGATCACCTAGGCTATGTTAGCCTTTATCTAATGAGACCTTAGATGTGGAGAAATAAATTGTAAGAATTAGAGAATTAAAAAATTAATGAGAATAAATCTAATACTATGTATGTGATATTTTGATGCATGAATAATGAATGAAGGGTCAAAGAGTGAACCCGGGATCGAACGAGTTAGCTTGTGGCTCGCTTGTATTTGCTGATCGGTTAAGATCAAACAGGTCTCTTACTTCATTGAAATGCAATGGATGTGAATCTAATATCCTATTAATAATAAGAAAATGATGCTTTAAGTCCTTTTGAAAATCATATGTTCTTGATTTATTAAATTGAGTTTATTTTCAATTGAAATACTTTGGACTATTTCGCAATCTAGAATTATATGATAGATGAGGTGTTTTGAGATGTACATTATAGACTTCAACTGCATGGATTTTTGAACTACCTTGGGATTTATAAATCATAAATAAAGAATCTATATGATTATGTTAAATAGAGTTGATGTGTTTTGAAGGCATAAAGTATTTATGATGAAAATATATTTTTCATGTTCTTGATAATGATAGAAGATATAATATATGTAAGGACATTAGCATTTATTTACATTCATACTCCTCATGCATGAAGATGGGATGGGAAATACATGGAATGAAAATAAAGGGCCAGTTTGTCCAAATGGACCTTAGGGTCATGATTATTGTTATGGGGTTACTGTCAACGAACCAAAGTGCTGAATGTCCGGACGGACTTTGGCGTCGTGTTATGATTGACTAATCAAAGTGTTGAATTGTCCTGGGCAGGCTTTGATGTCGTGTATGTATGGCCAAGAAAGAATGTTTCACCGGTGGAACCGGTTGAGTTGTATGATGACATGTAAGAGGACACCCCAAAGGATGAATATGAAATGAGTATACAGGAGGATGAAATGCCCCATTGTTCTAAATGAAATATTAAATCACCTACGCATGGGACATGATAAGGGTATGCATGAATCATGGTACCGATGGCATAACATGTTACATATTGATGAACACTTACATGAAGTGAGCATGGCATTTGAAATGATGAAACGAATACGGTTTTCGTGAAAGGTTTTAAGAATGAATTTTCAATAAGGTATCTTAATAGTGAAATGCATTATGATACATTGTTGGCATGTGGTATTTTGAAAGGACATGTGAATATGATTACATTATAAGTACTATTTTGACATTGTTTTGAGAATAAAAATTATGAGATGAGTAGGTAAGAGTACAATAACTTATAATGAAGTAGATATTATGTTTTCAAGTATAAGCTTTCTAGAGTGAGTGAAATATGAGATTCATAATAAGATAAGTATTTTAAATAAAGTAATATATCTATCTTGGAAGAAGATATTTGTAATCTAGATATGGGTTTTACAACCTAAGAGTGGTTTGAATAAAGTGTCAAAACACCTATATCGTAATGTTATGTTTGAAGTATGGTTTTATGTAATTTGAAGGACGGTATGTTCGAGATTTTGATAAAAGTACAAGTATGTATATTTTTGTCTTAGTATGACATACCGTAGGGCATATTATGTGATCGGAATTCCTACTGGACGTATTGACTAAGCCAATAAATTCCCCCCCCTCCAGATTGTGTATGGAGGTTGAAGTGCGTAGATGAAATCAGATCAAGTGATGGTCGAATATGAGCAAGATAGACACGAGAATTGAAGCTTGAATAGCTTGGCTTAATGTACTTGTAATTTGGAAATTAAAAGACAGTATAAATTTGTAAGGATGTTGTTATTTTGGGGAATTAATATTTATGACTGAGAGCATGTATTTAAGTTGCTTTGTATTTGACTCTAGTTAGTGGGAATTCCTTATCTTGCTTTGAGATGCGGTTGGCTATTCATGCAATGAAATAAATGTTTAAATTTCTACAGGTTTATGTTAGTGTGTGCAAATGTCATCACGCACACACTAGTTGGGCCAGTCAAAGGTCGGGTCTTCAGACTTATACTTGGCTCGTGTTCTGACGCTCGCCTCCTTCTCAACTAAAATATTCCTAATATATTACTCTGATGTAGGTGGTTAGAAGGAGGGGCATTACAGGAGACACTCAACTTGTTCTTTCTTGTCAGAGAAGTTCAACCCATTAAGCATGGGAACTGAAGAGGGTTGCGCATGCAATTGGACAGATAAAGAAGCTGTGAAATATAAATAATTTCATGATCACTACATAATGCTATGAATTTTAAACACAATATAAGACACATAAATAATTTATTTGACTTTAGCAAACAGTGTTATGGGATCTACCTTTGGATAATCTTATGACACACTATTCAAACGTTGCGGTGATTCTCAGTCACCGATAGGACTAACCAACTAAGTACAAGTGACTAAATACTGTAGTCTCATTTGGATGTCCGTACTAATACTAACCACAAGTTCCCGTCAATTATCCTATTCCAATCCGTTAACCACTCGGAACGGTGCACCTTTGGGCCAACCTAAAGGTGAGATAGAGATTACGATTTGCAAAGCCATTCTTATTTAACATTTGGAAGGGTATTAAATCATGGTTATATGATTCGATGTTCAACACATTCTGGTCATGCCACTTTGGTGACTAACAAACAGTATCATAATTTGAATTCAAGTCAAGAATAATGACTTTACATCGTGATTGAATCAAATTTGACTTACATTCAATTCATAAATTTTTAACTTGAAACACATGATTTTATATTCAAAAATTTATATATAAAACATCATAAGTATCTTTAAGTGTTTCAAAATTGATCAAATCAACATAATAAATCATCTTTACATCATTAGATGATGTAGCAGTCTATGTACGAAATGATGCACCAGCCGATGTACCAATTGATGCACCAGTCGATGTACCAGTCATGCACCAATCAATGTATCAGTCGATACACCACCTAATATATCAACTGATGACTACCAAGGTACCAGTCGATGTACCAGTCGACTGATATGAAAAACTGCAATATCCGAACAGATTTTCCATTTGTTCGATTGGGCTCATTATTAAATTTTTCCAAAACATCACTGGAAAATAAAAAACATCCTATCATAGATCTTCAATGAAAGCATCAATGATTCATAGAAATCTTGCTCTTGATACCAATTGTTAGCATAATTTTAATATGGATTGAAAACTTGGATCTAGTGTGCCCAATGTTCATAATACAATCCATTATCCATCAAAACCTCTGGATCTTGAATCAAATAATGTCTTCTAATTAATCTGACATTCATTATATGGAAATATCATCATATTAAAATAAATACATACCCGAATTCATCAGAGTAGAATCGTATGGTCGATCTCTTCTTGTGTGGTATCTTCTTCTTGTTCTTCCTATAAAACTCATGTGCACCAGAGTTTCTCTTATTTTCCCTCTTGATTTCTCCTCTTAATTTCTTAAGTGATGGGTTGAGACGGAGAGAGAATCGATCCAGGGCAAAGGAGGACTCTAGGGCTGTGTTTTTCCTTAAATACTACTTTCCATCAAAGTAGGAAACCGATCCTAAAAGATCTCTCTAAACCGTGTGGTGTATTGGAACGTGGGTCCCAATTTAATCAAAGTTAGAGTTTGCCTCTTATTGTGGGTTACAATGTCGGTTTACAAACCCATCCCAAGTTTCACCCCTAGTTTCCATGTTATCGAGTATTGTGACCTTGATGGTTGATATTTTTGCCACCTATTATTATAACCTACTGCATCTCAATGCAAACAAACAAGTGAGCATTGAGAACGGAATCAGAAAAGATCTCATGAGTAGTCCATGTCCATATGTCACCCAACACATGGGCATGCATTATGCATAGGATTTATATACACTACTTCTCCCGCACCAAGTCACATCGCAAGTAGTCATGATCAATGGCATCCAGCGACTGGTCGGTCCCAAAATTCTTGTCATCATCGAAATGGAACCTTCCATCAATGGGTACAAATGCTTGTGCAAGTGTGTTGCTCCCACTCCCATCAAACGGATAACCATCTCCATGATCTCCACGGAAGAATCCAGAGTCCACATTTTGAGTCTCCTCAAATGTGAATGGGCTGACACTAGCCCAGTTAACAAAAACACTGGAGCAAACTGACCTGAAGCTTTGGAAGTCGACATGAGAATCCATAGGTGAGATGGTTCTTGAATGTATTTACTTGATGTCTTTTCCACTGAGTGTGCTCAACTCTCATATGTATTTGGACATCCTGATTTTCTTCTGAATATTCAAAGGTCATTTGTATTTCTAAATCTATTTTGAATCTGGGGTTGGAATCAAATTACTGAGTGGCAATGAAATTACATAATAGCTACTTGAGGTAAAAGGTGGAGAATCATGCTTTATAAAACAAGAACAAATAAAAGAGGGATGTATATTGAACGTGAAGTTTATACTACTTTAGTGGAATAGTTGCAATTGCTAAGGTTTAATTCGAATTTCAAAATACTCAAAGATGTAACAACACCCATGTACATTGTTGAAAGAATGACAGGTAGAAGGTGTTATTTGATGAGCATAGGAAAATGACTATTTTACCCTTATATTTGGACTGGTTAGCCCTTATTTTGTTGTTTTAAGATATGTTTAATGGGATTTTGGAAGTTTTACAGGATTTACAAAGAAGTACTAGATATGAGAATTCAAATGGTGAATTTTGCAATTTATGGGCATAAGTTGATATTTTTGGAAAGTTGAAAGTTTTTAATAATTATTTTACCATAATTTAAGATTTTATTGTAAAATAATTAATTCAAATCTATTTATGAGAGTTTAGATTAATTTAGTACATTTTAAGAATTGAATGTAAGTGATAAAATTATTTATTAGATTTTTCATACTTTGAAAAGCCCAATTATTAATCTCATTAAGAAAAGCTTATAAAGAAATTCACATGTGTGAAGTTTATTTTCATCATCTCAAGATACATATGAGGAAATTTGAAATTTACAAGTGGAGAGGATTTTCGAATTTGGCAAATGGATTAAGGAAAAAGAAACAAAATAAGAAGTGGAGAAAATGAAGAAAGGTTTGACAGAGCTTTAGTATTTTGACCATAACTTTTCACTCTGATGTTCGATTATGTTTATTCTTATTGTGTTGGAAACAAGACTTCAAGGGATACAACTTTATAATTTAATATAAATTGTGATTTGGAAGTTAACTAGGTCAAAACTGAGTTGCAAGGTGGTATAAGTGTAAAAGAGGGGATTTTGCACCCACTTTCCTTGCACTAATTTTACTATTTTTCCTACCTCATTGCCTCCTTTAAGCAATTCCATGTTTAGCACAAACTATATCAGCCCATTAAGTGTCCCTTGCTTTATTTAAATCTTTAAATACAAGTCATTCACTCTACCTCCTTTCATCTATAAATACTATCCCTCTCCCATTGGGAAAATTGAACTTGGGCCGAGAATTTCAAGGTTGGCTAGGCTTTGGGGAGGGATTGAAAAGAAGAAGAGAAGAATTTGGCAATTTTGAATTTCACATTGGATTTTTAAGGTTGGTGATTTTAATTTCCATTGAATTTTCTTGTCTTTTTAAAATTCAAAATTCCAATTGTATTATAATTTTTATTCCAATGCTTTAATCAATAAGAGAATGTGAGAATTAAAATTATAGTTTTCCAATTGTTCTTTCATACATAATGAAAATTTCAATTTTACTTCCATTCTTTTCATGATTTTATGTTATTTATTTTTTCTAAGAAATTCAAGAAAAGTGATATTATTTTAGGATTGGTAGAACTTATTTTTCCAGTCTAAGACTCTTTTTAAGAGTGAGATTATTTTAGATTCGGAATTACAAGTAGAACTCAATTTTACCTCAGCCTAAGGCTGGAAGTGAATTTTCTTTGTTAAATGGATTTCATAGATTTCATATTTAGAATTTTAATAAATGAGAAATTTGAATGCATGATTGGTAATTTTCGTGAGCTTTGTAGTTTAGGCCTTTGTTTTATTTTTAAAATATGAAAAATAATGTCTTCTTGATTCTTTGAGCCAGCTCCACTGTAAATATGTGCATATGTTGTTTTCAATTCTTATATTTTTCTTTGTTTATAAATTCAAACTCTTTGAAAAATTGTGAACTAGGTTGGTAATTAATTAATTGCATCTTAGTTTTGTGTTCTAAGTTAAGTTAAGATTATTTATAATTTTTAGATCAAATCCACTATCTTGATTAAAATTATATCTCTTTAATTGTTAAATTCTATTTTTAGATGTGGTTTCTAATTTTAGACCATGTTTTCTATTTTTAGAATGTTTCTAAATTAAAATTAAATTTCTTAGATTAGATAATTAATTCCAAATTTAAGATTTATTTCCATGTTTCCTAAATTTCTTAAAATATATAATTCAATGGTATATTTTCATCGATATATTTTCCTAAGCTCGACCTCACATTCCAAAGCTATATTATAAATAGTTTGTGCGCTTGCAAGTATAAATTTAAAATTTACAGAATATTATTAAAGTGAAAATGCAATTTAGTCTAAGTTTTATTTACGTAGAGACTTAAACATACGTCAAGAGATATAAACGAAATACAGGGAGAGAATGAGGGGTGGAGAAGGTTAATTAACTAACTAATGAACTAGTCTTAAAAAAACTATTTAATGAACAATTATAAAATAATGTGGTGTCTCCTTTATAAATTAAGGTAAGATAGATTTTATTCATATAGAAAGCCAATCACAAATAAAGCAAGTGAATATAAATAAATGAGGAAATTCCTAAATGAGGAAATACAATATTATAGAAGATCTTAATATATCTTAATATATTCTAAATATATCTTAAAACCAACACTATGCAAGATTACAACGGATGACAGTTATTTGAAGACTAAAATAAGAGATTTAAAGATAGAGTATACAAAAAAAAATTGAAATATATATTTGAAAACGTTACAAAGTAGGTAAAGACTTTTCGGACTGGTCCAACAAAATCAATATATATCTTTAATATTAAAGAGAAATGACATTTTATGAAATAGGTTTGTTAATAAGATGGTATTATCAAGTTTTTTGTTAAGAATAAATATGCGGAATAAAAGAACGGAACAATCCACAACATGAATGAAATAAATCAAGCACTATAAATAATCATAACACTGATATTTACGTAGTGGACAAAATCCTACCTACATCCTCGGAACGTGTATTTTATATTAAGAGAGATCTATCAACAAGAATAACTCTTTTGGAACGAAACCAACTCCGGACATTGAGGTATAATCTTCCCTTTCGTCTAACGTCTCACTCAAAATAGTACAAAAGCCCAGCAAAGTGTGGCTGAAAACTACTTGAAAAATCCAGCCAATTACCGCTGGAAACCTGCATAAAACCAGGCCCTTCCTATCGTGTTTGTTGATCTACAGTATATAGAATATCATCACTACTAGAAGTCACTACTCATGCCTTCTTTAGACTCGTTTCGTGATGCACATGCTGATATACCGTGTGTATTCCTATTGGAAATAAATAATTTGTAATTCCTATGAGGCACCTTGATTTATTTCTAGGTGACTCCTAGAAACATGTTACCTTGGGTAGTGTAGTAGTCCCATTGGATTTGATAATTTGTATTTTCCTAGAACATGAACCTAGGATAATGAAAAGTTGTGTTGGTTCAAGAAGCGATGTGTTAGTTCATTTCTTGAGGTGAGTTAATGGCTAGAATCCTATATAAAGAGTGTTTGTAATCAAGTTTTCATTTAGAAATTTACAAAGAAAAGTTTATTTGTACAATCCTATCAAATTTATAAAATTATTTGAAGTGTGTCCACTTCATTCCGCTGCGCCAACAAATTTGGCATCAAGAGCCTTGCACATTTATCTCTATTCTATGGCCAACAGTCAAAGTACAAGTACTTTCAACTATGCACAAATCTAGTTCCAATCTTTGATGGACAAAACCATGATTTTTGGAGTCTACAAATGAAGACTCTTTTCATCTCTCAAGATCTTTGGGAGCTAGTTGAAGATGGCTATAATGAACCACCAGAGTCACCGACTACTAGTTCTACATGGACTCAAGCAAAGCAAAAGGAGTACAAGGAAAACAAAAGGAAAGACACTAGGACACTTCTCTTCATCCAACAAGGGGTAAACAAATCTATTTTTCCAAGAATTTTAACCTCCAAAAAGTCAAAAGATGCCTGGAAAATTTTGAAGAATGAATTTCAAGGTTCAAAGAAAATCATCTCCATAAAACTCCAAACTTTATAGAGAGAATTTGACAATTTGCTCATGAAAGAAAGTAAATCAATTCAAGTCTTTTTCTCAAGAGCTTTTAGCATTATAAATCAAATTAGAAGCTTTGGAGATACTATTGAAGACAAGAAAATTGTTGAAAAAGTTTTGAGAAGCTTGCCAGTGAAATTTGAACATGTTGTTGCCGCTATCGAAGAATCCAAAGATTTTTCTCAACTATCATTGCATGAACTAATGGGTTCTCTTGAAGCACTTGAAAAAAAATGAGTAGATTTACAAAACAACTAGTTGAGCAAGCATTTCAGTCAAAGGTGTAAGTGAAAGACATAAAAGATGAAGAGTTCGGAAGAGAAACTGAAAGTAGGGGCTCATTTCAAGGAAAGAAAAATTTCAGACATGGAGGAAGCTCCAACCGTGGACGTGGAAGAGGAAATGATTTTAATAACCAAAGGTATCAGAGAAATTCTACTCCCAATCTCCAATGCAATGTTTGCAAAAAGTTTGGCCGTGCAAGTGAGAATTTCAAATTCAGATGCAGTAGATGCAAGATATTAAATCACATGGAAAAAAATATTGTTGGTTCCGACAAAAGAATGAAGCAAATTACACAGAGAAAAATAATTCTCTGGACCAACCATTTTTTTCTTCTTACAATTCACAACAAGAATCTCATGACATTTGGTACTTAGATAGTGGTTGTAGTAACCATATGACTAGAAATAGAAATTGTTTTGTGATCTTAGATGATAAAGTATTTTCTCAAGTCAAACTTGGAGATGGAATTGCAAAATGTTGAAGTAAAAAGGAGTAATTTCTGTGAAAACAAAAAAGGGGACAAAATAAACTCATTTATGATGTTCTTTATGTTCCTGGACTAGCTCAAAATTTGCTAAAGTGTTGGGCAACTTATTCAAAAGGGCTATACAATGAATTTTGATGAAGATGCATGTACAATTTTAGACAAAAGAAATAGACAGTTGGTGGCTACGGTGAAAATGTCATCAAACAAAGTCTTTCCTCTAATCATTCCACTAAATGAAAATTGTGCTTTAAAAGTTGATGATATTGATGAAACTGTGATATGGCACCTAAGGTATGGTCATTTGAATCATAGATCCCTTCAATTTCTCAAAAAGAAAAATATGGTGATTGGCCTCCCTTTTCTTGAAGACAAAAACAAAGTATGTGAAGGGTGTAGCTATGGGAAGTTTCATAGACTTCAATTGGCTAAGACATTATGGAGAGCTAAAAGGCCACTCGAATTGGCTCATGCCGACAGATGTGAACCAACTCGAACATCATCATTCAAAAAAAAAAAAAATTTCTCTTATTTATTATTGACTTTAGTAGAGTGATGTGGGTGTATTTTCTTGAACAAAAGTCAGAAGCATTCTCTGTATTTGTACAATTCAAAGCTTTTGTAGAAAAGCAAAGTGTCCATCAATTGAAAGTGTTCAGAACAAATCGTTGAGGCGAATTCACTTCTACAGAATTCCAAAATTTTTGTAAGGAGAAAGAATCAAAAGGGACGAAACTGTAAGGTATACTCCACAACAAGCTAGTGTTGTAGAACGGAAGAATCGAACAATTGTGGACATGGCACGAAGCACGTTCAAAGGAAAAGGTCTTCCAAATAATTTTTTGGCTGAAGCTGTTAGCACTGCCGTCTATATTCTCAATAGAGCTCCAACAAAAACAGTGTTGAATAAGACTCCCTTTGAAGCATGGCACAATCAAAAGCTCGAGGTAAAGTCTCTTACAGTGTTTTGATGCATTGCATATGGCCATATCCCATCACAACATAGAGAAAATTTGATGAAAAATGAGAAAAGTAAATTTTTATTGGATATAGTGCAGAATCCAAAGGTTACAGGTTGCTCAATCCAAAGATCAATGATTTGGAATTCTTTCAAGAGATGTGATTTTTTATGAGTTGAAAGCTTGGGACTCGGACAATGGTAATAACAATAAAGCACCACAAATTCTTGAAGAAGATGTAAGATGTGAAGAGTCAAGCACTCCACCATTAAGTCCACAAGGTTCAAGCAGTAGTCCAAGCTCTTTAGAATCAAGTCCACCAAAAAAGGTACGATCATTGCAAGATATTTATGATTCATGTGATGTTGCTTTTATTGCTTATGAGCCTGAGAAATTTGAAGAGGCTGGAAAAGATGAAAAATGAATTGGAGCCATGAATGAAGAAATGAATGTCATTATCAAACACAACACATGGGATTTTGTTGATCGACCCCATGGGAAAAGATGTTGTTGGATTGAAATGGGTTTATAAAACCAAATTTAATGAAGATGGCTCAATCCAAAAGCACAAAGCCCGTTTGGTTGCAAAGCGGTATTCTCAAAAGCCCGGAATAGACTACAATGAAACATTTGTTCTAGTTGCTAGGATGGAGACAATTTGAGTAATATTAGCCATTGCAGCACATTTAAAGATGAAAGTCATCAGTTGGATGTGAAATATGCTTTCTTGAATGGAGAGCTAGGAAAAGAGGTTTATGTTGAACAACCTGAAGGATATATTATGAAAGGAAAAGAAGACAAAGTCTATCGGCTTAGCAAAAGCATTATATGGGCTAAAACAAGCACCACGTTCTTGGTATACCAAGATTGATCGGTGTTTTCAAAAGAATGGTTTTATGAGAAGCCCAAGTGAGCCATCAGTTTATGTAAAAAAAGATGTTCATGATTTTCTCATTGTTTGCTTGTATGTTGATGCCTTGATTTATGTAAGCACAAAATCAAACATGGCTAAAGATTTCAAGAAAGTAATGATGAAATAATATGAAATGACAGATTTGGGGCCTTATGAATACTTTTATGGGATACAAATTAAACAATCTCAAGACAGTATTTTTCTTTGTCAAGAGAAATATGCAGAAGACCTCTTGAAGAAGTTTTCCATGACTAATTACAAGCCAATTGCAACACCCATGGCGGTGAATGAAAAACTCTCAATGAATGATCGTGCTGAAAAAATGGATGTTTCACTTTATCGAAGCTTTTTTGGCTCACATATTTATCTCAGAAATACAAGGCCTGATATTGTTCATTCTGTAAATGTGATTTCCAAATTTATGAATGATCCTAGCAAGCTTCATTATGCAGCAGCAAAAAGAATTCTCAGGTACATCAAAGGTACCAAGAATTTTGGGCTCATGTCTGCGAAAGAAGATGATGATAGCCTAATTAGCTATACCGACAGTGATTAGGATGGATCAATTGATGACAGGAAAAGTACTTCTGGGTACATTTTCTATCTTGGCACAAAAGTCATTATATGTTCTTCAAAGAAGCAAAGCATAGTAGCATTGTCATCTGCCGAAGCAGAGTATGTTTCAGCAACAAGTGCGGCATGTGAAGCAATTTGGCTAAAGAAGGTTCTAACTGATTTACATCAAAAGCAAGAGTCACCGACAACAATTTTTTGTGACAATATGTTCACAATTGCTATGACCAAAAATCCAGTGTTTCATAGTAGGTCAAAGCACATCGAACTTTGACATCACTTCATCAGAGAACTTGTTGAAAGCAACATGATTGAATTGAAATTTTGCAGAACCGACGAGCAGATGGCAGATATTTTTACCAAGCCAGTTCCAACAGAAAAGTTCAACTATTTTCAGAGTTGCATGAAAATTACAAATTAAGAGGGAGTATTGGAATTAAATAATTTGTAATTCCTAGGAGTCACCTTGATGTATTTCTAGGTGATTCCTAGAAGCATGTTACATTGGGTAGTGTAGTAGTCCCATTGGATTTGATAATTTGTATTTTCCTAGAACATGAACCTAGGATAATGAAAAGTTGTGTTGGTTCATTTATTGATGTGAGTTAATGGCTAGAAGCCTATATAAAGAAGTGTTCGTAATCAAGTTTTCATTTGGAAATTTTCAAAGAAAATTTTATATCTTTTGCATCTTCTCCTTTATGCTTTGTACAATCCTATCAAATTTATAAAAGCATTTGAAGTGTAACACCCTGCCCTTCTCACTAAAATCAGAATCTATTTTTTTTATATATAAATTGAAGAGTGAGCAAGAGCGGGATGTCATGACGCGAGCTAAGTCTGAACTTCTAAAGTCCGACCCTTAACTGGCCAACCCTATATGTGCATGGACTAAGTCCATGAAAACGGTTCACACATAACAATATGTTAACTTGGGAATTAAAACATAATTGCGGAATTATAAGGGAAACTCAATCCATTCCAATTTAGATAACAAAGTACTCCAAGTCTTTAATCATAATTAAACTCAACTTAAATATCCAACAAACCATTCAACCATAGCAAAATCATCTAAGCTATTACATGTCCGAAATCTAGCTACTCAAATTACAAGTCCATGAGTAACTTAAACAAAATAAAACTAAAAGCATCCAAGCTCCTATGCTTGGCCCTTCTCGCGTTCATCATTCCCCTCGTTTCCTACATCATCCACTCAGGGTAGAAGTAGGGCGTTAGAACAATGTGCCTAGTAGGTATTCCAATTAGGGTTAACACATGGATAGTACAAAACATATATAATAATATCATAATGTCAAAAACCATATAAACCATGTCAATATCATAATGTCAAAAACCATATAAGCCATGCCATGTCATGATGTCAAATGCAATGAGTCCCACTTATCACAAGTAATATAAATACCTCCACATAGGTTTTTCGGATGCCCCGACGGAGTGTGGACCCTCTGGCTTCTTCTTGATGGATAATGCACATCAAGGTACCCCACATAGGTTTTTCGGACGCCCCGACAAGGTGTGGATCCTCCGGTTACATATCCTTCACCCCATGCCATGCATGAGATGCCAATGAAAACACATGCTATTTTATATTGTAAACATAGCATAAAAACCTCACATTTGAAACATAATTTTTACAACATAAATTCATCAAAATAAGATAAAAACATTGTACATAAACCATGGTTTCAAAGAGGTGGAATCCTACCAATGACCACTAACGTGTCCTTGTGTGTTTCGTCAGGAAACCGCTCACGATCGTACACACCTTGTGAGGTCTCGTTACCTTATAATATAACAATCAATTAAAACCAAGTCCCACTTGATTTACAATTATGTTTAAGTCCATAAACCATTCCTTATGGGGTTCGGCCATACACCATGGCCGAACCCATGATCTTTCACTTTTACTTATATTTACAACAATGCCATTCATACCACTCCATTCATTTAATGCGCCATACATAGACCCTATGTCCACCAAATAATTCCCATGGGGTTCAGCCATACACCATGGCCGAACCCATGGTTTATCATTTTCAGTCGATATTACCAAATTGCCATTACTGCATGTTTATGTCCAAAACTGATCCATAACATTGATTCATAAAACAATCCATTAACCGTGACATAAAACCCCATAAGATCCCTTAAGTTGGCTCATGGGGTTCGACCATACACCTTGGCCGAACCCTATGATGTATAACTTTCTAATTATAGCAACTTCCATACTTGAATCCATAAATCAAGGTTCCTTCCTTTTTAATCAAAAGTTCATAATTAGAAACTTTCTAATTTAATAACCATCCTGCAATTAATCAATTAAAATCCATTAACAACACCAATACACCTCCAAGGGGTTCGGCCATACACCATGGCCGAACCCTTGTGTATGGCCGAACCCTATGGTTCATAATGTTTTCTTTTAAATGCAATCAAAACATCATAACCCTCCATGGTTTTCATGATCTAATTGCATCTAAAACTATCAAACCTTCCATCCATTTAAAATAAAACATAAATAACATTTCCCATCATTTTCCATGTTCTAAGTACATGAACATAATTCCATAAATATTTATGGGGTTTAGCCATACTCCATGGCCGAACCCATGGTCTAGGATCTTCACCAAAAGCATCCATTAAAGTCCTTTAACATATTTAATAACATTGCACGGTTTTCATCCCTCAAAAACCCATAATTTAAACCATGTCTTTCCATGGTTTCTATCCCATAGAAATAACTAAAGTTCCTCCATTAAATAATCCATGTCCTTCACCGAACCCTATGGTTCATCATTCCATTACAATTACCATATTCATCTCCCAATTCTCTTCCATGGGGCTCGGCCATACACCATAGCCGAACTCTATGGTTCTTTTCTTTAAACAAAAACATTAAAATACTAACCGGTTCCGCGACTCCTCCGATTTTCCTTCGCTTGTTTCTTGCTCTTCCAATCCTTCTCCTTCCTTAGCCTCTTTCCACTTCTTCTTGATCTTTCCCAAGCCGAGAACACCTTCTTGTTGTTGTGTGTGCTGCCGTGCGCCCTTTCCCTCTTTCTTTTATAAAATTCCACTCGGTCCTAACTTGTTTAAGATAACAATTGCCGTGCGCCCCTCTCTTATGTAATACTCCTAATCGGTCCTACATATTTTTAGAAGGTGTCGAGCCGTTCCATTTAGCAATTTCCCCTAGGGCCATTTTCTAATCCAAGAAAGGTTCCTTGTTGCGCACAACTCCCACACGACAAAGCAATCCTAATTTATTTGGACACCTTCTTTATTTAGCCATCCCCTAGTTTCACTCTTTAAGAATGGAAAGGACTCATTTTAAAAATACTCCAAAACATCATGCGCATATCTGATACATCTCATGTGCATATCTTTAATCTAGATAGATATATGTTTCCATGTCAACCTCACATACACAGCCAATGTAATCTTTATTCCAATCCTAAAATCTTTATGTGCATAAACATGGACATGCAAACCTTCATACACGGCCATGCTATTTTTTATTTAATTTTAGACATAATGCATTACTAATTTAATTAAGCCCCATTTAATTTTGTTGAAACCATTTCCATAATCCCTTGAGTCTTAATTGGGAAATGACCCAACCTTTTCACCCATCTAAGGTCCATATCTAATAATTCACAAATTAAATGGCAAAATCCATATATATTGATCACATAAAAATCCGAGGTATTACATGAAGTGTGTCCACTTCATTCAGCTGTGCCAACAATTCCCACACTAAATAAATACACCCACACTGTGTATTATAGTTTGTAGGAAGTAGAGTAGGAGGCAAGAAAAAAAAAAAGCAGAGTGAAAAAAAACACCAGCAAGGTAACGGATTTAGCATTAAAGAGAAAGAAAGGCAGTGTGGAAGAGGCAAGCAAGAGCCCAGAAAAGGCAATCCAAACAATGAATTGCAATTTCAGAAAAAAAAAATATAGCAATTTGAAGCTGCTAGCGTTGCAGTTAAAAAAAAAAGAAGAGAAAAGACAATAGACAGATAAGAAAGGAAGGTGTTGTTAGAAAGTAAGAGTTGATGAAGGAGGACAAACAGAGGCTGGATCTGATTTTTGAAAAAAAAAAGTGCAAACATCAGCGTTGCAGTTGAAGAAAAAACCCAATCTTTGTACAGCAGTCTAGAAACACATTATTGGTTCTCTTACATTGCACTGATTCTATGCATATACATTTCCACATTTTCTTCTCAGCTCCAACTCATAGAAACCCTAAATCTTTTCCCAAGCAGACTTCTATTCTTTTATATCATTTCACATAAGGAAAAGCAATTTTCCCAACACATCGCCCGTGTTGATTGAGTTAAATTTTATGGTTGAGATGGATCAATTTTATTAAACTTTTCTAAAAATTATATGACTAAACTCATTTTTTTCCAAATCGAATTGGGTCGAACCAAAAACTATGAAAACCATTTTATTTTTGTTGATGTAGTAGCATTTCCCAAATAAAATGAAACAATGAAAGAAGTGAGAGCTTGTTTTGTTTGTTTTGGTTTGTAGACCATCAAGAGTTTGCACATAAGAAGGGGTCTTAAAAATGGTGTTTAAGAATTTAATATAGTATTTGTTCTCCTCCTCTTCTTCTGTTGCTGCTTCTTCTTCTGCAAGTCTTGTTCTTCTCTATTTCTCTCATTCTTTCTCTTCCTCTTTCATGTCGCTGCCAATGCTGTAGCTCTCGCCCAACCACTGTTGTCTAGAGCCCATCTCATCTCGCCAGTGCTGCCTTCGTCGAACCTGCTTCCTTGTACAGTCCCGAGTGTCCACAACTCAGGTTCTGTGTTGTGAATACGAATAGAAAAAACAGATATCTCTCGCAACTGATCCCTTAACCTTCTTTTTTTTCCCCATCGTCCAAACCAATCCAACTGTTCCTATAAATCCAAGAACACGTATCTGCTCCGAAAGAAAGGGTTCACCTTCTTTTTTCTCCCCATCGTCCAAATCAATCCAGTTGTTCCTGCAAATCCCAAAACACATACCTTCATTTTTCTCCCCATTGTCCAAACCAATCCAGTTGTTCCAGCAAATCCCAAAACACATATTTGCTCTCAGAGAGAGGGTTCACATTTTTTTTTTCTCTCCATCGTCCAAACCAATCCAATTGTTCCTGTAAATCCCAGAACACATATCTGCTCTAAGGGAGAGGGTTCACCCAGGTCCGTCTACACCGTAAGGCGAGTGAGGTGGTCGCCTTAGGCCCCCGTAAAAAATGCCCACTCATGAGGCCACTCATGTTACCGCAGTCCACAGAACCCTGAAAAAAAAAACTGTTTAGTTGTCGCTCTAAACCCTAAAAAAAGGCCCCCATTTTTATGTTGCCGCATATACTATGCTTTGGGCTTTCACTACTCTCTCTCGCTCTCTCATTACGAAACTGCTCTCTCTCCTTCTCTCTCTGAGTCTCTGACTGCGACACTGTGAAACTACTTCTTGTAGGTTCTCCGACAAACTTTCCCCTTTCTGATACTTTCTTGTGTTGTAAGGTACTTGGGTTTGTGAAGGTTTTTTGCTTTTCTTCATGGTTAACAAGTGACGCAGGACAAGACAAAAGGTGACCCTAAATGTGATTATACTATAATAAGAAACTAATATGAGGCTGAAATTAAAATTAAAATTAATAATAACAATTAAAATAATAAAATCTACCACAAATAATAAATAAAATTTAGATGATTCAATGTAAGTAATAAAATCACAATCCAAACCATGTCACAGCTCAAAGTAGAAGGCTCTCAAAACCAAGAGGATTATCAGATCACACAAACACATAAAACCAACATCAAATAAAGATTAAATCTGGTTATGACAGCAGTGTGAGAGGTTAATGAGGTTAAGAAAAGGCCCAGTTTTATGGGACAACAGTAAGAACAAGAGAAAGACAGGTAGTAAGGACTGTATGAGTACTTTGATGGCAGATCTGGGCTTCCAAAGGGGTTAAGGTAATTGTAGAGGCTGTAGAAAGAGGGAATAAAAGCTGCAATACAGTATTTGGGACTGGGCGACACAGTATAAGGGGGAAGGAAGGGTTGGCGAACAGTATAAGGGGATTACAGTTACTGTTTGGGACTGACGGAGGGGTATGAAGGGATTAGGACAAGGGACGAAGGTGATATGATGGATTTAGGGAGGGGCCAAAGCTTAGAGGGGAGTTGGGAAGTGATGGAGACAAAATCTGGAGAGGGAATAGGCAGCGGCAACAAGTGGGGATGTGGATTTTGGGTTCCGGCAGGTCAAAGAACAAAAGGGAAGAGAAGAGAAGAGAAGAGAATAAGATGGAGATGAAGAGGAGAGGAAGAGAGGAAGAGTACATGGAGATCGAAGGAGGAGGGCTTCTCGTCAGAATCAAACTTCTCGCCAAACCAAGAGATTTCCATAAATCTGTAGTTTTATTTCTTTTGCATCGTGTCTCATTAAAAGGAGAAGGTTAGCTCATATAAGCTTACCAAAAGACTAATGACAATAATGCCCTTGCATAAAAAAAAAACTAACTAAAATAAAACAAAGAATTACAATAATACCCTTACTTAAACTAGACACACAAAAATAGAAAAAACAGGAAATAACAAGTAAGAAAAATAGCAGCACAGCAGGATGCACCGCATCAATCCCCCCATCTGAGAAAAACTCGACCTCAGTTCAAACAGATGAGAAGACACAAATCTTCCCATGCGCGCGTCTTCCCAGTGTAGGGTCTTCATAGTGCAAACACGCGCACGTGAGGTCTTCAATGTCAACCAAGTGAATCTTCATCAAGCCATAATGATGGAGTTGGAGCAGCTCTTTTCCGTCATCACTGATAGACTTGAAAACCTGTTTTGTCATTGTTGTCATCTTTTGTTGTAGAAGAAGAAGGTACCTTTGACGAAACAAAACTCTGATATCTCTCTAAAAGGACTTGATCAAATCATTGTAGCTCACTTTCTGCCAACCATGTGGTGTCTGTAATCGGTCTATTTTTCCACTTCACAAGATACTTCTGATAACCTCCGACACATGTAGAAACAACTTCCTCATCCAGAATAGATTCAATCTCATCTCAATTATGTGGCAAGGAAGGTAAATTAGGTAAATGCTATGAAGGCTGAGAAGGTTCATGCCATGGGTCATGAAGTGGGTCAGGCAGGCCAGTAGAATGGTTAAGGGATTGATGTGATGATAGGCTTATAGGTGTAGCTGTTGGGCTTTGAAAAGGGACTAGATCTTCCACATTGAAAGGAGGACTAATACCCATATCAGATGGTACGTCTACAATGTATGCATTGGATCCAACTCACGTCAAAATTTTGAAAGGCCCTGCACTACGAGCATGTAAGTTTTTCACAGTTCCTTCTGGGAACCGCTCAGGTCTTATGCGGATCATCACATAATCACCCACATTAAATTCTTTGAATCTACGATAAGTATCTGCAGCAGATTTATATACTTCATTGCTCATATTAATTTTTCTTTTAATTTCAGCATGCAATTCATGTATGCGATATGCAAATGATGATGCAGGCTCAGATGTCCTATTTGACATAGACATAGGAATGAGATCTATAGGCTTCCTAGGCCTATAACTATGCATGACTTCAAAGGGACTCATACCTATAGATCTATTGATCGAACTATTATGCGCGAACTCAACAATCGGTAGAACAATATCCCACGTTCGCGTATTCTCTCTAACCAGACAACGCAACAGATTTCCTAGGCTACAATTAACTACCTCATTTTGACCATCAGTCTGAGGATGATACGCAGACGAAAGCTGTAACCTATTACCTATCATGTGCTATAGGGTCTTCCAAAAATAACTCATGAACCTAACATCCCTGTCTGACACAATCGTCTTTGGTAACCCATGTAGTCTCACTATTTCTCCGAAAAATATCTTGGCAATATTAGAAGCATCGGAGGTTTTAAAACACGGAAGGAAATGAGCCATTTTAGAAAAATGGTCCACAGACACCAAAATGGAATCGTACTTCTTAATAGTATTTGGAAGTCCAAGTACGAAGTCCATACTAATATCCTGCTAAGGAGCATGGGGAACTGGCAAAGGCGTATACAATCCTGTGTTTTGCTTCCTTTGCTTTGCCCGTTGGCAAGTTCGACATTGCCCAATGATTTTAGCCACATCTCTCTTGAGACTAGGCCAATAAAACCTGTCTTCAACCAGGACAATCGTCTTGTCTCTCCCAAAATGTCCGGCCATACCTCTGGCATATAACTACCAGACAAGAAAATCACGTAGGAAAGTTCGAGGAATGCAGAGTTTACTTCCTTTAAACAATAAATTATCCACCATAAGAAACTCTTTATTACTCCTTTCTTAGTCACTATAAAGTGAAGCATACAACTCCCCAAAATCTGGGCATATAGTCATCCTTCAATTGTTCAAACCCAGTCACCTCTACACTCATGAAGTGTATTAGTGCAACCCTACAACTCAATGCATCAGCTGGCTGATTCTCAACCCCAGCCTTGTGTTTCAACACAAAAGTGTATTCCTGAAGATATTGAACCCAATTGGCATGTCTTGAGTTTAACTTTTTCTGGGAATTGAGATATCTCAAGGCCTCATGGTCCGAGTACAAAATGAATTCGTTTGGCAAAAGGTAGTATCTCCAATGACGGAGTGCTTGCCTAACCGCATAGAACTTTTTGTCATAGATGGAATATCGTTATTTGGCTTCATTCAACTTCTCACTAAAGTAAGCAACACGATGTCCTTCTTAACTTAGGACTCCACCTATACCAACACCAGATGCATCACACGCAACTTCAAAGACTTTGGAGAAGTCTGGTAGTCGCATGACAGGAGCTTTGACCAAACAAGTTTTGATCTCCCGGAAAGCTTTTGAGGATGCTTTAGTCCATTGGAACTCACCTTTTTTAAGGCAATCCGTGATGGGAGCCGTAATGGAACTAAACCCTCGAATAAACTGCCTATATAAGGTAGCTAAGTCGTGAAAGCTTCGCACCTCATGTATATTCCGCAGTTCAAGCCAACTTACTATGGCTTTGATCTTTTCGGGGTCTGCTGACATACCTTCAGATGAAACCACAAACCCTAAAAAGATAACCTTATTCGACATGAATGTGCACTTCTTCATGTTTGTGAATAATTTTTTAGTCCGAAGAACCTCACAGACTAACCTCAGATGTTGCAAATGTTGTTCCTGGGAGGTACTATAGATAAGAATGTCAACAAAATATACCACCAATAACTTACCCATAAAAGGTCTCAACACTTGAGTCATCACCCGCATAAATGTACTGGAAGCGTTGGATAAACCAAAAGACATAACCATCCACTCGTACAGACCATCCTTCGTCTTGAAGGCTGTCTTCCATTCATCTCCTGGTCTAATGTGGATTTGATGATATGCACTCTTTAGGTCAATTTTCGAAAAGATAGTAATACGATCCATCATGTCAAGCATGTCATCGAGACGTGGGATTTGAACCCTATACTTGACAGTGATCTTATTAATAGCCCTGCTATCTATACGCATGCGCCAGGTGCCGTAATTCTTGGGTGTCAGGAGTGTTGGCACAGCGCACAAGCTTAAACTCTCCTTGATGAATCCCTTTCGTAGAAGCTCATCCACTTGACGCTTCAACTCTTCATGCTCCTTAGGTTTCATCGCATAATGAGGCAGATTTGGCAAAGTCGCCCTAGGAACAAGATCTATGGCATGTTGTATGTCCCGTATGGGAAGTAGTTCATTTGGCAAATCAGATGGGAATACATCTTGAAATTCCTAAAAGACCGGAAATACAACCTCTGGCAACTCAGTGCCAACCTTAAGAAAGGTCTCTCTCGACACTAGGGCATACACAATCGAAGTTTCACTAGTCTCTCTTTCGAATTCTTTAGCAGCAATGATATATAGAGACTTGGACTGGGTCTTTGATGGGGTTTTCGGTTTGTCCCTCTTTGTTCATCCTATTTTGAGGGAGGGGGCCTAGGTTGCATAGGGAGGATTTTGATCTTTCTACCATTATGATCAAAGCTACAGGTATTCGCTTGACCGAAAAATGTCACATCATGATCAAACAACCAAGGACGACCCAAAATAATGTGTCCTACGCCCATAGGGATTACATCACACCACACAGTGTCCTGATATGTGAGGATTTGAATGGGCACGGGGCACCGTTGAGGGATCGGGATTGACGTGTCATTGACCCATGCAACTCGATGTGGATTAGGGTGAGGTTTAGTCTTCAAACCCAATCGAGCAGCCGCGCTGGTGGATACGACATTTGTACAACTTCCACTATCCACAATCAATTTGCAAGATTTCCCACCGCACTTAATGTAAGTGTGGAAAATGGATGTGCGCTTCCAATCTTTTGAGGGTTGAGATTGAGCAAAGGCACATCTAACTACTGCAAGAAAGTCTGCATCGATTTCCTCATCAAGTTCCTCATCACTCAAAGGATATTCACCCTGAAATTGAGCTTTTATGTCATCTTCACGGAAAATCTCTTCAATATGTGGTTCTCCCAACAAAAGGGCTCTTTCCTGGTTCCTAGTCTTAGTAGGAAATTCATGAGTGAAATGCTCGAATCCTTGACAGTAGTAACACTAAGGACCATTCCTAAAAGAGCTCACACCAGAAGCTCTTTTAAAACTTGCATCCTTGTTCTTGGATGGAGTATTGATGGCTTGTTTGGGTTGACTCACTTTATTTTGCCGAGTTTCTTTCGGATTAGTCCTAGAATTGTCACCCCGGGAATCAAAATGCTTTGGAGGATTCGGCTTAAAGTAACCTTCTAAACCTTGGACTATTTGGTAAGTTTCCTCCAAAGTTTCCACCCCATGTAAGATATGCTTACGCTGGAACTCAGGACGAAGACCTATTCTAAACCTAGAAAGGGTTTGGCTGGGGTCCTCATCCATCTCGCATCTCATAAGAAACTCATCAAACTTCTCAATGTACTCATCAATGATTTGGTTGTCCTGACGTAGAGAGTTTCGTTGGTCAATGAGTTTTTGCTTGTATCTGAGAGGGATATACTTTTCTTTCAAATATTCTTTCATCTCATCCCAATGCAGATTGGCGGGTTCAACTCCTTGCCTCCAGAGTTTATGTTCCACTGTGGTCTAGAAAAGCCTAGCTTTTCCCAACAACTTCATTTTGGCAAAATGGACCCTACGAGGTTCTGACATATCATGCCACTCAAAGTAGAGATCCATGTCTGACAACCAATCTGAGAAAACCTTAGGGTCTGCTTGTCCCTTAAATTCAGGGACTTCTAATCACACGTTCTTCAAGGTAAGTTTCTCATGGTTGATGGGTTCCTGATGCTTGTGTTGCCGTTGGAATCTACCGTGACCAACTCTGCGGCCTCTGTGGTCTCTATTCCTAAAATTCTCATTATCCTCATGAACTGACCCATTCTCATCATTCCTAGGAGTTTCAAGGGCTTCAATCCTGTTTCTCAAATTGGTTATGTCAGTACCTAAGGTATCTTGACCTCCCTTAAGGTTAGTGAACTGGGCATCTAATTAGGTAAATGCCTGAGTAAACCAAACTGGAGGTTGATCTCCTGAGATTTCGCTGGATAGTTCGGACTCTTTCTAATAGGTAACTCCACTCCTAGTGGTCATGCACGGGTACACGCACTAGTGTTCCTCTAGACTCACAAATATAGGGATTAATTCTGACTATATGCTATGACTTAAGTCTATATGCAATGAATGAATTTTTTTTTTAAATAATAAAGAATGCAAATTTTTTTTTTTTGAAAAAATTAAGATGCAACCTAAGACCGTGGGTGTTTAAGGAAACAACCCAACCTTACTACTGATACCAAATTTGACGCAGGACAAGACAAAAGGTGACCCTAAATGCAATTATGTTGTAATAAAAAATTAATATGAGGCTGAAATTAAAATTAAAATTAATAATAACAATTAGAATAATAAAATCTACCACAAATAATCAATAAATTCAGATGATTCAATGTAGGTAATAAAATCATAATCCAAACCATGTCATAGCTCAAAGTAGAAGGCTCTCAAAACCAAGAGGATTATCAGATCACATAAACACATAAAACCAACATCAAATAAAGATTAAATCTGGTTATGACAGCAGTGTGAGAGGTTAATGAGGTTAAGAAAAGGCCCAGTTTTATGGGACAGCAGTAAGAACAAGAGAAAGACAGGTAGTAGGGACTGTATGAGTCTTTTGATGGCAGATCTGGGCTTCCAAAGGGGTCACGGTAATTGTAGAAGCTGTAGAAAGAGGGAATAAAGGCGGCAGTACAGTATTTGGGGTCAGGCGACACAGTATAAGGGGGAAAGAAGGGCTGGCGAACAGTATAAGGGGAAAGGCAGGGCTGGCGAAACAGTATAAGGGGATTATGGTTACTGTTTGGGACTGACGGAGGGGTAGGAAGGGATTAGGACAAAGGGCGAAGGTGATAGGATGGATTTAGGGAGGGACCAAAACTTAGAGGGGAGTTGGGAAGGGACGGAGACAAAATCTGGAAAGGGAATAGGCAGCGGCAGCAAGTGGGGATGTGGATTTTGGGTTCCAGCAGGTCAAAGAACAAAAGGGAAGAGAAGAGAAGAGAAGAAGATGGAGATGACGAGGAGAGGAAGAGTACCTGGAGATCGAAGAAGGAGGGCTTCTCGCCGGAATCAAGCTTCTTGCCAAACCAAGAGATTTCCGTAAATCCAGAGTTTTATTTCTTTT
Source organism: Chimonanthus praecox (assembly GCA_022113865.1). NCBI lineage: Eukaryota > Viridiplantae > Streptophyta > Magnoliopsida > Laurales > Calycanthaceae > Chimonanthus > Chimonanthus praecox. The sequence continues at coordinate 49,851,120 of CM039092.1, read as the reverse complement.
GCATCGTGTCTCATTACAAGGAGAAGGTTAGCTTATATAAGCTTACCAAAAGACTAATGACAATAGTGCCCTTGCATAAAAAGGAAACTAACTAAAATAAAACAAAGAATTACAATAATACCCTTACTTAAACTAGACACACAAAAATAGAAAAAACAGGAAATACCAAGTAAAGAAAATAGCAGCACAGTAGGATGCACCGCATCAACAAGTCTTTTAGATTTTGATTTTTTTATGCTTTAATGCTTAATGGGTTTTTTTATTTCTGTAAGAAAATGGCAACTGCTCCCATTTTCTCTATTTTCATCTCTCCTCTTTATTTTTTATTTTTTTTTATTTTTTTGAGGTCTGGAGGTGTCTAGACGTCGCACCCGACTAGTCCTCCGGAGTACGTGAAAACCCCCCTAAATCCCTCCTCTTTATTAGTATTGCTTTTGCAGCTAAAGATGTTGATGGTAAAAATAAACTGAAAATGCACAATTTGTTTCTGTTTCATTTGTTTTTTTTTTTTTGGGAAGTTGTTCTATCTTTTATGACTTTTTTTACAGCTAAGTTCTTGATGGTAAAACATTATAAGAACACGCTCTATCCCTTTTGTTAGATATGGTTTTGGTGTTCTAAGCTATCTTAATGAGTTGGACTTCTAAAAACTATTTGATTTTCTTCATAGGTGTTGAGTCTTTTGGATCTGAGTATGTAATGTTGTATGGGTTTCTTTCTTTCTGTAAGAAAATGGTCAGTTGCATTTTTCTCTCTTTTCACGGCTCCTTTGTTCATCACTATTGCTTTTGCATCTAAACTCTACATATTTTGATTGAAACAAACTTTAAGATCATGTATCATTATTCTTATATATATATTTTTGAATCTTTTAACTAATTTTAACTTTGTTTAGTGTTTTGAGTTGTTTTAGTGGATACTGAATAGGTAATGTTTTTACATGGATTTTCCACCTTTTCTTTATTTATTAAGCTTTGTTGCCCTTCAGTTTCTCCCCTACTTTTGCATTTGAAGATCTTAATGTTAGCTATACAGTGAAGATTTCTTTTCTAACTTGTATTTCTAATAAGCAGAAGAGAGAAATTCAAAGAAGCAATCTTTTGTAACATAGGCATTTGAAAATGTGTTGATTTCTATTTATTTAGGACTTCTTTATGATCTTAGGGGATGTTGCATTGAGTTTTCGACATTTGTTTTGTTTCTCTGTTGCATTTTTTTTTTTACCTTTGTTGTTGTGTTACCTTTCCATTCTTTATTTATTGTTATCTTTTTTGTTATTTAGTGCTTAAATTTTGGGTTCCATGGACTTTGAATGCTCTACATCATTCAATTCTAAGTTTCTAACAATATATTTCGTCTCTGCAGATAAAGTTGTGATTTTTAATTTAGAGATCAATGGTGAGTTGGTAGAATAATAGAGGACATTGCAACCATTCATCAATTCTCTTATTTTCACGGTGTCAGGTTCTATTGTTCTTTAACCTTTCAATTTTAGTTCATTTTAATTGTTTTTTAATTTTAAAGGTTTTTATCTTATGTATAATTGTGTTTTAATCATAAATATGTCTACTAGAAAATATTAATCTGCACACCGAATATTTATGACAATACCTGCAACAATTGCTTCTATAGAAAGAAGTTTTTCAAAAATAAAATTGATAAAATCTTATATACGATCAACAATGTAATCAAAAAGATTAAGTGATTAGCCATATTAGCAATAGAAAATGATATTTTAGCAAAACTTGAATACAAAAATTTAATTAGTAATTTGCATCTTAAAAGTAAGAAAAATAGATTTTAGATAAATTGTTTTTATTATATATAATTAAAATTTTAATTAAATATTACTTATAATAATGTGTTAAATACCAAGAAGGCCTCGTTTAGAGTTTTTGCCTTAAGCCTCAACTCGTGTGTAGACGGCCTTGGTTTCACCTTACTTTTCTCCCCATTGTCCATACCAATCCAGTTGTTCCTGCAAATCCCATAACACATATCTATTCTGAGAGAGAGGGAGAGGTAGAGATGACGAACGAGAGGAGAGGTTTGTGATGGAAAGAGGAAAGGAAAAAAAAACTCTCGAAAATGAAGCAAGTGGAACACAAGATAAAGGACAGAAGTGGAATTTAAATAAAATATTGAAAAACTAGTGCATACAAAATGAGATTCCCATTTATATATCCCTTAAAGAATTTGAACATTGATGCGGAGCTGCCGTTATAGTTTTTATGCGACAATTGTGAATAGCGGCGTACACCTTCTCTTTTCCTCTTTTTTTTTAATTTTTTTGCAAAATATTACATAAAATTCTATGCTTCAAGAACATGTAATTGTATCATTAGGAAGCGTTCATCTAAATATTAAAGAATCTTTTTCATCTTACAAAATCAATTAATTAAAGAAAAATCACATAGCACTACTAACTTAAAAAGCTACACATAATCTTACCCCAAAAACAAAAAATGTCATTCTTACAGTTAAAAAACAATACTTTACCGTTTAATTAAAATTCGGTTTAAAAAGGAAAAAATTAAAATGCATTAAACATAACTTTTAGATAATACACTAAATTCTAGAAAATTATTTAAACCATTCCAAACATAACAAAGAATTTTAATAAACTAAAACCAAATTTTCATTCCAAAATAAATTCATATTGAAATTATAAAAAATTAGAAGTGCACCAAATATAAATTTTAGAAAATAATACATTGCAATATGAAGACTTTCTTTAAGAATCAGGGAAATAAACTTTCGTTACTATTAGGTCTAGTAAGGAACTCGAGCTTCAATGGTACGGATCGTCGAAAAAGAAGCCGAAAATCATGTTTTATTTTTTAGGTTAAAATTCAAAGAAATGAAGTTGGGAAGAAAATATGGAGGAGGGATTTAGAAGCAAAGATTGGCTGGCTAATGGACTTTATAGGAAATGACAGGGTTTGTGTAGAGTGTTTCTTATATAAAAAAATAGTTTTAACGGTTGTGGCCTCTAAAGCAGTGGAAAAAAATAAAAAAAAAAAGGAATGCAATAGGGACGGTTCTTTCTTCTTTAGGTTTGAAAAGTCTACTTCTAAAATAAGGTGTATTAATATTTTTAACTTATTTTGTCATGCCCTGACTCAAAACATAAGCAAATGACGCAAAATAATTTTACTTTTTCAAATATCACACGTGCGAAACACACGTGTACTCACAACTCAATCATCGAGATCATAAATGAACTCAAATACCGTTAATATCTCAAAAGGAATATAAATTCTCTACCATAAATGTTATCAAACATTCTAGAATTTATTACAACCAAATTCATAATGAATAAATTGGTATTAAGAATATCACCATCTCAAATCAAATAAATAAAACAATTAACTCAATATATAAGGCGTATAAAACAACATGATGAACTAAGATCTTCCTCAGGGTCCCTCGGACCCAGCTGGTGCAACAATACCTGAAATTGTAAGGATGTGAATACAAGCAATACTCATGAGGAAATATGCATGCTACACACTCACGCACCCACATAATAATAATGTATGAAATAGAATATAAATAAGGTTATAATATCATATTATGTTATCAATCTCATCAATATGGACACACTGTCCACCCAAGAATACCAATCTAATCAACGTGAACACAATGTCCACCTAAGGACACCAATCTCATCAACGTGAACACAATGTCCACCCAAGGACACCAATCTCATCAATGTGAACACAATGTCCACCCAAGGACACTTCCATGGAACGGGCTGTCAAAACATCAAGATCTTTTGAGGGACATAGGCCACCACTTACAAGTGAGAGACCTCCATACAACATAGATAATCAACCTCACCCCATGTCCATTCACCATTCTGGTGATTAAGTCAGCTCTAAGGTGATCAATATACGACTTACCAAGTTATTACCTCTCTATTAGGGCTCACAAGTATGCAACCCTGTGCAATACGCCTTACTAAATTAGTACCGCCCAAATAGGGCTCACAAGTATCTAACCCCACGTAATACTGCACACCACGTGTATAAAATAGTCGTGAGAGAGACCTACAACGCGAACCATGTGAGGGGCTATACTCCTCAACGACAACCACAAATAGCCGTGAGAGGGACCTACAACGTGAAGCATGATAGGAGCTATACTCCTCGACGGCAACCCTAAAAGACCAAGTCTCATAGTCGATGCCACCGTTCCAATAGGGTTCCTTAAGCAAATCATCATCATGTCACACCAATCTCCTCATGTGGGTGGGGACTACTACTAGTGGGGCTCAAACAAGACAAAGGTACATCCTCAAGTCCTATATACTCTTTGGGTCTCATCCCGACACTAGCAATTCTCAATCTCATCATGCCCATTACCACAACATCCCATACTCACCTCCTAGATAACCTTCTAGGCACACAACAGTGAGTAATGCAAAAGGGATCATATTCATAATTACATGGTCAACATGTATGGCATTATCACATCATGACCATAATTTCATAATGATAGCAGCATAACATTCCATTATGTTTCATACATTCAACATAATTATTACATTGGGTTATTTTAGGGACATGGACTACATACCAACCCTGAGATACACATATCAAGTTTATTTTCACATATTCTTTATCCTTGAAGTATATTCAACCTGTCTCATGGTGGTTTAAGATCCTAAGTCCAGTCACTTCCTTTTCACCACATGATCCCAATTAAATCCATCAATAAGTCACCTCAGCCCTTCACAAAAGTCTTCAATAATTATCACAAATTTTCCATCATCATAAAAAGATAATAAACATGTTATATATCACATAATAGGGAATTTAGAACATCTCATGCATAGCATAGGGCACATCCATCCTATTTATCATGCATTAAACACATTAATAACACAGTAAATGTAATAGCATACTAGCATTCATATAATGTGTTTAGCAATCTTCACCTCGAAAGTTATGATGTTTCAGGTTGATCTTCGGGTCATACCTCGACAGGTTCGGAGTTCGAAGGCTCTAATCATGCCAAAAGACCATAATATACCATTATTAGTTCATGGATTAGGCCTAAGCAAATTTTAGAAGCAAAACCCCTAAATTTAGACCCAAGATTTACCCTTAATCTGGTTTAATCCTTTCAATATAAGGGAAATCCTCAAATCTCCTCCATAAATCATCTCGAAAAATTAGCATATACCATTTTCCCCAATTTACTTCCCTTTCTATGGTTCCAAGTTCAAAATCAAATCAAATCTACACCCAAACAAAGTTCTATAACAAAATCCCCAATTACTTCATGGATTCCTATCCAAATAAGGCCTAAAAGTTATCACATACTCCATTCTCAACACATCCCATTAAGATCTCATCAAATAAGAAGAAATGGAAAGAGAATGATTATAGATCTTACCTTTAGGGGAGAATGAACCATGTAAATAGGTGCTCCAAGCGTAGAAAAACCAAATCCAAAGCCTTTAATGGGTGAAAATCAATAGAGGGAAGGTAGAGGAGGCAAGGGTTTGCTGTTAGGGAAGAAGAGTTGACTATTTGGAAGAGTAAGAAGGTGAAACAAGCCCAGTTTCGTGCAAACATGGACTTATGTATGGACTTAATATTTTAATAATATTTTTTACTTTTTATTTTTATTATTATTTTTTTAAGGGTCGGGCCATTACATTTTTAAATTTTTATCATTTTAATTTCTTCTAAAACTTTGTCGATGTGGGTGGGATCCACCTTGGTCTTATATAATAGATTTATTGGATAGATGAATGCTTAAATATGGGATCCACCAAAAATCACATGAACGAAATGATTGAATCCATATTCTTTAAGTTCTCATAATTGAGATTACTTCAGACTATTACTTTAATCTGTACTCCGTTACAGGACCATTTTAGCTCCATGTAATGGATTTGTAGGAGAATTTTAAGGGTTCAATAAAGTCATATTTGTTAAGTTTTTAAATGGCTTTGAGGAAATCATTGAGTATATATATTCTTTTAAGATCTCTAAATTTATATGACTTTAAGTTATTATTTTTTCTCTAGACCTAATGTGAAGACAGTTTAGGCTCCATGTAATGGTTTCAGTTGAGAAATCTAAAAGTTTAATAAAGCCATGTTTGTTAAGTTCTTCAAAAAATTATTATTTTTAATTATTTTTAATTTCTTAACTATGTATTACTGTATGAAAAAAGTTGGAACATTTTATGGGTCTCCATGAAAAGTATATATTTGAATATATTATTCACAATAAATTAATTTAATTAGACCAATGAAGTCATCTTTTTATCTCTCCAATTGATAGTTTTAAATTAATATTTTAATATCAAAAGACACCCAAAAAGAAGGTTTAAAACTTGAAGAATGCTTAAGAATGGAAATAAATGAAAAAGTTAATCTTGAAAATGAAGTAAGAAAAGTAAAACATGAACTTCACTTGTTAAAACAAGACTACAAAGATTTGAAAATTGTGCTAAGTTGTGAAAAAGAAGAAAATGCTAAAATTAAAAGTGAACTTAAAGAAGCTAAAGCTAGTTCTCCTAATTCACAATCAAATCTAAAAACTGAAAATAAAAAATTGGCACAAGAAGTTAATGACTTACAGAGATACAAAGGAAAATTTGAGATGAAGTTCACAAGAGGAGAAAAGAAGCCTGAAAAGCTTCTAAAAAAGCAAACCATTTGGAGACAAAACGGGTCTTAGATATGATAAGAAAAATGATAGAAGACCCAAGGACTAAACCATCTTTGTTAAGGGTAAGTTTTCCTCAACTCCTCCAATGAAAATCATAAAATGCTTTTATTGTGGACAATCCGGGCATCTCATATTTGAATGCAAAGTAAGAAAAGAAAATGTTCACAAAGAAAATATTAAAAGGGGTAAGAGATATGAAAATAAAAGAGTTATGTATCTAAATTTTAAAATCACAGTCAAAGGCATAATAACTTACATGGATATCTAAATCATGCCTTAACTCATAGATTGATTGAATCCTTAAATGAATTCACAAGAATTTGTCAAACTAATAAGAACACTAAAAGGAGAAAATCAAATGTTCATGTGTTTGACACCGGTGGACCCCGGAGACCTTTTCCAGAGACCATATGGGTACCCAAGGTGTTGGCATGTGGCTCGAATCTACAATCTTAGAAATTGCTAACGTTAACATGAGAAGATGATAGAAAGAAAATCCTAACTGATTTAGGCAATGTCATTACACGTATGAAATTGTCAGTCAAATACTCGGCAGTTTGTTTAATGGGAAGAGGTGAAATAAGAAGTTGAAAGTTTCTGTGACAAGTTAAGATTCTAAATTGAGAAGGGCATCACCGAAAATAGCAACTACGTACTCGGTTGTATGGATTGCTATTAGGACTTCTTTCCACTATAAGTATAGAGGTCTTTGCATGGTATTAGACCGTGATTGGAACACACACAAAGAGAGACTGAGGGCTGGCTGCATACTTGTAGCGGTGAACATAGCAGAGACGGTCTACTAGACATACAGATCAACAGAGGTCTGATCTGTTTGTATTGAGACATCTCAGGAAGTAGTGTATGTACTGACACTGCAACGTGGAGGCTTTGGAGGAGAAGTAGATAAGTCACATATTCGAAGCATCGTCCGCTCTTAGGAGAAAAGTGAGGAAGGGAAGGCGCTAAACTGTAGGAGAGACATAAACAAAAGAGTGGAGCTTCCAATCAGTTGCAACAGATTGACGTGATCGAGACTTCACGTGTGTTCGGGTTTTGGTTATATTTAAGTCAATAAACATATCTCTTGTAACTCTGTGTCATATTATCTCTCTTAATAAAAGAATTTGACTCTCCATGGACGTAGACCAAGGGTTAGCCGAACCACGTAAAATCGTCAGTGTTCTTGTGCTTATTTTTATTTCGTTTATTTGGGTGTGTTTATTATTTCCGCTAATAAACGCTAACAAGTGGTTTCAGTAACTTTGGTTGGAGACCAAGGACTCGTGGGTGAACGGAATATAGCACAGTGAGAGGCTTCGGGTTGTCGGAGGAGATGGAGATCAACACATCCCGCATGATTAGCCTCAATGGTCCAAATTATTTAATTAGGAAAACAAAGATGGAAGACCTATTGTATTACAAAGATCTCTACAAACCAACAGAAGGGAGACAGAAGATGTCAGAGCCAGAGTCTTCCCATGAGAAGGGGAAGGAGAAATGTCCGATGATGATTGGATAGCTCTTCATCGTAAGTGTCTCGGGTTTATTCGACAGTGGATGGATGACAGTGTGTTTCCTCTCGTGTCCACTGAAATGACGGCACAATCTCTTTGGAAGAAATTGGAGGCATTGTATGAGAGAAAGGCTGCATGTAATAAGGCGTTTTTAATTAGAGAGTTGGTGAATCTTAAATACAATGAAGGTACTTCAATGGCGAAGTATCTAAATGAGATGCAGAGTATCGTAAATCAACTCTCATCCATGAAGATGGTGTTAGAAGGTGAATTGCAGGCTCTACTACTTCTCAGTTCCCTAACTGATAGTTGGGAGACCTTGGTGGTGTCACTCAACAATTCAGCGCCAAATGGTGTTGTCACTATGAACTTCGTGACAAGTAGTTTGTTGAATGACAAAACGAGAAGAAAGTATTTGGGTTCTTCTCCTTCTAAGACACGGTCTCAGACACAGGATCTCTTTACAGAGAGTAGGGGAGAAACAAAAGCAGGAAACCTCAAGACCATGACAAACTCGACAAGATTAGGGGGTCGAGGTCAAAATTCAGAGTGAGAGGTGGAGGAAAGGTTAAATTTTTCTACTGTGAGAAAGAATGACATAAAATGATGGATTGCAACCAAAATAAGCGTGATCTGGAGTTCAGATCTCAAAGTTCAGATCATTCAAGCGACGCATAGGATGCTTAAGCAGAGGTGGTTGTGTGTACAGTAACAAAAGGTACAGATAATCCAACTGATAGATGGATTCTAGATTCTGGGTGTTCTTACCATATGTGTCCACGCAAAGAGTCGTTTGACACATACAGACCTTGTGATAGAGGACATGTCCATATGGGCAATGGTCAGAGTTGTAAAACCATTGGAGTTGGGACAGTCAAAATAAGGATGTTCGATGGTATGGTGAGAACGTTGGAGAATGTGCGGCATGTTCTTGACTTAAAGAAAAATTTAATTTCCATGGGAACACCTGATACTGATAGGTTTACCTTCAAGGCGAAGGATGGGGCTCCTAGAGTTACTTATGGAGCCACGATTGTTATGAACGGAAAGAAGGAAAACAATATGTACACATTGGTGGGGAGTATAGTGCTCGACAGACAGAGGGTTCCTACTAGTCGGGCCGCATGAAGAAGGACGAGAAGAAACAAAAAGTCAACAGACAGGTATGACTTAAAAAGTAAAGTTTCTTTTATAGGTTGTGATATTTCATCCGAGTTCCATGGTGCTAGCGAAGATGGAAAAACGAAGGGGACGAAGAATCACATGGAGAAAAATGCGGCAGCTCCAACAAAGCCGGTGACGGGCATCAAGTTCAAGCGAGGCTTGGGCTTGGCCAATTCCTCTAAGTGAAGAAGACAGATGGAGCATCTCAGAGCGTGGGGATGCACGCATCTCACACAGAGATGCAGAGGATTGCAGCTGTAGGTGGAGCAAGGCCGTGAGCGGCCAATGTGCAAAAAATATAGGTGGAGTCGAGGATGGTGTCTGAGATCGTCTCGGGAGATTGGTGAATTCTTGCCAAGGTGGAGATTGTTGGCATGTGGCTCGAATCCACAATCTTGGAAATTGCTAACATTAACATGAGAAGATGATAGAAAGAAAATCCTAATTGATTTAGGCAATGTTATTACACGCATGAAATTGTCAATCAAATACTCAGCAGTTTGTTTAATGGGAAGAGGTGTATTTTGGCAAGAGGTGAAATAAGAAGCTGAAAGTTTATGTGACAAGTTAAGATTCTAAATTGAGACGGGCATCACTGGAAATAACAACTATATACTCGTTTTTAAGACTTCTATCTACTATAAATATGGAGGTCTCTGCACAGTATTAGACATACAGATCAGCAGAGGTCTGATCTGTTTGTATTGAGACATCTCAGCAAGTAGTGTATGTGCTGACACTGTAACGTTGAGGCTTTGGAGGAGAAGTAGATTAGTCACCTATTGGAAGCACCATCCGTTCTTAGGAGAAAAAAGAGGAAAGGCAGGCGCTGAACTGTAGCAGAGACAAAACAGAGAGAGGGTTCTAACATTGCAACAATGCAAGAGAGAAAGGGTTTCCAATTAATTGCAACGGATTGGCGTGATCGGGATTTCACACGTGTTTTGGTTTGGGTTATATTTAACTCAATAAATATATCTCTTGAAACTCTGTCTCATATTTATCTCTCTTAATAAAATATTTTCACGCTCAGTGGATGTAGGCCAAGGGTGGGCCGAACCATGTAAAATCGTCGGTGTTCTTCTGCTTGTTTTTATTCTATTTATTTTGGTGTGTTTATTATTTCTGTTTAATAAATACTAACACAAGGTTAGGGAGTAGGTTAAATTGTGAGATGTTCATTGGTGTGAACTTTCGTAGGATTCTATATTTCCATCTTATGTATATGAACTAGAATCCATCATGGATGGAATACTTCTTAATTGTTTTGTTCATCCATCCATGCTTTTGATATCTATATCTTGTTGATGATGTTTGTATTTGAAATCATGTTCCACTATAGTCCAAAATTGGAGCTAATAATACTATCAATGGACCAAAGTAGAAACTTGTCTAACATTTGAACTATTGGATCACCACTACCGTAGGCAAGTTCAAATGACTTATATGCTTTGGTATGGAACTCTTGACTCTTAATGCAATTGATAACATTCTTCTTGGCGGTTTATCATGCTTGTAGAGTCGCAAATTTGTGGACTTGAGTTGGTGAAGCCTCCCAAAGATTGTTTGAGATATGTTTGCTCAATCATGCTCCCCTATAGTGATACAGACACAAAATGTTGAACCATCTTCCCATTATCTCCATCTTCATGATTTAAATTGGAATAAATGCTTGGAATAGGGTTTAGGGCCAATTTATGACCTTGGGCTTGGGTTAAATGTTATTGTCAGTGCTTTCATCGGCTACGGGCGTTGGGTGCTCCCCAGTCCTTCGACTCCATCTCTTACTGATATTTGGGGGCTGGTTACCCTTGTCTCTCCCCCCTCTATCTCTGTTGAACATGAAATCCTATGGAGTGCGAATGATAATGGGAAGTTCTCCATCTCTTACTCCATACAGATTACCTTCAACACCATGTTGGAGCCTACTTGGGTTGACTCTGTTTGATTCCCTGGATGTATCCCAAGCATTCAACCATCTGCTGGTTCTTCTTCAACTCGGCACTGAAGACTAAAGTGTTACTGTCCAATTTGGGCATCATAAGGGACGGGTTTGTGTTCTTTGTGGCTTGGAGGATGAGTCCCACCATCAGCTCCTACATTGTTCCTTCACTTGGAGTGTCTGGCTGCTATTATTGGAAAAATTCCAATTTCAATCTCTGTTGGGGAACATTGTTGATGACTGCGTTGTCATGACTCATAGTAGGAAAAGGTGCCTTGAGAAGCTTGCATCTGGTACTTCCTGGTTTGGTTTGGCACCTCTGGCGTGAGTGGAATGGTAGGATCTTCTTAAATTCCTTCTGCAATCCTGTCAAGCTTTTTTGCAATTTTATCACCGATATCAGGCAAAGAATTCTCTTCGTGCTCTCCAATTCTGACACTAGAAACATTGGAACTGATTTCTCTGCCCGATGGAATCTGTCTCCCGCTACTTATGCTCTTCCTTCACCTTCGGATGCTTCTGCCCATGGTCTTCTTAGCTCTTGCAGTCTAATCATCTCAAAGTTCACTACTAATGGCAATTGTTTTTTGGGGGCCAATTATAAGTGTGATATCTCTAAGACTGGTGGCTTCTTTGCTACCCTACAGCTCTATCATGATGATACCATGTCACTGTTGTTGTTCACACAATGGACGTTGTTGCATCTTCTCTCCATGGACCTGCTTCTCCAAGTCTTGGACCCATCGTAGCCATCTTGTTGCGATCAACTCCCTGTTGGCTAGGTTCACCTCTGGGCACATTTCTGTTTACAGTTGTAAGGATGATTCTTCCTCTTCCCTATCAAATCTTCTGTATGCTGGGAATGCTACTGGTATCTTCTCTTGTGTCAATGACTATCCTCTTCATTGACATTGGTTACTCCATTCTTTTTTGGTTAAGGAATATCTTGGGACAGTTTGTTCTTTTGACCCCATGGCCTCTTTTTGGGCCTGTTTTTTAACTTTTCTATGCCTGGCCCGGGTTGTGGGTTATATTTTATTCATCTGAGCTTCTTTTGATTGATATCTAACCTGTTCATTCAAAAAAAAAAATGCTTGGAATAGATTCTAGGTAGCCATTGATTGACTAAATGTGCTTGTGTTGCTTGTATGTATGAAAGTGACTTACATTATGTTTATTCCAACACTATATATGTGAATCATGCTTGATTTGAGTGTTTTTACTAAAATATAATGAATTCATGATTCCCTAATTTTTATGACCGCAAAACCTTACAGTAACCATCTTGGATAGGTCCATACAGATTTGGCCAAGTTCTCTTGACCAAAATATCAAACTGAAAGAGGGTCCAAAATTGCAATTCTCATGTTTCAGGATATTTTAGTCGTCTGAACTTATGAGTTGAGCCGACTGAACTACTCCCTGTTATTTTAGTACCTTTCACTTTCGTTGACCACTCCCAACTCGTTCCAAATCCACACCAGTCATTGTGTAAATCTCTCCGCCACGAGCACATGTGCGAAGACAGATCTCAATTCCGAGTCCGAATGATTCCAGAAACTATAAAACAATTCTAACCGTTGATTTTTCCTACTGAAGGAGTATTTGAATCCGTGGTCCTGTAGATCACCTGAAATTGTAGTCCGTACTACCAAAAACACTATGTGATCCTCCCGACCACTGAAAGCTTTTTTTATTTTTTTGGCCTGCGCACATCCGTGCGCACGTTTCCTCCTCCTCTACAATTGCTGCTTGCAGCGCTGCTTCTGCTCGGGAAACCCCTTCTTCGTCGTCGATCCGTCGGACCTGCGTCGACCCTTCTTGGGTTCAGATCCGCAAGAGGCGTTGTTCATGTTCTGCCTGCAAACACCCCTCTTCCTCTCTTCCACGAGATCTGCAGATACCCGAGGTCGGCCCTCTCTCCAAAACTGGGAGAAACTAGATCTGGTCACTGCTCGGCTTTCCTGCTTGCCGAGCTCCACCTTGCAACGTTGTCCACCTCTACTCTCTCAGATCTGCAGAGTTAGATATGCTCACGGTTAGGTCTATGTCTTCCAAACCACCTCTATGCAGATCTGATTTCTGTCTCTTTAGATCTGTTTTCTGCACTGGGTTTCTTCCTTGGTGATGGCTGCTGCCCCTTTGCTACAGCTCGTCTGTTCGTCACTAGCAGATCTGCCCATGCTCGCAGCAACCACTGTTGCTTTCTTTTGCACCGGCTACTCATTCGCAGCTCCACCTTCTTCTAGCAGTCTGCCACGTGGATGCTCGTTGCTCCCTGCTCGTCGTTGTGCCTTGTGCACGAGATCTGAACCGTTCTGCACTGTAGATCTAATCTGCAATGTTTCCTCCTTTCGATCTACTCCTTCTTTGGTCTTGAGAGAAACCGATATGCACCGACGACCTATTTCCTTCTCTTTTTCCTCACGGCCCAGATCTGATCATCTGTTATCAGATCTGAACCCCACATTCTCAGATCTAGTAAGATCTGGCTGCCACTACTCGGCCATCTGCACACTTGTTCAGGCCGATTCCTAACCGCACCAGATGCTCTCCTTTTTGGCTGCCTCTTGCTTGCTGCACATCTGCAACTACCGCAGCCACTCTGCTCAACAGGTGTAGCTGATCTTCGCAACTCTGCTGATGTGCCTCCTCCAATCTCCACATGCAACCACGCCTTGACTTTAGGTGAACTAGTTCGTCTGACGCCTCCAAGCAGATAGTCCCAAGTTGGGTTCAATTTTTAAGTTACCTTACATTTATAATATAAAATTATTTTAATATTTATTTATTAACAAATTGAATTGAGTCGCAATAATGCATGTGTTTTTAAATCTAAAGATTACGTGTTCAAATCATATTTCATTTTTTCAATTTTTTATATTGTTTTTAACTCAACTCCTCTATATTAAACTTTTTGCAACAATTTCTTGTAAATTTAAACATAATTTTTCTTTAAGTAAAACAATTTGGGAGTATTTAAAATCAATTTCTTATAAATGTAGAAATAATTTTTCTTTAAGTAAAATTATTTGAGGAGTATTTAAAATCAACTTGACAAAACTCGTTAATTCGCTTGACTCGAATTCCTATCGAGTTTAGTCAATTCAGATTGATTTTGCCAATTTTTTTTTTTTAAGTTTTAAAATCTATAATTCTAATAAAATAAATTAAATATCATGATAAAAAGTATTTATCCTGTAGTTTTATTTTTCTTTTAAAAATTAAGAATTGAGATTATTAATTGACTCTATTAAAAGATTAAAATAATTATAGAAAGGTTAAATTTTAACTTATCATTTTTTTAGAAATTTTAATAAAAAATGTAACATAAAGAAGTCTTTAAATGAGGAAACTTATTGTTCATTGTGATATAAATTATTGAATGGAAATAAAATGGGTTTAAATTTGAATGACTGTTGTGTGCTTTATAGTTTAAAATTGAGTGATAATTTTTTTATCTAATTTTACTTTATAAGTTATTTTAAATACATTATATACTTTAGCATATGAACTACTCTTTTTAAATACAATAAAATAGTAATAAAAAATAAAATAAAAATTGACATACATGACACAAGTGGAAATTAAATTTGTCACGAGAAAGATATTAACTATTTTATCTATTGAAAAAGATATGTTAAAAAAACTAGAATATATTAATTTAGTTAGTAATTTTGTATATCAAAATCCAAGAAAAAAAAATTTAAATTATAATTTGTTATAAATTTGATTATGATATTTTATTTGAATGTTTCACACTTTCTAAAAAAATTATATAATTTTTATTTTTTGTGAGTGCATAAAAGGCTCCTCTTAAGAGTTCGTCTAGGGCCCCTGAAATCTTAGGGCGGCCCTGCCTGCAGCCAGTACTTTCTGCTATGCAACATCTCTTCTCTTGATCTGTGGTTTTTTAGGCCTGAATCCAAACCTTCAACTCTAATACCAATTATTAGTGTGATACCCCAGCCTAAATTAGTGACTAATTTAGACAAATTTTAATTAACTAAATATTTTTTAGCCATTAATTATAAGTTGGGAGCACTTACACACACCCGGAAAATCTGCCTCTACACACCCGAAATCGGATTTTCGGGTGAAATTACGATTTTACCCCCATGTTTCCATTCATTCGAATGAATGCCCAGTTCATTTTGACATCCATTCGAATGAATCCTCAAGTGTATTTTCAATTCATTCGAATGAATGGGCTGAACAGTAACACGGAATACTGCTCAGCCCATTCATTCGAATAAATGGATGATTTATTCGAATGAATAGTAAAAAAATGTCCACCCGTCCTTCTATTCATTCGAATGAAACGATCATTCATTCGAATGAATCGTTCATTCGAATGATCTGAGAGCGGAACGTTGATTCGTTCCGTTGATTCCTTCATTTGATTCATTCCAATGATTCCAATGAATGATTCAGTTCAGATTACATAATAATTTTTAAAAAAAAATTTAACTTATTTTTTTAGCATTGTGTATTTCTAAAAAATTTCAAATTGAATATCCAGACTAATTACGATAATCTGATCAAAATACTTTAAGACTTTAAGGTCTTTTGACACTCCTAAATATTTAAAACACAGTGTTTTACAAATAAGGGTATCCCTAGGGGTGTGCCAAAAATACATTTAAGAGTGTCAAAAGACCTTGAAGTCTTAAAGTATTTTTATCAGATTATCGTAATTAGTCCGGATATTCAATTTGAGAAATTTTGGAAATACACAGTGCTTAAAAAACAACTTTTAAAGTTTTAAAGGAGATTTTATTATTTAATATATTATGCACATTGTTTTTTAAGCATTGTGTATTTCCAAAATTTCTCAAATTGAATATCCGGACTAATTACGATAACCTGATAAAAACACTTTAAGACTTTAAGGTCTTTTGACACTCTTAAATGTATTTTTGGCACACCCTATGGATACCCTTATTTGTAAAACACTGTGTTTTAAATATTTAAGAGTGTCAAAAGACCTTAAAGTTTTAAAGTATTTTTATCAAATTATCGTAATTAGTCTAGATATTCAATTTGAAAAATTTTAGAAATACACAATGCTAAAAAAATAAGTTAAATTTATTTTAAAAAAAATTATTATGTAATCTGAACTGAATCATTCATTGGAATCATTCGAATCATTCGAATGAATGATTCGGATGAATCGAATCAAGGAATCAACGGAACGAATCAACGTTCCACTCTCAGGTCATTCGAATGAACGATTCATTCGAATGAATGATCGTTTCATTCGAATGAATGGAAGGACGGGTGGTCATTTTTTTACTATTCATTCGAATGAATCATCCATTCATCCGAATTAATGGGGTTGAGCAGTATTCCGTGTTACTGTTCAGCCCATTCATTCGAATGAATTGAAAATACATTTGAGAATTCATTCGAATGAATGATTCATTCGAATGAATGCCAAAATGAACTGGGCATTCATTCGAATGAATGGAAACATGGGGGTAAAATCGTAATTTCACCCGAAAATCCGATTTCGAGTGTGTAGAGGCAGATTTTCCGGGTGTGTGTAAGTGCTCCCTTATAAGTTTTGCTATGTTAATCATGAAAAATTTTGAATGAGCTTTTCAACGAGTCTAAGTTTGACTCGATCCGAGTCCGAAAACTCTTTCAAATTAAATTTTAAATGTATAATAATAAGTTATGATTATTAATAATATTATTTTAGGGTCAAAACTTGACTGCTTTGGAAACTCAGTCATTTCATTTTATTTTAATCTCAAATTGAAGATCTTTCACTATTTTTAAAATCCGGACTTAACGAAATGCCAATCTCGACCTAATTCTACCTATTTTCACTACTTAAAATTTTATAGGTGGCAAAACCCCACTTAGATAGGGAAGATAAAATCCTAAAAATATACCAAGGAAGTTAATGTTCAATCTGTAAAATAAGTGAGCCATTTCTATCTTCAGATTTCCAAAATATCGAGTTTTTAATAATTATTTTACGTCAAAAAATGTGAGCCGTCGAATACTCTGTCACTTAGATGGAGTGGTTTTTTACTCCAAAACACTTTAAACCTTTAGAATGTTTTTATCAGATTAATTTAATCTACGTAATTATAAAATTAAATTTTCTCCATGAGATACTTTAAAATTAAGAAATTTTACCAAATCAGTGTTTTTTTATTAAAACACTGAGTTGTTGACAGAAATTTTTATCCAAAATTTAATACTTTATTAATAATTTAATATTTGACCTAATGAACTATTTAGATAAAAGTAGAGGGACCTTGAAATACCCAGATTTAACAAAGGATATGAAGGGAATTTTAAGAAAGAAAATAATAATAAAATAATGAAATATTTTTTGAAGCGGCTGCAGGCAGGAAACGCTGGACGAATTGTATTCGTTCATGTAAGAGGAGCAGGCGAAGCAACGAGTAAAAGAAAAGAAAAAAAAATAATATAAAACTGGATAAGCATCCAGGTAAGTCTAAAAGCCTAGGCTACAGTGTAGGGGGTAACGTGGGTGGCTTTCAAGCCAACCCACTTCCTATTTAAACGTCGGTTGGGAAGAAGGGGGGAAAGAAAGAAAGAAAAAAAAAAACAACACCACCACCATCGCCTCTTGTTTCCAGCAACCTTTCTCTCTCTTCTTCTCATTCTTTCACCAGTCAACTTCTTCTTGTCCCTTTTCCTTCTTTCATTTTCACCTTTCCTTTTCTTCGGTCGGTGCTACAAGTAGCAGTAACAACCGAATTTGAAGGATCCTCGTATTGACATCGGGTTTTCGAAACTTTGTCAAAAATCGACAGATTACCACGTGTGAGGTATCAAAATAAGTTTATTTTTAATTTTAATAATTTCAATAGTTTAGTATTGTATTTTTAAATTTTCAAAATGAAGGGAGGATAGGTTTTTCTTCCAAATTTTAAATTTAACCCTTACAATCATTTTTAAGTTCAAAGTTTGTCTTTTAGCCTTTAATTAAAAGAGGGGAAAAGATTAACCCCATTTAACAATTGTGTGTTTATTTTACGCATTGTATGTTTAAATTCAGTATCATAACCTCTTGACCACACTATCGTCTGTAGTGGCGCTAGTCGCTCGGTGATACCATTTGAGGTGACGCTTAGTCACCCGGTGGTTCATCAGTAATGGCGCTTAGTTGCTCGGTGATACCATTTGAGGTGACGCTTAGTCACCCAGTGGATCATCAGTAGTGGCGCTTAGTCGCTCGGCGATACCATTTGAGATGACGCTTAGTCACCCGGTGGTTCATCAGTAGTGATGCTTAAGTCACTCGATGATACCATCTGAGGGGGCGCTTAGTCACCCAATGGTCTTAAAGTGGGGCACTAGGTACTTTTTATACTATTTGCATTATATTCTCTGAGCCGAAAATCTCCACCTGTAGCGCAGCGAAAACGCCGCTCGATGGCCATCTGAGACGACCTTGGTTGCCCGGTGGTAAAAGGATTTGGGTACTGAGTACTTTATATTTTATTTTGATGTGATGTTTTGATTGGCTGACAACTAACTGCTGACTTAATCTAATGGAGTAGAAAGAATTAGGAGACTCACTACACTTATCATATTTTTGTTGGAAAATGCATGGGATCGGGTAGATAATCAATGAATGACCTGAAATTTATATCATTATTTTATTCTTACAGATTTGTGTGATAATCTCTGCGGATAGAGGTGAGGAGACTCGAACCAACATTTGTATTGTGTTATATATTAAACCCACTAACACCGGACTGAAATGGGACCATGGTCATTAAAAGATGGAAAAGGCTATATAGGTCCAGAATACGAGACCTGACACTGCTTACATGTAAGGAATGTAAATGTTCTAACTATTTAGAACGTAGGTGTTAAATTGGTGTCGGGGAGTTGAGGACTTGTAACCTATAACGCAGTATGGACCCATGGAGTGTCTGGGAATTGTCGGGTAAAAACTGGGTGAAGGCATTCGTGTTATTAAATCCAGTTTTATATGTTTGTATGACATTGATTATTTTATTGATTTCTTTTATTAGTAGTGGATACACTGAAGGGTAAGGCTGGAATTTGGTGATTCTCTCAGAATAAGTCCCTGTGTAAGAAGGGCAATGGAAATCATGCATTATCATGCATTTGACATTTGCATGTGAGAATTATGTTTATAAGTTAAATCTGTGAAAGGTAATAAATTTGAAAATCTGATATTGGCCGTTGGGCTATAATTGTTGAGATTAGCCGAACACCGTTTGCGAACTATTAGGTTGGACGTGTTAGTAGGCTGAGGTCGACCGCCATCAACCACTGGTGTTGGATGGGCTAGTAGACCGGGTCGTGGAGACCTTGTGATGTTAGGCTGAACACCGTTTGCGAACCGTTGGGTTGGACGTGTTAGTAAGCCGTGGTCGACCGCCATCAACCGCTGGTGTTGGATGGGCTAGTAGACCGGGTCGCGGAGACCTTGTGCACTTGCAAGTTGCTGAATGGGGGCTGACCCCGGTAAAAATTTATAAAACATTTTAAAAAGTAATCCTAGGGTGAAAATGGGTTAAGTGGATTACCCGCATTGCATTCATGAAACATGCATTATTTATGGTTTTATGTTGGACGTTATGGTAAATATGAGTCAAGTACATTGACTGCATTTCATTCATGGAACCTGCCTTGTTATTAATTTCACGAATATTGTATGTTGATTTTTATGGTGAGCTCTCCCCACTGGGCTATTGCTCATGTCCCTTACATTACAGGATATGAACTAGAGAGGGAGGAATGGAGGAACCTATGGTACCTCGCTGAAAATCAAACTCGAATGTTTCCCATAGTTTCCTGCTCAAGGAAACAAAATGAATCTATGAACTTTTATATGTATTTCGATAATAAAAATGCCTCTTATGCATAAAAACCTATGTCTGTAAGTTTGGCGTTTCTATGTAATATATTTGTGTGTTGGTGTGCTCAATATATTGCTTCCATGTATTTGAGTGAAAATTGTTTGGATTGTTTTGCTAAATATATTTGGAATACTTAGGACACAGATATTTCATGTGGTCATTATACTCACATGAGTAGTATCTTAAGGAGTGAGTGACTCATTGGGTTAAGTTAAAAAAAAAATTAGTCGCATCCCGGGCCCACGTACGGGATCGGGTCGTGACAGTTAGGGAATTAGAACCAACCCACACCATCATTCAATCACAGATCAAGCACACAGGCACAAGAAAAACACATGATTTACGTGGTTCGACAATACTGCCTACGTCCACGGGAGAGTGTAGATTTTATCTATAGAGAAAGAAGAACACAACATTCAGATTAAGCATAAACCTACTCAATTCAGGAATTCCAGACCCATGATATGTTTCCCCTATTCTTCTGATGCCTCTCACTATCTTCCTCATTATACTTTTGTCTCGTCACAGCTCTCACCATTAGAGATTCCTTCTGGGATCCTCTCCTGAGATCCCCATTGGGATGACCACCTCGGGCTCCACCAAAGAAAACCCTATAGAAAAATATAATATATATTGTTGCTTACAACATACTGGGCCCATTGGGCCTGGCCTAGGCCCAACTAATGACCTAAGTCCAATAGGACTTTGAGCCATAAATCCAAGGTTTATATCAACAGTCGGTTTAAGACTTTTGCAAGATACTTGTGAAAGTCTACTGGACTTTTTTGTGGTTGGTTTAGTTATTATATGTATGAATGTGTGCACTTCAGTCAATTTTTTATTTTTTTTAGAAATTAGTTCGAAAATTGACTGTTCAAATTGAAAGAAAAATAAAAAAGCTATTATGTGCTAAAAGTTATCAAAGTTTAAACTCAATTTTTGACCATTTCTTTTTAATGGGTGAAGTCTCTAGATTTTGACTAATGTGGATCAATTGACTGGAGATTGAATTTTAAACTCAAATTTGATCACTTGTAGCTGATAATATCCATCTTCAATCTAAATAGTTATATTTTTTATGGGGTCAAACGATTATGCTCATGCTTAGTGTTTTCTAAATGGGTGGGCTCGAGCTTAACGTATAAAGCCCAATGGACTTGGGGCAGGCTTGAGCTACAAGAGAGCATCGTCTTGCTCGGGCCCAGCCCATGAACACCCTTACTCATATGTAATGTAACAAATATCTCCGATATTTTCATTTTTATCAAAAAAATATCGGCAAAATAACTTTTAGGCGTTAAAAATCCTAGTTGATCACAAGAGACAGTAAATTCCCTCTAAAATCTAGAGCTTTTATCGTTAAATTCCCGTTAAAAATGCTTGGGCCAAATATACATTTTTTTATTTCTGAAATATCATCTATATTTTCAAACTCCAACCACATTATTTATTTTTATTATTTTTTAAATATTATTTTCTTTGAGATTTTCTCATTAAATTACCGATAAAACTCTGAAAATTTAAAAATATACCGCTATTAACAATTGCCGTAAATATCCGAGAGATTTGTGACAATGGTCATATGCCATTTAACAATTCAAATCTATCATTTATTTTTTCAGCCAAGATTCAAGGCACTGTCGACTGCTATTATGGTTGTATTTTTCACCCTTACCACTCCTGTGGTATTTCATTGGGTTTTAGAATATCATCTGTTTACAACGAAAATAGTCGGACGGCTTTGATCGTTCAAGGAGTTTTCAACTTTGCAGCCATCTGGAATCTTGATATATATGGCACTAGGAGATCTTCTAGCATCTGATTTCATGAACCCTAGGATGCAAAACAGTGGAAAGCTACAATTCTGGGCAAATGTCTCTCTACTTCTAGGGGCTGGCCTTATGTCACTCATGGCTAAATGGGCTTGAATGTATTATATGTCTACTGTTGTCATTTCCAATTTTTAATTTTATTATTACATTTTTACTTTCATGATAACTTAATTCTTATACATGTCATTTCCTCTAATTTCTACATGGATCAATAGAAATATTCTACCATTATACCGTTACATAGAAAGCATATATTTTCTAAAGAGGTGCGAGTGTGACTAAGATTGACATTGTCATGAACATTTTTATTGAAAAATGTTTGATAAGAAATATTAGGATATTTTGTTCAGTGTTATTTCCTAAGTTCGAGTTCCCGATCTTCCTCTTCTTCCTCTCTCTCGAGTTCCATAATTTTCTCTTCTTCAATATTATGCTTTTATAGACTTCACCTTCAGCAGGAGTGTGATTATGCTTTGATCATTTCGTCAAGGATTGAATGTGTCTTTGCCAAATAATTTGTATAACTCTTTATGCCAACAAGTATTAGTTAAGAGTCATCATTTAAGTCATTTATTCCATCAATCTAATATTGACTTTATATTTAGATTTGACAAATTATTTCTAAATGCCAACCGTGTCTTTAACCACAACCTTTAGACTATAAGTCTATAACAACAAGTCCTTATCAGTTGGGTTCTTAAATAAGTACTGGCTAAGAGTGTTCTGATTTTAGTGGCTGTTTGAGGAATGGGGATTATATGATTATTATGAAACTAATCTCGTGTAATATATTTGTTTGTTTTCTAGAAATCACATCCAAAAGTCAGATGAAGGGTTTTGTTTTTCATTCCAAATGGAGATGACTAGAAGTCTTTAAAATTTACTATAACGACGACATAAACTTGCAGCCCTGGCTTAAGGCCAATCGGCGGCCGCCTAGGGCCTCCCAATTTAATGTGATTTGTCAAAACATAATTTGATAATAGATAATAGTTTCTCCGCTTCCCAAATTTTTACATAAAAAATATGGTTTTAAAGCCTCCAAACTTATTACATTTAATCATAAAGTACCTTATTATATTTTTTTTAGTCATTTTCACCACAACTTTTCTCTATTTTTGAATAATAATATAATATAAGAAGATTGAACTAGTGTCACAAAATCAATGATAATTTCAAATTTACAACATTTTCATCCGAAAAATACCATTACGACATTAACAATGCGTATTTTTCGACGCTGCTGTAAATTCTCAATAAAATCACATTAAAAACACTACCAATGGTAATATAGTGATAAATTCTTGATTAATTCTAGGTAAATTCCTTATTTTATTAAAGCATTCATTTATTATATTTTTATCATTTTTTAAATATTATATTTTTTACAATATTTCTCATTAATTTCTCAGTAAAAGTCCGAGAATTTAAAAATAATCTCAATATTACCCATCACCGTTAATATCCCCAGATCAATATCTGTGACAATGGTTATAACAATCGATATTTTATGGATACCAGGCCAGGTTGGTCTGATTAATTTTGAGGTTGACTAATATGAGAAATATTTCCATTTAATATTTGAGCAACTCACCAATTCTTCTTGGAATGGAGAGATCTGCGGTTTCATATGTCATGTAATCTCGAAGTCATTAAGTTGGCAATTCTACTTAAAATGACGACACTATGTCTCCACTACTGCCTTAATTATAGGAGTAAGAGGTCAGGCGCCTTCAGACTTCACTAAATGTGTTCATAAATTCCTAAAACTAATACTAAGATGACCTCATGTTACTTAATCAAATGACTAATCTGCCCTTTCCATCCTAAGTTGACTTCGACTTTCCCTTCATTCTTTAAGTACTAGTTAAGAGTCTTCATCTAAGTCATTTATTCCGTCAATCTAAAATTGACTTTATATTTAAATTTAACAAATTATTTCTATATGCGAACCATCTCTCTAACATTCTTAGGACTTAACCACAACCTTTAGACTATAAGTCTATAACAACAAGTCCTTATCAGTTGGGTTCTTAAATAACTACTGGCTAAGAGTGTTATGAGTTTAGTGGCTGTTTGATGAATGGATTATATGATTGTTATGGTACTAATCTCGTGCAATATATTTGTTTGTTTTCTAGAAATCACATCCAAAAGTAAGATGAAGGGTTTTGTTTTTCATTCCAAATAGAGATGACTTGAAGTCTTTAAAATTTACTATAATAAAGACATAAACTTGCAGGGCCGGTCTTGGCTTAAGTCAAATTGGCTGCCGTATAGGGCCCTCCAATTTGACCAATGACTTAGGGGCTCCACCATGCACTTTCCCTAAAGCCTAGGGCCCCTACCAGTGTGCTGGGCCTAAAGCTCCTGAAATTTCAAGGCTGGTTCTGTAAACTTGTAGGCACAGGCATCTGAAATTTCAGGGCCGGTCCTGTAAACTTGTAGGCATAAGTTAAATTCTTATTACATGTATCTTTATAAAAAAGTATATTTCAATCCTCTTTTTGCTTTATGTTAGTTTAAAAATTACAAGTAAAAAGTAATGATATGGATAGAGAGTGACCTTTACATCTTTGAGTTTGGCACACACGAAGGACTGCTTCTGTTTTATACTCTAAAATAAGAATGACAACATTTTACCAACACCATTGACTTAGTAATGTACCATCGATTATAGTTAATGTTATTAAAGACAATTATAATTAGTGATAAAATAGCTTCAAATGCTTAGATGAGCACATCATGTTAACAAAGCTAATCGATTTCTCATTCATTGACAACTACAGCTGCCCTCTTAGTCTCTTCCACTCCAAAATTCAGACTTTGATTGGACACCCTTCTAAGTTCATGTCATCGATCCCTATCCTTGAACATACTCCAATGGAGCATTGGTAGGCTGCCGGGTATCACCTTAGTCTAGGAGTTAGAGGTGAAACAAAACTCAACCCGCATTACCCAACTCGAGAAATCAATGGGTTTGGGTTATGTATTTGTATATCTCGGGTCACGAACAAAAAACTAGTATGAGAAATTTGGGCTGGGTTGGATTGAAAATTTTAAAATCAACCCGATTCAATCTAACTCCAGTCGACCCGAGCGGACCAAGTTATAAAACAACACTTTTGTTAAGTCGGGTCAGAAATTCGAGTAAAGTCGGGTTGAGTAATTTAGGTCGAATTGGGTCGGGTTCAATGTGTTTTGACATGCTTTGAGTTGAATTTAATGAAATCCGATCCGACCTGACTCGAGTTTCAATCCTACTAAGAGTCTACGTACCAGCAAAAATATTGTATATTGTTTTTAGGCTATCCAAATATCTAATAGATTATAGCTGTATTATATATGACATATTTAGTCAGACATCGTTGATATTGGACTAAGAATCATTGAAAAGGTTGTATATCGTTAATATAATTTACATTTTTAATAAAAATATTTTTTAAGTTCATATAATCATGTATCATTAATATACTGCTAATATGAAATGTATCACCAATACATCGATATTTAAATGTATTAGTTTTAAATTTTACTATCCTAGTCGGAATAACTACATTGTTGGATGAAAATTACACGAAATAAATAAGTATTTGCCATCTAATATTGAGAGGTCACATTATTGGAGCAATGGGAATATAATTATCGAAGAATTGAATAAAAAAATAAATTCAATGCTTTTTATTAAAAGATGCAATTTTATATATTTCTAAAATAACTGAAAATATATGTGAATCTAAATCCTATTAGGCCCAATATGTAACGATTGACAGTCTTGATCAATAATATATTCCACATGAAAATTTGTCCTTATTCACTTGGCTCTACCATCTATTTGCCGCCAACCCAACAAACTTCCATTTGCATAGGCATCCAAACATGGATGGATGGAAGATAAAGAATGAAAGGGAACAAATTAATTAATAATAATATACATATTTTCATCAAATCAATTCTATGTACGTCAGGTGTTTTAAGAGGCTTAAATATCTTGATTTTGAAAAAAAATATAAAAATCAATTCCACGTGCATGAAATAAAAGACTTCAATAAAAAATGATAAATTCTTACTATTTCAAAATTAATTTACTTTTTTCGTGTCCATTTTGTATTGGTAGACTCTTTCTTTTTTTATCTGTTAGTATTGTTTTACAATTTCTTAATGAACAAATATGCCTATGCACGGCCTAAGGTTGGCATTCAATGGAAATGTTTCCTTGGGCATTAGTTGGGTCAAAAGCGAATATTGAGAAGAATGAAAGACTTTCAGTCAAAAAGGAATACTTTTGCAATGAAGGGCTTCACACCACACATTGGGTATATATGCTGTATCTCTCGTGTTAAACTAATCCACTAATCAACTTCTATACCATGAAACCTAGAGTTCGACTGCATCTCCCCAACTATTTTTAGAGAATGGCCACTACTTTATTGGTGCATCCAATATCATTGACATACTTTTATGTGGTAGGTTTTATTGTAATATAAAATTTAAAAATTAATTTTGTTTAATAAATAAAATTACATTTTTAAATCTACAAAATTTCAACACTTCAAATTATTTTATCTCTAAATTTTATTAATTTTTTGAATTTATGTGTGGGAAACCACGGGTTATCCAGCGTAAAACCCCCATGGGTGAGTCCAATACCCTTAGGGCACACCAAAGTTAGGCCATGAAGGCTCGAACTCGTAACCTCCTCAATTGTAAGATGGGAGACAACTAATTGAAGTACACCCATGTGAGTAAATTTTATTAATTTTAGAAACACCTTTTTAATTGATTTAATTAATGATCTCCTATAACGTAGAGTTTTATAGAAGACACAACTACAATTATTAGACTACGAATGAGAGAATATAAAGTAGTACTTTATACACCTGTCATTTGGTGATCATTTTTCTTTACTTTCTACACCATTAAATATTTTATTCTTTAAAATATAAAATTATGTTATTTTATTATAATTAATATTAATTATTTGTCAAAATTTCATTTATCTACTGTTATCAGATTATATTAATTATTTACTAACCTTAATTTGTAATCCCAATATCCCATTGTAGTCTAAGATTATTATGGTGTCCTGCTTGCATTTGAAGTTGCCCTTCAAAGACAATAAACGTGTTGACTTTTGAGCACCAGAATTCTTGTTTGTTACGATTTCAAAGGCTAAAGCAATGCCACAGGTCCACGGAATTATTCTTTATTACTATTTTTAATTTCTTTAGCTTTTGTTTGAATATTATCAAGAAAACCTTCTGGTAATATAATATTAAAAAATAATAATAGAAATGTATAATAATAAATATATAGATTAAAATGAAATTGAAATTGAAACATCCACTAATAAATTTATGATTAAGGTACTATTATACTACAAAAAGAAATTGTTTTAATAATTTTTAAAACAAAATATAATTTATGTCCTGAACTAGGTGCCATTATATATGTGGCAAGTCACTAATGAATCTCAACCCCACCACCCCTAAATGTGTAAAATAAGTGAATGAGTTGAATAAGAGATGACTTTAGACAGTATAGTAAATAAAATGGAAGAATGTGTAAAAGTTTTTCAATAAATCTTTCAAAAGTGTTTATAGTGTCCCCAATTTTGGTTACTATTAGGTAAGACGGTTTTGTGATTGGTCTATCTATAGTAGTGTTCATCAAGAATCTCCCACATAGAGAGAGATTTTTTTTGATTTGTCAAAAAAAAAATTTGATAATAGATAATAGTTTCTCCGCTTCACAATTTTTTACATAAAAAATATGGTTTTAAAGCCTTCAAACTTATTAAATTTAATCATAAAGTACCTTATTATATTTTTTGTCATTTTCACAACAACTTTTCTCTATTTTTGAATAGTAATATAAATATAATAAAATTGAACCAATGTCACAAATATCGATGATAATTTCAAATTTACAATATTTTCATCGGCAAAATACCATTACCACATTAATAATGCGTATTTATTGACACTGCAGTAAATTCTCAATAAAATTGCATTAAAAACACTACAAATGGTAATATCATGATAAATTCCTGATTGATTCCAGGTAAATTCCTTATTTTAGTAAAGTTTTCATTTATTACATTTTTCATTTTTTAAATATCATATTTTTTATGATATTTCCCATTAATTTCTCAATAAAAGCCGAACATTTAAAAATAATCTTAAAATTATCCATCACTGTTAATGTCCCGAGAACGATATCTATGACAATGGTTATGGCAATCGACATTTTATGGATACCAGGCTAGGTTGGTATGTTTAATTTTGAGGTTGACTAATATGAGAAATATTTCCATTTAATATTTGAGCAACTCACAATTCTTCTTGGAATGGAGAGATCTGCGGTTTCATTTGTCATTTAATCTCGAAGTCATTGAGTTGGCAATTCTACTTAAAATGACGACACTATGTCTCCGCTCTTGCCTTAATTGTAGGAGTAAGAGGTCAGGCGCCTTCAGACTTCACTAAATGTGTTCATAAACTCCTAAAACTAATACTAAGATGACCTCATGTTACTTAATCAAATGACTAATCTGCCCTTTCAGTTCACTTCGACTTTCCCTTCGTTCTTTTGGGTCTATTAAAGCGTCTCCCAACATGTGATTCTTTCTCTATCTAGAATTCAAAACTTCTAAGTACTTTTTCTTCTTCATTTTCTCTTTACTCTCTCGCATCATGAAGAATATTCAGAGTCATTTTGCAGCTTTACTCTTCTACTCTCTGCTGCTTCCATCCATTGTCTCTGCAGATTGTGAATGTGAGACTGATAGAGAAGATCGTGATAAAACAAATGCTTTGCACTTGAAATTAATAGCCATCGCTTCAATCCTCACGGCAAGTACGGTCGGTGTGTGTCTTCCGATTATGGGAAGGTCGATTGATGCCCTCCGACCCGAGAAAGACACGTTTTTTGTGATCAAGGCCTTCGCAGCGGGTGTAATACTGGCAACGGGCCTTATCCATGTGCTGCCGGATGCATTCGAAAGTCTAACATCCCCATGCCTGAAAGAGAACCCGTGGGGGAAGTTCCCTTTTGCGGGATTCATTGCCATGTTATCGGCTATTGGGACGTTGATGGTTGATACTTTTGCCACCGGTTATTATAAGCGACAGCACTTCAATGGGAGCAAACAAGTGGCCATTGAGAACGTTGACCAGGAGAGATCCGACGAGCATGCAAATCATATCCATATGCACACTCACGCAACACATGGGCATTCCCATGGTTCTGCAATCACGGCACAGGATTCATCCACTTCTGATCTTCTCCGGCACCGAGTCATATCACAGGTCGGCATGATCTTTGTATATTGACGATTTGAATCGAGTTGTATTATTTTCCCTAGAGTTTCAGAATAATTTTTCCTGTAATGGTGTTTGCAGGTTTTGGAATTGGGTATAGTGGTTCATTCCGTAATTATTGGAATTTCGTTGGGTGCATCTCAAAGTCCATCCACAATAAAGCCTCTCGTTGCTGCGTTGAGCTTCCATCAATTCTTCGAGGGCATGGGACTGGGAGGATGTATAGTCCAGGTATGTAAATGAATCATTACAATTCCATTCTAGTTTAAAAACTAAAAAAAAAAAAAACCGAGTCGGTTTTAATTGATTCAATTGGACAGGATTTTGAATTCACAAAATATTTGTTAGCAACTATTTTTGTCAAATTAATTTCTTGATGATTCTTATTTTTATTAAAAATATTTTTTATTGTTATTTTACCTTACCTAAGTTAAATTTATATAAAAATGTAAAAATTAGAAAATTAGAGAAAATTTATTTTTAATGGAAATAGGAACCAGTTCTATATAAACATGCTATAAGGTTTTTCTTAATTTTTTTTAAAAAGCTCGACTAAATTTCGACTTAATAGGATTCTCTGAATTTTGAGTTTTCGAATACGAATTCATCTATTCCGCCTAATTTAATGGAAGACTGCTTATATCATTCATTTAAATATCATCTAATGCTCTTAATTACTTGAATATTAGTTATATTTATTTCAATAAAGTGAGTTTCTAGACATATTTAAAAAATTCGGTTAGACTCAATCAGAGTGAGTTCACTCCACTAAGAAATTAAACTGAGATTTTTATTTTTTTAAGTCTTGTATAATCTGAACTTGACTCTAAGCACATAGTACAATAACCGATACGATAATAATAATTACTTATTTCAGAAAACCGATTCAATTAAAATACAGAAAAAAAATTAGATTCTTTTTAGAAGTATTTTAATTATATTTGTGATCTCTTTCCATGAATTTGCGTCATATATAAATATTCCCATGAGCTATGGAATTTTAAAGCCATTTAAATGAGTATAAATTTCAACCGATACAACAGTAAAAAGCAGAATTATAGAAAGTGTTTATTTGTAAATATTTGAAAGGTTATTGATTTGTGCATTGATACTTTTTTATGGAGACGGATGACATTAACATAATTTTTTTTCATTTTATTTTTTTATTTTATCTTTAAAGTGAAGAATAAAATATAAAAAATTATCAAAATTACATCACCTAATTCCCTGCCATATTAAAAGAATCTTTTATCAATTTTAAAATTAAATTTATGCTGTTTGAATTCATACTTGTAATTTATGGAATTTTTAGCTCCATGTAATGGATTTGTAGGAGATTTTAGATGTTCAATAAAGTCATATTTGTTAAGTTTTTTAAATGATTTTGAGGAAATCATTGAGTATATATTTTTTAGCTTCTCTAAATTTATATGACTTTAAGTTATTATTTATTCTCTAGACCTAATGTGAAGACCGTTCACGCTCCATGCAATGGTTTCAGTTGGAAAACTTTAAAAGTTCACTAAAGTAATGTTTGTTAACTTCTTCAAAAATTGATTATTTTAAATTATTTTTCTAATTTATATGAATAAGGTTATGGGTCTCCATGAAAAGTATATATTTGAATATATTATTCACTATAAATTAATTTAGTTGGATCAATGAAGTCATGAATTTAAACTTTTCAATTGATAATTTTTAATTATTATTTTAATATCAAACTTTTGCACTTCTATGTGGGTCTCAAGTAATAGGTCCTTTAAGAAATTGTATGTTTGAATATGAGTCTATCAAAAATTACCTTAGTTGAAAATATGGAACTTGTTTTTTAATCACTTATGATTTCAATGACATGAAATCATTTTATATTTTTTAAAATTTGCAAGCTTATGTAGGATGACCCATGATCATTATGTTAGAAGGGTCTATATATGAATATGGAGCTAAAAATAAATTATCTTGATTAAAATGATAGTGTCATATTTTTAGCTCATTAAATTTTAATGACTTTAAATAAGATTGACCTTATTTAATCATCTACTATGAAGGGTTATAAAAATCTATTGATTTTATTTTTATAAAGAAGTGAACTAATGTGTGAAGGTAACAAGACAAATGTGATTCATCTTTATTTGATCAATGATCATTGAAATTCAAATGATTTATTCTATAAAGAAGTGAAATTGTATGTAAAACTTACTACACGTTTTAGTAGTTTAAATTTCATTTACCTTTTTGGAATCACCGTGCAATTGACATTCAAGAACTATAGCTGAATGAGAAATTCGGATTGTTACTAATTCAAAATCAGTCTGAAACCCACCCAAATTTGTCAGATTGAACACATACGCTAGCCGTTGTGGTTAGGGCTTAATGTTTATATCAACGGTCCGACTCAAACTTTTGCAAGAAACCTGTGACAGTCCACTTACCTTTTTTTCTTTGGCTTGTTTAGTTATTATATGTATGTAAGTGTGCACTTGGGGTCAATTTTTTCTTTTTTAAATTATTTTGAAATTAGTCCGAAGATTGGCCGTTTAAATTGAAAGTAAAAAAGATATTATGAGATAAAAGTGATCAAAGTTATAAAACTCAATTTTTGACCACTCCTTCTTGTTGGTTAAATTCATTAGGCATCCTTAAACATCATTAAGACATTAATACCTTGTGACTTTGAATACTAAGATCAATTGGTTGGAGATTAAGTTTTGAGTTTAAATTTAGTCAATTTGTACCTCATAGTGTCCGTTTTTCAATATAAACAGTTATACTTTTAATGTTGTCAAATGGTTATGCTCCTGTTTAGTGTTTTCTAAATGGGTGGGCTCAGGCGTAACTTGTAAAGTCCAATGAACTTTGGATGGGCTTGAGCTTCCATAGAGCATAACCTGGCGCGGACTCGGCCGTGAACACCCCTAGTCATATGCCATTTACGATTTAAATTTGTCATTTATTTTGCAGGCAAAATTCAAGGCACCGTTGACTGCTATTATGGTTGTA
Source organism: Chimonanthus praecox (assembly GCA_022113865.1). Classification (NCBI taxonomy): domain Eukaryota; kingdom Viridiplantae; phylum Streptophyta; class Magnoliopsida; order Laurales; family Calycanthaceae; genus Chimonanthus; species Chimonanthus praecox. The sequence goes on along the minus strand of CM039092.1, from coordinate 49,818,769 downwards.
TTTTTCTCCCTTACCACTCCTGTGGGTATTGCACTGGGCTTTGGAATATCATCTGTTTACAACGAAAACAGTCCGACGGCTTTGATTGTTCAAGGAGTTTTCAACTCTGCTTCATCTGGAATCTTGATATATATGGCACTTGTAGATCTTCTAGCATCTGATTTCATGAACCCTAGGATGCAAAACAGTGGAAAGTTACAATTCTGGGCAAATGTCTCTCTACTTCTAGGGGCTGGCCTTATGTCACTCATGGCTAAATGGGCCTGAATGTATTTTATGTCTACTGCTATCATTTCCATTTTAATTTTATTATTACACTTTTTACTTTCATGATGAATTAGTTCTTATACATGTCGTATCCTCTAATTTCTACATAGATCAATAGAAATATTCTACCATTATACCGTTACATAGAAAGCATTTATTGAATTTTTTTTTAAGAAACAACATTAGGATATTTTGTTCAATGTTGTTTTCTCTAATTTCGAGTTCCCTATCTTCCTCTCTCCCGAGTTCCGTATCTTTCTCTTTTTCCATATTATGCTTTTATAGACATCACTCTTTTTTTTTTTTTCCTTTTTAGCATATTATGCTTGATCATTTCGTCAAGGATTGAATGTGTTCTCTCCAAATAATTGTAGAACTATTTATGCCAACAAGTACTAGGTAAGAGTCATCATCTAAGTTATTTATTCCATCAATCTAAAATTGACTTTATATTTTGATTTGACAAATTATTTCTATATGCCAACGGTCTCTCTATCATTCTTAGGACTAAACCACAACCTTTAGACTATAAGTCTATAACAAGTCCTTATCAGTTGGGTTCTTAAATAAGTACTGGCTAAGAGTGTTATGATTTTAGTGGCTATTTGAGGAATGGATTATATGATTATTATGATACTAATCTCGTGTAATATATTTGTTTTGTTTTCTAGAAATCACATCCAATAGTCACATGAAGGGTTTTATTTTTCATTCCAAATGGAGATGGCTTGAAGTCTTTAAAATTTACTATAATAACGACATAAACTTGCAGGGCCGGCCTTGGCTTAAAGCCAAATCAGCGGCCGCCTAGGGCCCTCCAATTTGGCCAATGACATAGGGGCCCCACCATGCACTTTCCCTAGGGCCTAGGGCTCCTACTAGTGTGCTGGGCCTAGGGCCCCTGAAATTTCAGAGCTGGTCCTGTAAACTTGTAAGCATAGACCTCTGAAATTTCAAGGCCGGTCCTCTAAACTTGTAGGCATAAGCTAAATTCTTATTACATGTATCTTTATAAAAAGTATATTTCAATCCTCTTTTTGCTTTATGTTAGTTTAAAAATTACAAGTAAAAAGTAATGATATGGATAGAGAGTGACCTTTACATCTTTGAATTTGGCACACACGAAGGACTGCTTCTGTTTTATACTCTAAAATAAGAATGACAACATTTTACCAACACCATTGACTTAGTAATGTACCATCGATTATAGTTAATGTTATTAAAGACAATTATAATTAGTGATAAAATAGCTTCAAATGCTTAGATGAGCACATCATGTTAACAAAGCTAATCGATTTCTCATTCATTGACAACTACAGCTGCCCTCTTAGTCTCTTCCACTCCAAAATTCAAACTTTGATTGGACACCCTTCTAAGTTCATGTCATCGATCCCTATCCTTGAACATACTCCAATGGAGCATTGGTAGGCTGCCAGGTATCACCTTAGTCTAGGAGTTAGAGGTGAAACAAAACTCAACCCGCATTATCCGACTCGAGAAATCAATGGGTTTGGGTTATGTATTTGTATATCTCGGGTCACGAACAAAAAACTTGTATGAGAAATTTGAGTCAGGTTGGATTGAAAATTTTAAAATTAAACCGATTCAATCTAACTCGAGTCGACCCGAGCGCACCAAGTTATAAAACAACACTTGTGTTAAGTCGGGTCAGAAATTCGAGTAAAGTCGGGTTGAGTAATTTAGGTCGAATTGGATCGGGTTCAATGAGTTTTGACATGATTTGAGTTGAGTTTATTGAAATCTGACTCGACCTGACCCGAGTTTCAATTCTACTAAGAGTCTACGTACCAGCAAAAATATTGTATATTGTTTTTAGGCTATCCAAATATCTAATACATTATAGCTGTATTATGTATGATATATTTAGTCACACATCGTTGATATTGGACTAAGAATCATTGAAAAGGTTGTATATATAATTTACATTTTTAATAAAAATATTTTTTAAGTTCATATAATCATGTATCATTAATATACTGCTAATATGAAATGTATCACCAATACATCGATATTTAAATGTATTAGTTTTAAATTTTTAACTCCTGTCCTAGTCGGAATAAATACATTGTTGGATGAAAATTACATGAAATAAATAAGTATTTGCCATCTAATATTGAGAGCTCACATTGTTGAAGCCAGGGGTCGAAAAATCGGTATCGGCCGATATATAGTTATCGGCCGATTTTTTTCTCTTTCCTCCATTTTTTTGAAAATATCGGTTGATATTGGCTGATATGATACGACCGATATTTCAGTCGATATTATGAATATCGGCTTATAACGATATATATGGGCCGATATTTACAACTTCAAAATCGATACATATCAGCCGATACGATATGTATCGGCCGATATTTGTACCCCTAGTTAGAGCAATGGGAATATAATTATCACAGAATTGAATAAAAAAATAATTCAATGCTTTTTATTAAAAGATGCAATTTTATGTATTTCTAAAATAACTGAAAATATGTGTGAATCTAAATCCTATTAGGGCAAGTGGTGTGGGATGGCCATATATGGCTGGCTATATCACTAAATGTAGCCAGCCATATAATTAAATAGTATTTTTTTTTATGAAATAGCTGGCTATAATTTTTAGCCAGCCTCGTCACACAGTACAGTGTTAACCAAAATGGCTACTTTTTAATATTTTATTATTAATTTTTTTATGTACATTTTTTAATAAATTTAAAAGAAAATAAATATAAAGACATTACATATTTTTTCACAAGTAATTAAATAAATTAACAAAACATATATATTTTCTCACAAGTAATTAAATAAATTAAAAAAACAACAAATGGTGTGCGATGAATAAAATATTATTTTTAATATTTTTGTTTCTCAATAGCTATAATTTTAATTTTTTGTACAGAATAATTTTAATCTTTTGTTTCTCATATATTTTGTTTACAAATGTAAAGGAAAAAAAATCAAAAGGTAAAGAGTTATTTTTTATTTTTTGTATAAAAAATAAAATAATAAAGTAAAGAAAAAAATAATTATTTGCCCTAATATACAAATCATACCAAAAAACAAAACAAAAGTTCCAAAATAATCAAATAAATAAATAAAAAGAGAAAATCAAAAAAATCAAAAACTATATACAAGTTTATATATATATAATATAAAAAAGATGAGAGAGAGAAATGGTTGGCTACACATCGGTTAACTGTAGCCAGCCATTTAACAACAAATGGTGTAGGCCCACCAGTAACCATTCCTATACGGTCCATGTTCGGTGGCCATATGGCCAGCGTGGCTACCACTTGCTCTTAGGCCCAATATGCAACGATTGACGGTGATTGACAGTCTTGACCAATAATATTCCACATGAAATTTTGTCCTTATTCACTTGGCTCTACATTTCCATGGGCATCCAAACATGGATGGATGAAGATAAAGAATGAAAGAGCAGAAATTAATTAATAATAATATACATATTTTCGTCAAATCAATTCTATTTACATCAAGTGTTTTAAGAGGTCTGAATAATCTAATCAATTCCACAATACATGAAATAAAAGACTTCAATAAAAAATGACAAATTCTTACTATTTCAAAATTAATTTACTTTTTTCGTGTCCATTTTGTATTGGTAGACTCTTTCTTTTTTTATCTGTTAGTATTGTTTTACAATTTCTTAATGAACAAATATGCCTATGCACGTCCTAAGGTTGGCATTCAATGGAAATGTTTGCTTGGGCATTAGTTGGGTCAAAAGCGTATATTGAGAAGAATGGAAAGACTTATCAGTCAAAAAGGAAAACTTTTGCAATGAAGGGCTTCTCACCACACATTGGGTGTATACGCTGTATCTCTCTTGTTAAACTAATCCATCAATCAACTTCTATACCATGAAACCTAGAGTTGGACTGCATCTCCCAAAACTATTTTTATAGAATGGCCACTACTTTATTGGTGCATCCAATATCATTGACATACTTTTATGTTCTAGGTTTTATTTTAATATAAAATTTAAAAATTAATTTTGTTTAATAAATAAAATTACATTTTTAAATCTACAAAATTTCAACACTTCAAATTATTTTATTTCTAAATTTTGTTAATTTTTTTGAATTTATGTGTGGGAGATTGTGGGTTATCCAACGTAAAATCCCTCACGGATGAGTCTACTATCTTAAGGCAGACAAATGTTAAGCCACAGGAGTTCGAACTCCTAACTTCCTGCTTCTTGATGCAGGAGACAACCAGTTACATTATACCATGTGGGTAAGTTTTGTTCATTTTAGAAACACATTTTGATTCATTTAATTAATGATCTCCTAAAATGTAGAGGTTTTTAGAAGACTCAACTACAATTATTAGACTACGAATGGGAGAATATATATCTAGTACTTTATACACATGTCATTTAGTGATCATTTTTCTTTACTTTCTACACCATTAAATATTTTATAAAAATATAAGATTATGTTATTTTATTATATTAATATTAATTATTTGTCAAAATTTCATTTATCTACTGTTATCAAATTATATTAATTATTTACTAACCTTAATTTGTAATCCCAAAATCCCATGTAGTTTAAGATTAGTATGGTGTCGGATAGTCATTTAGATACTCTATTTTTCTTTTAAGAGACACCTTATTTTAAAATTTTATTTGCAATTACTATTTTACCCCTCAATTTTATGTATATGAATCATCTTTTTGAAAAAATTAAAGAAAAAAATAATAATTTATATACAAAAATTTAAAATAAATATCTTTTAAAAGAAAAATGGAGTGTATAAATGACCATCCTATAGAGTGCTGCTTGCTTTTGAAGAGTACCTTTCAAAGCTCATTGGAGCAAGTGGTGTACTGGCCATATGGCCAGCTACTTGCTTTTGAAGAGTACCTTTCGAAGCCCATTTAAACGTGTTGACTTTTCAACCGTGGAATTCTTGTTTGGTTACTATTTCAAAAGCGGCGGTAAAGCAATGCCACACGTCCACGGGATATCATTTTGGGGATATTGTTCTTTATTACTATTTTTAATTTCGTTAGTTTTGGTTGGAATATTATCAAGAAAATCTTCAGGTAATATAATATTAAAAATAATAATAGAAATGTATAATAATAAATATATAGATTAAAATGAAATGTGAAATTGAAACATCCACTAATAAATTTATGATTAAGGTACAATTATACTATAAAAAGAAATTGTTTTACTAATTATTTATAAACAAAATATAATTTATGTTCTAAATTAAGTATCATCATACACGTGACAAGTCACTAATGAATCTCAACCCTGACACCCCTAAATGTAAATGTGTAAGATAAGTAAATGAATTGGATAAGAGATGACTTTAGACAGCATAGTAAATAAAATGGAAGAATGTGTAAAAGATTTTCAATAAATCTTTAAAAGTGTTTATAGTTTCCACAATTTTGGTTGTTTAGGTAAGTCGGTTTTGTGATTGGTCCATCTATAGTGGTGCTCATCAAGAATCTCCCACATAGAGAGATATATGAAAAGCACATGATTTGTGTGAGTGACATTTGTCAAAAAAAAAAAATGATAATAGATAATAGTTTCTCCGTTTTACAAATTTTTGCATAAAATTTCTATTTTTAAATACTAACATAAAAAATATGGTTTTAAAGCCTTCAAACTTATTAAATTTAATCATAAAGTAACTTATTATATTTTTTGTCATTTTCACCAAAACTTTTCTCTACTTTTGAATAATAATATAATATAATAAGATTGAACCAATGTCACAAATATCAATGATAATTTCAAATTTACAACATTTGCATTGTCAAAATATCATTACCGACTTAATAACGTGTATTTATCGATCTTGATTCTCGATAAAATTGCGTTAAAAACACTATAAATGGTAATATCGTGATAAACTCCTGATTAATTCCAGGTAAATTTCTTATTTTATTAAAGTTTTCATTTATTACATTTTTATTATTTTTTATTTATCATATTTTTTACGATATTTCCCATTAATTTTTCAGTAAAAGTCTGAACATTTAAAAATAATCTCAATATTACCCGTCACCGTTAATATTGATATAATATTTGGGCAACTCACAATTCTTCTTGGAATGGAGAGATACGCGGTTTCATTTGTCATTTAATCTCGAAGTCCTTTGAGTTGGCAATTCTACTTAAAATGACGACACTATGGGTCTTCACTCTTTCCTTAATTGTAGGAGTAAGAGGTCAGGCGCCTTCGGACTTCACTAAATGTGCTCATAAACTCCTAAAACTAATACTGAGATGACCTCATGTTACTTAATCAAATGACTAATCTGCCCTTTCCATCCTAAGTTGACTTCGACTTTCCCTTCGTTCTTTTGGGTCTTTAAAAGCGTCTGCCAACATGTGATCCTTTCACTATCTAGAATTCAAAACTTGTAAGTACTTTTTCTTCTTCATTTTCTCCTTACTCTCTCTCATCATGAAGAGGATTCAGAGTCATTTTGCAGCTCTACTCTTCTACTCTCTGCTGCTTCCATCCATTGTCTCTGCAGATTGTGAATGCGAGACTGATGAAGAAGATCGTGATAAAACAAATGCTTTGCACTTGAAATTAATAGCAATCGCTTCAATCCTCACAGCAAGTACGGTCGGTGTGTGTCTTCCGATTATGGGAAGGTCGATTGATGCCCTCCGACCAGAGAAAGACACGTTTTTCGTGATTAAGGCCTTCGCAGCCGGTGTAATACTGGCAACGGGCCTCATCCATGTGCTGCCGGATGCATTCGAAAGTCTAACATCTCCATGCCTGAAAGAGAACCCGTGGAGGAAGTTCCCTTTTGCGGGATTCATTGCCATGTTATCCGCTATTGGGACGTTGATGGTAGATACTTTTGCCACCGGTTATTATAAGAGACAGCACTTCAATGGGAGCAAACAAGTGAGCATTGAGAACCTTGACCAGGGGAACGCTGACCAGGAGAGATCCGACGAGAATGCAAATCATATCCATATGCACACCCACGCAACACATGGGCATTCCCATGGTTCTGCAATCACGGCACAGGATTCATCCACTTCTGATCTTCTCCGGCACCGAGTCATATCGCAGGTAGTCATGGTCTTTGTATCTTGATGATTGAGTTGTGTTATTTTTCCTACAGTTTCGGAGCAAATTCTCATTTAATGGTGTTTGCAGGTTTTGGAATTGGGTATAGTGGTTCATTCCGTAATTATTGGAATTGCGTTGGGTGCATCTAAAAGTCCATCCACAATAAAGCCTCTCGTTGCTGCGTTGAGCTTCCATCAATTCTTCGAGGGCATGGGACTGGGAGGATGTATAGTCCAGGTATATAAATAAATTATTACAATTCCATCTTAATTTAAAAACTCAAAAAAAAAAAAAAAAAACCCCGAGTCGGTGTAATTGATTCAATTTGACAGGATTTTTAATTCACAAAATATTTGTTAGCAACTATTTTTGTGAAATTGATTTCTTGATGATTCTTATTATTATTTTTTTTAAAAAAAAATCTATTGTTATTTTACCTTACTTAAGGTAAAATTTATATAAAAAATTTAAAAATTAGAGAATTTTTTTTAATGAAAATAGGAAGCAGTGCTGTCTAAACACGCTTTAAGTGATTTTTTAGGTTTATTTTAAAAGCTGAACTAAATTTATCTGACTTAATAGGATTTCTCTGAATTTTGAATTTTCGAATACGAATTCCATCTATTCCTCCTAATTTAATGGAAGACTGCTTATATCATTCATTAAAATATCATCTAATGCTCTTAATCTACTTGAATATTATTTATATTTATTTCAATAAAGTGAGATTCTAGACATATTTAAAAAATCCGGTTAGACTCAATCAGAGTGGGTTCAATCGACTAAGAAATTAAACTGAGATTTTATTTTTTTTAAATCTTGTATAATCTGAACTTGACTGTAAGCACATATTACAATAACCGATACGGTAATAATGATTACTTATTTCAGAAAATCGATTCAATTAAAGTACAGAAAAAAAATTAGATTCTTTTTAGAAGTATTTTAATTATATTTGTGATCTCTTTCCATGAATTGGCATCATATATAAATATTCCCATGAGCTATGGAATTTTAAAGCCATTTAAATGAGTATAAATTTCAACCAATACAACAGTAAAAAGCAGAATTATAGAAAGTGTTTAATTGTAAATATTCGAAAGATTATTGATTTGTGTATTGATACTTTTTTACGGAGATTGATGACATTATCATAATTTTTTTCATTTTATTTTTTATTTTATCTTTAAAGTGAAGAATAAAATAGAAAAAAATTATCAAAATTACATCACCCAATTCCATCTTTTATTTGAACAATGATCATTGAAATTCAAATGATTTATTCTATAAAGAAGTGAAACTGTATGTAAAACTAACTAGACTTTTTAGTAGTTTAAATTTCATTTACCTTTTTGGAATTACCGTGCAATTGACATTCAAATATAGCTGAATGGTAAAGTCGGATTGTTCCTAGTTCAAAATCAGTCTGAAACCCACCCAAATTTGTCATAAATAAATAGGATTGAACACATATGTTGTGGTTAGGACTTAAGGTTTATATCAACGGTCCGGATCAAACTTTCACAAGAAACCTGTGAAAGTCCACGGACTTATTTTTGGCTTGTTCAGTTATTATATGTGTGTGTACACATGCGCTTGGGGTCATAAATTTTTTTTTTTTCAAATTAGTTCGTAGACTGGCAGCTTAAATTGAATATATATATATATATATATATATGAGCTAAAAGTGATCAAAGTTATAAAACTAAATTTTTTACCACTTCTTAGTGGTTAAAGTCATTAGGTATCTTTAAACATCATTAAGACACAAATACCTTGTGACTTTAAGTAATAAGATCAATTTGCTGAAGATTGAGTTTTAAATTCAAATTTGGTCAACTTGTACCTCGTAATGTCCTTTTTTCAATCTAAACAGTTATACTTTTAATGGTGTCAAATGGTTATGCTCGTGTTTAGTGTTTTCTAAATGGGTGGACTCCGGCTTAACCTATAAAGCCCAATGGACTTTGGGCAGGTTAGAGCTGCCGCTGGATAAAAATTCGGTCGAGCCGAGATCTTGGCCGATATTGCATATCGGCAAGATCTCGGCCGAATAGTTTCACTCTCCACAGCATTTTTTTTTTTTTTCCGAAAAACTTCTAAAAAGTTTATAGAAAATGCAGTTAATTATGTGCTCATTGAAAATGTAATTTTTTTAATCAAATATTGGCCATTTACCTCTTTTAATATAATTTTGAAGTTACGATGTCGCGAATTTGTATAATTAGTAATAAAATGATGAAATATTACAAAAGAAAAGTAGATAAACGAGGAAAAATTGTAAGAAAATAGTTTAATGAGATAAAAAAAGAAAAAGAAAAAATCATAACTCTATATTACACATACCACCATCGTCCTCCCTCTTTGTCCAGGGCCAATACAGCTAGAACCAAGAGAGAGTTGCTTAAGCTATTGCTGTCAAACTGTCCCCCTTTGAGTCTCTATTTTTCAGCCGACCTTATGGTTAAATAATCTTTTGTGCTACCTTTCCAATCCACTGTGGGCCCACTTCACCCACAAGATCATTCATTGGTATTCATTATTTATTTCAAATTTTGAAAAAGAGAGTTACATGTTTTTGGAAAAATAAACCTGCATGCATGAATGCAAGCCATTGGAAAATGGTGCAAACATGCATATATGCCCGTTGCAGATTTGCAGCCCAAATTCCATTCAACTTCTTGCATTTTCTAAGTCTTTAACACCTGAGACTATTACACCAGCTCTCATCTCTTAGTAGATAAAATTTACAATGAAGTTATTCTCCTTAAGCAACATTGCTTCTTTTATATTAGTCCTTCTCCTTTTATTTTAGTCGTCTTTGGACCTCTCAATCCGTCTTCATGTGAGAGATTTTTCTTAAATCAGGTGAGATAATAGCCACAACAGAACTCAAGTTTCTTATTTCTTTCCTACCACATTCTCCTTGCTATGACCTAAGGTGAGTCATGAGGAAAAAATACTGGATTTTTTTAAATTATTTTTTCTTTTGGAAATTACGAAATAGAATATCATTTTTATAGTCATTTTTTCATTGATATCGCCCTTGAATTTTTTAAAAACCATTTTTCACCGATTATATTATATCGGCAAAATCTCAGCGAGACTAGATGGGGTCCACAAACGAATTTTTTTTTTTTAAAAATTAAAAATTTGCCCTTTTTTGACAGATTTGGTCAATATTCGGCCGATATTCCGACCGATATATCAGTCATCTAAGTTGATATTCATTTATTTTATTTTCTTTAGTTTTTTTTTAAAAAAAATACACCGATTGATAACTAGAAATATCGACTGATATTAGGACCAAATATTCGGCCCAAAATTCGGTAATATCGGCCGATGTTTTCTTCGTACGACTGATTCACATTGTATCGGCTGAGATATCGATCCATGCCTGCCAGAGAGCATTGCCTGGCTCCGACCCAGCTCATGAACACCCCTAGTCTTATGCCATTTACGATTTTAATTTGTCATTTATTTTTCAGGCAAAATTCAAGGCACCGTCGACTGCTATTATGGTTGTATTTTTCTCCCTTACCACGCCTGTGGGTATTGCACTGGGCTTTGGAATATCATCTCGTTACAACGAAAACAGTCCGACGGCTTTGATTGTTCAAGGAGTTTTCAACTCTGCTTCATCTGGAATCTTGATATATATGTCACTTGTAGATCTTCTAGCATCTGATTTCATGAACCCTAGGATGCAAAACAGTGGAAAGTTACAATTCTGGGCAAATGTCTCTCTACTTCTAGGGGCTGGCCTTATGTCACTCATGGCTAAATGGGCTTGAATGTATTTTATGTATCTCTCCCGAGTTCCATATCTTTCTCTTCTACCATATTATGCTTTTATAGACTTCACCTTTTTTTTTCTCTTGTTTACTATTTTATACTTTAATCATTTCGTCAAGGATTGAATGTGTCTTCACCAAATAATTTGTAGAACTCTTTATGCCAACAAGTACTAGCTAAGAGTCATCATCTAACTCATTTATTCCATCAATCTAAAATTAGCTTTATATTTAGATTTGACAAATTATTTCTATATGCCAACCGTCTCTCTAACATTCTTAGGACTAAACCACAACCTTTAGACTATAAGTCTATAACAACAAGTCCTTATCAGTTGGGTTCTTAAATAAGTACTGGCTAAGAGTGTTATGATTTTAGTGGCTATTTGAGGAATAGATTATATGATTATTATGATACTAATCTCGTGTAATATATTTGTTTGTTTTCTAGGAATCACATCCAAAAGTCACATGAAAGGTTTTGTTTTTCATTCCAAATGGAGATGACTTGAAGTCTTTAAAATTTACTATAACAACTACATAAATTTGCAACCCTAGCCTAAGGCCAAATCGGCAGCCGCCTAGGGCCTCCCAATTTGACTAATGACTTAGGGCCCCCACCATGCACTTTCCCTAAAGCTTAGGGTCCGTACCAATGTGCTGGACCTAGGGCCCTTGAAATTTCAGGGCGGTCCTGTGAACTTGTAGGCATAAGCTAAATTCTTATTACATGTATCTTTATAAAAAAGTATATTTCAATCCTCTTTTTGCTTTATGTTAGTTTAAAATAGGACTGCAACTTGGGTCGGCTTCTTTAAAACCCAATCCGACCCGGGTTGATATATATGGAACCTGACTCGACCCGCATGACCCGACTCGAGAAATCAATGGGTTTGGATTATGTATTTGTATATCTCGGGTCACGAACAAAAAACTTGTATGAGAAAATTGGGTCAGGTTGGATTGTGAAAATTTTAAAATCAACCTGATCCAATCCAACTCGACTTGACCCGAGCGTAACAAGTTATAAAACAACACTTGGGTTAAGTCGGGTCAGAAATTCGAGTAAAGTTGGGTTGAATAATTTAGGTCAAATTCGGTCGGGTTCAATGAGTTTTGACATGATTTGAGTTGAGTTTATTGAAATCCGACTCGACCTGACCCGAGTTTCTATTCTACTAAGAGTCTACATACCAGCAAAAATATTGTACATTGCTTTGAGTCTATCCAAATATCTAATACATTATAGCTGTATTATATATGATATATTTAGTCACACATCGTTGATATTGGACCAAGAATCATTGAAAAGGTTGTATATCGTTAATATAATTTACATTTTAATAAAAATATTTTTTAAGTTCATATAATCATGTATCATTAATATACTGCTAATATGAAATGTATCACCAATACATCGATACTTAAATGTATTAGTTTTAAATTTTTAACTCCTGTCCTAGTCGGAATAAATACATTGTTGGATGAAAATTACACGAAATAAATAAGTATTTGCCATCTAATATTGAGAGCTCACATTGTTGGAGCAATGGGAATATAATTATGATAGAATTGAATAAAACAATAATTCAATGTTTTTTATTAAAAGATACAATTTTATGTATTTCTAAAATAACTGAAAATATGTGTGAATCTAAATCTTATTAGGCCCAATATGCAACGATTGACAGTGATTGACAGTCTTGACCAATAATATTCCACATGAAATTTTGTCCTTATTCACTTGGCTCTACATTTGCATAGGCATAACATGGATGGATGAAGATAAAGAATGAAAGGGAGAAAATTAATTAATAATAATACACATATTTTCATCAAAATCAATTCCATTTAGGTCTGATGTTTTAAGAAGTCTGAACAACTTGATTTTTTTTTTTTTTAAAAAAAAGTCAATTCCACCTACATGAAATAAAAGACTTCAATAAAAAATGACAAATTCTTACTATTTCAAAATTAATTTACTTTTTTCGTGTCCATTTTGTATTGGTAAACTCTTTCTCTTTTTATCTGTTTGTATTGTTTTACAATTTCTTAATGAACAAATATGCCTATGCACGTCCTAAGGTTGGCATTCAATGGAAATGTTTCCTTGGGCATTAGTTGGGTCAAAAGCGAATATTGAGAAGAATGGAAAGACTTTTAGTCGAAAAGGAATACTTTTGCAATGAAGGGCTTCTCACCACACGTTGGGTGTATACGCTGTATCTCTCTTGTTAAACTAATCCATCAATCAACTTCTATACCATGAAACCTAGAGTTGGACTGCATCTCCCAAACTATTTTTAGAGAATGGCCACTACTTTATTGGTGCATCCAATATCATTGACATACTTTTATGTGCTAGGTTTTATTTTAATATAAAATTTAAAAATTAATTTCGTTTAATGAATAAAATTACATTTTTAAATCTACAAAATTTCAACACTTCAAATTATTTTATTTCTAAATTTTGTTAATTTTTTTGAATTTATGTGTGAGAAATTGTAGGTTATCCAACGTAAAATCCCTCACGGATGAGTCTACTACCCTAAGGCAGACAAATGTTAGGTCATAGGAGTTCGAACTCGCAACTTCCTGCTTTCTGAGGCAGGAGACAACCAGTTACACTACACCATGTAGGTAAGTTTTGTTAATTTTAGAAACACATTTTGATTCATTTAATTAATGATCTCCTAAAATGTAGAGGTTTTTGGAAGACTCAACTACAATTATTAGACTACGAATGGGAGAATATATATCTAGTACTTTATACACATGTCATTTAGTGATCATTTTTCTTTACTTTCTACACCATTAAATATTTTATAAAAATATAAGATTATGTTATTTTATTATATTAATATTAATTATTTGTCAAAATTTCATTTATCTACTGTTATCAAATTATATTAATTATTTACTAACCTTAATTTGTAATCCCAATATCCCATGTAGTTTAAGATTACTATGGTGTCGGATACTCATTTAGACACTCCATTTTTCTATTAAAAGACACCTCATTTTAAAATTTTATCTGAAATTACTATTTTACCCCTCAATTTTGTGTATATGAATCATCTTTTTGAAAAAATTAAGGGATAAAATAACAATTTATATACAAAATTTTAAAATGAATATCTTTTAAAAAGAAAAACGGAGTGTATAAATGACCATCGTATAGACTGCTGCTTGCTTTTGAAGAGTACCTTTCAAAGCCATTAAACGTGTTGACTTTTCAACACTAGAATTCTTGTTTGGTTACGATTTCAAAGGCGCGGCTAAAGCAATGCCACACGTCCACGGGATATCATTTTGGGGATATTATTCTTTATTACTATTTTTAATTTCTTTAGTTTTTGTTGGAATATTATTAAGAAAATCTTCAGGTAATATAATATTAAAAATAATAATAGAAATGTATAATAATAAATATATAGATTAAAATGAAATGTGAAATTGAAACATCCACTAATAAATTTATGATTAAGGTACAATTATACTACAAAAAGAAATTGTTTTACTAATTATTTATAAACAAAATATAATTTATGTTCTAAATTAGGTGTCATCATATACGTGACAAGTCACTAATGAATCTCAACCCTGACACCCCTAAATGTAAATGTGTAAGATAAGTAAATGAATTGGATAAGAGATGACTTTAGACAGCATAGTAAATAAAATGGAAGAATGTGTAAAAGATTTTTAATAAATCTTTAAAAGTGTTTATAGTTTCCACAATTTTGGTTGTTATTAGGTAAGTCGGTTTTGTGATTGGTCCATCTATAGTAGTGCTCATCAAGAATCTCCCACATAAAGAGATATATGAAAAGCACATGATTTGTGTGAGTGACGTTTGTCAAAAAAAATTGATAATAGATAATAGTTTCTCCATTTTACAAATTTTTGCATAAAATTTCTATTTTTAAATACTAACATAAAAAAAATATGGTTTTAAAGCCTTCCACCTTATTAAATTTAATCATAAAGTACCTTATTATATTTTTTGTCATTTTCACCAAAACTTTTCTCTATTTTTGAATAATAATATAATATAATATAAATGGCAATATCATGATAAATTCCTTGTTTTATTAAAGTTTTCATTTATTACATTTTTATTATTTTTTAAATATCATATTTTTTACGATATTTCCCTTTAATTTCTCAGTAAAAACTTAAACATTTAAATAATCTGAATATTACCCGTCGTCGTTAATATCCCTAGAACGATATCTCTGACGATGGTTATAACAATCGATATTTTATACATACCAGGCTAGGTTGGTATGTTTAATTTGGAGGTTGACTAATATGAGAAATATTTCCATTTAATATTTGAGCAACTCACAATTCTTCTTGGAATGGAGAGATCTTCGGTTTCATTTGTCATTTAATCTCGAAGTCATTGAGTTGGCAATTCTACTTAAAATGACGACACTATATTTCCACTCTTGCCTTAATTGTAGGAGTAAGAGGTCAGGCGCCTTCAGACTTCACTAAATGTGTTCATAAACTCCTAAAACTAATACTGAGATGACCTCATGTTACTTAATCAAATGACTAATCTGCCCTTTCCATCCTAAGTTGACTTCGACTTTCCCTTCATTCTTTTGGGTCCCTGCCAATCGTCCGTAATTATCATGACCTATGATTACTTCATAGCTACCTAGAATTCTTAAACAAGTTTAGGCCTATAAAAACTTCTAAGTACTTTTTCTTCTTCATTTTCTCCTTACTCTCTCGCATCATGAAGAGGATTCAGAGTCATCTTACAGCTCTACTCTTCTACTCTCTGCTGCTTCCATCCATTGTATTTGCAGATTGTGAATGCGAGACTGATAGAGAAGATAGTGATAAAACAAATGCTTTGCACTTGAAATTAATAGCGATCGCTTCAATCCTCACAGCAAGTACGGTCGGTGTGTGTCTTCCGATTATGGGAAGGTCGATTGATGCCCTCCGACCCGAGAAAGACACGTTTTTCGTGATCAAGGCCTTCGCAGCGGGTGTAATACTGGCAACGGGCCTCATCCATGTGCTGCCGGATGCATTCGAAAGTCTAACATCCCCATGCCTGAAAGAGAACCCGTGGGGGAAGTTCCCTTTTGCGGGATTCATTGCCATGTTATCGGCTATTGGGACGTTGATGGTTGATACTTTTGCCACCGGTTATTATAAGCGACAGCACTTCAATGGGAGCAATCAAGTGAGCATTGAGAACGTTGACCAAGAGAGATCCGACGGGCATGCAAATCATATCCATATGCACACCCACGCAACACATGGGCATTCCCATGGTTCTACAATCACGGCACATGATTCATCCACTTCTGATCTCCTCCGGCACCGAGTCATATCACAAGTAGGCATGATCTTTGTATCTTGACGATTTGAATCGAGTTGTATTATTTTACCTAGAGTTTCAGAATAATCTTTCCTGTAATGGTGTTCGCAGGTTTTGGAATTGGGTATAGTGGTTCATTCTGTAATTATTGGAATTTCGTTGGGTGCATCTCAAAGTCCATCCACAATAAAGCCTCTCGTTGCCGCGTTGAGCTTCCATCAATTCTTCGAGGGCATGGGACTGGGAGGATGTATAGTCCAGGTATGTAAATAAATTATTACAATTCCATCTTAATTTAAAAACTCAAAAAAAAAAAAAAAAACCGAGTCGGTGTAATTGATTCAATTTGACAGGATTTTTAATTCACAAAATATTTGTTAGCAACTATTTTTGTGAAATTGATTTCTTGATGATTCTTATTATTATTTTTTTTAAAAAAATCTATTGTTATTTTACCTTACTTAAGGAAAAATTTATATAAAAAATTTAAAAATTAGAGAATTTTTTTTTTAATGAAAATAGGAAGCAGTTCTGTCTAAACACGCTTTAAGGGGTTTTTTAGGTTTATTTTAAAAGCTGAACTAAATTTATCTGACTTAATAGGATTTCTCTGAATTTTGAGTTTTCGAATACGAATTCCATCTATTCCTCCTAATTTAATGGAAGACTGCTTATATCATTCATTAAAATATCATCTAATGCTCTTAATCTACTTGAATATTATTTATATTTATTTCAATAAAGTGAGATTCTAGACATATTTAAAAAATTCGGTTAGACTCAATCAGAGTGAGTTCAATCGACTAAGAAATTAAACTGAGATTTTAATTTTTTTTAAATCTTGTATAATCTGAACTTGACTCTAAGCACATAGTACAATAACCGATACGGTAATAATAATTACTTATTTCAGAAAATCGATTCAATTAAAGTACAGAAAAAAAATTAGATTCTTTTTAGAAGTATTTTAATTATATTTGTGATCTCTTTCCATGAATTTGCATCATATATAAATATTCCCATGAGCTATGGAATTTTAAAGCCATTTAAATGAGTATAAATTTCAACCAATACAACAGTAAAAAGCAGAATTATAGAAAGTGTTTAATTGTAAATATTCGAAAGATTATTGATTTGTGTATTGATACTTTTTTACGGAGATTGATGACATTATCATAATTTTTTTCATTTTATTTTTTATTTTATCTTTAAAGTGAAGAATAAAATAGAAAAAAATTATCAAAATTACATCACCCAATTCCATCTTTTATTTGAACAATGATCATTGAAATTCAAATGATTTATTCTATAAAGAAGTGAAACTGTATGTAAAACTAACTAGACTTTTTAGTAGTTTAAATTTCATTTACCTTTTTGGAATTACCGTGCAATTGACATTCAAATATAGCTGAATGGTAAAGTCGGATTGTTCCTAGTTCAAAATCAGTCTGAAACCCACCCAAATTTGTCATAAATAAATAGGATTGAACACATATTGTTGTGGGCCAGCCCCACTAATGGGCCTATTGGGCTTAGGCCCAATAGGGTGACTTATATATTATTGTATTCCTGTGTAAGACACAGAGAAGAGAGATTAGAGAGAGAGTGAGAGACAGAGAGATCTGAAAGGGAGAGACCTTGTAATCCTCTGTACTTGTTTTCTTACATAGTAGATTTGATCTCGCTCCGTGGACGTAGGCGTTCTAGCCGAACCACGTAAATCTTGTGTCGTGTGATTGTGTGTTTGCATTATTTAATTTCTAATCCCCAACAAGTGGTATCAAAGCCGAAGGTTATCGGATTCAGACAAGGTTCAGTCGAATCGGAGTCGGTAAAATCACACGGACCATCGGACGGAAAATCAGCCGCGTCGGCTGAAGACGATATTGTTCATCGATTAAATTTTTTTTTTACCGTGAACGGATTGTTCACAGATCTGAAGAAAAAAAAAAAAAAAAGAGGGAAATCTTTTTTTATCGATCTGCTGAGAGCAGGTCGGCTGAAGGTGGTTAGCACTTAGCAAGAAGAACTGTCGGCGGAAGAGGGGTTTTAAAACCGAGACCCTATCGCAGATTCCTAGCTGTACGTCCAAGGAAGACAGGCTCAGATCGATTTCGAAAGAGAAGAACAACAGCGGCGATCGGAGAGGCGAGCGGTGGCATCAGTTTGTGGAATAGCAGGCGGAAGATAGAAACCCAGTTTTTGGGTTTTTTCTCGGCGAGCGGCGGCGGCAAGAGAAGCTGCAAATAGCAGCGGAATCCAGATCTAAGGAAGCTCGTCGGTGCTGTCAGATCTGAGATCTGAGACAGAGAAACGGCTGTAAAGCAAAGAGAGAGCAGGATCGGGTATTGTCACATCTGATCGGTGCAGATCTGAGGTGGAAATCGCCGGTAGCCATAACTCTCAGAAAATCTGAGAAGAAAGCAACCCAGGTGCAGACGGTTTCCAGCAGAGAGAAAAAAAAAAAAAAAACAGATCTAAGATTTGCAGATCTCGGCCGGAGGAAAAGAGGCTCGTGAGATCTGATTGCTGCTAGAGGCAGCAAGCCAGATCTGAACAAAAGGCAGTCACCGAGACCGCATCCTGCAGCCGGCGGAACTGCAGACTTTCCGGCGCAAAGCAAAGAAAAAAAATTAAAAGGGTTACCGTGAACAGATCCTGTTCACCGATCTGAGAAAGCAGCAAGAAGAAGACATTTTTTTTTTCTTTCACCGTGAACGGACTGGTTCACAGATCTGAGAAGGAAAGAAAAAAAAAATCGGTGGTCCGCCGGATCACCTTTTCTGTACACCCGCGGGACCACCAGTTCAGTGCACCCGCGAGACCACCATTTCCAGTACACCGAGGGACTACAGATTCAGGTACTCCTGCAGCGGAGAAATCAACGGTTCAGATTTATTTTGCAGTTTCCGGAGTCACCGGGACTCGGAATTGAGATCCGTCTTCGCCTATACGATCGTGGTAGTGAGATCTACACAGTGACCGGTGTGGATCTAGTTTCTGGAGAGTTGACAGTGAGCGCCAAGCAGTGGTGTTTATAGAAAGGAGATCAGCTGAGTTCTTTTCCTCTTATTTTTCATCACTGTCATATACTTTTTTACACATTATTCTGCTATGTGTATGATTGAACCACCCACGAGGTGAGGAGTTCGGGGGTATTTGGTTGGATGCTAGTAGTAGATCCCTAGGTTTGTGCAGGGCTACAAATCTACACTGTTGGTTATTTGCTTCCGCATTAGCGCACAAACAGAACAGAGGACAGTGACAGAATGGCATCCAGTTCCAGTTCTACAGTCATGAAATTGGTACCGGGCAATTATCTCCTATGGAAGACCCGGATGCAAGATCTACTGATTAAGCATGACTTATATTATCCCCTTTTAGGAGATGCATCTATGCCTGAAGATATGAAGGCAAAGCCCAAAGAATGAGAGTACAAGCATTTGAAGGCTGTGAGCTTGATCAGGGAGTATGTCGATGACAACATTCTTCACCATATCACAGTAGAAAAGAAGGCAGATGAACTGTGGACTAAATTGTCTACAATGTATGAGAGCAAGGCGCCAGTGAACAAAGCCTCTGTTATCAAGAGACTGGTGAAACTGACATATAATGAGAACATGTCAATGTCAGAACACCTCAGCATCTATCAGGGTATGGTGAACCAGTTGGCCAGTGCGAAGATCATATTTGCAGATGAGATTTTGGCTCTTCTTCTCATGGCGACACTACCAGATTCTTTTGAGACTCTGGTGATTGCTTTGAGTAACTCTGCACCCGGTGGCGAGCTATCCTTAGAGACAGTTAAGGAGTCATTGATGAATGAAGAGATAAGACGGAAAGAAAAGGGTATCGTAACTTCTTCTTCCGGAGCATATGTGTCACAGGATAGAGGCAGAAGACATAAGACTCGTGGTCGACAGGACCATAGAAGCAAGAGCAGACCCGGTGGAGGTCATAGATCTCAGAGCAGAGGCAGAGACAGTAAAAAGTGTTTTCACTGTGACAGAGCAGGGCACTTTAAGAATCAGTGCAGGGTGTGGAAGAGAGAAAATAATCAGACTGTGCAGTATCAGGCACGAAAGCCAGATTCTTCAGACACCACGGTTGCCACATGTCAGGAGCAGCGTACTCTTGTCATAGTGACCACCAGTGAGGGGGAGAGTCTGTCCATTACCCCCTCCTCATCTGAGTGGGTCATTGACACTGGTGCCACTTATCATTATACGTCTCACAGGAGCTTCTTCTCCACGTATACATCCGGAGATTTTGGAACAGTTCAGATGGGCAACTCTGCATGTTCCCCTATCACTGGAGTTGGGAACATTACTATGAAGACTAGTCATGGCTGTGAGATTAGTTTGAAGGATGTGAGACATGTGCTAGACATCAGATTGAACCTCATTTCTGCGAGGGTACTCGGCACAGAAGGATACATCAGTACATTCGGCCGAGACCGATGTAGGATCAGCAAGGGGTCGCTTACCATGGCACGAGGGGTGATCAGAGATTACCTGTATGTTTTGACCGGCACGGTTTGCACCGGTCAGATTCACGCAGTGCAGAGAGAGACTGCTTTCTCTCTATGGCACCGGAGACTTGCACATCTGAGTGAGAGAGGGCTGCAGATTCTTCAGAGGAAAGCCCTTATTCCACGGACTGAGTGCACCCGGTTAGACAGTTGCGAACATTGCATCATGGGCAAGCAAACAAGAGCTTCCTTCAATCTAAAGGGCCACATAAAGGCCAGGAAGCTAGACCTAGTATACTCAGACGTTTGTGGACCGATAGAGGTAGAGTCATTGGGCAAGAACAAGTACTTTGTTACCTTTATTGATGATTCTACGAGAAAGTGCTGGATTTACTTTATGAGATCCAAAGATCAGACTTTCTCATTCTTCCGTGAGTTTGTTGCCTCTGTGGAGAGAGGGACGGGTAGAAAACTGAAATGTCTGAGGACCGATAATGGTGGAGAGTACACATCGGGAGAGTTTAAAGAATTCTGCAAGAAGCACGGCATTCGACATGAGTTGATAGTGCCAGGGACTCCCCAGCATAATGGTGTAGCCGAGCGCTACAACCGCACCATTGTTGAGCGAATGCGTTGCATAGTTCACAACGCAAATCTACCCAAGAGATTTTAGAGCGAAGCAGCGAGGACAGCAGTATACCTCATCAACCGCTCACCATCAGCTCCCTTAAATGGTGAAGTGGCAGAATGTTTGTGGACAGGCAGAAAAGTTTCCTACAAGCATCTCAGAGTTTTTGGTTGCATTTGCTATGCACACATCCCTGATATGTCAAGGAAGAAATTGGATGTAAAGTCGACATTGTGTGCATTTATTGGTTATGGTGGTCCAGAATTCGGATACAGACTGTGGGATCCAGCTCAGCAGAAAATGTTCAGGAGCCGAGACGTGGTATTCCGTGAAGATGAATTCTTCAATGAGAACAATAAACCCACATATTCCAGTGACCTAAATCAAGGTCCCATCTCCACTCCTGACACATCTCAGACAACAGCAACACCTTCTCCTTCACCTGCACCGCCAGTTAGTCAGTCAGACGACAGTGGGTCAGATGTTCCTTCTAGCAGTCACAGTGACAGTGTCAGTAGGCCAGCAGATACGTCTACAGATGAGACAGTTAATGAGCCGGTACATGATACAGCTGAGGACACAGTGGAGGATGATCAGGACAGAGATAGACAGTTGAGCGAGGGGGAGCATCCCCTCAGTACTTCACATCGGAGGATGTTATACCTCCTAGGAGATCTGTTAGAGAGCATAACCCATCCAGGAGATACCCAAGTTCCGATTATGTGTTGATTAACCGGGAAGGGGGAGCCTGAGAGTTACTCAGAGGCTATAGGCGACAAAAACAGAATTTACTGGGGGAAAGCTATGGTAGAAGAGATGATGTCTCTTAAGAAGAACAACACATATGAGTTGGTTGATCTACCAGTTGTCAGGAAGGCCCTACAGAACAAATGGGTCTTTCGGGTGAAAAAGGATGGAGAAAAAGTTCTGAAGTATAAAGCCCGCTTAGTGGTGAAGGGCTTTCGACAGAAGAAGGGAGTGGACTTTGACGAGATATTCTCACCAGTGGTGAAGATGAGCTCCATACGAGTTATGTTGGGCTTAGCCGCGAGTCTAGATCTTGAGATTGAACAGATGGACGTGAAGACTGCATTTCTTCACGGTGACCTAGACGAAGAGATCTACATGAAACAACCCGAGGGGTTTGAGTTGAAGGGCAAGGAGAATCTTGTTTGCCGACTTAAGAAGAGCTTGTACGGATTGAAACAAGCACCGCGGCAATGGTACAAGAAGTTTCACTCTTTCATGACAGGACAAGGATACAAATATAGTTCAGGTGACTCATGTGTGTATTATCA
Organism: Chimonanthus praecox; assembly: GCA_022113865.1. Lineage (NCBI taxonomy): Eukaryota > Viridiplantae > Streptophyta > Magnoliopsida > Laurales > Calycanthaceae > Chimonanthus > Chimonanthus praecox. Next base: position 49,795,878 of record CM039092.1, on the reverse strand, counting down.
GGAGTTCAAGGGTGATCAGTTCATCATCCTGTTATTATATGTGGACGACATGTTGATATTTGGAAAGAGTTCTGAATTGATCAAGTTGTTGAAGGCAGACCTGTCAAAGGCGTTTGACATGAAAGATCTTGGCCATGTTAGACAGATTTTAGGTATGGAGATTCATAGAGATAGAAAGAAAAATAAGATTATCCTGTCTCAAGAGAAATACATTGAAAAGGTCTTGGAGAGATTCGGCATGAGGGATTGCAACTCCGTTAGCACTCCTCTCGCCGCTCACTTCAAGCTAAGTAAGGAATGTTGTCCTTCATCAGAGACAAAGAAAGACAAGATGAGTCAGATTCCATATCAGTCGGCAGTTGGTAGTCTCATGTACGCTATGGTTTGCACAAGACCTGATATTGCACATGCAGTTGGATTGGTGAGCAGATTTATGTCAGACCCAGGACATGATCATTGGGAGGCAGTGAGATGGATCTTCAGATACCTACGAGGTACATCGAGTATGGGCATCATGTTTGGTGGAGACCCTTTTATTACAGGCTACACAGATGCAGATATGGCTGGTGACTTTGATGGTCGCAAGTCCACTTCTGGTTATCTTTTCACATTTACTGGAGGAGCCGTCAGTTGGCAATCCAAGTTACAGAAGTGTGTAGCACTTTCTACGGCAGAGGCAGAGTACATTGCTGCTACAGAAGCTGGGAAAGAGATGGTTTGGCAAAAGGATTTCTTCGGGAAATAGGCATCAAACAGGAACACAGTGTATTGTGACAGTCAGAGCGCCATCGACTTGAGTAAGAATGCCATGTATCATTCAAGAACCAAGCACATTGATTTGAGATATCATTGGTTGAGAGCAGCTATTGAAGAGAAACAGATCAGTGTAAAGAAGATCCATACAGACCACAATCCAGCAGACGCATTCACCAAAGTTCTTTCAAAGAACAAGTTTGAGTTCTGCGTAGGGGCATCTGGCCTCTACAGAAGATGACATCCATGTCAGAGTGTTCTCCTCCTCCTGGGGCTGGAGGGGGAGATTGTTGTGGGCCAGCCCCACTAATGGGCCTATTGGGCTTAGGCCCAATAGGGTGACTTATATTATTGTATTCCTGTGTAAGACACAGAGAAGAGAGATTAGAGAGAGAGTGAGAGACAGAGAGATCTGAAAGGGAGAGACCTTGTAATCCTCTGTACTTGTTTTCTTACATAGTAGATTTGATCTCGCTCCGTGGACGTAGGCGTTCTAGCCGAACCACGTAAATCTTGTGTCGTGTGATTGTGTGTTTGCATTATTTAATTTCTAATCCCCAACAATGTTGTGGTTAGGACTTAAGGTTTATATCAACGGTCCGGATCAAACTTTTGCAAGAAACCTGTGAAAGTCCACGGACTTATTTTTGGCTTGTTTAGTTATTATGTGTGTACACATGCGCTTGGGGTCAAAATTTTTTTTTTTTCAAATTAGTTCGTAGACTGGCCGCTTAAATTGAAATATATATTATGAGCTAAAAGTAGTAAGGCCGGTAAACGGACCCAAGTCCGGCCCGGCCCGACAGAATCCGGCCCGATTACTTAACCTGACAGTCCGTGGTCCTGCCCAATAACAATGAGTCCGAATAACCTAATATCCGGCCCGACCCGACAGGCTTGTCGACAGTCCGAGGCCCGACAGGCCTGTCGGACAGTTCGCGGCCCGACAAAGGCACATTTGTGTGTTTTGAGCACATTATACTACAAGGCCAGAAATTATTTTTAAACTTTAATATTTATCAAATTGAGACCAATAAATCCAAATATTTAATTCTAAACTAAATCAAAGTTTAAAAATTTGAAATTAAAACCTATTTAATAATTCAATCATTTTGATAAATTTAATTAATTTTTAAAAAATTAAAATAACTCCTGAATTAAATCAACTAAATTTTTGAAATTTTTTCAATGAAGTATTTGAATATTCAAATTCAAAAAAATAGTTTTTACGTTGCAAATAAAGTCTAGATTGCTAATCTTTAGCTTCCTTTAGACAGACATATAATAATTAATAATATTACAATCGATTGAGATTAAACTCAAATAAAATATGAATTGAAGCTCTCCTCATGTATCTTCTCTTTTATTATGTAGTTTTCTTGAGATTCTTTGTCTAAATTACAAGTCTTAACATCTCACTCCCTCCACCATAAACTAAATTTATCCTCCTCTTTTGTATCGAACGATGATGAGACTGCCCCTGTAAGATAACATAAACTTGTGAGTTGTGGGTCTTAAATTTGGAGTGGCCTACATCTACACCAAGCATAAAAATTGGAAAGAGATTGCCAATGAGAATAACATGTTCACTTGCGGGTCTTAATACTTATCAGTTTGAACTCTTCCAAAATAGCATATGGGATAGGAAACATACCCCTTAATATGTTACATGTTACTTCCAAAATGGGTATATAACCATGACAAGAACAAGTATAGCAATCAAAGCCATTATCTAGAAATTGACATTTAGTAGCGATAAAATATTTAAAATGTTCATACAATCATGGCTAATGAACATGAATTGGTAATCTCACATTTTCAGAGGCTTTTCTTAAAACCAGTGGATCATATGGAGTTGATGGAATAGTTTCCAAGTACCAAGGGGGGTTGTACCATATCCGCAACCCACCTGCAATCGTTCCAAATAAAAATCAATTTCATCTTGCTAAATCACAGCTATGTAATCGGTCTTTCATTTCCTATGAAATCCAAACAGAGCCTGAATAGGAAAATAATTCAAAATGGTAAGTAGAGAACAAAGTTCAGACATTAACACCATAACAAAAACAAGTATGAGTTTTTCACCACTCCATTATTCCCAGAACAATGCATATCCAGATAGGAATCAAAGCCATTATCTAGAAATTGACATTTAGTAGCGATAAAATATTTAAAATGTTCATACAATCATGGCTAATGAACATGAATTGGTAATCTCACATTTTCAGAGGCTTTTCTTAAAACCAGTGGATCATATGGAGTTGATGGAATAGTTTCCAAGTACCAAGGGGGGTTGTACCATCTTTGCAACCCACCTGCAATCGTTCCAAATAAAAATCAATTTCATCTTGCTAAATCACAGCTATGTAATCGGTCTTTCATTTCCGATGAAATCCAAAGAGAGTCTGAATAGGAAAATAATTCGAAATGGTAAGTAGAGAACAAAGTTCAGACATTAACACCATAACAAAAACAAGTATGAGTTCTACAACATAGAAATGAAAAAGCAAACCATTTCACCACTCCATTATTCCCAGAACAATGCATATCCAGATAGGAACCCCAAAGAACAATGGATAGGTTTCAAGTTCTTAGCAGAGAAATGATTTATTGTATTTGTTTGGTCCTCCAGTGAGGTTGAAGGGCATGTTCCACTCGTTGGATCTTGTAGATGATAAAGATTGATCCTATGCTGCGGTCTCTAAGACTTACTCCACTCGTTAGAGGTACAACTGTACAAAACCCAAACATATGGAGACAATCGAGTGATTACTCCTAACGAGATCAAGGCGTTCAAGTGTCAATCAATTAGAAACCACAAACCAAACTAAGCAGTAAAAGAACCAATAGGCTTAAGCCCCAAAAGCCAGTTGTTCTAAGTGCATCAGATTGCATTTGATTTGCTGCTGTGTGAGCAATCGACATTGAATATTGAAGAATCATTAAAAGCCTACTTAGGGTTTCCTTCCTTCTTCTCTCTCATGTCTATTTTTACTATTATTTCTTTCTAGGCAGAGGTTTTGACTTTGGCAACCATTCAATTTGACCTGTACCCCTTTCCTAGTTCCATCTTAAAATCAAACAAGTTTAAATGAGAAAACCCACTAACAAACCATTTAGAGATGCTAGTTGACTTTGGCAACCATTCAATTTGACCTGTACCCCTTTCCTAGTTCCATCTTAAAATCAAACAAGTTTAAATGAGAAAACCCACTAACAAACCATTTAGAGATGCTAGTTGACTTTGGCAACCATTCAATTTGACCTGTACCCCTTTCCTACTTAGGTTATCTCCATAATCTCTAGAAAATACAGAAGGGGAAGAAAGATCATGAATCAAATTCACCAGAATTTATTGCCCAAATGTTCTAGACACGTTGTCATCCATTACTATACAGATGCAATATTATCAATTATCAAATGGAAGTACATGCACTGATATGCACGCCTTACTTACAAAGAAAGTATATACATCGGTATAAGGAAGACCGGTATAAGGAAGACTAAGTAATTGCAAAAAAATAAAGAAAAATGTCACTCAAAGGTAAATCATCCCCATACCCAAAAATTTCAACAGCACTGATCAGAGAGTTGAGAAGAAGAAAAAGAAAACAAAAAAAGAATGACTCATGAGACCCAAAATCCAAATCCCTTCTTCTATGCTTCACCTGAGTGCTGGCTTCAGGGGACTGAAGCTACTAAAAAGATAACCATTTTCACCACTTTTTCATCATTCTCTATGTTGCCTTGTGTGTCAGACATAGGAACATCAATTGCAGAGATTTTCTCACAGCAAGACAGCCACTTGGATTGCATGTAGCTGGCTTTTCTCCATGGAGGAATATGGAGGCCTCTCTCTTTGAGGCTCTATTTTGGCCTTCCCAAAAAATATCCAGAAAAGAAATTCCATGAAAATCAGAGATGGGTTTTCCTTGTTTCCTTATATGATAAAGATAAAATGAATTAGAATCAGAAATAGAGAGATGTTAAAGAGAATCAGGTATTTGAAAGCATTTATTCTTTACCACCCTACATCCCTCTTTCTTCCCCATCCCATCTCTTTAATTTCATTTATGTTAATTTCCCAGATGACAACCCTACTAAGGGGCGCACTAGGTCAAAAATAGTAGTTTTACCTGTGACGGATGGGTAGGGCGGCGACAAGCAGTAGATCTGGCAGGGACGGCAGCACACTCTGCCTGGATTCTGGCTGGCTGCAGACAGGGCAGGTTGCTAGGCTGAGAATGGCTGATTCTGGGCAGCAACGGTAGGGATGGACATGGAAGGAGAGGCGAGAGCAGAAGCAGGGATGGACTGCACAGCAGCAGAGGTTTGCTTGCCTGCGAAGTGGGGCAGCAGGCGTTCACAGATGAGAGTAGAAGAAGATGGGAGAAGAAGAAAAACAAAGAAGCTGCACTCGATCGAGAGTGACGGCGAGAGAAGGGAAGAGACGAGAGGGCGAATGAGAAGAGAAGAGTAAAGAGGAGATAGGGTTTGGAAACGGATGAAATTCCACTTACCAGTTTCGAAACGTTCCAGATAGAGGGACGTTTGGGTTTCAACTTTAGAGTCCGACGGGCTCGCAGACCGTCCGCGGCCCGTCCGAAAATAAATGGACGGTCCGAGTCCGAGTCCGTGGACCTTAGGATCCGGCCTGTATGCTTATTTATCGGGCCGGGCCGGATCCAGGTCCGTTTACACCCCTATCTAAAAGTCATCAAAGTTATAAAACTAAATTTTTTACCACTTCTTAGTGGTTAAAGTCATTAGGTATCCTTAAACATCATTAAGACAGAAATACCTTGTGACTTTAAGTAATAAGATCAATTGGCTGAAAATTGAGTTTTGAGTTCAAATTTGGTCAACTTGTACCTCGTAATGTCCATTTTTCAATCTAAACAGTTATACTTTTAATGGTGTCAAATGGTTATGCTCGTGTTTAGTGTTTTCTAAATGGGTGGACTCCGACTTAACCTATAAAGCCCAATGGACTTTGGGCAGGTTTGAGCTGCCGCTGGATAAAAACTCGGTCGAACCGAGATCTTGGCCGATATTGCATATCAGGCAAGATCTCGGCCGAATAGTTTCACTCTCCACAGCATATATTTTTTTTTTTCAAAAAACTTTTAAAAAGTTTACAGAAAATGCAGTTAATTATGTGCTCATTGAAAATGTAATTTTTTTAATCAAATATCGGCCATTTACCTCTTTTAATATAATTTTGAAGTTACGATGTCGCGAATTTGTATAATTAGTAATAAAATGATGAAATATTACAAAAGAAAAGTAGATAAACGAGGAAAAATTGTAAGAAAATAGTTTAATGAGATAAAAAAAGAAAAAGAAAAAATCATAACTCTATATTACACATACCACCATCGTCTTCCCTCTTTATTCAGGGCCAATACAGCCAGAACCAAGAGAGAGTCGCTTAAGCTATTGCTGTCAAACTGTCCCCCTTTGAGTCTCTATTTTTCAGCCGACCTTATGGTTAAATAATCTTTTGTGCTACCTTTCCAATCCACTGTGGGCCCACTTCACCCACAAGATCATTCATTGGTATTCATTATTTATTTTATATTTTGAAAAAGAGAGTTACATGTTTTTGGAAAAATAAACCTGCATGCAAGCCATGTAGTATAAATTATTTATTTGAGATTTTAATAAAAGGAGTTGCATGCCATTGAAAAATGAAACTTGCATGCATGAATGCAAGCCATTGGAAAATGGTGCAAACATGCATATATGCCCGTTGCAGATTTGCAGCCCAAATTCCATTCAACTTCTTGCATTTTCTAAGTCTTTAACACCTGAGACTATTACACCACCTCTCATCTCTTAGTAGATAAAATTTACAATGAAGTTATTCTCCTTAAGCAACATTGCTTCTTTTATATTAGTCCTTCTCCTTTTATTTTAGTCGTCTTTGGACCTCTCAATCCGTCTTCATGTGAGAGATTTTTCTTAAATCAGGTGAGATAATAGCCACAACAGAACTCAAGTTTCTTATTTCTTTCCTACCACATTCTCCTTGCTACGACCTAAGGTGAGTCATGAGGAAAAAATACTGGATTTTTTTAAATTATTTTTTCTTTTGGAAATTACGAAATAGAATATCATTTTTATAGTCATTTTTTCATTGATATCGCCCTTGAATTTTTTAAAAACCATTTTTCACCGATTATATTATATCGGCAAAATCTCAGCGAGACTAGATGGGGTCCACAAACGAATTTTTTGTTTTTTAAAAATTAAAAATTTGCCCTTTTTTGACAGATTTGGTCAATATTCGGCCGATATTCCGATCGATATATCAGTCATCTAAGTTGATATCCATTTATTTTATTTTCTTTAGTTTTTTTTTAAAAAAAATACACCGATTGATAACTAGAAATATCGACTGATATTAGGACCAAATATTCGGCCCAAAATTCGGTGATATCGGCCGATATTTTCTTCGTACGGCTGATTCACATTGTATCGGCTGAGATATCGATCCATGCCTGCCAGAGAGCATTGCCTGGCTCGGACCCAGCTCATGAACACCCCTAGTCTTATGCCATTTACGATTTTAATTTGTCATTTATTTTTCAGGCAAAATTCAAGGCACCGTCGACTGCTATTATGGTTGTATTTTTCTCCCTTACCACGCCTGTGGGTATTGCACTGGGCTTTGGAATATCATCTCGTTACAACGAAAACAGTCCGACGGCTTTGATTGTTCAAGGAGTTTTCAACTCTGCTTCATCTGGAATCTTGATATATATGTCACTTGTAGATCTTCTAGCATCTGATTTCATGAACCCTAGGATGCAAAACAGTGGAAAGTTACAATTCTGGGCAAATGTCTCTCTACTTCTAGGGGCTGGCCTTATGTCACTCATGGCTAAATGGGCCTGAATGTATTTTATGTCTACTGTTATCATTTCCATTTTAATTTTAATATTACACTTTTTCCTTTCATGATGAATTAGTTCTTATACATGTCGTATCCTCTAATTTCTACATAGATCAATAGAAATATTCTACCATTATACCGTTACAAAGAAAGCATTTATTGAATTTTTTTTTAAGAAATAACATTAGGATATTTTGTTCAATGTTGTTTTCTCTAATTTCGAGTTCCCTATCTTCCTCTCTCCCGAGTTCCATATCTTTCTCTTTTTCCATATTATGCTTTTATAGACATCACTCTTTTTTTTTTCTTCTTTTTAGCATATTATGCTTGATCATTTCGTCAAGGATTGAATGTGTTTTCTCCAAATAATTGTAAAACTATTTATGCCAACAAGTACTAGCTAAGAGTCATCATTATCATCATAATCTAAGTCATTTATTCCGTCAATTTAAGATTAACTTTTATATTTGGAATTGACAAATTATTTCTATATGCCAACCCTCTATCTAACATTCATAGGACTTAAACCAAAACCTTTAGACTATAACAAGAAGTCTCTTATCAGTTGTGTTATGGGTTTTTAATTAAGTACTCGCAAAGAGTGTTATGAATTTACTGGCTATTTTTTTTTTTTGAATGAACAGTTAGTAAAATTTCATTCAGTGGCTATTTAAGGAATAGATTATACGATTATCATGCTACTAATCTTGTGTAATATGTTTCTTTGTTGTCTAGAAACCACATTCAAAAGTCAGATGAAGGTTTTTTTTTTTTTTCATTCGAAATGGAGATGATTTGAAGTCTTTAAAATTTACTATAACAACTACATATAGGCATAAGCTAAATTCTTATTACATGTATCTTTATAAAAATTATATTTCAATCCACTTTTTGCTTTATGTTAGTTAAAACTTACCAGTAAAGAAAAAAAATTACGGGAATTACAAGCATTAATCTTTTAATGATAATGAAAGGTGCCACATGCTATGGATAGAAAGTGACCTTTAGATCTTTGAGTTTGGCACAAACGAAGGACTGCTTCTGTTTTAAACTCTAAAAAAAGAATGAAAACATTTTGCCAACACCATTGACTTAGTAATGTATCATCGATTATAGTTAATGTTAACAAAGACAATTATAATTAGTGATAAAATAGCTTCAAATGCTTAGATGAGCACATCTGTTAATAAAGCTAATCTATTTCTTATTCATTGACAACTACAGTTCATTGATAGGCTGCCGGGTATCACCTTAGTCTAGGAGTTAGAGGTGAAACAAAACACAATCCGCTTACTAGAGAAATCAATGGGTTTGAACTATGTATTTTTATATCTCGAGTCAGATTGGGTTGAGAACAAAAAACCACAATGAAATTTGGGTCATCGACCCAAACCGACCCGAGTGCACCAAGTTATAGAACAACACTTGGGTTGAGTCGGGTTAGAAATTTAGATTGGGTCGAGTTGAGCAATTGGGGTTGGATCGGGTCGGTTTCAATGAGTTTTGACATGAGTTAGATTGGGTTTATTGAAACTCGACCCCTAACTAACTCGAGTTTCAACCCTACTAAGAGTGAAAGTACCAGCAAAAATATTGTATATTATTTTTAGGCTAATCCAAATATCTAATACATTATAGCTGTATTATATATGACATATTTAGTCAGACATCGTTGATATTGGACCAATAATCATTGAAAAGGTTGTATATCCTTAATATAATTTACATTTTTAATTAAAATATTTTTTAAGTTCATACAATCATGTATCATTAATATACTGCTAATATGAAATGTATCATCAATATGTCGATATTTGACCGTATTAATTTCAAATTTTGACTCCTATACTAGTCGGAATAAATACAGTGTTGGATGAAAATTACATGAAATAAATGAGAATTTGCCATCTAATATTGAGAGTTCATCATTGTTGGAGCAATGGAAATATAATTATCATAGAATTGAATAATTGAAAATAGGTGTGAATCTAAATCCTATTAGGCTCAATATGTAACGATTGACAGTCTTGATCAACAATATTCCACATGAAATTTTGTCCTTATTCACTTGGCTCTACCATCTATTTGCCGCCAACCCAACAAACTTCCACATCCAAAAGGGTTTTACAATATTACAAATGGTCCTTTTAGCATATTTTGGTATGATGGTCTCCAATAGGTAATGGTTCCCTTAAATCATTACATGACATGGATGGATGGAAGATAAAGAAGGAAAGGGAATAAATCAATTAATAACAATATACATTCTTTCATCAAATTAATTTTTCACACATCTGATGCTCTAAAAGATCTGAATAGCTTAGTTTTAAAAAAATCAATTCTACATTTATTCCACTTCAATGAAAAAAAAATTATTACTATTTCAAAAATAATTTACTTTTACATATCCTTTTGTATTGGTAGAGTCTTTCTTTCTATCTATTTGTATTTGTTTTACAATTTCTTAGTGAACAAATGCCTGTGCACGACCTAAGGTTGGCATTCAATGGAAATATTTGCTTGAGCTTTAGTTGGCTCAATGGCGAATATTGAGAAGAATGGAAAGACTTTTAGTTAAAAAGGCTTACTTTTGCAATGAACGGCTTCAACTTCTTTACTATGAAGCCTAGTGTTGGACTTCATGTCCCAATCTATTTTTACAGAGTGGCCGGACTTTATTCGTGCATCCAATGTCACTGTCTTACTTTCAGGTGGTAGGGTAATTATAATTATATTTAAGTAATAAAATTATATTTTTAAATCTAAAAAATTTCGACACTTGAAAATATTTTTATCTCTAAATTTGTTACTTTTAGAAACATGTCTTGATTGATTTGATTGAATTATCTCATGTAAAGTAATAATCTATACACATTATTTAGTGATCATTTTTTCTCTATATTCTACAGTGTAAATAATAATTTCAGTCGATATGATAAGTCTCAAACATTCGTATATGATATCAGCTGATATGGCCGATATATCAGCGATATCAGCCGATATTGTTAAATATCGCTGGTTTTAAAATTTGATTCGTTTGTAGGACTGGCCAGTTGGGCCGAAATATTTTTGATTTTAATATTTTTTCAAGAACAAAACTTCTTCCAGTTTTTTATTTTTTTAATTCAGAAAAAAAATAGTTAATATTTTGAAAAAAAAAATAAGAGAGAATCGTATCACTGAGATATCAGCCGATATCTCGGCCAAAATGATATTATTACCCATGTTCTACACCATTAAATATTTTGTCTTTAGAATATAAGATTATATTATTATCATTATTAATATTATTTTTTGTCAAAATTTTATTTATTTACTAACCTTAATTCATAACCTAATATCCCATGGATTATTATGGTTTAAGATTATTACGGTGTCTCCCTCTTTCGTACAGTATCGTCTCTGCTTGCTTTTGAAGATGCTTTCAAAGACATTGAGCGAGTCGAGACTTGAGAGCACTAGAATTCCTGTTTGGTCACAATCATAAAGGAACTCTACGACTTAAAAAAGCACATACCCACAGACATCATTTTAGGGATATTATTGGATGGTCATTCTAACGTGAACAAAATCTTTTAAGTGATTTGGATTTTTGTAGATTTTTTATTTTACCCTTTATGTGTCCATACCAAAAATATATATAAAAAAAAAACTTTTAGCTCGAATTTTTAAACAATATTATTTCTCGACTGATTTTAAAAAAAAGTATCAAAATTCATCTAATCTCTAAATTTTATAAATTCCGGGACTTATTTTAAGTGAAAAATATATAGTTTTAGACTTAAAAAATCGTCTCCAAATAATTTAGGAAAAATAGTTTTCCTTTTTAATTCATTGCAGACGATTTTTTAAGTCCAAAATTATATACTTATCACTTAAAATCAGTTCTAGAGTTCATAAAATTTAGAGTAGATACCTTATTCATAGAAATCGGTTGAGAATCTGTTTGATTTAAAAATCCAGACAAGCACGGGAAAAGCCAAACATTACAGTTGGTACAGTTCATCTCCTATTTCCTGATTTACTGTTCTCTGTGCGTGCCGAGCACTAAAAATCGGTGAAACTTGAGGGTGAGGCCATGTGAAATGAAATTGATGAGTGGGGGAAGATGTAAGGTGAAACTTGGAATCCAATAAGTGACTTGCATGGTCTCTACAAAAAGGAGTGTATGTGAGGCCATGTCTTAGCCATTGATTTCTTCATATGGTTACTGTTGTTTGGAAACAGGCAGACAGAGAAGAGATTGGGATGGGGCTCGTGGACTCCATTCATCCAAAAATGTCACTTCTTTCTTTTAGAATATGAATCAAATGAAAGCAACTCATTATGTAAAGGGCTTTGCTGAGAATGATGATGATTCACAGAGACAGTAAATGGAGTTTATTTCCATTTGGTGAGAGACTTTTACCCCCTTGGGAGAAGTTGGTATTGATTTTCTCCCACACCCCTTACACAGGTGATACCGTGAATGGTCTGATGGATTCAAATAGACTCGTTGAACCTGAACCTGCTCGCCATTTTGGTTGTTCGTGTATTTGATTCGGATTTTTAAATGAAACCGCTTTTCGGCTAATTTTTATGAACAATGTATCAAAATTCATCTATTATGAATTTTATGAATTTTGAAACTGATTTTAAGTGATAAATGTATAGTTTTGGATTTCAAAAATCATCTCCAAAAAATTAAGAGGGAAAACCATTTTTCGTAAAATCGTTGAAAATGATTTTTTAAGTTCAAAACTATACCCCTTTTCATTTAAAGTCAGTAGCGGAGTTCATAAAATTTAGAGTAAATGAATTTTGATATCTTGAAATCGGTGGAGAAACGGCATTGTTTGAAAATCCGAACTAAAAGTTTTTTTTATATTTTTGTTACGGATGAGTGGAGGGTAAAATAGAAAATCCACAGAACCCGTGTCAGTTAAAAGATTTTTTGCCCGTGTTAGAATGGCCACCCATATTATTATATTATTGGCTATTACTAGTTTTAAAGTTTTGAGTTTTTATTAAAATTTTATCAAGAAAATATTAAAAATTATGAAATATATAATAATAAATATAGATTTAAAATTGAAACGACCACTAATAAATTTATCATTCAGGTACAATTATACTACAAAAACGAAATTGTTTTAGTAATTATTTAAAAAACAAAATATAATTTATAATCTAATATTTTTAAATCATAAAAATTCATCCAATATCTATAAATTCATTGATAAATAACATTATCAGTTGAAAAATAGATTTAATAATAGAAGCTGCTATTTTCTTCTCATAACTTTATATAATAGTATTAAAGGTTATATATAACAAATAATGTGAAATATATTCATTTAATCTATTTAAAAGTTTTTATTTTAAAATATATATCTTTTATGAGTCCATAAATATTGGCAGCTGAATTTTAACACATATTTCAAGGTCTTTTTATGTGAAAAAAATTTGTTTTTATATTCAGCCATTCATTTTTATCACCTTTAGATAAATAAAATATATTTAAAAATAAAAATTTATACTTAAGTAGATTGAATAAATATATTTAGGTAGCTTAGATTACACATGATATTTGTGCTTATTTATGAGCTCTACACCCATCAAGGATCCAAATATTGGTCGATATGATACGCTTTTAAAACTTTATTATAATATGATTCTTATAGACTGATACCATTTTTTCTACCTCAAGGCCACATGTTACAGTAGTAGGAAAAAAAAACGCCATAGTAACATTGAATCCTTCCTCACCTTGAAGACCCATAATACAGAAATGACAATTCTACCCTCATTAAGCTAAGCTCCGAGTCTATATTATATGGTGGAGGTAATAATGATAATACGAGAGATGATGTCAATGATTATGAACTTAAAGTAAAATTATAAAAATGATTTACAAAATAATAAATAACTTCATACATATCTATGTAAAAAAAGGTCAAAGCACCTATTTAGCATAAAAAAATTTAGTAGAATATCAATAGAATTGTAAAATGAAGTTAAGATTAAATATTTTAGAATAAGAGCAAATCTCAAGTAGATGTACCTGATAACCTACGCAATGGTTATACGTTATTATTCTGCAGACTTATATCTGGAGCCCGACAAATGAGTATAGATACCTTAGTCTTTTTTAATAAAAGACTTCAATAAAAAATGGCTAATTGTTACTATTTCAAAAATAAAGTACTTTTGCGTATCCATTTTGTATTGGTAGACTCTTTCTTTCTATCTATTTGTATTAGTTTACAATTTCTTAGTGAACAAATGCCTATGCACGACCTAAGGTTGTCATTCAATGGAAATATTTGGTTGAGCTTTAGTTGGCTCAATGGCGAATATTGAGATTTGAGAAGAATGGAAAGACTTTCACTGAACAAAGGAATACTTTTGCAATGAAGGATTTTACTCCACGCATTGGGTATATGTTGTATTTCTCTTGTTAAACTAATCCACCAATCAACTTCTATACCGTTAAACCTTAGTGTTGGACTGCATCACCCAATCTATTTTTATAGAATGGCCACTACTTTATTGGTGCATCCAATATCATTGACATTCTTTTACGTGGTAGGGTTTATTTTTAATATAATATTTTAAAAATTAATTTTATTTAATTAATAAATTTATTTTCTAAATCTATAAAATTTCAACAATTCAAATTATTTTATCTTTTAATTTTGTTATTTGAAAAAAACGTTTTGATTGGATTTCCAATTTTACCGTTTGCATGAAAAGTAAAATCGGCTCACCAACCCTTCGCATGAACAGTAAATCGGTTCGTCGAAATTCATACGAACAGTAAATCGGCTTGTTAAAATTCGCATGAACATTTAATTGGCTCACTGAAATTTGCATGAATAGTAACATCGGCTCTCTGAAATTCATATGAACAGTAGAACGGCTCGCCAAAATTCACATGAACAGTAAATCGACTAGTCGAAAATTCGCATGAATAGTAAATCGTCTAGCCGAAATTTACCTCGGTTAGCCAAAAATTTACAGCTCGTACGAAATATCCGATTTCACTGTTCATGCAAAGTGTAAAATCGGAAATCTACTAATTCCCGTATCTGGTTATACAAACCTCCCGTGAGAGAATCACTACCCTATTTATAATTATTAATATTTATATTTCTCAAAATTTCATGGATTATCATTTATTAACCTTAATTTGTAATCCCAATATCCCATGGATTATTATGGTCTAAGATTATTCGAGTGTCCCGGCTTCGTACTTTGTACAGCATCTCTCTGCTTGCTTTAGAAGATGCCTTTCAAAGCCAGTAAACATGTTGACTTTAGACCACTAGAATTCCTGTTTGGAGCCACAGCCAACCGATACTATTTTGGGGATATTATTGGCTATTTACTAATATTAATATTGGATATATTTAAATTTTGAGTTTTTATTGGAATATTATCAAGAAAATCTGGCGGAAATATAATATTAAAAATAATAGAAGTATATAATAAAATATAAATTAAAATGAAATTTGAAATTGAAACAATCACTAATAAATTTATGATTAAGGTACAATTATACTACAAAAATAAATTGTTTTAGTAATTATCTAAGAAACAAAATAAATTCATCATTTAATATTTTTTGAACCACAAAATTCCATCCAATATCACATAAGTTCATTGCTAAATATTATTATTTAGTTGAAAAACAGATTGAATGACAAAACCTGCTATTTTCGTCTCATGATTTAATATAATACAATTAATTTTTTTATATAACAAATCATGTGAAATATACTCATTTAATCTATTTAAAAAATTATTTAAAATATATTTTATTTTTTTTACATGAGTCCATAAAAATTGACAGCTGAATTTTAACACATATTTCAAGGTCTTTTTATATGAAAAAAATTTGTTATCATATTCAGCCATTCATTTTTATCACCTTTAGATAAATAAAATATATTTAAAAATAAAACTTTATATTTAAGTAGAATTATTAATTATATTTAAGTAGCTTTGTATTACACTTAATATTTGTGCTTATTTATTAGCTCTACAAATGGCCACATGTTATGGTAGTAGGAAAAAAAATGCCATGGAAACATTGAATCCTTTCTCACATTGAAGACCCATATTACAGAAAAACATAGACATGCAATAACAATTCTTCCCTCAATCAATTAGTCAAATGTTAATTTGAAAGACCTTCAAGTTATACCGACATGGCA
Source organism: Chimonanthus praecox (assembly GCA_022113865.1). Taxonomy (NCBI): domain Eukaryota; kingdom Viridiplantae; phylum Streptophyta; class Magnoliopsida; order Laurales; family Calycanthaceae; genus Chimonanthus; species Chimonanthus praecox. The sequence continues at coordinate 49,780,029 of CM039092.1, read as the reverse complement.
GTAGTGGTAATTTCCCCTTCCTGCAAATACAAGAAACCATCCGCAAACTTTATATATCAAGTAAGTCTAAGAGGAGTTCAATCCAAGACCTCTAAAGCAATTCCAAAACTTAGAACAGCTGTGCTAAGCTATCCAAAATAATAAATAATTTTGTACATATCTATGTGAAAAAGTCAAATCACCTATTTAGCGTAAAAAATATAAAAGAATATCAATAGAATTGTAAAATGAAGTCAAGATTAGATAGTTTAGAATAAGAGCAAATCTCAAGTTTAAGTAGATGTATATGCAAAAGGTTTATAATCTGAGTAATGGTTGTACAACATTATTGTCCAGACTTATATTTGGAGCCGGGCAAAATGAGAATAGTGATGGGTTTGTTGGGAAGATGTATGATTGAATATATTGTCCGACAAAATTAACTTTAGAGATTAAAAATAATTTTTAACTTAGATCAAATATTGGGGATCTTAAAAGGAATGGCTTGATTGATACATCTTTCATGGGACACATATTCAGCACATAACTTTACAACAAATCCACTCATGTTTTTAAAGGCCTAAAGTTAAGGCATTAAAAATATTTTAAAATTGATTAAATTTTAGAATTTTAAAAATCATGGCTTGATTAATCCATTTTTTTTGGGCCGTGCAGTCAAGCCCAACAAATACACCACCTTCCCATCTGTAAGTGAGTACAATAATATCACGTAACCCATGCATAGGCGATCATTTTACATGTGAATGTAATAAAGAAATCTTCTAAAAATATTTATGCCCTTAACATAAAAAATATGATTTAAAGCCTTCAAACTTATTAAATTTAATCATAAAGTGCACTATTATATTTTTTTTAGTCATTTTGACACAACTTTTCTCTATTTTTGGATAATAATATAATATGATAAGATTGAACAAAATCCTTCCCACCTCTTATATCCAATCTTGAAATCTTTTTTCCTAATTTTATTCATTTTCAAATAACTTTTGTATCTTTTACAACTAATATGATAAAGGCAGGTCAACTCTTTCAAATGCTCCAAATAAAATCTTAATTTCTCACTTTTAGCTTTTTATGACTTTTTCCAAATTTGTTGCATGCTAACATGGAAGAAACCCACAACCTTTTAATGAACAAATGGTTAATATTCATTTTTATTAATTTCTATTTTTAATCATTAATTTCTAATTTCTAATATTAAAGCTTTCCACTTTTAATTTCATTTTTATTAAATATATTTTTAAATTTATTAGAACATTCTTTTCAAAATAAAACACTAAAATGATCGAAACAACAAAGCATTTTGCTTCAGAAGTTAACTAAAACAGTCTTCAAATAATTTAACATGTAAAGGTTGGATTAGAAGCAAAATTTAGAGTAGGCCGTATAAAATATTCATTAATAAGAAATATTCCATTTCATTTAATTGTGATTTGCAGTTTGATTGTCATTTAAGTGTGTGATTGGCAATTCAGCCAAGTCCGATGGTCTCGAAGGAAAGCTCTTAGTACTTTTACTCCTTAAAATGACGACACTCTTGTCTCCACTAAATGCAGCTAATCAGGTATCAAATGACTAATCTGTCCAAAGTCGGGTCTATAAGAACGCCTCTCTTGTATAATCCTTCGTGTACTTTTTTTTCTTCTTCATTTTCTCTCTCTTTCTCTTTGATCATGAAGAGGATCCAGAGTCATCTTGCAGCTCTACTCATCTTCTACTCTCTACTCCTTCCTTCTATTGTCTCTGCAGACTGTGAATGCGAGGCCGACACAGAAGATCGTGACAAAAAAAAGGCTTTGTATTTGAAGTTAGCAGCAATTGCTTCAATCATCACGGCAAGTACGGTTGGTGTGTGTCTTCCAATTTTGGGAAGGTCGATTGATGCCCTTCGGCCGGAGAAAGACATGTTTTTCATGATCAAGGCCTTTGCAGCCGGAGTAATACTGGCAACGGGCCTCATCCATGTGCTGCCGGATGCATTCGAAAGTCTAACATCCCCATGCCTGAAGGAGAACCCGTGGGGGAAGTTCCCTTTTGCGGGATTCGTTGCCATGTTATCCGCTATTGGGACGTTGATGGTTGATACTTTTGCCACCGGTTATTATAAGCGACTGCACTTCAATGAGAGCAAACAAGTGAGCATTGAGAACGTGGAGCAGGAGAGATCCGGCGAACATGCAAACCATGTCCATATGCATACCCACGCTACACATGGGCATACCCATGGTTCTACAATCACGGCACAGGATTCATCCACTTCTGATCTTCTCCGGCACCGAGTCATATCGCAGGTAGTCATGGTCTTTGTATCTTGATGATTGAGTTGTGTTATTTTTCCTACAGTTTCGGAACAAATTCTCATTTAATGGTGTTTGCAGGTTTTGGAATTGGGTATAGTGGTTCATTCCGTAATTATTGGAATTTCGTTGGGTGCATCTCAAAGTCCATCCACAATAAAGCCTCTCGTTGCTGCGTTGAGCTTCCATCAATTCTTCGAGGGCATGGGACTGGGAGGATGTATAGTCCAGGTATGTAAATGAATTATTAGAAACACTCACCTGAGTCCGTTTCAGAGCCAGGTTCCGATCATGGACTTACGGGTTATGGACCTGTGGGTTATGTGAAAATAATATGTGTCTTCTTTGTAAATTAAGAATAGACCCTAGACTTTATTTATAGAGAAACATAAATACAAATATAGAGAGAGAATTAAATAAATAAGGAAAAGGCCTAAACTTAGCAAATAAAATATTTGAAAAGCACTAATTTAGAAAAATAATCTAATAATATCTTAACAAATCTAATTATATCTTAACAAAAAATTAAACTGAGAACTCTCTTTTTAAAAATCATGTATAATTGTGAGCTTGGTTTTAAACAGATAATGATAAATACTTATTTCAGAGAACCAATTGAATTAAAGTACAGACAAAATTTAGATTCTTTTTAGAGGTATTTTAAATATATTTGTGATCTCTTTCCATGATTTTGCATCATATATAAATATTCCCATGAGATGTGGAATTTTAAAGCCATTTAAACGAGAGTAAATTTGAAAGGTTATTGATTTGTGCATTCATACTTTTTTTAATGGGATTGACGACATCATAATATTTTTTATTTTATTTTTTAAGTGAAGAGTAAAATGTAAAAAATATGAAAATTACATCACCTAATTCCCTGCCATAATAAAAGTATCTTCTATCAATTTTAAAATTAAATTTATACTGTTCGAATCCATACTTTTAATTATTATTTCTTAAAATTTCATTTTCAAACTATCCAAATTTAAAGCCTAGTCGAAATTGGTACATTTGATGCTTCCTGATGTTTAAATGCTGGCCAGAAATAGTTAATTTTATGCCAAAATACTGACAAAAGTTTTATGTGGGTCTCATGTAATAGGTCCTTTAGAAAATTGTATGTTTGAGCAAGGTCTACCAAAAATTATCTTTTTTTTTTTGGATTTATGCGTGGAAAACTCAATCACAGTTCTATTAAAAATTTTACAGGTGAGTCCATTACTCCTAAAGCACACCAAGATTAGGCCATGAGGATTCGAACCCGCAACCTCCCACTTTCTGAGATGGGAGATAACTTGTTTTTTAATCACATAATTCAATGACATGAAATCATTTTATATTTTAAAATTTGCAAGCTTAGGTAGGATGACCCATGATCATTATGTTAGAAGGATCTACATTTTAATATGGGGCAAAAAATAAATTATCTTGATTAAAATGATAATCACATTTTTAGCTCTCAAAATTTTAATGATTTTAAGTTCTTCTTAAAAAATTTAAATGATAATACTCAAAATATAACTTAAAAGAATTATTTTTAAATCTTAACTTTCAAAAATATAGTTTGTTTGCTTTTGATTAAAATACTTACATTAAATCTGATATTTTTATCTCGTATTTATAGGTAGACCATCTAAGTAGATTCATTTCTGTCATTGATAGAGAGAACCCATTACTGGACAGACGAGAATATAGAGAATGGTAGAAAAGTACAGAACAACCTGTTTTGGTGGGGTCGGGCTAACCTGTAAAGCCCAATGGACTTTGGGCGGCGGGCTTGAGCTTCCAAAGAGCATAGCCTGGCTCGGATCCGGCCCATGAACACCCCTACCCAATTCTACTACTACTCCTATGCCATTTACAATGTAAATCTGTCATTTATTTTTCAGGCAAAATTCAAGGCACGGTCGACTGCTATTATGGTTGTATTTTTCTCCTTTACAACTCCTGTGGGTATTGCACTGGGCTTTGGAATATCATCTGTTTACAACGAAAACAGTCCGATGGCTTTGATCGTTGAAGGAGTTTTCAACTCTGCATCATCTGGAATCTTGATATATATGGCACTTGTAGATCTTCTAGCATCTGATTTCATGAACCCAAGGATGCAGAACAGTGGAAAGCTACAATTCTGGGCAAATGTCTCTCTACTTCTAGGGGCTGGCCTTATGTCACTCATGGCTAAATGGGCTTGAATGTATTATATGTCTACTGTTATCATTTCCATTTTTAATTTTATTATTACATTTGTACTTTCATGATAAATTTTCATGATAAATTAATTCTTATACATGTCATTTCCTCTAATTTCTACATAGATCGATAGAAATATTCTACCATTATACCGTTGCATAGAACGCATATATTTTCTAAATAGGTGCGAGTGTGATTAGGAGGGACATTGTCATGAACATTTTTATTGAAAAATGTTTGATAAGAAATAACATTAGGATATTTTGTTACATGCCGTTTCCTCGAGTTCCCTGTCTTCCTCTCTCGAGTTCCATGTCTTCCTCTTCTTCCTCTCTCTCTTCTTCTTCCTTGTTCACTCTTCCCTCCTTTCTCGTTCTCCTCCCTCTATTTTATTTCTCTCTCTCTCGTTCTCCATCCTTTGCTTTTTGTATGCAAGTGGCGCCTCTGTCGTTCCGCTTCCTCTTCCTCCTTTCTCGCTCGATTACTTCACCTGGGTCTCTCTCCCTTTCTTCTCGGTCTCCTTCTCTTTCCTTCTTCCTCTTTTCCAATCGCAATGCCTCATTCCTCAAATTGGGTTACTGGATTTTCGTCCAGGTCTCCCGAACTTTCCTCTTTCGTTGTCTTCGGCTTCCCATGGCGTGTCTTCCTCTCTTTCCTCCTTCATGTTCCGCTTTTCTATGCTCTCTGAGATCTTCTCTCGGTCTGTCAAACAACACCATCTTGAGTTCTCCTGAGTTTGGTTTTCTTCCAAAACAGGTCCACCAAGTTAATTGGCCTTGCTGCCACGTTGACACGCTTGGTGTGGTCAAATGGGTGTTGAGGTGGCAGTGACGTGGAATTTGAGTTGATTTATTGGACTTTTGGGCCCACGAAGGGTTAAATGGGTTCGGCTCCAAAGCTAGTCCATACACAATCGAGTAGGGTGAATTAGGCTTTTGAGACCCAACAGTTGTCTAAATGGGTTCGGGCCCAAATTGATGCAAATGGACTCATATTCGGGTACAAATGAGTAATGTGTTTTGTCTGGGACTCTGGGTCCCAACTTTCCTCCATCGATCTGCGCATGGATTTGGAGTACGATTTAGTCAACTTTATCTAATTGAGTCTTGGTACCATCGAATTGGACGCCCACATCAATTTCTCTTATTAAGTCTGGGTTTTGCTTTGTTATTAACATTTGTTTCAGTAGGTTCTCCCATTCCAAAACTGGTGGGCACAATGGAAACACCTTCCATTTTGGGTGTCTAATTTCGTTCCATACACGCCCATGCATAGTCATGGCCTCGGCCTTGTTATTTTTAAGTGGACACCTGCCATGTTGGGATCCAAATGGGGTCCGTTTGGACAGTGATGGCATTTCGAGGTGAGTCATTATGACAGCAAACGGGCTTATTTTCACGGGCTTTTGAGGCCCAATAGTCTCCCAAATGGGCTCTTAGTCCATTTGGGCTTATTTTTAAGTGGATACCTGCCATGTTGCCATCCAAGTGGGGTCCATTTGGGCAGTGACTCATGTCATTTCGAGGTGAGTCCATTATGACAGCAAACGGGCTTATTTTCACGGCCTTTTGAGGCCCAATGTCTCCCAAATGGGCCCAAGCCCAAACTGAATTAATGGGCTCTAATTCGAATGCTAATGGGTTTCATTGAGATGATTTAGAGGCCCTCTCTTTCCCTCCATCAACTCTATGTTCAATTAAGGTCAAAAGTAAATTCATATGGCCCCATTTTCGTCTAATGAGTTTTCTCTGATTTCACCCAATTCAAATGGGATTCCGATGGCCACATCAGGTCTACGTTGGTCTCATGTAATAGGTTCATTGAACGTGTCTATGATTAAATATGAGATCTACCAAAAATTACATTGATAAAATAATTGAATGCATATATTTTACGCTCTCCATTATGAGATAACTTTAAATTATTACTTTAATCTCTAAACTTTTGTACTCCAAGATGGGACCATTTTGGCTTCATGTATTGTATTTGTCGAAAAAGCTCTAAAAGTTCAATAAAGTCGTATCTATTAAGTTACTTAAATCACCTTAGGCAATGAAATGACCCGACCCGAAAATTAGAAATTATTTTTGAAAAATAAACCCTTAGACACGTGAGAATAAAGCTCATGTACGTAGGAGTGTGTTGGAAACCTCCCCGTAGGACCCCCAAGAACTTGGAGAAACTTAGGAATTTCTCTATTGTCATCCTCGAAGGCTCGAGGGAGTCTAAAGCTTGGTCTCGAGGGCTCAAGCATGTCCCTAAGGGTCCAGCCAGAGAGCAGTTTTGACAGACAAAGAAACTTAAATCAGCCTTAGCCCCGAGGGCTCGAGAGAACTTTGAGGGCTTGAGGGTGAGGGTTGAGCAATTTACAAACAGAAGAACTGGGAGATCGACTCTCAGGTTTGAGGGCTCGAGGCATTCCCGATGGCTTGAGACTGCGCGAGATTGACTTATATTTAAAGGCTCATTTGCAAACTGAGACCCACTTCCACTCACCCCATCTCCTTCTGAGCTCTGTGAGAGCTCCTCCCAGCTAAACCCTAGCCATCTTTCTCTCTTTCCTTCCTTCCTGTAGAACCAAGGGACGCAAATTGCCATTCTCCTCCTACTTTGTTGCCGTTTAAACACGCCTAGTTTCGTCGTTTCTCCAATATGAGACAATTTGTTTTATGGACACACGTCCTATTTGCCGGGAAATTCATCGGCTTTATTTGGAGGATTCTGATTTGTCCACTCTATTTACTAGCCTTTATGGTTTCAGCCATTTGTTTACTGGCCTTTATGGCTTCTGACTTTTTATTTGGAGGACTTTGATTCGTCATCACTGTTTGCTAGTCTTTTCGATTATGGTTGATCGATGTGATGCCTTCAGCCATTCTTGGCATGTACTATGCCATTATTTTCAGGTCATTTGTTGCCTGTGTTTATCGCATATTGCAATCATTGTTTTTGTCCGACCATTGTTTAACGGCCACTACCATTGTACGTGCCATTCTCTTTTTACAGGCCACTATTTGTGTTTGCCGCCTGCTATTTTGCAACCAGTCAGTGCGCTGCCTCTTCAACAATTTTTGCAGCCAATTAGTTTGTTACTAACAAGTCTTCGGCCAGTTGGTGTGCCACTTTTGCACTTCACCTGTCGTTTCTTCACGTTCCAAGCTTCGCGTTCATTCACGCTTCAGCTTGCCGGGACTTGTTGGAATATATTAGACTTCGTGTTAAATTAGGACTTTAAGTTTGAGTTAATCTCTAATTTAGAGATGTATTTGATTTATAATTAGCTTATAGTTTGTGTTTGATTATGATAGCCCTAGCGTCGGCTAGAGGATATATAAATACATCTAATAGTATAGGATATTGAATACAATACATTTTATTATTTTCTATATGGTATCAGTCAGAATAAATCCTCTTGAGTGAGCCTTCAATACACATGTGTCTTCTTTTCTCCCTCTGCCAAAAGAGATAATCGGCAGAGGGAAGGAGGGATATCTTGTTCAAGTTATTTATTTTTTCTTTCCTGTTGTTGCTTCTGAAAGAGATTGGACACTTCAAAAACTCCTGTTCTCTTTGCAGTCTTTTTTCTTGTGGCTGACTGCAGACCAGCGTCGACATCCTACTTCCACTGCCTATAAAACTGGTTGCATCTTGAGACCTCGCCTGCTGCCTTGTCGTTTCTTACTTTCTGTTGTTGCTTCTGCTTAGATCAGATCTGGGTCATCGGACAAATACCATATTTGTGATCAGTTGTTGATATCATCCATTGCTAGTAGACCAATCCAGCCCCCATCGCTGCAAGTTGAGCACTGAATTATTACATTTTTACCCCTGATTTTGTATATATCACATGCATTTAATGTCATTTTCTAGTTTTGTAGATAAAAATGGAAAGTTAAGGAAAATAATCTTACAATAGTGGATAATTACAAGTTTGGTGCTTAATTCGGAAGACTTGAAATTTTTATGATTAATTTCACTCCACTTTTAGGGTTTTCATGTAAATTGGTTAGTTTAGATCCGGTTATGAGAGTCTAGATTAAATCAATGTTTAGATTTTAAAGTGGTGAAGTTAATCATTTAATTTTAGAAGAGAAAACCTGCAATTCAAGAATCAAAAGCTGAAATTCAAGATTAATGGGCCAGAGTTCCACTTCAATTGGGCCAAGCTAAGCTTCACAAGCAATATTGGGCCAGGCCACAGGTACTCCATGCTCATATCACAGATGGGCTAGGCCAATGTACACTCCAAAGTCCAACAAACGTCCAAGTTCTCAAGCTCAAGTCCAAGATCCACTGGAGGCCCATGTGCTCATTCTAGGTCCAAAATCCAAGTCCATAACCCAGTCACACGTCTAAGCCTTGTCCATTTCCTTATCAATCCACACCACCCAATCTCCCCTCCAATGCAATCTTAACCACTTATCTTCATCCCTTAATCCTAACCATTCATCTCATTAATCAAAATTAGGTAAAAACCTAGAGCCACCTATCAAATCCAACCCATACATTCATGACATCAGATCTTGGCCATCCAACCTATCCATCACCTAGATCAACTTTAGGACCATTGTCATCCATACATCATTTCACCATCCATCCATTTAGATCAACCATCACTCATTAAAGCCATTAGATTTAGGACATTTCATCACAACCCTCCATTTCATGCATACATTTTAGGTAAACCCTAGAGCCTCCATGCTAATCCATTGCATACATATATCATGTTAGATCTAGGCCATTCATTCTATCATCCATCTATCTTAACATTTAAATCATAACCCTTAATTAGGAAACTTACCATTCATATAATTTATTTCACCCAATAAACCTTAGAGCCATTAGATCTTAATCCAAAGTAATCTAAGTCATTCATTTATAAAAATCCTAAGATTAAGAATAAAGCCAAAATCCCATCTAGGTTCATGCCACATCACCTACACCTCATGATCTCGTCCACACAACCACTCCACACGATTTTGCACAATCTCTCTCCCTCCGTGCGAATTTCACGAGTCCATATCCTAAGCCACATCACCTTCCATGCATCTAACCATCCATCTATTTTAGCTTTTAATCATGACCATTCATATCAGTGCATGCATTGCATAAACCCTAAGTCCACAACACCAAATGCGACCAAGCCACATCCAAACCCTATATTTTCTCTCTCTCCTTTTCTTTCTCTCCAAGCTATCTTGCATTCCATGTCACCCACCATCCAAGCAACCTAGAATCCGCCGATGCCTGTTTTAAACCCTTGTTTTCAATCTTAAATCCCATCCATCCAAATTCCATGAGATCTAATCCAAGCCATTCACCAATAACTTAAACCAAGATTAAATCACAGCCGTCCATTCCAACCCTGAGCCTATAAATAGAGCATTGAGCCAACAGTGAAATTCGAATTTGACCAGGAGCTCAAGAGGACCAAAGGTTGAGGAGAAAAGATCAAGAGACAAGAAGACGGGAGGTCCCACACGATTTTACAAGTAAGAGTTGTAAATTTACGTCTTCATTTTGTTGTACTTAATTTTATAAATGTCTGTGCTTGAATTCTTCCATGAAATAAATAAGAGATATTCTTTTAGAATCTTGAAAAGTTCAATTGTTTAGACTTTTTTTTTATACTCTCTTTTAATTTAATTTTGTATTCTTTGTTTAATTAAAGGACTTAGGTTATAAGTGTTAAATCTAAGAACTAGACTTTAATTAGATTAAAGATTATGAATTTTAATTAAATGGTGTAAATTGATATTTGAATTCTAAGCGTGAATTTCAGATCCCGATCACTTATTTGTTTATTTATTTTGGGCGACAAGAGAAGAATTCCATAACCACCTTTAAATTATGCATTTATTTATTTTGTCATTTACATTATTTGTCAATTTATTTTCTGTCTTTAGTTACATTAGCCACTTTATTTGTTTGTTATATAAAAATTGTTCAATATATGTTTTTGTTATGAATCTTGTATATTTAATTTTTAATTCTTTAATTCTTTGTATTCAAACTCTCTCTCTCAAAATTCTTTAACTAGGGTTAGAGTTATGATATTTTGATCTTAAAACATGAGATTTTAAATTAAAATGAGACTACCATTATTCATGTTTCACCAAGTTAATAAAAAAGAAGAATGATTTGATTCTCGACATGTTAAATTCATAAATTAGATAATAGTGGTGTTAACTTTAGTTCACTAAGATCTAAATTAAAATTGTAATTTCATGAATTCGATTTCTTAAGATCACATATTTTAAAAGGTACCAATTTAATTTTAAACATATATTTTGTGGATTTCCTTTGGGTTCGACCTCACACTCATACTGTTGTACTATATATGGTTCATGCGCTTGCAAGATTTATAAATGTAAAAGTTGCACATCGACACTGCACCAACCAGATCTCATTTTAAGATATGGTTTCACTAGCCTCGATCAAACCCATCATCTTAGCCTCTACTCACCACCATTAGCCAAAAATGTCATGTGGACGTTGTTGATCCCCAATCAAATCTCTCGTTGCATTGCAACCCTTGCTGCCTCTGTTTGCAACCCCAGGAGTCCCTGCTGATCCAGATCTCATTGTTGCAACCAGATCTTCCTTTGCTCTGCAGCCCACCTTTGCCATTCAATCCTTCAAGACTTGGGCTGTCTTCAATCGCCATTGCCGTTCACAGATTTGGCCCTTTCAGGTTGCAATTTTCTACTTGTGATTGTTGTCGAAAAAGGGGGACAAACTTCCATCTTGACAAAGCCAAGGCTCTTTAATCCATTATTCTCCATATTTTTTTTTTGTTTGCCGTATCTATCAAAATTTTGTTACCTTACTATTTCACATTCTCCAATGTTTTGATGTTTCTTCTTGCCACGATCTACCAGCTCTGTGCCAAAAAGAAAGGGGGAAAGCTAAAGAAAGGGATGCAAATTACCCTTCTCCTCCTACTTTGCTGCCATTCGAGCACGCCTAGTTTCGTTGTTTCTCTAATATGAGACGACCTGTTTTTTGGACACACGTCCTATTTGTCGGGAAATTCATCGGCTTTATTTGGAGGACTCTGATTCGTCCACTCTATTTGCTAGCATTTATGGGTTCAACTTTATTTACTAGCCTTATGGCTTCAGCCATTTGTTTAGTAGCATTTATGGCTTCAACCTTTTTCTTTACTGGCTTTATGGCTTCAACCTTTTTATTTGGAGGACTTTGATTCGTCCACACTGTTTGCTGGCCTTTCCGATCATGGTTGATCGATGTGATGGCTTCAACCTTTCTTGGCACGTACTATGCCGTTATTTCAGGCCATTTGTTGCATATTGCGATCATTATTTTTGTCGGACCACTGTTTTACGGTCACTGCCGTTGTCTGTGCCATTTTCTTTTACAGGCTTCCATTTGTGTTTTCCGCCTGTTGTTTTGCAACCAGTCAGTGCGCTATTTTTTCAACAAATTTTGCAGCCAATCAGTTTGTTGCCAACAAATCTTCGTGGACAATCAGTGTGCCTCTTTTGCAGTTCACCTGCCGTTTCTTCACGTTCCAAGCTTCGCGTTCATCCATGCTTCAGCTTGGGGGGCGTAATGGAATATATTAAACTTAGTGTTAGATTAGGACTTTAAGTTTGATTTAATCTCTAATTTAAAGATGTATTTGATTTATAATTAGTTTAGATTTTATGTTTGATTGTGATGGCCCTAAGGTCGGCTAAATAGTATATAAATACATGTAATAGCATAGGACATTAAATACAATACAAAGTTTATTTTTTCTACACTTCTAATCACCCATTGCATGTTGGAGATTCGAGTAAGACTCTTCTCAAGCTCCTTCCCAATCGGATCTTCTCTTCTCCAAGGTAATTTCTTCACTCTTCCACTTTCCCTTCTCCTCTATGTTGGATATTTGTTAGGGATTTATGTGGAATGCAATTGGAATAACAATGTAGACGTAGAATGGAGAAGATTACATGAATAAATTTAGAGATTTGTAGTGTGGAGCCTTGCATGGGATGGATGTGAATCAAGAATGGATTTAATTAATTTAATGTACATAATATAATTTTGATGATTAATAGGTATGGAGAATAAACTGTAAATTGTAACTTAGTTCCTAACTTAATTTTATGTCTTGATTTAATATACCATATGTAGTTGAGATAATTATTATGTAGGGTAGATAAAAGTTTAATTTCTAATTTAGTATTTGCATTATGTAATTTAGATGGATATTTTGAAGTATTTTTGTCAAAAACCTTGTGGTTTACGAGAATATTTGGAAATTGTTCAATTATTTGTTTATACTTTCAGTGGCACAAATTAAAAAAATGAAATAAAATGTTACAAGTATATTGAAATATGTCGACTTTATATTTACGTGTATTTGAATAGAAAAGCATTGGATTTACTGAATGATTTCAAACCTGGTTAGCCCCTGAAATTTTAATTAAGTAGGTATTGTGTCTCCCTTGGGTGAAAGACCCTATACCTGATCAAAGTTTTTTATGGCCATAATCCGAGGTGGTCGCCATGAGCGGGGATGAAAATGCTGAAATATGACATCATGATCCTAGTTCTACTTGTATGGGGTGTACTCAGTGGCCATAATCCGAGGGGCTCACCATGATCGAAGATGAAAGCTCTGAAATATGACAGTGAGCTCTAACCAAGAGGGAAACAAGGGGATTGATGTTAAATGGAAAAGGATTTGGTAAATCAGGGAGTTTTGGAAAATGATTTTTGTAAACAGTGTTATTGTTAAAATAAGTTAATAATTTTTTTTTTTTGGGGTTCAATTTAGGTAAGTGCGACCTCATCTCCCTTCGAGAGGAGATCAATAGTTAGCTTCTTCAGGTATGGCTCCTTGTGAGCCTTTTATTAGAAGAATTTTTTTATTTCTCTACTAGGCTTGTGAAGCTCACCCATTTTTACCATTTCAGGGCTAAAGCCCTGGAAGCAATTAACGATTTCCACGAGTTGTCATGAGGAGCCGAATACTTGATAAGATTTTCTTTTATGAAATGTATCATATGGTTCGAAGTTAGTTTAATATTCTATTGAGATGTATTCTGATTTTGATACATTCAAGTACTTTAAGCTTATGTTCTTTATGGATTAATGGGTGTATGAGAATGTTGATATGCATTTATGATGGATGATTTTGGAGGGGACATAAGGTCCCATAAAATATATATGTGAATAGAAAATTATTAGAAGTGTTTATTTGCAGGTTTTAAACAGGTTGAAATTTTTTCAAATGTGCAAAATACAAAAGGGAAGTTAAAATTTCGGCAGAATTTCTTACCTAGGAAAAACAATTAGTTAAACAATTAGAGAAAAAAGTAAAATTATGTCATTTTTCCCAAACATAAGCCGTGTCCAAGGGTTTGGGGCATGGCAAAGATCAAACGTGAGTTCAACAACAAAGAATCAAGATTTTCTTGGTCTTCAAAATGCAACAGATCTGAACTTTATTAGGTAAAATTGAATCAAATCAGCATGCATGAACGACTATCTTATCGGAAAGAAGAATAAGTGAGATTCGGTCAACATCAACACAGTGTAGTGATATTTATTTTCTTTCTCTTTTTTTTTTCTCTTTTTTTTTATTAATAAGGTCTGTAAATTTATGTTAAGATCAAACTTTGTTAGTGCCCCGGCTTTGGCGAGTCCCTATGTTTGTCAATTCCATGACTCGGGAAAAAGCACTTGCTAGAAGCTTGAAAACTTAAGATGATCAAAATTGAAGATTATGCACCACCAGATCAAAACTCAGCATATGGCAATCACGAAAACAGGTATTTGGCCATAGATATTTTAGGTGGCACCCACACCTTAGGATAACTATTCCTACGCTTAGTTGAACAAATGGTAAAATTATAAAAAGCCTAAAGAGGAAGTTTGACAGTGAATTGGAAGCGAACTTGAAAATATCAATTAAGTTCACTATCAGCTTGACCAGTCATTCTCACCGACCCCTCGGTGGAGACAGGATCAACCCATTGTGGTCAAAGACTAGTCAGCCAGATTGATAAAGGTTCTGGAATACTGAACTGTCATTCTGGGTAAGCTTCTGATCGAGAGTCTTGCATGCAGCGATCCCTCAGTGATGAACTTAACGACCCCTAGGGGTCAACGACTCGTCAATGATAACTTATAGTTCTGAAACCTAGAACTCATGTGGACTCTCGAAAAAACAAACATCTCAGTAATTCAAAACCGATTAAGAGTACTAGGATCGACCCCTTAGTAAAAGGCGACAGGTCGTTCTGGATAGGACAAGTTCGGGGAGATGAAACTCTGTCTGCATGGTGTTACCCCAGATTGAGACCCTTGTATGGACAGACCCCTCGGTGCCATAACTGTCAACCCATCGGCGATACAGACATATTGATTAGGTATAAATTATAGCGTTGGGAGTGCATTTAATGTTCAACGGTCTGGTGGTCGAACGAAAATATTCTTAGTCACTAACCCCTCGGTTCGCCCGACCTGTCGGTACATGACAGTTTATGAAACAGGTTGCCTTCTCTATAAATATCAATCCTTGTGCAACTGTTTCACATCCTTTTGGCAAATCCGTTAGACAATCATCATTATCAGTGAGCTTAAATAAAGGCCAGCAAAAGGATCACTCTCTCTCTTGTGCTTACACTTGGGAAATCTAATACAGCCAATCATAGTGATTGAGATTGTGAAAAGAAAGAGAGGGAAAATGATATACAAGTAGGATAGATATTGGTAGAACCAATTTCCTAATCACCCTGAGATTGTGATTGCTCAACGATGGTTACGAGGGTGAACGTCGGGATTAACTAGGGCATATATTGGGTGGATCTTTGAGAAGCACATGTGGTCGAGAAAGAGCTACAAAGGCAAGTGCTTCTTGGTTTTAATTTTGTTGTTAAAACCTTTGTCCTGTGAAAGTGGATTAAGGAGGCTTGACTCAATTTTGTTGTTAAAACCTTTATCCTGTGAAAGTGGATTAAGGAGGCTTGGCTCCGGAACCATTATAAAAAATCTAAAGCATAGTCTCTCGCACGCGTGGTGGGTGGAATTCCCAGCCAATTAAAATAGGTGGAATTCCTATTTTTCATATGGTGGGTGAAATTCTCAGCCGATTGGTGAGGTAGAATTCCTACTCTAATTGGGATTGTGTACGTCACCACTTAGTGAATTTGGGGATAACTCAAGGTTGAGCTAGTCCTAACAGTGGATATAGGTTGGTTAACCGAACCACTTTATGTCTTATGTCCTTTTGTTTGTGGTGTTAGAGCCAATTTCTTATGTTGATTAAATAATCACATTTGGTAACACACACACACACACACTTGATTGAAGTATCTGTTGCATTCTAATTAATCAATCAAGGAATTTTAAAAGGATCAACGTTTTTAAGACTAACCTATTCTTTCTTCCCCCCCCCCCCCCCCCCCTCTAGGGTCAATCTATTCTAGCACCAAAGAGAGAAAACTCTTTTTCAATTGGTATCAGAGCCTCGTGCTCTTCGTAAAGGATCTAATCATCCGAGTTGATCCGTGCTAGAATATTGGCTATGAGAGAAAGTCATGATATTTCCTAACCTCCATTTGAGAAAAATGAAAAATGTTAATTGTTTTCATCAACAAATATGTTTGGAAATAGGTGAATTGAAAGTGTTCTAAACTTATGGAAGAGGTATTTGATTAACCCTCAAATTCCACGACCACTCAGTCCAAAACAAGTAGCTTGGATTTGTGATGAAATGTCTATGCACTTTTATTTAAAACATTGGTAGCTTTCGTCAATGGTGTTTCATAAAATGGTTATGAGAGACTCATGAGATATGAATCAGCATAAGAGGCTGAAAGAATCTACGAAGAAATTGCCTCTTCTAGTCCAATGGATAAAATCACCTATCCAAACCAATCAATGTACCAAGAAGAAAAGGTGACTGATTAAGTTCATCAATTGAGGAAGTCCAAGTTGAATCCCCTAAATGAAGAGGATGGAGTAAAGGAACTTGATGAGGGTGGTGACCTCCAAGTGTCCAATAAGACTGTGTACCAAGAGAGTTTAAAATAGGCTAAGGACCTTCACATGGTAAATTTGAAAAATGCCTAACTCTTTAATCAACTTCAAAATGGAAAATGAAGTTGGAAAATGTCTTGAAGTTAATAATCTGAATTTGGGATCAGATTTGAAGTTGTCTCAAGATATGGTTGCCTAAGGTGATTGTCCTCTCACATTGGGATAACCTCACGGTACAAAATCTGGTATTTTGATTCATATAGTTAAGTGGAAAGGCATCCAAGATCAAAATCAGATTTGATAAAAGGCCATCATGGTGTTGTGGACTTAGATTATATGGATTTTCCATATTTAGTCAACATCTCCAATTTTTTATGTTCATCTTTATTCTTTGATAAAGGTATCAAAGTTGCAAATGATATTTGTGTAATATTTTTGTTTTGATAGAAATTCGAAGAAAAGGACATGTTTTGATCTAATATCTTTAGAAAATATTGACGTACTAGAAGATTGGATACTTGAGTTAGAGTCACACTATTAAACGAGGAGGAACTACAAACTTGGGAGAGAATGACACAACCTACGAGTGTTATAACTCAATTGGAAGTAGTTGATTTGTCTATGACTATTTAAATTATAATAATTGTCGATATATTATTACTTGAATTTTAGATTATATAACATAGAGTTGCATATATAATATTCTCATACATATATATTCTTCAATTTCAGTAAATTTGACGGAGAGGAATCATGGAAATGAAACTGGAAACTTTTTTTCTTTATATGATCAAAATGAAGATGAAGATATTAGTTCTTTTGGAAATAATGATGACTTTGCAATTTAAATATTATTATTTTTGGATATTAACTAATATTGAGTTCTTTAGTTGTTTTGGATATTAATTAGCAATGAGTTGTTGATGGTATTTTGGATTATGAAACTTATTATTTTGATGGTATTATTGGATGATGGCTATTGGATTGTTAGATGAGATTATAGATTATGAAACCTTTTTGCTAGAATGATATTGGATTATTAGTTTTTTTATATTTATAATTTTGTTTGTGAGAATAAGAATATTTTTTTATGAAAATATAACCTTAGTTAATAATTTAACATTATTTATAGTATTATATTGATGGCATGGGTTTGATTGAATTTCACTATGATTCAATTCGGTTGAACCTTTTAACGACCAGACCCGAACACAAGGCTTAGGGCTTAACTCAGCAAGAAATTGTTCGCTTTGGGCCTTTCACACAAGCAATCCAGTACGGTTTTGCTTTTGGGCCAGGGCCCACATGGCCCGACCCAAAACACGTCCTACTTGAGTACAAGTGGGTAACCTCAAATATACGCTCACCCCTTTTCCTTCCTAGTGTTGCACTCGGCTCTAATACCAAATTTGTAACGACCCGACTCGAACACAGGGCTTAAGGCTTGACTCAGTAAGAAATTGTCCGCTTTGGGCCTCGCATACAAGCGAGCCCTCACAGTTTTGCTTTTGAACGGGGGCCCACATGTCCCGACCCAAAATGCGTTTTACTTGAGTACAAGTTGGTAGCCTCAAATATACCCTCACCCCTTTTCCTTCCAAACCAATATGGGACTTCCACATCAGTTTTTTGAAGCAGGATATCACAAACCTTATTTAACCCAACCTTCCTTTGAGACAGTTCGGTAAATGGGTCGATTTTTAAAACATTGGTTTTTGTTGCTACTAATAGTAGTTTTAACTACATAACATCACAACATGGAAATCATGTAACGTGTGTATAAAAAAAAGTAGAGAAATTCAAATTTCTCCTTTGCAGAGGAGCCCATCTCTAGACTAGAGGTCAAAAGTATCCTATGCTGGACTGGAGTGAGAACATATGACTTTGCTGAGGAGCTTGCTAAATAAAGAGTTGATAATGCAAATTGTGGTGGTAGTTATTTATGTATATTTGTATTTGATGCATTTGATGTTAAAGTAAGGACACAACAAATCTAATGTTGTAACGTTTTGTAATGTTTCAGTCTTTTAATATATTCATGTTGATTAGAGTCTAATTGCAAGGTTACATGACTGCAAGATTAGGTTTTGATTTCCACTAAACATTACATCATCCAAGGCTTCAATTTTTGAGTTATTGTTTTAATATTATATTTTTGGTTGATTGCATAAGTTCACATTACTCTGTTTTCCAACTCAATGTCTATTGGTTAGTATAGTGCACGACATACATTTCATATTTGTCATCCAATTTATTTATTTGAACAATAGATCACACAACTAGAATTCTAATTACAGGGTATATATTATGGTTGCATGAAGTAGAAGATGGAGCTTGTCATAGTGTTTCCTAATAATCTATGCAAAGAATATGAAATTTGTTCTAATAATTATGCTTTCTGGTATTCATGATGGTGTTTGAACCATGTAGGCATCGATGTTTTTTTTTTTGGTCAACACATAGAGACAGTTCTTATGCCATGCCTTTAAGGGAGCACTCTGATCATGGCTTTTTTTTTTTTTTTTTTGAAATGGTTCATATGTATATTAATATAAAGAGAGTACCAGCAATGCAAATACAGACTACATAAAGAGAAAAAGAAATAGCTACATGCAAACAAAGCACAGGAAAATAAAGGCCCACTTCAAAAACAAACAAATTGGTCAGACACCACTATAACTCAACCAAGATTAACACATTCTTTCCATGTATGAAGGATGTCGAATATAGAGATATTCTTAAATTCCTAGAGGGATACATCCCACGATGCACAATTGCCGAGGGTACGTCTTGCCACCGAAGCACTGGACTCAGCAATAACTTTGAAGATCCGGTTATTACGTTCCTACCAAAGACTCCATATAGTTGCCACAGAACAAAGCATTTAGGGGAGATTGAAATAATGTCCACGCAAAGGACAACTCCGCCACTGATGCAGGCATAGCCTATGCAACACCAAACTGATCCAATACAACATTCCACAATGTGGAAGAGAAAGAGCAATGGATGAGCAAGTGATTTGAATCTTCGGATGCTCGAAGACAGAAGGGACATGCACTAACTATTATTTTCCTTCTTTTCTTTAAGTTATCTTGGGTCAAGATTTCCCCAAATCAACAGTCCAAACAAAGCTAATTGCCCTGGGAGGAGCTTTGAAAGACCAAATTTTAGGGTTGACAGTAGCTGTACCAAAAGTAGACGATGTCCAAGAGTAGAAAGACTTCACCAAAAAAATTCCAGTATTTTCTGGCCACCAAACAATACTATCCTCTACACTGCTGCTAATTCTGTATGATGATAAGGATTTGAGGAGATACAAAAAGGCATATGTTTCTGCATCTGACAAGTTACAATGAAGAGAAATGTCCCACACAACTTGGTTACCCGTCAAGGAGTAGAAATGTGATCTGGTCCCAAAAGGACTAAGGGAGAGATGGTAAAGATAGGGGAATCGAGAAGTCAAAAAAGATCTGTCACACTGGGAATCAGTCCAAAACTTTATTCTGTCACCACGGTCTGCCTTGACCTTGATCCCATTTTTAAATTTGTTAACACATGATGCAATGTCACGCCACATGCCAGAGGGTCTGCGCGAGGCAGGTTGATATCCCACCCAATGATCCACCACCTATATTTGCATAGAAGAATTGCCTTCGAAGGGGAATCACCATCGGAACCTAATCTCCAAAGCACTCTGGTCATAGTTAATAGTGTAATTAATGAAGAAACTTGTCTTTTGTTTCCCCATGGTTTCTTCTTATACCTATATGGTTGATATCGCCTCTTCTTCTACCTATGTCATCTTTTTTCTTATAAACATTATAATGTTTGCAACAAGGGCGGGATCATAATTCAAACGTTCACAACAGGGACGGTCTAAGTTGGGTTGTGCAAATAACAAGTGAAGTAAACAACAAACGACAGACGGTGAGCGTCGTGCACTAGCGAAGAACTTGAAGATGGTAGCATGTCCTCTTTGTTGATATAAAATGGGTTGGAATCAGCAAGCATCGGTCAACCAAAATAAGTAAGTGCTCAGGCAGTCAGAGCCAGATAGTAGAGCAGAGTAGGCTGAGAAGAACAACAACAACAATCGATGGAGAAAGCGTAGAGGTCAGATCTGATAACCGAGCATCTACAAACAATCGTCGCTCTGCAGGCAAACAGATTGGAATCCATCGATAAAAATTTGGAGAACCGAATTTTGGCTATGATACCATGTGAAATTGTGACACGGGATTACCTGTGTCTTCCTCAATTGATAGAAGAGCAGGGAAGATTTTGTAATTATATAAAAAATACAAGAGATAAAAAAAACAAGGAAATAAGTTACATGAAAGAAATAAACGGAATGAAATACTATTGCAAATTAAATTCTCTGTTAAGTAGGCAGCATGTTCCTTTCAGTTCTTTCAACTGCAAAGTGCTAAACAACCAAGGAAATCTTTTCTCCCAATACATACAGTTAACAATTACAAATGCATATGGTGCAATTCTTCATGGAAAACAGGGTTATAGTGTTCTAGATGCGCATAATAATCTATTTTATCAAATGTATTTGAAGGGTCTTTAGGTAAAATAGTAAAGACTCGTTCATCCAATAACAACAAAAAGAACCTTACACGAATCGAACACAATCCAATAATGGGGATAATGAAAATCCATAGATCATTTTTTTTTAAACAAATTTAAAGGTCAATTAATAATTCCAATATATCAGAGTGCAGATTACCACAATAAAATTTGCCATGTCAAGACATAACATTCCTATATAGGATTAGTCCTTATTAGAATGGAATCAAATCCATTAGGCCAACAATGAAAATCATAAATGAAATACGTCTAATCTCACATCCACATGACTGGTCTAATATCAAATAAAATCAAGGCTTCCCCAACCACAAGTTGGAAACAAAAGCACAACCCATAGTCAAAGTAACAACCCTAATAAATCAATTTGACACTTATTGTGCCTTGCGTATCCTCAAAATAATGTCTAGAAATCCTAAATAATTCAATAAAGCTACAATCCTGTCTAAATTCTCCAAGTGAATCTAAATCCTACGGTTGAGCGTGACCGATTTCTATCTCCAACGAATTTCTTATAATTTAAAGGAATGAGCTCCACGTCCAAATGAAAAAAACAACGATACAATTGTTCTATATATGATATAAATAAACTAAGCATCTGAAGATCATTCCAAATAAACTCAAGCATTGACTTATAAAATGCATGACATGTTACAATGCGAATATGATACATGTTCCCTTCCCATACATCTTAACGAACGAAACGAGTCAGCGAATCATGCAAGGCTCAACTTAGATAAGCATAGCACATGTGCACATATGGTCAAAATCCCAAACGATTCTGCACGACAAATATCCACAAGGGAGTTCAAGGCTATCGAAACATGAAGTCCAAACGAATCTACACAATGAATAGCCTCAACACAGTGCAAGGCTAATGACCCAAATTAACAATACGAATCACTCACCTAAACATGGATGCTCATGCATGATGAATTAACAAATATCTCATGCATGAATGACATGTCATGTATACGGTTAACATGTTCAAAGTAACCAATTGACAAATAAAGCATGTTTTAACAAGTGCAATAAACATATGATTTCCAACTATGGCATTAATAAAATATTCATGCTGACAATTTAATAAACAACAATGAAATTCACCAAGCTTCATAAAATCAAGCATGAATAATTTTCCAACCACAATCAATTGCCAATTTCCACAAATCAATTCTAGAATGTTTAGTCCAGGTTTTTCAACAAACAAACGAGTAATAAACCAAACATATCCAGACCAAGTGATATGCTCACACATAGAATAGTTAGCCCCAAACAGTTTTCCTCACACTACGTGAGCTTGCACTTGATTTACCCGTCAGTTAAACAATTCTCAATCTTATGAAATAACCCCAAACTCTCACATTTCATTCCACAGTCAACCAATCAAATTTAGAACAACAATTAGCAAGTAAAGTTACATTTTCCTCACCTAGAATTCACAATTTACCAAACACAAATACACAAACAATTCCAAGTTCCAACCAAGCTTTAGTCCCCAAATTTGCTGCCATTGATTAGAGTTTTGGACCATTACAATTTTATTTTTTCTAATCCTTTTCAAATCAAAGGGACTCGACTAATAAAATACATAAGTTCTGTCCCAACGAGCTTGGGTTTAAAATACAAAAGTTCTCACTTAGTCGAAGTTTCTAGCACTCAAAACAAGGCAGAAAATATCCCCCATTGTAAAATTTTATAGTATCAAACCAAATTTTATTAGGGTCTAATTTTTACACAGTGGATAGGTCTCTGAGTAAGAATTCCAAATATATCTAGTTTAGCCAAACATACTTCCCTAGCCCAAGATATGATTGTTTTACTCAGACAATCACGTTGCCATACAGACTACCGGTTGATTGAGAAACCTGGGTTGTAAGCCTACTTACGCCTATCATCCAATCGAATTAAAGTATAAAATATTTTCTAGAGATAGTTATTTATGTGGGTTTGATTTTAGACAAAAATTTGGCGCTGATCTAATCTCCACAGACCGAATTAAAATTCATACACCGAAACGCTGCAAAATTATCCAGAAATCACAAATCCGCAACTAGGTCCACTTGCACCCAAATTCAATCAATTGAACCAACGAATTTTGCTCTGAGATTTTTACTGGAGATAGATCTCCTTGTTCTGATCAGAATGGACATAAATTTGGCATCGTTTCGATAACTAGAGACCGAGTTATAAAATATTTATTAAACTGCTAAAGAATTATCCACAAATCCAAACCAGGATTTTGGTCCGACTTGCAGACCTTGATTTAGGTATCAAATCTTATCTAATTGATCCCAAATCTTTAAAGAAAATAGATATTTTTTACTAGATAAGTATAGACATAAATTTGTAGCATTTCGATATTTAAAGGTCGAGTTATAATTTATTTACTCAAAGAGTATAAAACTGTCTCAAATTTTGGGTCTTTCTTGCACGACCGATCCGAGGAATCTACCCTTTCTCTTTGGCTCTCAATTTTTTTCTGATACTAAATGTATAAGTTTGGCTTCCAGTAAAGCAAGTTTCACCTAAAAGTTCGTTCAGTAGGCCCGAATACAATTTTTCTCGTGTCGATGCGTAGAAAACAAATTTTAGATTCAAAAAACAATTCCATAAAGGTTTTGCCATCCAAACATGGTTCTAAAATTTTCCAAATAATTCTCAAAGATACATAATGGGTTTATAATCAAATTAGATGGCTTAAAATCAGAGAATTCATAAGGAGAGGGGAGATATAAATACCTTTTTGAAGAAAGTTGGAACCGAATAGAGGAAAATCAAAGGTTTGAGAGAAAACCCTTCAAATGTCCAAAAGAGAGAGAGAGCCCCTCAATTTTTGTTATTCTTTGTCCTTTTTCAAGGCTCACATGAAAACCCCTTTTTAATTTAGGGTGTGGTCGGCCAAGGAGAGAAAGAATCTCTCTCGTTTATATATTTCCCCTTTCTTTTCTCTCTCTAAATAAGATTTTCCTAAAAATCCATATGCCTCCAACGTGTGTAGCTCTATCCCTCCTACCTCCAATGAATTTTGGCTATTTAATATTAGAAAAGGTATTTTGGTCCAAGGTTGTTTGTCCCACTAATCTACTCAAACTCGAACCATAAATTCGAATTGTGTAAATCATTTTTAAATTTGTTTCTCAACATTTAATCCAGAAATTGAACTTCTAATTTAAAACAAAAAAAATATTTTTTTAACAATTTAACAATGTGAGTTCTAGCGGTGCGAAATTTGGAAAGTTTCCAAATTTGGCTCATACTGCCATTTTTTGTTTCAAAATTAGAACTCAAAGATTCATTATATTATTTTGCCCAATTTAATAGACATGGGCCCCTCAAGTATGCTAAATTTAGAAAGTTCTAGTTTTATAAAGTTTCCAATTTTAGACACCTGTTATTTTTGGAACCCTGATTCAAAATTTGATTTTCATTTTAAATATTAAAATTAGACTATAATAAACACATATTGAGGCTCTAGGGTTCAAAATTCTATTGTCTGACACACATTCAAATAATTTCAAGTAATATCAAACAATTTTGCTAAAACTAAGTGGTTATCCAATTAGGATCTACCTGATTAAACTCTAACTCGACTATGATCCATTAATTTTGGTCAAATCATTACAAAAATCATGTCTTGGCAAGTCAAGACACAACCATGTACTTTGACGAATTTCTTTAAAGTCCGTAAATGTTGGTCAAGATTCTCAGTCATCTTCTAAACTGAGAACATTGAAGCATTCAACCTCCCTGTCAATACTCCGTTCCGATCTATCTAGTAAGATTACGATCTCCTTCAAGGCACTTCACATCAATAGTAGAACCTACAAACACAAAAATACACTAATTAGATAAAATTAAATAAAATGATGTACTGACAATAATAATTTCGGATCCAATATATGTAATAATTTTGCGTCTATCATCCCTTAACCAGGGGTCAAAAACTCGGCCGATACTGTGCGTATCGGCCGAATTATATTGAATTTTCGACCACCGATCTATATCGGCCAATACATATAGTATCGGCCATACAAAAAAAAATTCGGCCGATATGACCGAATTTTTTACCGATAATTCGGTGATGATATTGGTCGAATTTTAAAAATTCAATTGTTTGTTATTTTTTTTAAAAAAAATTTTTTTTTTAGAAATATCAGACAAGAAAGAATGGAAAGAGAAAAAAGAAAATATGGAGAAAAGATTGAAGAAAAAAAAATCGCTACACCTTTCACAGCTTTCCTTTCTCTTCTTTTTCTTCTTCGTTGATGGGAAAAATACAGAGAGCGACGGCTGCATTTAGGGTTCAGTAGAGAGAGTGAAAGAGAAGAAGGGTATTAAAAGATGAGCATTAGAGTTTCTAAGTGAAAACTCATAAAGAGCTCAAGTGAGCTTCCTAAAGAGCTCACTTGAAAGCTCATGTGTGTACTCTTATATTTTATCAAAAAATTATTTTTAATGTGAAAGTAATAATTTTTTTATTTTAAATACAATATTTACTTATGTTGAAAGTATAATGTTTTCTTTTATTTATCTTATTGTAATAATTTTATATTATATTTACCATCTAATATTTTTACCATTGTCATTATTATTAGAAGGTATTCTTTATTTTTCTTATATCAATTTAACATAATTAACTATAGCTTATAATTTTATCTAATAATTTTATTTATCTAATTATTATTAATGAAAAATAAAATCTATTTTCTCAAATGAAAGAAAACATTATATTATTATATATGACATTTGTGTGGTTATCAGTTCAAGTGATTAGGACCCCATTAGTTTCATTTTCTAATATTTTTTTCTACATTATTATGTAATTTTCAAGCATTTTATTATGTATTTTTTTATTTCTATAATTCATAACTTAAAATAACACTCATTGACTAAGAAAATAAATTATGAAATTATTTCTACAAATTTTCCTCATTTATTTGTTTTTCCTTGTAATTTTCACCATTTTATTACTAATTATATAATTTTTCGATATCGTAACTTCAAAATATATTAGAAGATGTAAATGCCCGATATTTTATGAAAAAAATTACATATTCAATAAGCCCATAATTATCTGCATTTACTGTAATTTTTTTGGATTTTTTTTTTTTTTAAAAAAAGGGGTAAGAGTGAGAAAAAGTTCGGCTGAATCGAGATATCGGCCCGGTCAATTTTTCTACCCCTGCCCTCAATACAATATTGTCTGCTTTAGGCCTACAAGAGCCCACACGGCTTTGTATTGGCGAGCTAACCCAAAAGTCGTTTCCAAAAAGACTTGTGCTAAAAGGTGGGAGACATCTTCAAATATACCACTAGTAACTCTCCCCAATTGTTGATATGGGACCTTTCCAGCCTTCCCTGCTCTTTTCTAGGATCCCCCTCTTGCCCAAACATTGGGGTATTACAACAAATGAACAAATTCCAATCCAATACTTACTTTCTAACCACTTAATTTTAGAGGTCAAACTTATAAGGTGTCTTTAATTTTTAGGTACTTGATGACTTTGACCACTAAGATTGAGTGGTTAGAAATTAAATTCTGGGCTAAAATTTGGTCCCTTTTTACTTCATCAAGTCTATTTTCATTTTGTACAGCTGATATTTTATGGATTTAAAGTATGTTGGATAAAAAATAAAATGGGCCTGGTGTACCCATATGTTTTGAGTTTTAATCTTTGATCTTAGATTAAAATTAGAATTTTTTGGTCTAAAATTATTATTTCATTATTATGTTATTATAACTTGAGAGTAGGATATTAAATAGGTATATAATGATAATCTATTTTGGTATTATTGGGTTCGAGTCTATTTTGGTTATTGTTAAAAATGTTTAGTTAGTTCCAATTTATTTTGGATTTAGTTCGAGTTGGGTTTGTAATGACGTGTCCCACCTAACACAATATTATCTACTTTGGGGTCAAAAAAACCCGTACGATTTTGCATTGAGCCCAAGCCTTATTCTCAGGCCCAAAATGCGTTGTTCTAGACAATATATAAAATCTCGGCCGATACGCATTGAATCGGTCATACGAACCAAATATCGGCCTACATAACCGAGATTTGGACATAATTATCGGTTCTGATATTGGCCGATATCATTGAAAAAATGATATTATGTTTTATAATTTCCAGAATTTTTTAATTTAAAAAAAAAAACTGGTATTTTTTGAGTGACTGACCTCATGTCCTAGCAAAGAGCATGTGGTAAGAACGAAATTAGTTACATGAGTTCTGTTGGCCATTGTCTCCACTTGTCAATTACCTTATGATGTAGTGGGTAGGATCGACGGGAAAAGTGAGGGTAAGAGTCGGATTAAACGGGTAGGCAGGATTTTGGGTTGAAAATAAATGGAGTGAATGTGGGATTTGTTTAATGGAATAAAGAAAGGAAGTAAATGAAATAATAAAAAAAGAGTTCAAGGTTGGTTAAAGGGGTGGTGGTGATTTAAGTGAATGGGTAATGGGTTCTCAATGCACTAATGCAGGGTGGAAATAATAAGGAAAAGGAAACGGTGGTGGGTTTGAATGGTGAAGGCTTGCGGATCTTGAAGGTGAAAAACCGGGATAGGACGGAGAGGGGCAGCAAAGCTTGGCTTGGCGGTAACGACGGGTCAAGGGGCAGGTGCTCAGCACGCCTACTTTCTGTTCGTGATTAGCAGGAGCACTCCTGAACGAGATCTGGATGATGGTGGTTCTGCAATCTTCAGTCGGAGTCCGTAAATAGCAGGAGCGATGCAGCAATGAAGTGATTGCAAGGAAGCAAATGATTAAAAAAAGAGTTGTTGTAATAGTTCCGGAGTGTTAAGACTTCAAAAATTGAAAGGGTTTTTGAGTTAAATATTTGATAAATGAGATTTGGCTTGCAACGGTGTGCATGCAAGCTCTTTTTCAAATGCATCTTCTCTTTTTCCAACGGATTAATATGCTCTTTTTTTTCTAAGAGATGCATGCTCTTTTTTTTTTTTCCTAACAGATGCATGCTCTCTTTAATTTTCCAACTGATGAAACTCTCTTTTTTGAAATTCAAACAGCCTGCATGGAAGCCCAATGGATGCATGCTATGCATACTCTTTTTTTTTTTCAATAGATGCATTGGGAAAAGATGCAGCTCTCTTTTTACAAGTTCAAAAGATGCATTCCATTGAAAAAGGCCTGTATGTAGGGGGCTTAGTAGTGTCATTTAAACCTGTTGACTCATCATTTCCAATTTTTTTAAAATTGTTTGGTTATTTTTTATAAACAGATCAATATATCCATGTTGGTGTGTATAACCTCGATTTCATATATAATATATCATGGATATCTCATTTCGCAATATTGTGACCATTTGCAAGTCACATATATAGAGGTGAGGAAGTTCCAACTGTATCTCATCATCTAAGTTATTAAAAAAAAAAAAATTCCTTCGAAAATTTTAGTTTTATGAAATAAATTATGAAATTATTTTTAGAATTTTTCCTCATTCATTTACTTTTTTTTTGTAATTTTTCACCATTTTTTTACTAATTATATAAATTCACGATATCGTAACTTCAAAATTATATTAGAAGATGTAAATGCCCAACATTTTATAAAAAAATTTACATATTCAATAAATACATAATTATCTACATTTTTTGTAATTTTTTTTGAAAATTTTTGAAAAAAATAAAAAAAAACCCTATGGAGAGAGAAAGTATGCATATTAGCGAGATCTCGGCCTGGCCAAATTTTGCATATGTCGAGGTGCAATCTCTCACTCTCTCTTTAGCGCCCCAACACTATTGAGTCTGGGGCGTCACAATCCACCCCTCTTAAGACTACAGTCGTCCTAAGTTCGGCCACATCACATAGGCAGAGGGCCCACACAGATAGAGTGTTAAACTATTCTTTGATACCATAATAACGAAAAAAAAACCGCACGACTTTGCATTAGGTTCAAGCTTCATTTTCATGTCCAAATACATTGTGCTAGGTGGATGGGTGCTCCTCCTTATATTCCCTAAAATTTTCCAGCGCTTAGGTGATGTGGGACTATTGTCCTCCCACACACACATCTAGGTGCTCTCTTTCACTCTCTTTAGCACCCAATGCTATTGGCCCTAGAGAACTGGGAGTGTGGCAGGGTCTATCCATGAACAAGATTAAGACAATTTTTTCAGACTTTTAGTGAGACGTGTACTAAGACTACCCTTCAAATAAATGTAGACCTCGTATAGTTGGTGTTGTACATAGATGTAACAATAGTCTAGTCAGTCGAGGTCCACCCTATTTATAAACACTTTTAGGTTGGAACCTTTTATATATAAGCATGTTGAGTCGGGTTGAGTCATTTATAAAATGGGTTGGGTTAGATTAGGTCATTTAAAATTAAGTGGGTAAAATCTAATCAGATAATAAGGTGATGTCAAATTTTAATAGGTCTAATGAAGATAATTGATTATAACTTTTTTATTATAAATTTATAGTATTTTTCAGTTTTTATATTTGTTATTTTTTAACTTTTATACCATCTTTCTTGAAATAGACGACCGAAATTATTAAAATGCTAGAACTTTTTGTTGTGGAAATAAAAATAAAGTAAGTTTCAAAGCAAATCAAACAATTATGATGCGGAGAGAATAGATCAGAAAAGACGTGAGTGAAAACGGAATAGTTGAATAAATAGTTTATAAGAGTTAAATGGGGAAGTAAAGTTTAGGCAGCATAAAATAAATTGTAACGTTAATATATTCTCTATTATATTAAAGCTTAAATTATTTACTGCATAATTAAATTAAGAACTTTAAGGCTTTAAGCAAACACCTTAAACCCTCGAGACCGACTAAAGTCACATCGCCTCTCTTCTTAGTAGAAGAGTTCCCTTTTTCACAGCAGATTAGCAGACGGCCACACTCCTTCCCAGTTTCTTCCCATTTTCCCTCAAACCGATGCCTACGACGGCCACCCCATAACAGAAGGCCAGTCGCACTAATCTCTCTCTGTCTCATGTCCTCTCTGTTTTGAATTACCAAGATCCCAATGAAAGCTTGGAAAGCTTTGCGACTTCTTCCATCCTCTTCTTCTTCTCTTCTCTCTTCAACAGCATCAATAGCTACAAACACAGCAGCAGCGACAACAATAACAACAAAGAAGAAGGCCTCCCATCTTCTTCTTCCCACTCTCTCTCTCCTTCATTTCTACTCTGCTCAACCACAGTCCCACGAAGACACGTCTCTCAATCCAACAACTCCTCAAGGAGGGGAAGAAGAAGATGAAGATTTCGATGCCGCCTCTGCCTTTGACAGCAGGGATTTCACTTTGTCCACTCCCCCTGTCTCTGACGTGAAGCCAAAACATGAACCCACTTGGAACGAGGCCTACCGAGCAAAGGTTGATCAGACCCTCTTTGGCCTCGACATCCAAAAGCAGAAGAAGCGGCAACAGCAGAGAGCGTTCCTAACAAAGGAAGATGAGGATGAAGAAGAAGAGATAATATGCGGGCAACGAGACTGGCGAAGGAACTTCTACGGGCATCATTGGAGAAGTCAGATGATGCCCAGGAAAGCGAGGATGGGATGGTTGTTAAGGAAGAAGATCAACGGTCACTATCAGTTGGGATTGTGGGTGCTCCCAATGCGGGGAAATCCACACTCACGAATTCAATGGTTAGGACTTCACCTTACATTCTGTTCCTTCTCTTTCTCTTTTAATTTGATTTGATGGGTTCTTTATATTTCTTGGATGGCTAGTTCTTGTGTGGTAAAATCACTGAACGATATCAGATGTCTGTCTTACCCATTGTGGGAGTGTGTTTTGTGCTCTTTCAGTGCTTTGGGAAATTGGTTCAGTGTAATTTTTTTACTTTTCTATTGTTTCCGGTATTGACACATTTTAGATTTGCTCATTATGAAAGCAGATTTTTTGTTGAATTCGAAACTCGACTTTTGTGTTTCTTTTCTTTCTCTTTATCCTATTTTGGGCGAACTTTTGATTTTACTTGATTTAATATGGTTATGTTCCTTCTTTTGGATATGATTCTTTGTACTTCTGTGAGATTTCAGTTTTGATTTGGATTGTGTACTAAACTTTGATTTGACCCAATCACAGAACATTTATATTATATTTTTCTTTCTTCATCATTTACTGTTTTAACCAAGAGATGCCCCTTCTTTTGTTAGAAAATGCTTATTGCTGCAATGTCTTTGCTTCATTAACCAACCTTTATATTTGTTTGTTGGGCCTGAAAGATTTACTGTTGTTTTTTGCAGCTAAGTTAGTTCTTTGGACAGTTTGAATGTGTCCATATGCCGTTGAAAGCTAATGTTACCCTTAAAATTATGACAAATTGAACAAACTGAAAGAACTATCTAGGTGACAGATGTTTATCCATTATGCATTTATTGTGGTTCAGGAAATACATTTGCGTAAAGGATAAACAGTACTAGAATTTATCTTTATTACCTTCTTACTTATTTGGGGACATCCTATTATCTTAAATATTTGCTGTTCCTTTTGGATGCATCCAGCAATCTTGTATTCTTCTTTTTCCTCACTGGAGTTCTACTCATCTATGTCTGTAATTCATGAACCTTGAATCTTTTCTGATGTAGGTTGGAACCAAAGTCGCAGCTGTTTCACGAAAGACAAATACAACAATTCATGAAGTGCTGGGAGTAATGACAAAAGGAAATACTCAAATTGTATGCTCTTTATTTTGATTATTGTTTCTTTTTATTTTCGTGTTAGAAAAAATGTAGTTTGGTTAAAGTTGTTAGTCTGCTATGTATGAAGCTGATAATTTAATTGCATAGAGGGGCTGGTTTACTTAATGTATCTTGGTTTCTCATTGTTTTTTGCCTCTTTTATGACTCTAGGTCTCAAAGGTTTTCTCTTTCTTCTTTGATACTAACCATTACCATTAAAAAGGTATTTGCTTGATATTGTTTGGATGAATCATAATAAGCAAAAACTGGAGGCCCATGGATTGTGCATGGTTTGACTTGAGAGCTGATCAATGGCATCTAAGTAAGAAAAGGATCCTGATCTAATATGTAGATTTAAAATACAATGTGGACTCATCATGATCAGTCAATCAAAATTTGGCTACCACATGATACAACTCATGGATTGTTGATTTTTTATTTTTTTTGTATGAGGCCTACTATTGATGGTTACAAGATCACAACTTTTCTTAAGCAAGTTGAGAAATTAAATTCTGAATGAGAAAATGTATGATTGATAGACCACAAACTGTGCGAATTGTATGAGATTATGGCTACATTGAGGCCATTTCTTGATCTAAATCCAGTATAGTAACATGGACTACTAAACTTAGTTCTCAATGGAGCTGCACTCCACAAGGTTGCACCCAGCACTAAGGCATTTATGTTCAACGCTCTCCACTCTCAAACTATAAATACTTATGTTACACCAGGTGAGCACACCACTCGTGGACCAAGTCCTTGAAAATTCCATTTAAGGCTTTCAAATTTATGCTCATTTTATGATTGTTTGTATACGTGATAAAAAGATTCACTTGTAAAGGGATGATGGACCGGTCTTTCTAGGAAGAGCCAAGATACGTTGCTTAGAATTTTGCACCCACCTTATGTTTCAGATATTCAATGAAAATTTTGTGTCTACAGGTTGTTCGGGTGTCATGTTGTAACATTTGGAGAAAAAAATAGTGTTGGGGGAGGAGTCCCTTTAGAAAGAGAGGCATAATAATTTGAAAGAAAATCCCAGCAACAACCATGTGGTCTATATGGAAAGAGTGGCATTGTAGGATCCTTTAAGGGAAGCAAGCTCATGTTAGGTGTTATTTGGCTGGCCCAAGATAAGATTGGTAAGCTATATATACGGAAGACAATAGTTTAGAGGCAAAACCTTTGGAGATTTAAAGAGAGATTGATTGCATGATTGGGAATAGACAAGGAAAGAAAAAAGTCAAAGAAAGATGGAGAGGACTCTATTTTCAGCATTAGAGATAGGAACCACGCATTGCTCTGCAAGTGGATTTGGAGGTTTGCTGAGGAAAGGGAAGCTTTGTGGAGAATGGTGTTGGTAGCTAGATATAGAGTGGAGGATATTGGGGAATGGAGGTTAGGACACAAGGAGGTTAGGGATGGTTCGGTAGTGGTCAAGGCAACAATTATAATAGGAAATGGGGAGGGTAGAATAGGCCTAGCATTCAGCGAGGGACTAAGAATCATGGTGGGGAGAGGGAATAGGACCACTTTTTGGAAAGATAAATGGGTGGGGGAGAGGCTCTAAGAGATGTTTTCCCTAGATTGTTTAGAGCAGCAAGGAACAAGGACACATTGGTTAATGACTATTATAAGGAAATGGATGGTGAAACTCAATGGGTGATAATGTTTAGGAAGGTCTTAAGGGATTTTGAGGAGGAACCTCTCTCCTCATTTAAAGGACTATTGGGAGATTCACAAAGTAGCTTGGAGGAGGAAGATAGGTGGATTTGGCCCACTGATCCTTTAGGGGCTTACTCGGTTAAATCTATCCTCAATTTTGTGTATTCCCAAGGTCAAAACACATCTCCACCATGTGCATTGGCCTGTAATAATAAAATCCCTCATAGGATTCAAGTTTATGGCCCATGATAGGCAAAATATTGGTCAAACACAACCTCTCTACCGGAAGAAGAATAATAGTTGTTGTGGACTTTAGGGTGAATTTGTTGATCATTTGATGTGCAGGTGCCTGTTCATGGCAGGCGTCTTTTTGTGCATGATCGGTTGTTCATGGGTCCTGGATGGTAGTGTGGCAAATATGGTATTAGATTGGGTGGGGGAGCTGATGCGGAGCCAGTCCCACATCAATTCCCCGTGTCTTCTTCTTATTATTATTTTCATGTTTAGCTGGTAGTTATTTTTAGCTATTTTCCTTTTTTAGTTAAGGGTAGTAAATTTAGCAAGAGCATATTGGGCATGTGTGTTTTGTAAGCTTATATAAGGCCCTCATTGTAATCGAACAAGAGATTATGAATGAATAAGAATTGATGATTTTCGCATGTACCTTTTTATGGTGCGACTGTGAGTGGAGAGAGTCCACGGATCTTCGTGAGAAACCAAAGGGCGAGAAGCTAGGTACCTTTTTTCTAACTTCTTCTCTCTGTCTCTTCTCCTTCTCTTCTTCCTCTTCCTGTTGTTACCTCCAGAACTGCTGCAACTCCTCCCCTAAGCAAGCCTCTACCCAGATTTGTCTCTCAGCCACTTCCGCACTTGCCAATCCCTTCTTCTTGCCTTCACCCCATCCTTACCCATCCCATACAGCCATCGCCAACCCTATTAGACCCTTCTAGCCTTGTCGCCACCTCCAAATATTCCTCCCAAGCTTTCGTTACTTGCCAAGTCCCTTCTCATCTTTGTCACCTCCACCCCACCTGCCCAGATTTTGTTGCCGTCCATTTAGAAACCCATTTGACTTATCGTGACTCAAAAGCCATTCCCTGTTCTGTAACCTTCCTTTATTCCAGTAGTGTATTCCCCCTCTCTATTTCAATCTCAATATAAATAATATCTCATGTCCTAAGTTCCAAATTATTAACCCACATGCCATTTGATTCATTTAATAAATTATATTTTGAACCCATTTTTCCAGTCACACATTAGATTCTACATATTTTGCAAGATTATTTGAGGTAATTTTATATTATTCCTTGTTTATGTTAACTGATTAATTAATTTCAGCCCATTTTAGTTTTAGAGTGCATTATTTTCATCCCATTAATTCACATTTAGACATTTAGGGTTACCCTATCCTTGGTCCTACGTCAGGAGCCCTTCGTTGAAAGAAGAGGGGTGGTGTGGAAATTGATTTCAGTGGCAGTCCTCTAGTCTGTATGGAAAGAAATGAATAGGAGAATCCGTGAAGGGAAATTGAGGGCCATAGGGGAGGTATTTGAGAAGGCAAAGTGGAATCTAGTTTTGCAAGGAGTTTACTAGGTGCTCCCCAAAACACTTCTATTTGTCAATGGCTTTATGAGGGGAGGTTACAAGTTTAAGAGGACCAAGGCGACTTGGACCAAACCTAAGCTAGGATTTTGTAAGTTTAATGTGGGTAGTGCAACTAGGGGCAAGCTAGATTCAACTGAGATAGGAGGTGTGGTGTACACTGATAATGGTAGGATGTTAGTAGTGTTTTCGGAACCTACTGGGATTATGGAATCAAATGAGGCAAAATTGGGTGCAACTAGGAGGGCTATCCATCTGTGAGTAAGGTATGGGAATGGCAACATGGTTATCGAGGGTGACTCAGTTCATCCTATTTTTTGGGATACAGGTAGAAAGAACCCCCATGGAGGCTTGTCAACATTGCAGAAGACATTAGGAGGCTGTGTAGGAGTAGACATATCATTTTTTGACACGTTGGCCGATCGACGAACAACGTCTCAGACTCTTTGACAAAGATTGGAGTGCAAAAGCTGAGGCCCATAGTGCAGAAGCAAGGAACAATGTTATTGTATGGGGAACATGGTTCATTGTGTCATCTAGGAGTTTAGTTTCTTTATTCTATATTGTAGGCAAGTATGGCCTTTATAATTCTCTTATACAAGGCTTGTGCTGTATGCTACTTCTTTCATATCAATGAAATCAATTCTTGTTTCTTGAAAAAAAGAAGACAGTATTAACATTAATGGAGCTACAAAAGGGTAATTAGGACCAAAAGGGAAATTAGGACCAAAAGGGGTTGAAGGTATTCGTCTTGGTTTTTTCTTTTAAATTTTTAAGACCAACATGGAAGAAAGAAGCCAACGAGGTTGAGCTTTTATCAAACTAAAAGGAGGCAATAAAGTCTTCGAAGTGCATTTTCAAGGAAATTAATGTTAGAAAGAGACTTGACAAATGAAGTGGGCAACATGGAAAAAAGAAAGCACTATTGAAATTAAGAATGGTGGCAAGGGAGACAATAAACCTAATGTGGGGTTTGGATGCGTTTCTCTACATGTCAAATGATCTGTCGATGGTGTGGTAGATTTTCTAGCAAAGGGTGACACATGCCTATGGTGAGGATTAAAGTGGAGTTCTCATTGGATTGAATTGAAATGTATAAGGTTCTTCTCATAAGTTTATACTGTAAATTAATTATGTGTAGCATTCATTATGGATGCCATCCAACACCTTACATGTACACAAATGCACATGGTCTCTCTCTCTCTCTCTCTCTCTTAATGGAAGTCTTTGTTAGATAAAGGAGGAGGAGGGCAAGAAACAACCTTGGTACAAATTTGTTAGATAAAGGAGGAGGAAGGCAAGAAACAACCTTGGTACAAAGAAGAAGGCAATAGCAGAAGGGGGACAAATATGATGTTGGTGATGATACGATGATGATGACATAAATGTTTGATAAATGTACTAATGATTCGCTTTTAGAGATCGCAAGTAGATGGTACTAGGAGAAGGGGGACAAACATGGTATCGACAATGACATATATGTCTATTAATTATACTGATGTTTCTCTTTTGAAAGTCTATTAGGTATATCGATGTTTCACTCCTGAAAGTATGCATATGTTTATATAGTTTGGATGACATATGCACCCTTACCTGTGCAACTTGTATGCACTCCTATGTGGGGCACATTTAGGCCACACGAATGGGTTGGTTGGAAAGGTCTTTTTGAATAAGATGTTTATTAATTGAAGCCATCTCTTTTTTGGCCTAAAGTTTGAATCACTTAAAATAAACTTATATTCCAAATTTAGATGGGCTCCAATTCCATTGGTGAGATTTCTCGGAAGGGTGTATAGGGGACCCTTGCAAGTTCGTTTGGCTGGGTGCTCATGGTTCTTATACGAGCAATGGTGTCTAGAGGATCTTGTATATACAGTAAAACCTTTATAATGTAATATGGTTGGGACCCTACTCCATATATTACGTTATAGAGGTTATTAAATTAGAGAGATTAAGAATATTCCTTTTCAAAAACTCCTTAAAACTCTCCCCCATAACTACAATGTCGTTTGGGCTTCTCCTAGAGGGAAAAAAAAACACTCCTTTCGGATTCCACAGACTGGGTAGACCATCTAGTAAGAGCGGCAAATCTCCTTGCCCAGGTTCTACATTGGCATCCGGCAATCTCACTCTATCGAGCATTGGCATTCAAATTGCAACCACAACCTCCTCAACTACCTAGGAGAGGAGGTTACATTCGTCCCAGATGAGGAACATATCATCACCGAGCGCCTCTAGCATGATGAGCCTGTGGATCAGGACATGGAGGAAGGTAATACCCAGGAAGTTCCTCGAGTGACTCCTGCTGAAGCACTGCGACTTGCACAATCAATGGAAAACTTTTGGCTCCAGCAGCCTGACACAAATGTTGATTTCCTTTCCACTCTTCAGTAGATAAAAGACAAGATCGACAGTATGAGAATGAGGAAGCTTATCCAGAAGTTTATCTTAGATTACTTTTTTGGAGTTTAGATGATGTAGTTTGTAAGGTCTTTAGTCACTTTTGCAGTAATTTGGTATTCTTAGCGTATGAAATATTACCTTACAAAATGGTTGGGACAATACATTTTTTATTCTGAATGAATTGAGTAATGAGTTAGAGAAATTTATTACATTTTGAATGGGCCCGAGTCGGGACTAGCTGTAGATATTATTTTAGATAGGTTATAGCTTTATAGAATACTACATTACAAAGAGTTTACTGTATATGATAGTATTTATCTGGATTTATAGTGTAGTCGACATCCATGTACCTCATAAGGGATTCTCATGGTGGGTGCTAGCTATTGTTATGGGGGTGTAGGGTTTTAACTCGACCCGGATGACTCAACCCGAGAAATTAGTGGGTTTGGGTTATGTATTTGTATCTTTTGGGTCGGGTCGTGTTGGAAAAAAACCCGCTTGAAATTCAGGTCGGGTTGGGTTGAGAAATTTTAAATCAACCCGACTCGACTCGATCTGATCCGACTCGCCCTCATTCCAGAAATATAAAACAACAACGATGTCCTAGCTCTCTACTGCTTCCTTCGGTTCCTTTGCTGCCTCCTTCGATTCCTCTTTGTTGCCGTTCCTCCTAGTCTGAGTTCTCTACTGTTGGTCATCTCTGCATTGTTCCTCTGAGTTCTCTCCGGCGACTCTCTACTTCCATTCCTTCGACTCTGCTCCCGCCTCTCAATGCCTCTCCTTTATGAGTTCTCTCACCGCCTCTGCGACCTCTCCTGCTCCCAGTCTTCACTACGACGTTGAGTCTCGATTCGGTATTCGGTATTCCCAACCATACTGTTTTGAATTTGTACAAATGGATAACTGGAAAATTCTTTGGGACCGCTGCACTTGGGCTTATCTTCCTCCAAACAAATAATTGGTGGAGACAACATTAGCCTCAGTGGTTTGATTGCCAACAGTCTAGATGCTTTCCAGAACTGCTCATTTTTTGGTAGGGATGAAAAGCTTCCATCAACATGAAGCCCTCAACCATGTCTAAGATTGAGAGGCAAAGCAGTTAAATCTTGAGATGTTTAAAGTGCTAACAAAATTTTGGTGCATACACTATTATTCCTCATTCTGTACTTTGTAGAATTAAAAAATTTACATAGAAAAAGAACAAAATTGTTATTTGTATACTCCAAATCAAACTGGAATATATTAGTTCCCATATAATATATTGGGCTAAAATTCCATTTCAAAAAAATATATTGGGCTAAAATTGGGCTAAAAAAGGGTCGAGCTGTAGGCATAGTCACAAATACCGTTCTTGGGATATTAACGACGATTGGTGATATCGTGATATTTTCAAGTTCACAGGTTTTTACCGGGATATTAACGGGAAAATCTCGTGGAAAATATAATATTTAAAAAATAATAAAAATAGAATAAATCAAAATATTAATAAAATAAAAATCTTAATAAGGAATTTACCGGGAATTTATTGTGATATTACCATTTATCACGGTTTTAACGTGATTTTATTGGGAATTTACCGAAAATTTATTGTCATGCCGGTGAATACGCGTTATTAATGTGGTAATGGTATTTTGTCGATAAAAACACAATAAATTTGAAAATACTGCCGATATTTGTGACATGGGCTGTAGGTCCAAGTCGGGTCGGCCAACATTCGAGTTGACTCGGGCTAGCAATTCGGGTCGGGTTCAATAATTTTTGATATGGGTTGGGTTTATTGAAACCCGACCCGACTTTCCCGAGTTTCTAGCCAATGGGGGTGGATCGGTTTGAATAATCTGTGCTTGATTATGGTGCTTTCAAAAAATTGGCTTGATTTTATGACTCCAGATATGATTCTAAAGGCCCCAAAAATCAATGGTAGATAGGGGTGTAATCATGAAATTTGAACCCAACAGTGAGTCTAAGTTCATTATGTGTATAGGATGGAAAAAAGAATTCTACGCTACATTCCAGGGGATATAAACAATGCATAGATAATCCATTTCACAAAAAAAAAAAAGCATAGATAAAGAAAACCAATATCCAAGGAAGCAATCATCAAATCTTTAGCACCTATGAAGCGAGGAGTTTGAAATCCCTAGACCTGAGATGCAAAGAAGTAATGAAGGAAGAAACGATTCGCACCCTCTATGACAATAATACACATGGACGTGTGGTAATGATCAGTTCTCTTTGACATTTTAGATGGTTGATAGTGAGAAGGTTTTCTAAAGCGGTTTTCCAGCAAAATACTAATACTATAGACATGTCCATGAGACCTCTAAGATAGTGTTACAGGGTTCTTGGGGTGTCAAAGAGGCAAAAATGGATTTAATGATGAAGCTCTACTTGTTTCTAAATGTTCATACCCCGAACTCCATACACAAGTATTGTATTGTCTAAATGCACTTAGTTGCAATTCCATTTTGAGGTTAACCAAGTCATTTGTCTCATCATATAAAGGTTACACCTAATTAAGGTGCCCAAATTAAATCACCATTTTGTTCATAAATGAAGTCCTTTACTAGGCATCTCTTATTGAAGATGCACTTTATAGGCAAGGATATCTTGTTTGCAGTTGTTTTTCTCCAACTATACATCTAGCCCAAAGAGGAATATGTTAATGCATCTTGAAGCTTGAATTTAACGTTCTGCTTGAAGGTTAAACTGCAACGTGTATAGTTTACCACATCCCGAAAGTGGCATGCAATCCTTTGACCTATTTTCTGTAGGTTGCACATCTCAGTAAGTCTTTTTCATTGCCCTATTGCCAAATACCCAACAATGCCTCATATATAGGATCCAACGGTTGACTCCCATGCCCACCTTCCTTTAACAATTTGTACACTAGATGGTTTCTATCTTTGCCTTTAGAGTCAATCGAAAGAAGTCTTTTTTTTTTTGAGGGAGTGACTAATGTTTAACTCTTATACCTTTCCAAAAAGAAAAAAAAATTCTGTACCAATCAGTAAACTTTTCACATAATTAATCTTCAAGCTTGAGCACAATTCAAACAATCCTAATGAGGGATCGGAGGTATTCTTCTTTGGCCAATATGGTCTTTTTGTTTGTTTGAAAGATCACTATGGTTTTCTCTGTCAAAGCCTATGTAGACGTCAAAGTGTAGAAAAGTAATTCGAAGAATAATCTCTCTTGTGTATTAATTCACTAAATGGAAGACAATATATAGAGTACAAAGGATGATCTCTCCCAATATTTGGGGATTCTAATTTCCTAATTAAGAGATTACACAATCAATCATAATCTAATCTATAAATGGAAATTTAATATATCTCAAAACCCCCCTCCCCCTCCCCACAAACTCAAGTGGGTCCCACTTGAGTTGGAACTTTGTCATCTTGAAGATCCAAACGATGCCAACTGATGGAACGGTATCAAACAGGAGAAAAATGGCACCGTCTCAAGGATTTTTCAAAATAATTTCGAAGGAGAGAATCTCTGTGCTAAAATTTCCACACATAATATTGTTAAAAAGAGGTTTGTTGTGATATTCCCTCGTGAAAACTAGTGACACCGGTGTTATATGGGTCCTTTGTAATGGGCAACGTACCCATGTCAGATGCATCTCCATGCAAGATTCTTCACCTTCTAGTACCTATTGGATTCTTCATGGATTATTTTAGTACTCGTATAGCATTCTTTTGCATGGTAACAAGTTGTCATCAACCTTCTCTTCCTTTACAATCTAAATAAAATATTGAAATGTTTACTATTTGATTGTTTGAGTGATTTTGTATTCTAGTTTTGAATTGTGTTATTTTCCATCTTATTTTTTATTTAGGATAGAAATTATTTTTAATTTACTTAGCCAAATCCACAAATCTTATATTTTAGGATTCATTGAATCTGGCACTTCATACCCTTGTCAGATTTTGACACGTAACTATACCTATGTAACTTTGAGCAGTTGACTTTGTGGTCTGATGGATTGCATAGCTTTGTAAATGAATGAATGAGAAGAAGCAGAATGAGTGAGGAGGAGAAGCAGCAGCTAATTCAAGGGCTGATCGCTTCTCAAAAAGGGTAAAAAAAAAGAACACACGGATTACCTTACAACTGGGTCTGTTGTGTCTTGGTTATCATGCTGTTGATGCTAATATTTGTTTATCTTCTATGTCTTAGGATATATTCCTTCATTTTCAATTATAACTTAGACCATGTACATTCATTGATTCCTGGGAAGGCTGTAGTGGTGTGAGCTATACTGTGTTTTTAGGTGTCACATTAGATTCACTAGCCATATATCAATAATACTGATTACTTGTTCAGTGTTTTTTTGACACACCAGGGCTGATGATAAACTGCCGCTGGTTCCAGCCTGATGTTAAAGTTCGTGTTGAAAGTGGTTGGAGCTCAATGGATTTATATGATTTGCTTATAGTTATTTTTGATGTTCATAGGCATCTTACAGTGTAAGGATTTTATCTTAAGATTATATTCATTTTTATTTGTATATGACATTAATGCTACTTTTTTTGTTATTTTCTATCACTTAATTTTACATGGACCTTTTGTTTTAATCTTGAATGAGTTGAAGTCTTCCATTATTTGATATGTTTGTTTGCATCCCTTTCTTTGTTTCAAATTGTGGAGGGTATGTCCTGATATCTAGGCTGTGTCTAATGGCAGTAGCACAATTTATTTTTGAAACAATGACAAATAACTTAATTAATTCAAATAAGAAGGAACAAAAGAGAGAGTGCCTAGTACAAGAGAGTCATACAAGGCTATAAGAAAAACACAAAGAGTTTAAGCAAATGGAGCCTATATGTAGAATGCTCCACAGTAAACATATTTAACAATAAGAATAAATAACTCCAACAACCCCATACACCAAAAATAGCCTGAAATAAGAACAATGCCACTATCAGTCTCTGCTTCTGTACTCCAACCTTCGATTGGAAGTCTGCAACACTGTTTGCCGATCGAGCTATATGTGTGAGGTGATTCCTCCCCGCCTACTCAATCTCCTAATGTCCCTAACAATGTTTACCAATTTCCAACGGGGGGATTCCTAGTAGAGTCGGCTTCGACAATGAGGTTACCATTCCCAAACCTAGACCAAATCTAAAGGGCTCTCCTGATTTCCTTTCAGTTCCGTTTCATTTGATTCCATAATCCCTAAAAGCTTGGAGAATGCTAATATCATCCACCCCTATTGTCATGGATCACTCCCCCTATCCCTCTCGGGCCAAGTTTTCCTTTCATTGCCCAATCTACGTTAAATTTATACGAACCCTGTGGTGGTGTTATCCACTGCATCTTACGTTTCCTAACCTTGCTAACCCCCCTCAGACACCCTTCCCATGACAAAGTCTTCTGGTGATAGACCAACAAACTCCTTGCAAATGGATAACCATCCTATCAATTGCCACTTAGACTTTTCAAAATCTTATCCAATAAGCCTTGTCTTTCCTTAAAAAAATCTTTCATTCCTCTCATTCCAAACTGCCCAAAGGACAACAACTGGAACCGGTCTCCACGCCACCCTGTACCTACCTCTAAAGGGCCCCCTAGACCACTCTGAAGTAACCTCCTCCATGCCACTCTCCAGGACCCATGAGCAGCCAAATAGATTCAGTAAACAAAGGCAAACGTCCCCCGTGAATCGGCATCTACATAACAAGTGGTCCACTGTCTCATCTTCTTCCCCACACAGTAGACACTTCCGAGGCTCCTTCCAGAAGGATACCTCTCCTCCTGAGATTATATCTCACTTGAAATTCTATTTTTCAAAGCCGCCCATACAAAGATCTGAATCCTAGGGGGGATTTTATTGTTTCAGGTGAAATTACATGTGGACAGGGGATTCAGGTCTAAAGAATATGTTGTTTGAGAAAAGATTTTATCGAGAAGGACCCTACGGATCCTTGGACCAAATCACTTGTCTTCCTTCTCAAGCCACAACTAAATGTCCTCTAGGAGTCTTACTAGGGTCCGGTTGAGTTCCTCTTCAAAATCCAAAGTCATTCTTAAAGAGAATTGACCATTGTAGTACACCATTGACCTCATTATAGTATTCACTAACTAGGGAGTCCTGTTCCAGAGCGGCTCTATAGTTTGGGGAACACTTCCAAAAGGGTCTCTCCGCTACCCGCCTTTCCAAAATGAAACTATCTCCTTACAATTTGTCAAAATGAAACTGCACATTTTGGATTTAGGGATTATTTTTCTAGAAGAAACTTTTTGTTTTGGCTATATTTTTTTCAGAATATTGATGTGGTATTCACAATGTCTTTTAGGGTTTCATGATGGTTATGTTATTGTTTTATTCTTAGAGTCCCAGCATTGAGTCTGTGTTATGGTAAATCTTTATTGATGGTTGTTAGTCTTGCAATCCTATCTGGAGTCAAAAGTGTTAGGCAGTTAAAAAACAACTAGATAAAGTAATAGTGATAAGATGGTAACTTAAGATGGATGTCTAGTGTAACAAGAAAAGATAGAATTAGAAATGAGTCTATTAGAGAAAGCCCAAAAATTGGTCCAATAGAAGAAAATATGAGGGAATGGGCTAAGATGAGTATACTCTTTCTCTCTCTCACTCACTTACACACACACAAACACATTAGAGAAAAGGAAACGAAATTGTAAGATGCTTTGGACACATTTCTAGAAGATTAAAACAACCTTGGTATAGTTGGAGGATTACAAGTTGAAGGTACTAGGAAAAATGGAGAAACCATCAAAGACATGGATTGAGGTGGTAAGATATTATATGATAGGGGAAGGAAAATTTGTTCTATAGATCTACCTTTCAAAATAAAGAAGAAAATATGTTTTATAGATCTTTTGTGCCTTGGTTATGTAAATTCTTTCGGATTTGATGAAATTTTGTTATTCTTCAAAAATAAAAGACATGATATGATAGAACATGGTGTGACAAACGACATGATCGCCAAACGATTGAGTGAAAAAGTAGAACTTGAAAAGCTGGGTCTAGATAGATGGGGATGGGGCAAAGGTTTTGATGATGACGGCAATGGATGATGGATAATAATGATAATGTGGGGCCGACCATGTAACCAACAATGATTTTATGATAGTGTGCCCTTTTTTTGGGAAGGATTAAGATAGTGATGACATTCAAAACCCTAGATCTAAGAATGTAATGAAGGGAAATAAGAAATTTGAATAATAAATACTACTATATGCTCACAATATGCATTTAAAATGTAATTAAGAAGTTAATATATTATGTAATGAATGATTAAAACAATAGCCTAGACAAAATAGCATTATAAAATCAAAAGAACTAAAGATATTTATAGCACGCAAACATATTAAACCCTAGAAGAAGTCACAAATCGAGTTAGGGCCTCCAAATATCCTAAGATTAGATTCAAGTTGTTCTAAGTTCCCCACACAAGTGAAAAGTACAGTTTCA
Source organism: Chimonanthus praecox (assembly GCA_022113865.1). Taxonomy (NCBI): domain Eukaryota; kingdom Viridiplantae; phylum Streptophyta; class Magnoliopsida; order Laurales; family Calycanthaceae; genus Chimonanthus; species Chimonanthus praecox. The sequence continues at coordinate 49,735,159 of CM039092.1, read as the reverse complement.
TAATGAATAATCTAGTCCTACTTGAATTCAATCCCCAAAAACACCCGAAATAGGTCTAAGAAAGGGGCTTCTTGGGGGGTTTATGCACAAAATAGTTCATGGTAGGGTGGGAAACCAAAACAAAAGTCAAAAGGGGTAAAAAAGGAACTGAAAGGACCTTGGCCAAATGGCCGTTTGTACAGTGGTACGGCTAGGTGGGGTTTGGGTCGTCGCGGCCTGTAGAGCCAAGATCTTGCCTTGATTGGTTAGTTTTGGGTTTGTTTGGGATTTCGGGGTTGTTTAGTGTTCCAAAAAATGCGATAAATTTGGGTGAAAAGTTGGAGAAAAAAGAGGAGGAGAAGAAAAGAAGAAGAAGAATTAGGAGGAGGAAAAAGAATAGAAGACACTTGTCTTCCTTTGAGTCAAACCAAAGGAGAGATGGAGTCACATTGCCTGTCTTCACAAAAAAGGTATGTCGAAAATATCTTCATTTGTATGCTATTCTCAAATAATGGGTGCTTACAAATATTATAAGAAAACTTAAAAAACCCTAGAGACACACACATGTGAGCCACATGTGCGAACAATACAGATCGTCCAAAATAACTTATTACATCCCATAAAGTTTGATACTTAAATAAAATAAAATGAACTTCTTAAATCAACTACTGAACTAAAATAATGATAATGAGAACTCCGATTTGCTGGATCCATCTAAAGCATTCATATTAAGCCAACCACGATCCGGGTGGACAAAAACAACTCCCAAAAAACTCGATCGAATAAATGAATTGTCAGATCAGGCCTTCCAAACAATTTAATCACAAATCTATGCACAAACAATAGATTTGATGGTCATCTCCCAATCATACGATGTCTCTTTCAGATCTTTGATAGACCCGATAACCATCATGGGCGTCCTCATCAGATAGTGTATGTAATCATGTGGGTGACAAGATTGCTCAAAGTGCACCCCATCAAATCATCTTTATCCTCGATCTCATAACTCCAAACTTTAAACGATTGATAAAAGTTGTGTTTTTTAGACTTCTTTCTTTGTTGAAAGTGTTCTTTAAAGTATAGAAAAGTATGTTTCTGGACATTTGATACAATGTTGAGGATGAGTCTATTGGGTGTTGGGCTAGACCAAACTGAAGTTTTGAAGGAGCAAGGTAATGTCCAATTGAATTGGTTGTTAGGTCGATCCACATTGGGCCATAATGTAAAGGTGAAAATTTTGCTTAGACATTGTTACAAACAAATTTTAAAGAATAAATTATTTTTTTCTTGATATTTTGAATGTATTAGACTTCAAGGTACTGGTTCTAAGCTTCCCTTTAAGAAACTTGTCCAATACCTGAAAGTACGTGTGCTTATAGTACAATATCAAAAAAACAAGATGAAAGACCTTTGGTTGTTGAATCTTCTGCTTTGATGGGGTCCCCAGAGATTTGATCCACTTATGGTGTTGATTCAAGAATCAAAGTTGGAGTTTGATCCTTGAAAATAAAAAATAAAACTAATCCCCTAAGTTCAATATGATGAACTCTAGACTCCAAGTTTAAGTTTAGGAAGATTGTTAAAAAGACCCTAGAGGATCTATAGTTTGAGAGACCGCAGTGGATCTAAAGTTCTATCAGACCTTGAGTGCTTGAAAAGTTCTCTAGAGATTCTACTTTTTTCCAAGGCCAAAAGGATATGCCAAAGTACCTCCAAGGCAGCCTATCTTTAGCTTGGAAATCTGCTAAAAGAAGGAGAAAGTTCCTTGCATTGTGGTTCTTGGAACAACAAGCAACATTGTTGAGAATCACATGTTGGGGAGTTATTTTCTATGCGACTTTTCACTCTTGTTGATGGAGCGGCAGCGGAGAAGAAATAAGAATCAAGTTAGTCTCGACGATTGTCGGGTCACACACGTGAGTTGCTCCACACGTGCAAGACTTAACTTAAAAGGCTGTTTGTGGCACGTGGGATAAAAGGGAATTAGGGCTACATGGGTAAAATATGAATGGGAAAGAAAGAAAAGGGGAAATAGAGAAACGAAAGGAAGATGGAAGAGAAGGGTGTAGCGGCAGAAGTAAAGAGAGGAAGAAAAAAGGTAGGAAAGAAGGATCGAAGAGGAAGGAGATGCGAGGAAGGGAGATACTTGCTGTACCTGGATCTAGGGACAAAGGCGAGTGTGAAGGGAAACAAAAGAGGCAAATTTGTAGCAGAGGCGAGAAGGAGATGAAGGTGAAGGATCTGGTTGCTGGGCGAGGTCAAGGGGGCAAAATCTGCAGAGTTAGAAGCTCGTGGAGAAGGCAGCAACTCTAGGATGTAGCCCAAAGAACAACGACAATGTATTCTTGGGATTAAGCCCAAGATCTACGATGTAGAAGTCTGGAACTGGGCAGATGGAGATTCGTTTGCAACTTGGGTAGAGAAGAGGATAACCATGCTCGAAGGCAAAGAGATAATCAAATCTTAATCTTATTTCATAATTTCGAAAGAGGTATATTCCTTTGATACATCTATAGTATTTATAATAAAACTAGGAAATTAAAATAGAATACTAATACACAAAAATAGAAAAGGACTTCTAAACTAATTAGGGTAAGCCACCGACTTGGCTTCCTTGCTAGACAAAAATTCTAAAAATAAAATAATGTGAAAATACAAAATAGTTAATACTAAAATGGGTCTCGGTTCTTCGTGTCCTGCATCACTTGTCCTCCTATTTTCTTCATTCAAATTCTAGTTTGAGATTCGTAAGTTGTGTTAGAAAGCTTATTCAATGATCTTTTTGCTGCCATAGGATTTGAAGCATTTTCTAATCTTTTAGTGGGCCCCACATGATCATAAAGTGCACGTGCCTAGGTTTAACTAGTTTTTGTAATAAAACCATTACTTTGTCATCTAGACTAGTGACGCAAGCATCGAACTTGACAAATCCGATCGAGACCCGAATGAATAAAATCGAGAAATTGGTTCCCCAATCTATGATCGGACTTATTGATGCGGGCATCCAGAGACGTAGACAGAATTTTAATTTTGACCCGGGCGGGTGCATTATCAAATTAGCAAGTTCGGGCCCCAAGTCAAAAGATCAAAATTATATCTTCGATCCAGGTGGGTATCCGAGTCAGAAGATTTGGTGTAGTGGATCCAAAGCAAGTCTAAGAACAGGCCCAGCAGAGCAGGCCCAATGGCTAAAGAGGTGCTGACAGTTGTGAATTAGAATCCTAAATCAACTAGGATTTTAATTAAATTAGGAAAATTTCTTTGTGTTATTTTCTAGATTTAGAATTTGTTATTTTCATAATTGGAGGGTCGGCTCCTTGTTACTTGTTAAGATAGGACTCTCTTTCCTTGTTAAGATAGAACTCTCTTTCCTTTTTAAGGTAGGACTCTCTTTCCTTATTAAAGTAGAACTCTCTTTCTTTATTTTAGGTTAGGATTTCTTATAAATAAGATTGTAATCAGCCCCTTGAGGGGAGGAGATTTTTTTGATCAATAAAATTGTTATTTTGTTTAACAAAACGAAGGACTGTTTTGTGAAGATCCAAGTGCAAAACGAAGGACTGTTTTGTGAAGATTGAAGGGTTATTCAAGATATTATTCAAGCTTCCGCTATAATTTGAGGTTGGGTATTCTTAATCCTACCTTTCCGGCATCACTTATGGAGGGAAGAGAGGGCCCTACTTTCAAATCCATATCAATAACCACGTCCTCTCTCTATTGGGCCCCACCAAGTCCAAACTGAGTGAATAAATCAAGGGGCGAAGAGAACCAGGATCGAATGGTTAGAGAGGAGTGCTACCGTGCAGACTTAATTTGGAAAGGACCAAACATGGCAAGAAATCAGTTGTCTTGATGCTCTATTTAAAACAGAAAGGGCTAGCGGGACAGATGGAATCAACTAAGAACAAAACCATTGTTCGTGTGCAAATTCAAGGGAAGTAAATCTGATGAGAAGAAGAAAATGAAGGTAGGATTGCATACGAATCCGATCGAATCAACCCAGATTATGGGCGAGTGTAGACTGAGAAGTTCGGCTCAAACTGAGAGCAGAAAAAAGGAAGGAGATGGGAGGATGCTGCTGTCACACAAAAAAAACGGAGAAGAGCTTCGAGTAGAACCGAGAAGAGTGGAAAGAAAATAAGAACAGAAAGAAGGAAAAGAAAAGAAAGAAAAATAAGAAAGTTGTACGAAAATCCAACAAGCAAGGCCCGATGAAAGAAAGAACAACGAGAGAAGAAAAAAAAGAAAAGAGAAAAGAGAAGAAAACGCTAAAAAACAGAGTCAACGCGGAAGTTGTAGAGAATGAAAATGAAAGGGAGGAAGACGGGTCAATCTACCCTAGTTTAGTCTTGTTTTAATTTTTTTTTATTTCCTTTTTTAGTTTAAAATAAGGTTTATAAATTAGTGTTTTAGCCAGACTTGTAAAGGACATCAGAATTTTTATTTGAATTTATTAAAGCTTGACGCTTTTAGGGTCTCCTAGTGAGGTGAGTCTTATTTTGGGTTTCTTTTGATTTAATTTTGTTATTGTGTTGAGTTAATTATAATTAGGAGTAATTGGATTGTTTAATTGCATTTTGAATTTAATTTTCAATTAGTGCATTTTTTCATTACCTAATTAAAATTGGATTCCCACATTCCAAATTAATTCATTAGAAGGTTCTTTGAGTTTTAATCCGAATTCGAGTTGGGTTAGAGTTCAGGCGTGTTTAAAATTTTATTGCATTTAATTCAAGTAATTAAGTGCGTTAATATTTAACATTCAAACTCCCAATTCCTCATTTGAATTAAATCCCTAGAACACCCTAATTTTTTTTGATGACCGAAGGTGTCCAGGCGTCTCACCCGTAGGGGACTTTACTCGGCTAATCCTTCGGGACATGTGTACACCTCCCTACATACACATACCGGGTTCAAGCGATGGCGAGTAACCCCATGGGTAGTGGCCCAGAGGGGTTTTGAGCGCGAATCAAACTCAAGACCTCCCTTCATGAGGGAGCTTCTTGACCGTCAGGTAAACCCCCTCTGGGTTTAGAACGCCTAATTTCTTCTGTGAATTTTGACTCAATTAAATTATCCCGTCGCAATTAGTCTCATCTTTCTTTTCTTGAGAGTGTTCGAGAGAATTGAGAGTTGTTTTCCTGTGTTTCTACCACCATTGAAATCCTTGATTCGGGTTGTAAAATTCGGATCTAAAATTTATCCTTTCAAAAACTCAAAAAACCAAAAAAATATCTACATCAACTAGAATCTGAGATCTGTAAGATGCATTTGGAAGCTAACCTAAGGATCTTTAAGATGATATCCATTTGACAATCATGTGATCATCACAGGTGGGCCACATGTTGTATCTTTTGATTGATGATTCACAAGTTCTATTTAGAAGTAATTGAATGAACTCCCAAGTGGTTCCCAATTCATGATCATATGATCATCATGGGTGGGCCTGTATTGTATCTTTGGGTCCACTTATCCGATCAACGGTTTGTTTCTTTTGCAACATCCTTTGAACCTTGAATATGTCTTTGATAATGTTTTTAGGCCTTTTTTTTTTATTACAGTGCCTCTTTTATTGATTGAACTTTGTAAAGTACCAATCATTGTGGATCTTGTTGGATCTTAATTCAATCGGTTTGTAGTAGTTCTAGGTTGCCATGATCGACCTATGTTGTGTCCAGATTGACATGATTAGACTATGTAGAGTCTAGATGGTCAGGATCTTTCATGGATGCTCTTAGATCCTTTTTAGTTTTGTTGGATTCACTTGCCAAGATCCAAATCATGTCTTCTTGAAGCAATTTGCTTGAGTTTAGGTGCCAACATGAATATTTTAGGCTATCGGTAATCTTTTTAGAAAATTAGGCTACCCATTTTCTAAGGTAATCATTTTATTGCATTTTCATAGTTCTCCAAGATAAAATATAGCTATGCCTGGCCTTACTCAAGCCACTTGGAGCCTGATTTGTTAGTTCTAGTTGTTTGGTAATCCTACTTAGGGCCATAATTTTTCTTCTTTTGAAGACAGTGTAGACTTGAACCTGTGATGTCAAGGTTGGTAGGGGATAAAGTGTAAAATAGAAATATGAGCGATAAATGAATGGGGACAAACGAAGAAAATGAATTATAGGATGAATCTCATTTCCTTTTTCTCTTGTGTGTGAATGTTTTGTCATCTCGCTTTGTGATTTAAAAGCAAAAGAGACCTGCTTTATCTATCTCTTTTTGTTGCTATGATAGGTGGTCTTTGAAAGCAAGGGATGTGAAAGCTATATAAGGCTTTGAGATAGGTTACAGAAGAGTGGAGAATGGACAATCTTTTCGTTTTCTGATGATATTATTCAACCAAGTCACTTGGGTGTCGGTGCGAGTGTCAAGAGTCCAACATGGGCTTGAGGTGTCAGACTCGGCAAACCAAAAACAGGGAATTGCCAAACCAAATGTATAAAAAAAATTGGCATTCAATCTAGAAAATAGGATTGAACTCCATCTCTAGGTCCCATCCAAATCCCTTTTGACCATTGTGCTTTTTACCCCCCATTTCTGGTTTTAGTTTGCAATTTCCTTTTCATAATTTAAGTCGCGGATAGCAATGAACAGTGAAGATGAATGCTCATGAGAAGGTTCTGTCTAACGGATGCCAATCATCAATTTTGAAATAAGTAGTATGCAGTATGGAGTTCCATTCTGTTGAACTGAGTACTTGAAGCAATAACCCTTATTAGTTTAATGGCTTCCCTTTGACCTCATGCTTTTTTGTTTGGAGAATTTATTGGTAATAGATCAATTTGGACTACATTATGAGTAATTGCTCCTTTATCTGTCAATGATCTTACTTTTGCTACTCTGATTCGTATCTCTTTTGTTGCTGCATACATACAATTATAAGTATAATTATGTGAGTCAATGTGTTAATCTCATTTAAGGACTACTACGTTAACCATATCGTAATTTCAAAGAAATGATCGGCATCAAGTTCCGTTGCCAATTTTTTTGTTTTACATTTGTGTAGGCCTGATTCAAGGGTGACAAAGTTGATTAAACATTTGGGATCAACAGTTAATCCAAAACAGAAGCGGGTGTTGTGCTTGAACAAAGTTGACTTGGTTAAAGTGAAGAAAAACTTGTTGAAGGTTGCGAAAGAATTTGGAGACCTTCCTGCATATGAAAGGTTTGGTCATTTTTCTTTATGATATCAAAATTTTCATTTGATGGATTTCATATTAACTCCTTGTGACATACTTTTATTTTGCAGATATTTCATGATCTCAGGATTCAAGGGTTCAGGTGTAAAAGATCTTGTTCAGTATCTGATGGAACAGGCAGGTCTCCTTGTGAAAAACACACTAATATGCTATTTTACCACACAAACTAGATATTTGGCTTCTTGGCCTTTTTACTTTATATTGATTTATTTAAATATTATGCTTCACTTGAGAACCCTGTCTTGGGATTGGCAAATCCATCACTTTCTACTGGTGTCAGATTTTGAACCTTGTATCCATACCCTTGCAACATAGGTTTTAGAGAAGCATGTAGGAGGGCCATTTCTGATAATGTGCAATCAACTGGGCTGCTAGCACCTTATCATCTATGGAAATGACAAATTTTATGGAAGATGAAATGTTTAGTTTGTTCTTGTTTCTAGGGGGAAGCTTTATTTCGAATAAATAAATATAGCATTCCCAGGGGAGCTAATTGGCAGGTGACAAATTGACAGTGGCAAGTGGAATGTAGGCCTGTTGTTTTACTTCATTTTTTCCCCTTGTTTCTTTTCCTAATCTTTTGATAATATGATCAGCATTTTACAGAAAAGCAATGATGGCACTTGTTCACAATTTCATCAGTTATTTCTTACATGGCTATTCTACATGAGCATTGATATTCTCAATTCCCATCTAATGAAACTGAAGGATCCACTAGTCTTTAATTGCAAATATAATGGGCTTAAGCAAAAGTTGGCCAAATAATCAAATTTGATGGAAATCAACCTGCTTAAGATTCTGATTAATTGTCGATCTCAATATAAACTTCTCCAAACAATCAACAAATTTGTAGGAATTTCAGCAACTCACATTGCAACTCAACACAATCTTTAATTCAAATGTATAGTCCACCATTACCATCGATCAAGGCCACATCTGTTGTCCAACTTCCATTTTGTATTTGTGGTTTATCATATCAAGCACAGATCACCACTGATCAAGACCATTTCTTGTTGACCTTTCATTTTGTATTTTATGGTTTAGCATATCATGCACGGATCTAAATAAGGCATGTCATCAATTCTTCTCCTTTTGTTAACCATTTTTCCATGAGAAATAGAGATAAAAGTTTGAGAAAAAAAATAAAAAATTGCTGTCCCAAGTGACATTATAATTTTTCAATTTAACTAATTGTATCAATTTCCGACTTTGGCACATGGGTATCAATAACTGACTTTTTCAATTTACCTTGTGTGAAAATTACTTTAAGGTTAAGATAGTTGTTGGTTGGGCTTCGGGTTCTCCTTGTCCATTGACTTATTTAGATAAAGTTGAAATGATTTGTCACTCTATTAATGCTTTCGGCTTTTCGGTTTCTTGGGTCCCTCACTTTGCAAATTCAGAGGCATATGAGTTGACGTGTCAGGTTTGACTTTGTCGTCGGAAATTGTAAAAAAAATTATGTAAATTTTGGGTGGAGGTTTTTTGTATGTATTTTTTCTTGTGTGGTTGGTCTCTTGTTTGTCTTTGTTCTCATTTTTTATTAATGAAGTTATCTTTCAAAAAAAAAAAAAAAAAAATTTAAGGTTAAGAGTTCGTTAAGGAATCCTTGCTGCGCATGATCCGAATATAATATAATCCAAGATGAACCTTTGACTGGTAAATAGGGCTTGTATCTTATGAGTGTCACTGTTGGATGATGATCTCAAAGCAAATATCAAAACCTTGATATCAGCTTCTGATTTACAGAATTGAATGGTACCAATTAAGATCTGATAATTAGAATCTATATGAGGTCTTCATGGTGTGGATCAAGGCCTTCAGATCATTGCTTTGATCTCACAAAACTATGATAGTCCAGTCCCCATGAATGGCTTTCACTGCCAATAAATCAGAATGTATACTCAGGCAAAATCTCCATTCTATAGGAAGACACAAATGCAGATAACCAACCTTCACTTTCTTCTATGACGCTTTAAATATAAGTAAGCTACAGAATCCATTCCTATTGGGACTCCTAACAACTTTCGAAGTTAAGATAACCAGACTCAACTTTTTCAACTATCATGAAAGTAATAGGTATTACTAATAGATTGAATGTATCAGCAAATGGCCCATGACCCAACTTTGGTCCTCATCTATTGGGATGGTCTTGGACTTTTATGTGTTGGATCTACTGGAATTGGGCCCAGTCTTGAATTTAAATGTACAGCCCTGCATCACTATCACAATGGAATGATTTTTCTTTTTAAAGCAGTATTGGAGACTTGGATACTTGTTAGTTTGGGACATTATTTTTCACAAATTCCATCATTCATAATGTTATTTGTCATTTCTGCATCGCGGGTAATCTACATGTAGTTATGAGCATTTTTGGGATGGCTTATTTTGTCACTCATTTTAGCTCATGAAGTTTTTTTCTTGCTTTTGGAATTTAAAAACAACCATGTTTTATGCTTTCCTTTATAAGTCACTACTTGTTAAACATATCTTGTGGCTTTAATGGCTCAGTACTTCCACTGTTTGCATCACATTCAATTGACATTATGGTCTAATTCTTGTCTAAGTGTGCTTGTAAATTGCTCGTAAGAAGGATCTTTTAAGCACTGGTGGTTGCTTTTAGAAGCTTGGCTGTTTTGAGAGTTCCACCTTTCATTAAATGATTCTATTCCTCCTCTACCCATAATTTCAGCTGCTTAGAGTTTAGGTTAGGGATTCAATTTTGAAATTTGCTTCTTTATTAAAATAACTATTCAAATTTTGATTTATCAATTTATTTGTTTTTCATACTTAGGCAATTAAGAAACCTTGGGGTGAAGATCCGACCAACCTAACTGAAGATATAATGAAGAATGTATCCTTAGAAGTTGTCCGTGAGAAGATGCTAGATCAAATTCATCAGGTATCAGCTGTAGCTATACCTTCAATTAATGAATACTTTATGCGAACCTCATGATGATTTTCTTCCATCAGGAAATTCCTTATGCTATTGAACATCGCTTGATGGACTGGAAAGAATTGAGAGATGGTTCTCTTAGGGTGGAGCAGCACTTTATCACAAAGAAACAAAGCCAACGCAAAATTCTTGTGGGAAAAAGGGGCTCAAAAATAGGGTACAACATTTGTGTTTAATTTTTTACCTTCTCATCTTAGAGAAGTTTCTTTGCAGTAATTACATTTCTATTGACAACATTGGTATAGTTAGGGTTTAGTGAACAAAAAGCATTCCCGAAGTGCTCAACACAAAATTCTTGTGGAGAAATGGGCTCAAAAATAGGGTACAACATTTTTATATTCATGTTAATGTTCACCATTTTATCATAAAGAAGTTTCTTTGTGTAGATTACATCTCTGTTGACAACTTCAGTAGATTTTGGGGTTAATGAACAAAAGGCATTCCCAAAGTGCTCTAGATAGATAGGTAGCATTGGAAAGAAGAGATGCTGGTCGCAACTTAACAATTTCTTGGTGTTAGCATGGACTAAAGGTGTTAGCAGCATTTCCATGCAGTTATGTGAACATTGAATTCCATATCATTATTTAAGGGAAGTGCTTTTAATTATGTAGTGAAATGAGTGAGCGAGAGAGGGAGAGAGTGAAAGACCTTGATGGAGGTCTGGACTACACAGGTGAGCGACGAGTCTGGACTGGGGTGCAGGAGGCTTCTAGCGAGGAGGGGTGGCAACGACAGAAGGGCAGGAAGAGGCGTGTTAGCGGAGAAGACCCATCGATTACCTTGTTTGTCACTAATATTCTGGACGGGCAGGAGATTACCATTCGAAGGTGGCTTCAAGAGCTTTTCAGGCAGCGGGGAACGGTCACCGACATCTTTGTTCCAAGGAAAAAAGATGTGGCAGTGCGGAGATTTTCCTTTGTACGAATGGTTAGGGGCAGCCAAGCTGAGAAAGCTATGGCGGCTGTTAACGGGTACACCTTGGCTGGAATCAATCCTGCAATGTTCCAGAGAAAGAAAACCCATAGTGAAGTTTTCAGAGATCAACAAAAATCCAGGGTGCAGAGGGAAGGTTTCAGAGATCTGTCAAAATCCAAGGTGGAGCGCCCCATACAATCGAATATTGTGAGGAAATGGGTTCCAGTTGGAACCTATAGGAAATGGTCTGATGTGATAAAAAATCCCAGTTTGAAGAAGGTCTCAATCCCTTCTGAACCTGTGCAAGCGAAGAAGTCCCAAACATATAATGAACCCGCACAGGCAATGAAGTGCCACCCCTATAAAGGTTGTGCAAACACCAACCTGCCTATTGAATTAATGTCGAACTTAGAGGATGAGATTGAGATTCACGAATGATTGTCCACAGCAGTTGTGGTGGCTCCCTTTGGCCGCTTATCTCGGCTTCAGAGACTGGCGCTTTCGATCAAGAAGGTCTATCAGTTATGCACTGCAGCCAAATTGGGGACAATCGGTTCTTGGTCACATTGTCAGATGAGATAGAGGTATTGATGAGTGAAAATCTGATCTCAAGCAAATTCGAAGTCTTAGGGAAGTGGAGGCTGGATATGTTCTGCCATAAGAGGGCTGTTTGGGTGAGATTCCATGGTTTTCTCTTGGAACGGTGGACAGAGAACCTCATCAAAGCCTTTGGTCAGAAGATTGGCAGCTTGATGGAAATCCATCATAGGAATCTGAACAAAGAGGACTGTTCTTGGCTTCACATGCTGCTGGAGATTGGGATCCACGAATGCTTACCTCGGACGGTGGGTGTGAGCATTGATGGCATCTCTTTCACGGTTTCCCTGTTGGAGGTGGAGGAGGTGGTGGATCGGTCGGAATCCTCATCGGAAAACTCGGGATCGACGCCGGAAGGGGAAGGCTCTAGTCCGTCGGTGGCTCCTCTCTCAAGCATGCCAGGTGGCAAACATGCGAGGAAGGACCGTACAGAGGTGGAAGCACCCGTATCTGAGGAGTTATTGCTGGCAGCGTCAATGAATGGGGTAAGAGCAGCTGCAGGAAAGCTGCATGCGCCTCTGAGGAGTTACTGCTTGCTGTCGTACCTAATGGGAAGATGAGTTACCGCATAAATGAAATTCCTAGTGAGCCCTAGAGCAAATAAGAGGCAGCATGTATGAAAATACTAATAGGCGGACGGTGGTAAGAGGAGTTGGTTTTAAAGCAGCGGATATGGGACAAGGCTTCTTATTCGGTTATGGGCCTGGTTCGAATTTAGCCCACCTGCCCTCCCCTTCGGGTTGTGGTCTTATTTCATGGGCCAGGAATCTGCGGCCCACTGGGGTATCCAATTATACTAAGCCTTACTTCAAGGCCCCTTTTTCTCAACCTTCATTTTTGACTAATTAGCCTACGAACGATCCTCAGTTCTTCCCTGTCCCTCTTTCAAGCAGAGGAGTCTTCGTTGTCCAATGAGGTGGCAGGAAGGCCAAAGTCTTCGCAGGATCTCTCTATGGCTGATGGTGGGTTACTCCTCCTAGCTCCATAGGTGGACCACCCTCATTTGGTAACTGAGCCAGAGCTTCTCGCCTCTGTTGGAATCGGCCTGTTCGATCAGCAGGATCAGGTAAGTTCGGCCGCAGCTTCGGATAATGGTATCGAGCAGTCGTTGGAGGAGGCTACCCGAGGAGTCTAGGCTGAAGATCTCAGAAATATGACAGATGTCGTCCCAGAAAATCTGGAAAAAAAAAAAAAAAAAACACCGACTTGGTCTTTGGGGTGATCATATGGAGAAGAGGAGGGTCCATCCGGTGGCTTGGTCGGAGGTCACCAAAGCCATATCCAAAGGAGGCATAAGGATTGTCCCCTTACGATTGAGAAATGAGGCTTTACTATGTAAGTGGGGATGGCGCTTTGGACGAGAACCTAATGCATTGTGGGTTCGTGTTCTGTCCGCCAAGTATGGTACTTTGGATAGAAACAGGTGGATTTTGGCAGAGTAAGTGGACAAGTCGGGTTCTGGGATGTTCAAAACTTGGTGGAGGGTTCCATCAGGAGGATAGTTACTTTTGTACCAGTGGTGTTTATTCTCTAGTTGTGATACTCGTCGTTGCTTTGTTGTTTTTTCTCCTTTCTCTTGGGTCTAAATCTCTTAGACTTTTGTTCCTTGTTTTATTGCCATTGTTCTTGTATAATGTAAGTTTCCTCTTTTACCACTCAAAAAAAGAAACAGAAAAAAAAGATGCTGGTAGGCTTGCCTGGTCCAATGGAAAAGAGAGGCCTTCAATGAGTAGATTGAATTGTTTTCTGGTATCATTGGAGTGGGATGAGAAGTTCAACGATGGGTCACAATTGAAGCTTGTCAAAAAAATTTGGACCATCCCTTTTTATTGCTTGATAGGGAGGATTGGGGTTTGAAATGTTTTGATCAATAATGCATGGTTGGAGGATTGTGTTCTGAAACTGTTTTGATGCAAGAATGCATGGTTGGAAATTGGGGGTTTCAAAGAGGTGGAATCATGGTATGGACAAATGGAGGTGGAGGGTTGGGTGGGTTTCTGATGAGGGCATCAAGCTCAATGATTCACATTCAGTGGCCTCTTCTGTGGACCTCGATCACATCGAAGAAACTGCATTGGCTTTCATGGCCCATTTTGATTGTAGCGACCACCATTGGACTCTGTCTAGTTATCCAATTCATTCTCATAGTTAGAGTCCAATGACCCAACCAAAACAACCTGCTAAGCCCAAATCCAAGTCTACCATGCTCCTAATCCCTCTCTCCCAATGCCACATGGACGGTTCACATTAAAAGCATCAAACTGGGAATGATGAGTTTGCAAGGATTCTGGATAGGGATTCCCTGTGTTGTGGGACCCACTTAAGGACAGAGTTGACCAAAATGATCTACTTTTGGAAAGATATCTTATTGGTTGTATAATTGATTGTAGATAAGTATTATTTTGTTCTTTTTCTATTTTAGACACCTAGATTAGCTCCTTTGGTTTTATTTATATATGTAACCAATACACCTTCAATACTATTCAATACAAAGATTTTCATCTTCATCTTCTCTTTCTTTTATTTTCTAGTTTATTTTCTACATGGTATCGAGCAAGGAAGATCTCATTTTTTGTTTTTTGCGATTTCACTTTACTGTTTCGTCCGATGTCACAGTTCCGTGCCGGATTTTGGCATCTTCTTGAACCGGTTTTTTTCTGGTGAACGTTTGTAGCGGACAATCCTCCTTTTGACTTGCCTCTTCGCTGTTCTCACGAATCTACAAGTTTTTTTTTTTTCTGATCTTGTCGTGTCTCCCTGCAATAGTTTCATCTTTGCTGGCGATCTCCTTTTTCGGCGAAGTCCTTGCCGGTGGGAACCTACCTACCTCAGTCGTTTTTGCAAGGCTTAGCCATCCGTACGGTTGGATCTCTGCTTTAGGCCTTTTTTTCTCAGGTTTCTGCACTGTTTCTGTTCCAGTGATTTTGTCACTCGAGAAAACCCCAGTTTTGTTTTTTTTTCTTCAATCGGCTGCTACAGGGCTCTATTGGCTTTCGACTCTCCATCTCTACTTTCGCCCCTGGCCCTGCTCTCTATCGCACTAGGTTGGGCCACCTTGCAACAACGGTGGGCCCTTCTTATCTGCATTCTACTACCTGCTGCCAGGAACGTCTATCGTCCTTGTGTTTCAGATTTTTCGTTGGAGAGGAATACTCATTGTAGGCCTTGGACCACTACCTTCGCCCCTTCCTTGACATCATATCTATGAGGATTTTTATTTAGATTGTGCCGCGTGGGGTCCACGTCCACCTCTTCTTCTCAGTACTGATGCAGAACCTTCGGCTTGGATCTGGTTTTTTTTTTTTTGCCATAGATCTGATTTGGATACCATTTCTCCTCCTTCACCGTTATGGCATCCTCTTCTACACCTCCTCCTGCCTCTTCTCTTCCAGATGTGGCTTCTTCTCGCTTTCCACAGATTGGCCAGATCACTACAGTACTGTTGAATGAAACCAACTACAAATCACTATAGTACTGTTGAATGAAACCAACTACTTTGAATGGTCTCATTCCGCCAAGATGTTCTTAACTGCGAGGCAAATCTCTTCGTATATCGATGGTATTGCCCCCTAACCAGCTAAGACTGATTCTACATTCTCCTCCTGGACCGCGAATAACTCACTGGTCCAGTCTTGGCTTCTTCACTCCATGGAAGCTCATGTACGGCGTCTGGTCTATACACCAACCGCTAAAGATGTTTGGGACACAGTGAAGACTTTATATTCTTATGGGGATAACTTCATCCATATTTATGAGTTATCTCAGACCGCTGCCACTCTCAGATAGGGGGAGCTGGATCAACTTCAATCCCTTACCTTTAAGGATCCTGCAGATACTTTGAAGTTTCACCAGTATGTTGAGTAACAATGTATTTTTGCATTCTTAGCTGCTTAAACTCGGATTTTGAGCCTACACAGGACTTCTTGGGAAACGACTTCTCTCCTCTCTGGATGAGGTCTACTCTGCAGTACTTCGAGATGATAGGCATCGCCTTGTTATAACTCCTACGCCGGCTGAAAGTCTGCCCTGGTCACTACTCATTCTTCCATGCCTTCTCCCACTCATGGGACTCCTGCTTCCCATGGCAAGGGTCCATCTTCTGATGCTCGAAAGGACACCAAAGGCCCACGGAAGAAGGGGAACCGGTTCTGCACCTATTCCAAGATGAATAACCATTACATTTACTCCTGTTACAAGCTTTACGGGCGACCAAAGCACGCCAATCTCTCCGATGCACCTATTGCTCCTTTCTCTGATGTGGCTTGTGATAGTGCCCCCGTGACTCGCTAGGACATCAACTTAATACTGCAACGCCTTCAATCTTCCGAGGTTTCCAATGTTGTCTCCTCCACTTCAGGTATTGAACCATCTGCACACCATGCCTCTTTATCATTCCTGAATTGTCGATTCTGGTGCGACTGACCATATAGCTGGTATGTCCACCATCTTTTGATGTGCGGCTGTGGCATTGTCTTTTGAGACATCCTGCGGATTCTCTTTTTAAAACAGTTTGTTCCTAGTTTATCTTTTACTCATTTTGAATGTGAACATTGCCAATATAGCAAACATGTTAGATCGCATTTTCCCTCGTTTATCAATAAAAATTCTTCTACATTATTTTCACTCATTCATTCTGATGTTTGGCAATCTCTCATTGTATCTCGCAATGGTTTTCATTATATTGTCACATTTATAGATGATTACTTTCGCATGACTTGGACATATTTGATGAAACAAAAGTCTAAGGTTTTTTATCACTTCCAGAATTTTTACCAGTGGGTTCTTAATCAATTTGGGTGTAAGATTCCGGTTTTACGAAGTGATAACAGGGGGAATATTTGTCACTCCTTTCTTACTTTTTTGGCAAAAACATGGCATAGATTCTCTATTCTCATGTCCTTCTACACCTCAGCAAAATGGTATAGCTGAACAAAAGAACTGTCACTTTCTTGAGGTGGCTCAGTCTTTTTTTTTTTTACCATGCATGTCCCATCGTTCTATTGGCCCATAGCGGTGTTAACTGCTTTTTATCTCATCAACAGAATGCTATCCCTCATTTTACAAAACCAGTTCCCCATAGACCGTCTCTCATTACATAAACCCATTCCTCATATTCCCTTACATGTCTTTGGGTGTATCTGCTCTGTTCACAACTTCTCTAGCCATAAACTCTTTCCCTAGGCTGTGCGCTGTGTCTTTCTAGGTTACTCTCCTTTTTACAAAGGCTATAAATGGCTCAATCCTCTCACCGAAAAACATACATATCCATGTGTGTTACCTTTTTTGAGTGGGACCCCTATTTTTCAGCTCTCTGTGCCTCTTTTCCTTCCCCTGTCCTTTCCCTTGTTCCTGCAGATCTTAGTTCCCCGATTCCTACCAAGCCTCTTCTGGTGTACCAACGCCACAGTCTCTGACCCGTTTGATCTTCCTATTGCGCATCACAAAGGTAAGCGTTCTTGTACTAGTCATCCCATTGATCGGTTTGTATCATATCATGTTGTTTCATCCTCCTACCACAGTTTTCTTACAGCGTTGGACAACATTAGGATACCAAAGAGGATCGAGACGTCCTTGAAAAATCCCTCTTGGAAAGCGGTCATGGGTGAAGAACTAGCTGCCCTTGACAAGAACAACACATGGGAGATGATTTCTTTACATCCAGGCAAGACTCCAGTTGGGTGCAAATCGGTCTCTGGATCTCCTCCAGGAAGTTGGCTATTCTGGCTGCAAACCCACTGATACTCTACTGGATGTGAACACCAAGTTATCTGCATCTGATGGGAGTCTTATTGACACACCAAGTATTTATCAGAAACTTGTCGGCAAGCTCATTTATCTCACCATCACGAGACTAGACTTATCTTATGTTGTTGTTGTCGTTAGCCAGTTCATGCATGAACCACGAGACACTCACCTCCATGCTGTGTCCCGTACCCTTCGGTATCTTAAGGCTTATCCTGGCCGAGGTTTGTTCTATGCACACCAACCTACTTGTCCGGTTCGCGGTTATTCTGATGCTGACTGGGCCGGGTCTTTGGATGATCGCCGCTCTACTTCAGCCTATTTTGTTTTCTTGGGCTCACATTTAGTTGCTTGGAGAAGCAAGAAGCAGTCAGTTGTTGCTCGTTCCAGTGTTGAAGCTGAATATCATGCCATGGCTAATATTGTTTCTAAATTGCTGTGGTTTGGACAATTCCTTACTGAATTGGGCTTTGCTCTTGCCAATCCACTCGTCATGTTCTGTGATAATTGGGCGGACATCAACATTGCCTCTAATCCAGTCTTCCATGAGAGAGCTAAGCACATTGAAGTTCTGAAGGCCGACTTTTTACTCCTCATCTGAAGTCTAAGGATGAACTTGCATACATTTTCGCAAAGTCAGTTCCCCGAACTTAGCTCGATTCTATTGTTTGCAAGCTGGGATTACTCGACATCTTCAAACCAACATGAGGGGGAGTGTTGTGGAACCCACTTCAGGACACGTAAGGTGTTGTGGCACCCACTTTAGGATAGAGTTGACTAAAATGATCCACGTTTGGAAAGATATCTTATTGGTTATATAATTGATTGTAGATAAGTATTATTTTATTCTTTTCCTATTTTAGATACATAGAATAACTCATTTGATTCTATTTATACATGTAACCAATACACCTTCAATATAATTCATACAGAGATTTTCATCTCCATCTTCTCTTTCCTTTATTTTCTACACCCTGTTGGCGTGTGTGTAGTATTAGGGATAGGATTTATTGCTTATTGGAATTTGTGTTTTCCTAGAATAAATCCCAACCTTCCACCATGATGTGTTGGCAGTTTAGAGGCTTCTCATTGGTCAGATTGTAAGCACATGGATTGATTCAAATTTAGAATACAATCCATGTGCAATTCTTTCCCACTTTTCTTTAGGAATTAGTTTAGATATATTCCCCATTAGTGTGGTTGACTATGGCAGGGGTATTTTTGTCTTTTCACAATAATTTCTCTATAAATAGTTGTGTAGTTTTCAAATTTTAGCATTGAATACAAATTATTTTGGAGATCAATTCCTGTGTGGAGTTAGACATTTTGCGAGGCTTCTCAAACCTATGAAGCACGGATACTCCGAAACCATCGGAGTATCCGTATCGGATACGTTTCCGACACGGATATGGCCGGATACGGCTCGGATACGTGTCGGATACGTATCTAATTAAATAATATATATTTTAATTACCGATATGGCTCGGATACGCCATCCGACACGTACAGATACGGCGGGATACGGCTAAACACGGGATACGGCACACGGGACATGGCAAACACGGGATACGGCGAAAAACGGGAGAAAAGAGGGGAAAAAAAAGAAAAAAATAAAAACTTACTTCTTACTTCCGTTTGCTCTCTGCTTGTCGCGAAAACCCTTGGAAACCCTCAAATTTCGAAACCCTCTTCTACGTCTCTTGACAACCCTTCGAAACCCTCAAATTTCGAAACCTCCTCTGCTCTCGATTCGCTGCCTCTGCTCTCGATTCGGTGCTCTCTCCTCCCTGCTGCTCGTCTTCATCTTCCGATTCGCGGCTCGCCGGCTCTGCTCTCTGCTCTCGATTTATCTTCTTCTGCATCTTCTCCAGGTATGCCTTTCTTTCTTCTCTCTTTTCTTCTTCTCTGTCTTCTGTTTTTCCCCTTCTTCTTCTTCTTCTTCTTCTTCTTCTTCCTCTTCTTCTCTCCATCGTTGTCTTCTTTTCTTACTCTCTGTTTTTTTCTCTTTCTGTTTTTTTCTCTTCCCTTTCTTAGGCTCTGTTTTTTTCTCTTCCCTTAAAATACCGATAGAAGTAACCGGTAGAGATTGGGTGTGAACTGTGAAGACCTTATTTTCAAAATAAGGTTACAAATTATTCACCTGATTATGTTATTTTCAACTTTATAAATCATCTAAGTTAGATATTATGTTATTTTCAAAATAAAGTTATAAATAATTTTTAAATTTTAATAGAAAAATGATTGAAAATAATTAACCTGATTGATGGTTTGAGATTTTTTTAAATAGAATAAGATGATTATTAAATCAAACATAATTTTAAATTTATAATAGAAAAATGATTGAAAATAATTAACCTGATTGATGGTTAGAGATTTTTTTAAATAGAATAAGATGATTATTAAATCATAATTTTAAATTTATAATAGAAAAATGATTGAAAATAATTAACCTGATTGATGGTTAGATAGTTTTTTAAATAGAATAAGATGATTATTAAATCAAACATAATTTTAAATTTACAATAGAAAAATGATTGAAAATAATTAACCTGATTGATGGTTAGAGATTTTTTTAAGTAGAATAAGATGATTATTAAATCAAACATAATTTTAAATTTATAATAGAAAAATGATTGAAAATAATTAACCTGATTGATGGTTAGAGAGTTTTTTAAATAGAATAAGATGATTATTAAATCAAACATAATTTTAAATTTATAATAGAAAAATGATTGAAAATAATTAACCTGATTGATGGTTAAAGATTTTTTAAAATAGAATTTAAAAACTGTTTAATTTTACAAAAGGAATACTAATCTTTATTATTATTTTTATTTAACTTATATTTTGTCAAATCTATAATTTATTGTAATTATTAAAATAAAATAAAAATTATTAAGTTTGAAAATTCATCTCCAAATAGAGGTATCAATAACTTGGGATAACGTTGATATTATAAAATTTTAAAAAATAAAAATTTAAATAATGGGAAGGAAGGAATTATTTTCCTTTTACACTTTTCTTTTATGATTAAATTTTCTCCTATTCTTTTCTTCTCCTTGTTTCCCTCTTTATATTAGACGTCATATTCTCTACCTGTTATTGGTGTTCTGATAATATGGGTCTATCTGATTGTATATTTTAGTTAATTAATTGCTTTTTTTTTCTATCTATGTTTGCCGTTCAGGCACTTTATCAATTGAAATGGCTACTGGTGGTGAGGGCAGTGGTAGTAGGTGTGGTTCATCTAGTAGTACAGGTACAAGTAGATTTTGTTCCTCCGAGGCTATGGATGACCATTGTCCTCTTTGGTCATATGTTACAATATATCAAAGTAGAGATCCAAATATTGGAGGTGGAAATAGGAAGTGGAAGTGTAATTTTTGTAATAAGGATTTCAACGGTTCATACTCTAGGGTTAAGGGTCATCTATTGAGGCAATCTGGTAAAGGGATTCAAATGTGTTCTTCTGTGACTGAAGAATATTTAAGGGAACTCTTCAAAGTTGTTTCTGAAGCTGAAGAGAGGTCTAGACCAAGAAATGTTCCCTTACCGAATCGTTCCATTGCAACTCATATGGCCTCAGCATCAACTAGTGAGGGGAAAAAAAGACGAGTTGGAGGTACAAGTGCTTTGGAACAAGCATTTAAAAATGATGCTAGAGATCAGCTTACAAGTGAAATTGCTAGAATGTTTTATTCAGGTTGTTTGCCATTTCACTTTGCTAGAAATCCATATTATCTTAGTTCATATACTTTTTCTGCCAACAATCAGATCGCTGGGTATGTTCCTCCAGGTTATAATGCTTTAAGAACCACACTTTTACAAAAGGAGAGAGCAAACATTGAAAGGTTGCTCCAACCAATCAAAAATACTTGGCATGAGAAGGGGATGAGCCTAGTTAGTGATGGGTGGAGTGATGCACAAAGGAGGCCGTTAATCAATTTCATGGCTGCATTGAGGGAGGCCCCATTTTCTTGAAAGCTGTTGATGGGTCAAAAGAATATAAAGATAAGCACTACATTGCCAAATTGATGATAGACACAATTCGTGAGGTTGGGTCAGAGAATGTGGTGCAAGTTGTGACCGATAATGCTCCTGTATGTAAGGCAGCGGGGTTACTTGTTGAAGGTCATTACCCTCACATATTTTGGACTCCTTGTGTGGTGCACACATTAAATCTTGCACTAAAAAATATATGTGCAGCAAAAAATACAAAGAGGAATGAGAATGTTTTTGCTGAATGCCATTGGATTACTGAAGTTTCAGATGATGCATGTTTTATTCGCAATTTCATTATGAATCATTCTATGAGATTGGCTATTTTTAATTCCATTGTACCATTGAAATTGCTTGCTGTGGCCGAGACACGATTTGCTTCCACCATTGTGATGTTGAAGAGATTGAAGCTTATCAAGCGTGGCCTTCAGGAGATGGTTATTTGTGAGGAATGGAGTGCCTACTGAGAGGATGATGTTGGAAAGGCTCAAGCTGTGAAAGAGATGATTTTAAATGATGTATGGTGGGACAAGGTTGACTACATTCTTTCTTTTACACGCCCAATCTATGAGATGCTCCGGTTGTGCGACACAGATAAGCCGACCCTTCATTTGGTTTATGATATGTGGGATTCAATGATAGAGCAAGTGAAGGCGGCGATATATGGCCATGAGTTGAAGGAGCTAGATGAGCAATCTGCTTTTTATGGTGTGGTGTATGATGTACTCATTGATCGATGGACTAAAAGTTGCACACCACTACATTGCATGGCTCATTCTTTGAATCCAAGGTAATTTATCTATTTCGATTATTTTTTTAGATTTTGAACTTCATGTTTTACAAACTAATGTTATGCTTTTCTAACCTATAGGTATTATAGTAGTGAATGGCTTGCTCAAGCTCCGAATAGGGTTGTACCACATAAGGATCCAGAGATATCTGATGAGAGAAACAAATGTTTGAGGAGGTATTTCCCTGATGTGAATGAGAGGAAAGTTGTTCTGACAGAATATGCAAGGTTTTCAGGAGCTACTGATGTATTTGGGTCCTTTGATTTTACAAGATAGATGGGACTTGGATCCAAAAACATGGTGGGTGACCTATGGATCTTCTATACCAAGACTGCAAACGATGGCTCTTAAGCTTCTTGTACAACCATGTTCATCATCGTGTTGTGAGAGGAATTGGAGCACCTACTCATTCATCCACTCCATGAAAAGAAACAAGATACATTCTAAGAGAGCTGAAGATTTGGTGTTCATACATACAAATCTTCGTCTTTTGTCAAGGAAGAATGAAGGCTATGTCAAAGGACCAACTAGGATGTGGGACATTGGAGGAGATCAGTGGGATCCATTTGACGGAGCTGGAGTTCTAGAGGTTGCAAGTTTGTCTCTTGATGAACCAGATATGGAGGCAGTTGTTTTTACTGATGCCGGTGAAGGAAATGAAGAGATTGAAACTTTCCATCAGATTTTGTAATAAGTTTAAACATGTATTTTGTGAGTGACTTATATTTTGTTGAAATATTGACTCTTTTTATCTAAAAGTAGAATTTATGATTTTTTTTGTAAATGCTTGAATTTATTATTATTATATATATATTATATAATTTTTTAATTCGGCGTATCCTGCCGTACCCGTATCCTAGTTTTTAAAAATTTGCCGTGTCCCCGTATCGGATACGTGTCGTATCCGATACGCGTACCCGTATCGGTGCTTCATTGTCTCAAACCCAAGACCCCGGACTACGGTCCAAACAAGCAAGTACCATGATTTTTTAATTCAATTATGTCTTATTGGTTTTTAGATTAAGAGTTTACAAATCAAATTCATTTATCTATTTTAATTTGTTCTTCAATCTCAATCATTAATTAAAAGGGACCTTAATCTAAATTCCCAATAATCGTAATTGAATTCTTGAGAAACTTGTCGTTATGGGTTTGATTTGTCAGATTCTTAGCAATACAGAAACCATCATAAATTTCATGATTGGCTGCTCGGATTTCGTAGACGGGAACGTCTTTGGATTTATTATCCTTTCACGCCTGGGTAAAACTGTTGAAGTTCGCCCCAGGCCTGCATCAATTTCTCATTTATAAAAAGTTGAAATTGTTGAATTGTAAAAAAAATAAAATAAAGGAGTGGTATAGGGGGATTGATCTTCTTGAAAAGGAAGATTCCATGTTGAGAAGACTGGGCAAAGGGATTCAAGAAAGGGGCAAAACATCATAAAATACACTCAAGCATGAAAGTCGATGTCCTCCAAGCATATAAACTCAAAAGCCCTAATTTCCAAGCCTATGAAGCCTTGTACAATGTTGGTAAACTACTCCATGTTAAAATTCTAGGATAATGAATGGTTAGTTTGTGATAAGATTGTATTCATTTCGTAACAAGTCAAGTTTATTAACAAGTAGTTTTTGTTTTGGAGTGTTAGGCAGTGTCCTACTTGGCTTGGGATTTCAATCCCATGTGCAATTGGAGTGTTTTGTTTTGTTTTTTCTATATAGACATGTTGAAGGGAGAGATGGACACTCGATGGAATATGAAATGAAAGTAATAATTTAGTTATTTTTTATTTCTTTTATTTCTTCTTTCTTCTTCTTCTTGTCTGGCTGCAGGCTTTCTTCCCACTCCTAGTCTCAGCGAAGACTCTGGATCCTATCTTTGCTGGATCACTCTGTCGATGAGCATCGATCCCGCCTCAATTGGTTTAGAGCCTCTCTTCGATCCCTTCTCATGCGTCTCCCGCTCGTGTAGAGACAAAAAATACATGCACACACCAGATCTGTAGCTTTTGTAGACACCATCAGGTGCCAACCGTGTGTGTCTCCTGCACATTGACAGTCGAGATCCGGCCGTCCTGCATCTTGTGCTTCCGCCGTGCTTCCTCCATCCTTTCCTCACCCTTCCTCTCTCACCCCAACCACTTCAATTAAACCACAACCCAATCACCATCTGCCCATCCCAATCCTCACCCAGATCCATGAATCGTTTCTGGATTATAACTGGAACCCTCTTTTTCTAGATCCATCTCACATCAATAACTTGACTCCTTCCTCCTATAGGTAGTTTTAGACAAGTTTCCTTTGCAGTGGATACCTAAATGCCAAGTATGGCTCGTAATAATCTATCTTCTGGGGCATTCGATGATTCTTTCGTCACTTGAAGTGTTAATTTACCCTCTAAAACATCACCTCTTTCTATCCAAGATCCCAACATCACAATTCCATTTTTGTCAAAATTGCGGAGTAAATGGGCTTCTAAATGCCCTCCCTTTAAAAAAAAAAAACCTGCCAAAACCCAGATCTGTTTTTCTCCAATCAGTTCCCTCCTCCATTCACTCCCACAACCTCTGTACCCGTTCTAGACACCATACCCATCTCATTTCAGATCCACGGACCTGCCTTCCATCGCTTTCCTCATCCCATTAAAGAAAACAACAAACGGATCTGACCCAAGCCCTTCACTTTCCAGTGCTCCCATGTTCGCTGCCTCCAACAACCCCTTCTTCATCTCCCATCGCGGTTCACCTCTTTACCTTATTTCCAGCAACCTTTCCATTCCACCTCATTTGCAAACCACCCCCCTTCTTTTAATAACCCAAAACCCCTTATCCCACTTTCCCATAGCATTAATGCAAAGATCCTTTTCACATCCCTTTCACCCATATTTTCTTGTCTCTTTTACTTTTCCCAAACTTCATTAATACCCATAGCCTTTTCTTTAGTTACCAAACCACCGTTTCCCCTTTTTCTTCCATCTTTTAATATCAACTATTAGTGGGACCTGATTTTCACCAGTTTTGACTATATTTGACTGGACTTTGACCAGATCCATTAAACCCACTTAGTTTCGCTGCTCCAAGTACTATGGTGGTTCGCAATTGCTCTCCAATCCTCATGTTGAGACCCCTCCTCAGCGCCATGATCTCTTTCACACTACATGCATAGTTCAGGACAACATATGTGTTCTCATTATTGACAGTGGTAGCAGTGAAAATTTAGTCCCCCAAAATATGCTTGATCAATTGTAGCTCCCTGTTTAGCCTACCCTCAGTCGTATTCTATCGGATGGGTCACAGATAATTGTCAATAGTAGGTTACTTCTCAATGCTAGGTTCCGTTCTCTATTGGTAAATATCTTGATACGACTCTATGTGATATTCTCAATATGAATGCTTGCCATATGTTACTTGGTCGCTCTTGGCAGTTTGATGTTGACGCCATCCATCGAGGCGAAGCTAACACTTATGCTTTTGTGAAAGATGGCCTCAAATTTTTTCTTGCACCTTTTCCTATTAAGCGGCAGTCACCTTCACGCTCACTTGAGGTTGACTCTACTCCTAAACCTCCCACACAACCACCTCCACTACCAATACCAGCGCCACCGCCACCGCCACCGCCGATTACCAAACCCTCTTCCATACCCAAACCTGATCCCGATACGAATACCAAGAATCTCTCTATGGTTATTCGTACATTATCCTACCCGCCTCATGTCCATCTTTGGTACCTCGTGCTAAACTTCCCATTCGTTAGGACCCTGGCATCACTAAAGTGCAATTTGAAGATCCCTTTCCTTTCCCCTCGCTTGAGCACATGTGTTTTTACTAATTTCTTCGTCCCAAAGTCAGATAGCCCTCGTTGTACGTCAATGTCAGTTACGTTGTTCACGAAATCATCATTCGGCTATTTGACATTGGTCTACACGTCAATCTGATTTCTCAGGATATTTTCACTGGCAACAATGCAGTTATTTTGCACGATTCCAACTCGAGGAGAAGTTCTTTTCAAGACTGGGGAACTGGTGTAGAACACAAATACATATGTGGACCCCACTTATTTTTTTATTTGCTTATTTGTTTAATTTTTTTAGGTAGCAAGTAGTTTTCGTTTTGGAGTGTTAGGCGGTGTCCTACTTGGTTGGGATATCAATCTCGTGTGCATTTGGAGTGTATTTTTTTTTTTCTATATAGACGTGTGTATTGAGGGAGAGATGGACACTCGATGGAATATGAAATGAAAGTAATAATTTGGTTATTTTTTCTCCTCTTTTTCTTCGTTCTTCTTCCTTCTTCCTTTTGCCTGGCTGCAGACTTTCTCCCCTCTCTCAGTTTCGGCGAAGACTTGGGATCCTATTTTTGTTGGGTCGCTCTGCCGGTGAGCATCGATCCCGCATCAGATATACTTAAATGTCCATGTTCAATTATATTCATCGCTGTTAATCATCATCAAAGCCAAAATTCCATCTCTCTATTGTCACCTTTATGAGTTATACCATGTTCAATTATACTGTATTTTAATCTATATATTTGTCTCTAAATCAACAAGGACGGACACATGATTTGGCAATTTCCCAATTTTTACCTGGTTCAATACAAAGCTCATATGATTTTTAGGCCTTGATTCCAAATAGGTCTTTGATTGATCTCACCCTTCGTTGGTTGGAGAAATGAGGAACAATTGATCTACAAACTAATGAAGTCAATTTGGTGTCAAATTGGGATAGGTGCAATTCATGAAGGGTAGGTAGTTGTGAGAGGGGGAATGAATCTATTGGGTTATATGTGGGCCCCACAAAGCAAAGTTTGCATGAAGGTCTCATGAGAATTGATCTTAAGAGAAAGTTCTTATATATATAATTTATAATTAAATGGACTCGCCCTACATCTTATTGTCAACAATGGTGGAAATTCACCATGGACCATGTAAAATAAATTTAGGGCTTGTCCCCATGAGCTCAATTAGGGGGGAAAAAAACCAACCTTGAGTTTTGGATTGTTTGGAGGCCTATAAATGGTCCAAATAATGCAGGGACACCTTTAAGATGTCTTTCTTGATGGGGCCATCCACATGTTCCCAATCAAGCATAAAAATGCCATAGTTCTTTCCCTAATCTTTTATCTTTGTACACCTTCAATGTATTCTATCTCCATGTTTCTTAATGTGTATATCTCATGTTCGATTAGGGAGTATTTGGTAGCCTATCCCATTTAGAGACTGAGATTGCCAACATGGCATTAGCATGACAATAGAATCATAGATAATCAAAAACTTATTCCATACTCATTTGAAATGTTATCTGGTAGAGTTAATTGAGAATGGCTATAGGCACAATGTCATTCTTTCTCCATTCCAACAAAAACTATGCTGGATGGCCATTTTGCCATGTTAGCCATTCTAATCTTAAACATAACTCCTTCCTGAAATGAAGCCAAGTCATATCTCCATCCAAACTGCCCCTTAGATTCTTTGAGCACACCCTTGGTAACTTTTTTTTTTTTAATAATGCTTACCATTTTATCACAAAATCATTGGGGTTCTGTTTCAATTCCAAGTCCTATTTCTCAATACTCTTTGTCGAAAAGTTGTTGCATTTTCCCTTTGCATGTTTGATGCGGAGCACCACAGGATCCTGTCTGGGTCCCAGTTATTTAGTTAGCATTAGTTTTTTTTATTTATCATGAGTGTAATTTTTTATATTTAATATGTCCATTGTTTAGATTAATAATTTTAGGTGTATTTAAGGGTATTTTGGGCATTATGATGTAATAGGGGCATTTTGTTCTTTTCTAATGTAATTGGGTATAAATATGTTGTAAGCCCCATTAGGGCGGCAGTGAATCGAATGAAACTTAGAAGTTTTGCCTCAAAACTTTGTCTCCTGTGCATGGAGTGACGGCGAGAAGCCACAGGAACCTTCGCGAGAAGCTAAGGACAGTGAGAAACCTCTTCCACAACCAGGTAATTATCTCTCTCTCTCTCTCTCTCTCTCTCTCTCACTCTTCTTTCTCCCCTTCCTTTTTTTTGTTTTTTTTGTTTCCATGACTTTGCCGTCATCCCCAAGAAGAACCCATAGCCTTGCCTTCATCTGTCCAAGTGCAGCCAGTCTTTCCAAGCCCTTTTGCCCCTCTCATAGACTGCCTCTCCCTTTGCCGACCCCACCCCAAAAGCCCATTGACCCTGCCGTCTCCTCCTAACTCCATCTAAAATCCATCCCTTTTGTTGCCATCCCCTAAGATCCCCATTGGGTTCGTTACTACTTGCTACAGTCATCCTAGTCCCTGTCTCCATTCCCCAAAAGTGCCGCAGTCCTTCTAAGTCCCCAAAACAATTGCCGCTACCTACCCCAGCCTTAGACTCTGTTACAGCTGCAGCCCCTCTCCTACACCTCTACAGCAGTCGCCGCTCCACTTTGGGCCAACCCTGCTGCCGAAACTCCCATACAGTCCCTCCTCTCGCTGCTGTCCTACAATTCCCGTCCCTTCTTAGCCATTTTTAACCCTTTACTTCTGTTCTACAACTGTTTCACCCTCGTAGAGTACTGTTCCTTTCTGTTTTGGCATTCCATTGGTACCAAACAGCAATAGTAATCCCGAATTTGGTGATAAATCCACGGATTCGACAAACCTCTTTGTTTTGGGGGTCTCCTACCGTGAATTGTGACTTGGCTTGGTAAGTTCCATACTTGTTCTCATTAGATTTCCCAGAATTCGCTTGGATTATTTGTGCCAATTTATATTCTATAATTGTTAGTATTAATTGATTGTTTAATTTCAACCCATATTAGATTTAGGGTGCATTATTTTATCATCTCATACTTACATTTGGCATTTAGAGTTGTCCTATCCCTTTTCCTGCATCAATGCTCCACCCCCTTGTGTTTAGATAATCCTTCAATTTCAATTTTGTCATCCTTCTTTTAATATGAACACTAAAAATCAATATAATCTATGTTGTATTTGTGACTCTTGAAATGACTTAAATCTTTGGAGAAAGTTTTGTCTCCTTGTCTTTGTAAAACGTAATATATTTGTTCTCTTTACATCGGATTAATAAAACTCACAAGATAATGTTCTTGAAGTGTGTTTTAGCCACTGCAAGATTAAAAGCCATTTAAAATCAAGACTGGAATCTCTCGCTCAGACCTTTCCCTAAGTCAATACTTCGTCCATCAATCACCAATTTCTTTTTATCAATTTTGCTTGATCTAGATTAACATTTAAGGCTTCTTTATTTAATATAATTTCGAAAGTATAACCCTATCACTATCTCTTGATTTCTACAATCCCTTGAATTGTTATCAATTACAATGCCTAACCCATTTCTAGCATTGCTATTTATTATGTAAAACAAAAATTAACTCTTTATCTTCGAGATCCCTAGTCTTCTAAGGGAAAAAGGTCTTTTGTAAATATGCTATGTTTCTCTCTTTGTCAAAGTGCCCATGTTCTAGGTGCCATCGTTCTTTGTCTATTTCCCACTACATCTAGGTTTCACCCCAACTTATTGTTTGGGGCAATGCCCTAATCAATCCTTGCTTATACTAAAATTAGTTGCATTTCACTAAACAGTAGAATTAGAAACAATCGTATTAAGGGGGGCCTCATTGAACAAAAAGATAAAAGATGCCACTTGAGGTGGTGTGGGCATGTATATTGAAGACTGGAATCAACTCTAGTACAAAGTGTTGGCTACAAGCCTACAAGTAGAAGTTTCAAGAATGATAAAAGTTAAAAACTTGGACTGAAGGGATAAAGGACATGATAAGTTGTGGAGTGACAAAGCATATGGTTCTTGATGAGGAAGGAGTGGCAAGTAGATCTCAAAAAGCCAATCCCAAATAATGATGACACGACGATGATGATGACAACCAAGGGGAATGCCCTGGTCTAACTTTGTTGATTTTTCATTGCTTAGAGGGAATCTTGTAGTATTATAAATTTTGAAATTGTGAGTAGGATTCATGTTTGGATGTAGTAATTGTTTTCTATGGGACAAATACCTAACTGATGGCCAAGTTGATCCTCCTTCATTCCTGGTTGTCGTTACGTGCATGATGGAACTCTCTCCCTCTCTGAACTCTGTGCTGTTGCAGTATTCTCTTCCAAGACCAAAATCTTGGACCTAGTATTTTCCTGTTCCAAGTCCATCTCTTTGGAATCATTCAGAACTTAACATGAAAAAACTCTAATGAATCAAGTTTCACTCATTTTTGACATCATTGGGCACATACAACTGTGGGTATTGATATGGAAGTCTGTTATGTTACACTCGTCTTCCGCTAAATAGGTAAATTGCTAAGACATTTATGCGAAGGTTAATATTGGTGAGGAGGCTTAGTTAATGGGTTCATAATTTGGGCTAGCCATCTTATCTTTTTTCCTTCTTTCCTTTTTAGTCTGCTTTACTCTTGTCATATCATTTTCACAAATGAAATTTCTTCACAAAAGTTGATAAATACTTTGTACATTAACATCTAGTAAACCCTTTAAAATAAAATTACTAGATTAATGATTCTAAGAAGCTTTTATTTGTGTGTGTGCACACGCACTCACAGTATTGCCAAATATACTACTGTAAAGAAGCCCTTATTAGTCTGAAGGTTGTGTGTATATGAATTAATTGCAGGAGAATAGGAATGGAAGCCAATGAAGAGTTGAGGTCCATCTTCAAGAGGGATGTGCATCTAATTCTCCAGGTTAGAGTTGCTTGAAGCAGCATTGGTTGAGATGTTGAGCATCGCTGAGTGTCTGCTACTTTTCTAGTCTGTTCTGTAAATATTGGCTGATGAAACATGCTTTTTCTACAAGTATTGAATGGCCATCATGCTTCCATTTGACACGTTGCACCGAGAGATACATGCAAGCTTGTCCCAGTAATTTGCCAGTTTTCTCCATTAGCAGCATCGAAATACAGTGCTGTCTTGCCCTTTGCTCACAAATTGTATGATTATTTTTTGTAGTTCTATCAGGTCTCTTTTTCCTTCTTTTTTACATCCATTCAACTCTTACTGGAACCTTAAATGAGGATCCATTTCTGTTCTTGTATGATTTTAGTTTCCTAAGATCATCTTTACTGTTATCCTTATGGCGTATTGTACATGATACTACTATCTATTTTAGTTACTTTAATGGTTTTCCAATGAGTGGAATGAAAAAACCATTTCCATAAGCTGCATTTGGTCATTTGCTGCAAATTTGAATTTAGTTAATAGACATTTGCTAATTGCGAGCAGACTAGGTTGATTATATTCCCATTACAGTTATGCACGACTAGAAAAGAACTATAGAGGGGAAAAAAAGAAGAAAAGTTCTATAATTAAAATTCCAAATAGCCACAAAATTCTATAATCCATGGGAGTCGTACAATTTCCAAGCTGATATGAATCCTTCCTCTAGGAAATGGTCACCATATTGGGTATTTATAAGCATTTCAACACAACTAGTGGGTCCTAGATCTGAACCCATATAGGATGTTAATGGTTGTGTGATGTCCTAAGGGTCTTTCAATGAGATCAATTTTTTTTAAGGTGTCAAGGTGTCCCACCTAACTAATCCTTAGGGCATTTATAAATCTCTCAATCTGCACGTGTCGGGTACAAAATAATAAGTGACCTTTTTTGTATTGAAGAGGACTTGATCTCAAGATTTCTTGTAAAGAAAGGTGGGTTTTAACCATCAAGTCAACCCCTCAGAATTATGAGATTAATATTTCTAATGTGATGATTGACAACACGATCAAAGTGAATGAGGGAGGTCCTCGCCATCATCGATCTTCAATAATACTTGAATGTACACTTTGTTCGTAGCACATATATATTGGTTTTTGAAGTTCAAGGTATTCAGGCCTCTTAGAGTACCTAAGTCTTTGGGGTATGTACAAACCTCTTTATCCACGCACACTGGGTAAAACTAAAGGGAGTGACTTATATATTGACAGTGAGACTTGAACTCAGAGCCTTTTACAACTTATTAGGGTTGTTAACCATCAAGTCAACCTTCATGGGTTTACATATTTTAATTTTTTATCTTTATTTCATGTAGATTTATCTAGATATTATCATCATTATTAATTTTTTTTTTTTTTTAACTTTCACTAGAAATTGAACAGAAATGATCAACATTTGGGTATATACTCATTGTAAAAATTGACTATGTAGCTAAAGAATATGAGGTTTCTTGTCCTTGTTCTGATCATCACATAATATCAAATTATTTATAAAATAATTCAAAAAGTAATATACACTTGCATAACTTGTTAATTAATTCATGTTTACATTAATTTTACGTTCCAATTAATTAAATAGTTAATCCACCTCTAGGAAATAGATGTGAGGACATTTATCAATTCAACATATGGTATGTGTAAGATGTGTGTGCATCAAAGCAAACATTTTGATGTAAAAACATTGAAGCTTTTCTATTTTATTTTTGAATCTACTTGCAACATTGTTTATCATGAATTAAATGTATACGGCTGTGAAGTATGCGTCTGTTTCTAGGTTGACACCATAGAATTTGTATGATCACAAATTTGATTGGCTTTAGATCTAAGAAATCCAATTCAAAATATTAATATTGCACAAAATTAAAATCCCAATGAGTTGGTTGAGTAGTCTGCTTTAAGAAGTGGGATCTTGAATTCAATTCACGTTCAACTCCAATGGGTCACTCTCTATAATTGTAGACTTGGTGTTTGTGGTATGGGAGGATTGCATATATCCTAAAGATTAGTAAGATAAAATCCTATGTCCCAATATATATGAGACGTCCAGAAACTTTAGTCATAAATAACAATATTGAACAAAATTGAGTTCTAAGAAATTAGAGGGTATCTTCAAATTTGGTAAAAGCTTGGTAGATTTTTCTTCGAATGAACAAAATAAATGCTCTCTTCATCACAAAGAATCAAACAAACAATTAAGAATAAATTGAATTCTTGAAATTATATTGCAAATTTACATAAGAAATTCAATAAGAAAATCAACTATCAATGTAGAAAAAAACAATTTATTCAAAAAGACTTCTTCTCCTATTATTGCCAAAGGACTTATTTATACATGAAATGGGGTGGTAAAAGAAAAGAAGTAAACACTAGTAGGGGTGGTCAACCATCGGTTGTTGACTCTCCAAATTGGCAAATTTTGGATATCCATGGCACATCACTTTAACCAATTTCTTTTAGACACTTATAATTTCATCATGCAACTAATAAGAAAATTTTATCTAATTACATGAGATAAAAGATGAAAATATCAAAATGAAGAGGGGTGCCCAGACTTGCTTGCTTTCATTCTAAGCTCCAAGGAGAAAGAATAGGAAAGGAATTCTGAAAGATTAGCTTGATGGTAAAAAAAATCCGTTTATGATATTGAAGTCTTAGAATAAGTCATATTCAATATAAAAGGGTCACTCTTCGTATTTTAAATGGGTATGTGCGGATTGAGCGATTTACACATACCTCAAGGATTAATAAGGTGAGATGCTTGAACACCTTAATCTTAAAAAAGAAGAAAAAATAGGGAGAGAAAAATCTCTCTAACTGGCAGCAATGGGAGTTTCCCCTTTTGGGTGACTTCATGCAATTCTTGCTACACATGTCTACCTCCTTTCCAAATTCATTATTTTTACAAGGTTTGAGGGGATGAGATGATAAATATGAAGCTAAAATTCGTCACCAAAGATTGCAAGGGACTTTGCGCCCACCGAAGTGAGTTCTATCAACTCAAATGAGTAAAGATGGACCTCGACATTGATTATATGGGCCAAGGTCTCTTAATTCAACAATTTAGTTCCATTAGCACTTCAAAAAGGGCTTTTCCTAGAGAAATTCTCATTAAAATTCAATGCAAGATTTAGAACTTCATCTACCCCATCATTAGTTAGATGCTCTCCAATAGTTCTCTCAAGTTGAAGAGAACTCGTTCTTGAGTTTGATACCGGTAGAAGCATCTATTAGTAGCACAGGCATGGGGCAGAGCTTCAGATCAACCACGTTGAAGATGTCCCAATTGTTGCATTCGTCAAGAAGTTGCACTCGATATCATTATCATTAATCTTTTTAAAATCTTACACAAATCAATACAGCTTGTTGTAGGTGCTCAATTGAAAGCATTCCTTCTTTTATACCTACACTAGATCTCCTTCGACAAATGTAACGTGGCATCTATGCTTGTCTGCATTAGTTTTATATCACAAATTGCTCTCTATCTGCTTTGATGTGTGAAGCAAAGTCTTCGGTGTCTTTGTTGATGGTACCTGCTATTAGCATAAGAACTATATCCAAAAGATTAGTAGGATTAACACCATAAGCTATTGAGAATGGACTTTGACTCATGGTATGGTTCTTGGAAATGTTATAAGCAAGTTTTGCATGTAAAAGAAAGACATCCCACTCCTGAGGCTTCTTACCAACTAATCTCTACAAAAATTTGCCAAGGCTTTGATTATTAACCTCCATTTGAAATCAGCTTGTGGATGGTATTCACAAGTGAATCATATGTCTATTTTCAAATATTTTCACATTTGTCGACAAAATGAATGGGGAACTTGTATCCTTGTTAGAGGTGATGATTTTCGAAATGCCATGTAGTTTCACCACTTCCTTGAAATAAACGTCTACGACATGTTGATATGACTAGTGTGGCCTCCTTCCTTTCAACTCACAAAAATTTAATATTAAAATATACTTTTCCATTTTAACTATTTTTTAATGAATTTTTCTTATTCTTTAGTGTTAATGCCAAAGTTGGATCTGTGTTCCTCAAGTCTTGTCAATTTCGTGAGAGTGTGAGTATCTTTATCTTTCCTCTGGAAGAATTGAAGAAGTTGAATCAAGTTTGGAAGACCAGAAACGTTAACTAGAAGGCAGAATAATATCTGATGTAGAAAAGATAACAAACATGTTCTTGAAGAAGTATACGTGACAGGTTGACAAGAAGCATGGCCCACGAGCCTAATCACGAGTTGGGCTCATTTTCTAGTTTATTTAGTAGTTATTTTTATTTTATTTCCTTTAATATGTTCGATCATATCTTGATGGTAATTGTGTTGACTACTTGACTATCAATACACATGCACCAGGAGCCATCTTTCTTTGGTACAAGCAAAGCATGGACTGCACAAGGGCTCATGCTATGGCGAATCAGACCTTTGGCTAAGAGTTCTTCAACTTGTTCCTGCAATATGGTGTGTTCCTTGGGACTCAACCTGTAGTGTGAAAGATTTGGAAGGCTAGCTCCTGGAACCAAATCAATATGATGCTGAACATTTCGCATAGGAGGGAGAGAATTAGGAAATTCTGAAGGTAAAATGCAAGAGAACTCATCCATTAAGGTTGCATCTGAGGAAGAACATCATAAGTATTCTGTTGGGCAGCACGAACAATAAGTGCATAAATACGGTATGTTTCCATAGAATCTTTGATGATATCATTAGAGATGAGGCAAGTGTTTTTCTCACGCGATTGCTGTAAAGGATGCATAGGAGAGGCTAAGATAATCTTCTTACCATGAGATATAAAGGTGTAAGTGTTGGCTTATCCATCATGTAAGGCATGAATGTCAAATTGCCAAGGTCGTCCAAGTATCAAGTAGCTGACATTCATCTTAAGCACGTCACAGAGAACAATATCACTATATTTACCAATAGAGAAGGAAACCTCACATTGATAAGTGACTTGGCGGCGACATGTATCATCAACCCAACTAACAGAATATGGATTGGGGTGTGGTTGAACTAGAAGTTGAAGTTTATCAACCAAAAATTGAGAGACCATATTTTCGCAACTACCACTATCAATAATAAGAGAACATATCTTGCCTTTAATGGTGCATGTAGTACGAAAGATATGTTTGCTTTATGGTTGATGCTGAACATGTGGAGTAAGTAAGGGCAGACGAACCACTAGAGAGCAATCGAGATCTTCACTAGGATCACCAGTATAAGGTACATCATCATCTTCACAATCTTATGCAATAACATTATACTCCCTCCGTCCCATGTTAAGTGTCTCATTTGAAATATTTGTGTTTTTTAAGGGACTCTCTCTATAAGGCTAATATTTCACATAATCTCATCCATTTTCAATACACTTTATACTAAATGAGACAATTATTTTGGGACAATTCTAAAATCCATATAGGACACTTAATTTGGGACAGAGGGAGTAATAAAGATCAATAAGAGCTTGTTCTGGTGTCTCTAAGTCAATTGATGCAACACGACTTCGACATTTGTGTGATCTGTGTCCAACTTTACCGTACTTGAAGCACTTGTCCAGGTTTGGGCGGGTATAAGGATTGGATGATGAAGATGATTGACCGGGTTAAGTATGTTGAGGATTGGTGGTGCATGGGCGTGGTGGACGGTTATTATTGTAGGGTCTATAAGTATTGGATGAATGGGGTTTAGAGTATTGGGTGTTGGGGTTAAGAGTAGGTTGGGTAGATGGAGAGGTTGAGGAGGACGTCGTTTGGTGGTTATTATTGCGATGCTGGGGGCGAGGGGGGTTATAGGTGAAAGAGAGGCGGGATGATGTAGGGTGGTTATTGGGTTGGTTTCGTGGTGGAGGAGTTTCAGTGAATTCTTCGACATTTAAAGCCACACTGATAGCCACGTGTAATGAGTAATGGTTGTGAGAAGCAATTCCTTTCTGAATATTCCTTCTCAAACCACGTAGAAATCTGGCAATCTTATGGTCCTCTGTCTCATGAAAATCATTGAGAGAGAGCAGGCGATAGAAGTCATCAACATAATTCTGAACAGAACGAGTACCTTGGTAACAGTCCTGAAGTTTGTTGACTAAGACCTGAGAGTAATTAGGAGGCAGATACCGATTTTTCAAAAATTTGCTTCATGCGATACCATGAACGAATAGAGCCATGTTCTGTCTATATTTGTCCTGTTGAATTTGTTCCCACCAAGAGGAAGCACCTCCAGTAAGTTTGAAAGCAATCAACTGAGCTTGCTTGGCCTTAGTGACTTCCATATATGCAAAGAAATGCTCGACCATTGTGATCCATTCCATAAACTCTCCAATGTGGAGAAGACCATTGAATGAACGAAGATCTACCTTGGGCCGATAATCATAAGCATCAGGAGGGCGATGAGAATCTCTCGCATACTGTTGATTTGGACTGGGTGGGTGGGTGGGGATAACAAATTGCTCCACTTCATCGTCATCTCAATCGTTATGTGAATTGTAATGTTCCCGATGTGGTGGCTGTTCTATTTGTTTCTTGGCGGAGTTTTCCTGAAGGGCTTGAAGCATGGATGCTCGGAACTCGGCGAACATATCTTTCATCTAAGCGTTGATCTCAACTTTAAATTCATTGAGCTAAGAAGTGGTTAGATTCTAATTGTTGTTGGATGCCATTAGTTTTTTTTTTCGAGAATCACCGACTCGAAGCAAGGATCATCTCTGTATAGCAGAGAACATGGCTCTGATACCACTTAATTTAGCAGCAGAAGAGGAGAACAAAACAGAATAACCAGTAAGCCCTAACAAAGTTTCGGGTCAGTCTCAAATGAAACTTAGGCACGTGGGATTCAAGATTTAAGATATGGAAAAACTTGTGGTACTAGTTGCAACAGGTGTTAGATGTGACAGAAAGGGAAAAGTGAAAGGAAATAAGAGGCGCAGGAATGGAGTTGAGATGAAATGGAGCCGTAGACCTTATTGAGAGGCGGAAGTCTGGTCGTGTGTAGAATGGAAATAGTGGAAGAACCAAAGGTGGAAAGCGGAATGGCACTGTAGGAAGAAGATAAAAGGAAGGGGAAGAAGAATAGGTTCAGAGGTGAGCAGTATCTTGTAGTACCTGGGATGAACGCAACGATGGGAGGTGAACTAGTTGCTTAGATCGAATTCCCGTTAAGCAAACAAAAGCAAATTGAAACAGGAGACTGTAGCAGCAGAGGCGAGTCTTATAGTAGCAGGGCAGAAGCCATGTAACTAGAATAAACTTGGGATAAAGCCCAAGCAACAACTGAATGATGTCTGGGGTTAAGCCCAAATGCAGGGGAGGAACGGAGCTGGAATTGGCCAGCAAGCGACGCACCTGCAACAAGGCAGACAAGCAACGAAAAGCAGAGATAATACTCTTCTTTAGTCGATTCAATATTTTTGAAAGAAAGGTGTGTCGTTCTCCTCTCATGCGTCTTATTCATAAGCAAAAATAAGCCTACCATTACAAGGACTCGATAACTACAGTAGTTCAACCGACTATCCTAGACCCTCTTTGGAAGCTTCTAACTTACATACATCTTCTAACTTCTATCTAAAGACTCCAACGAATTTGGCATTGACCCAATATAACACCAACACACTCTAAGGATCCCAAAATAGGATAGGACATATTAAAGAAATAAAATTAAGAATAACCACTAAATAAACTAGAAAATGGGCCCAACTTGTGATTAGGCTCGTGGGCATGCTTCTTGTCAACTTTTTCAAAAACCTTTCTGTTATCTGTTCTACATCAATATCAATAGGTGAATGTGCTCATGACAACCAAGTCAAGTCAATTGGTATATGAGTGCAGTTGACTTAACCGTCCAGAGTAGATCCTTGTATTAGAACAATGTATAAAGGCAAGAGCTTGCTCGTGATGAGACCCCATACTTTGACGGATCAAATTATGCCTACTGGAAGGCCTAAATGAAAACATTTCTGATATCTTTAATCGGCCCAAAGAGATTGGACCCCTCCAATCGAAGTTGTTGTTGGTGGTGAAGACAAAATCATCAAAGCCACGGAATATTCAAAATGGACTACCACATAAAAAGCTCTTAGCTCTACTGATGGTAAAGCCTTAAATGCCATAATTTAATTCTCCGATAGTCTTGACGGAGTTCTAATATTTTTCTGTTGGAAAGGTTTATTATAAATTGAACAGTGCTCCTTTGGTTGTGGGCGATGAAGAGTAATGTATTTCTTGAGTAGGCCTCCTAGAGCGCATCTTAAACAACCTTGAAAGACCCTAGAACCCATATATTTCAAGTGAATATATATAACATCAATAAATGATGTGGTCTTATGTTGCTTTCAAAGGCAGGCTGGTGGAGTGTGCCTCCCCATTCACTTCAGTCCTGCCTACAATAAGGTCTTTAACTCATGGCCACTTCAATGGAATGGAAATGGAAGTGTAGACTGTGAGACCCTGATCGGCCCAGACTGTCGAGTTCAATAAGGGCCGGCCCAAGTGAAGAAGTGGGAGTGGGCGTGCATTTGAGAGTGGGAAAAAGAATCCAACATCGGAAGTGAGGGATTTTTGCATGGAGTTTATAAGTGGCAACCCTTCCTCATTTAGCAAGTCGCGTTTTGGGGCCTACCAGTTGGGTCAGGCCCCAATCGAAACCTGTCCGGGCTCACGTGTGTGGGCCTAAAGTGGACAGTTTCTTGCTAAGTCAAGCTCTAAACCCAGATTTTTCGGGTTGGGTATTTACAAATGGTATCAGAGCCGAGTTCAGCACTTAGACTGTGTGGGCCTACTACCTTCCACTGGATTCATTTTGTCGAGCCGGGGACGGCTCTAGGTTTAGGGGGGTGGATTGTGAGACCCTAACCCAACCCAAACGGCCGAATCCAATAAGGGCGGCCCAAGTGAAGAAGTGGGAGTAAGAGTGCGTTTGAGAGTGGGAAAAAGAGTCCCACATCGGAAGCGAGGGATTTCTGCATGGAGTTTATAAGTAGCAACCCCTCCTCACTCAGCAAGACGCGTTTTGGGGCCTACCAGTGGGGCTAGGCCCCAATCCAAACCTGTGCGGGCTCGCGTGTGCGGACCTAAAGCGGACAATTTCTTGCTGAGCCATGCCCTAAGCTTAGATTTTTTGGGTCGGATCTTTACATAGACCCTCAGTCTTTATCTTTGGTGAGGTTAATACAAATGGAAATCAATCATGTGATGAAGTTGCATCATCTGGTGTT
Source organism: Chimonanthus praecox (assembly GCA_022113865.1). Taxonomy (NCBI): domain Eukaryota; kingdom Viridiplantae; phylum Streptophyta; class Magnoliopsida; order Laurales; family Calycanthaceae; genus Chimonanthus; species Chimonanthus praecox. The sequence continues at coordinate 49,695,056 of CM039092.1, read as the reverse complement.
GTGTGATCAGAAGTACAAATAGAGTATAATCCAATTAAAAGCACGAGAGGGTATCTCTCTCTCTTTGCATGGCAACAACCGCATCTACTTTTTTTTTTTTTTTTTAAAAATTTCTTGCCTTTTTAGAAACACATTCCACCTCCCATGCCCATGTGAAGACACAATATCTTTTACAAAATGCACATCTCTTCAATCTATGCTAATTAATGCCCCATAAATATCATACCTCTCTCAACTTTCCTCTTTTCAAGTATAATATATTGACCTTTTTTAAAAAAAATTATTTGCATCCCTGTCCATAAAGACCTTTTTTTAATTGTTGGTGAAGCCTTGTGTAGATCATGGAAAGTATATTGTTCGACATTCACAAAATGACTGATATTGTCCTCGTGCTTTTTATGTCAAGTGAATGTATATATTTTCTGAGAATATAACATCAATAAATGATTTGGTCTTATGTTATTTTCAACGGCAGCCTGGTAGAGTGTGTCTCCCCATTCGCTTCAGTGATGCCTACGTTCAGGTCTTTAACTCATGGCCACTTTAATGGAATAGAAATGGAAATGTAGACCCTCTGTCTTTATCTCTGGTCAGGTTAATACAAATGGAAATCAGTCACGTGATGAACTTCCATCATCTGGTGTTGTGTGATCAGTAGTCAGTACAAAGAGAGTATAATCCAATTAAAAGCAAGAGAAAGTCTCTCTCTATCTGCATGGCAAGGACCGCATCTGTTTTTTTTTTTTAATTTCTCTTGCCTTTTTAGCAACTCATTCCACTTCCATGCGCATGTAAAGACACATTACCTTTTACAAAATGCACATCTCTTCAATGCATGTTAACTATTCCCCCAGAAATATCATACCTCTCTGAACTTTCCTGTTTTCAAGTACGACCCTTTTTAAAAAAAATATATTTGCATCCCTGTCCAAAAAAACCTTTTCTAATTGTTGGTGAAGCCTTTATAGATGATGGAAAATATATTGTCCAACATTCACCCAATGATCGATATTGTCCTCGTGCTTTTTATGTCAAATGAATGTATATATTTCCTAAGAATATATCATCAAGAAATGATTTGGTCTTATGTTACATTCTAAGGTAGGTTGGTGGTGTGTGTCTCTCCATTCGCTTCAATAATGCTTACGATCAGGACTTGAACTCATGGCCACTTCAATGGAATGGAAGTTTAGTTCCATTTCCAAAAAAAAGGGTTTTTCTTAGAGAAATTCTCATATAAATTCAATGCAACATTTAGAACTTCATCTACCCCATCATCAGTTAGATGCTCTCCATTAGTTCCCCCAAATTGAAGAGAACTCATTCTTGAGTTCGATGCAACACCTATAGAAGCATCTATTAGTAGTCACAGGCATGTGGCAAAGCTTCAGATCAACCACGTTGAAGATGTCCCATATGTTGCATCTATCAAGAACTTGAACTTGATATCATTATCATTAATATTTTTAAAATCTTACATAGATCAATACACTTATCATTCAGCTTGTTGTATGTGCCCAAGTGAAAGCATTCCTTCTTTTATACCTACACTAGATCTCCTTCGAACAAATGTAATGTGGCTTCTATGCCTGTCGACATTAGCTTTATACCACATATTTCTCTCTATCTGCTTTGATGTGTGAAGCAAAGTATTCAGTGTCTTTGTTGATGCTACATGCTCAGTGTAACGCCCCAGTCCACCCAGCACAATATTGTTCGCTTTAGGCCCGCACCCGGGTATACATGGCATTGTTTTTGGAGGTCTCATCCAAAGAGACACCCCAAAAGGCCTTGTGCTAGGATAGAGGAGGACTTCAACTTATATACAGTGGATTCCCGCATGCCAAAGACGAGGTGGGACTTAGGAAATATGCCCAGAGCCCCATGCAGGAGCCTGGAGATTTTTTCTCCTCTCTATGGGACATCTGGTCTTAGGCTAGACCCCCCTTCGGGGCGGGGTACTATAATCTACCCTCCTTAAGACCAGAGTCATCCTTAGCTCAACAACCGGTCCAGGATCAACCACCACACCACACATGCACCAGCCCACACCCTCAGTCCGAGAGTTGAAACGTGTTTTGATACCATTTGTAAGACCCTAGTTCACCCAACACAATATTTCCTCTTTGGGCCCACACTCGGGTCCTCACGACATTGTTTCTGGAGGTCCCACCCAAGGAGACACAAAAGGTTTTGTGCTAGGAAAGAGTAGGACTCCAACTTATATACAGGAGATTCACCGCATGCCAGAGGTGATGTGGGGTTTGGGAAACACGCCAAACACCCCATGCAGGAGCCTGGGGATTTTCTTTCCCCTCTATGGGACTCCTGGTCTTAGGTTGCCACCCCCCCCCCCCCCGGGGTGGGGTACTACAATTAGCATAAGAACTATATCCAAAACATTATTAGGATTGGCACCATAAGCTATTGAGAATGGACTTTGACCCATGGTATGGTTCTTGGAAATGTTATAAGCAAATTCTGCATGTGAAAGAATGGCATCCCACAGTTGAGGCTTCCTTCCAACTAAGCTCTACAAAAATTTGCCAAGGCTTCGATTATCAACCTCCATTTGAACATCAGCTTATGGATGGTATGCACAAGTGAATCATATGTCTATTTTCTAATATTTTCACAATTGTCGACAAAAATAATTGGGGAACTTGTGTCCTTGTTAGAGGTGATGATTTTCGAAATTCCATGTAGTTTCACCACTTCCTTGAAATAAACGTCTACGACATGTTGATATGACTAGTGTGGCCTCCTTTCAACTCACCAGATTTGTGGGATCGTTCCAATTTTGCGGGGCCATTCTAGTTTTGCGGACCTGTCTCAGTTCCTCAGGTCCGATAACCCGTGTATCACATCCTTCAACCTGTTTTTATCGCTTGGATTTCGAAAACGCGCATGATGAGGAGACTCATCACTATTATAGCACGCATTCGCATCTATTTAATCTTAACCCTGGACATGGAATGACTTGAATGGGGCCCTTCATTTATTAAGCCACTCGGTAAGGGAACCGTTGAATGAAACTGTGGCAGAGGATCCGTTCGGGTGCACTTATGTCAACTATATGCGATTAAATGAGACATTCTGATCGGATGAACGGATATTGAACATGATGCCTGAAACTTATTGATAACATGCTGTGTATTTAACTATAGCATGTGAATGAATTTATGATGAGAATAAGACATGCGTTGGATGTCGAACATGATGTTTGGGACTTAATGATAACATGTTGTGTATTTATTTATAACATGTGAATGCATTTATGCTGAAAGTGAGATATGCGTCTGGATATATTGGATATGATGCTTGGAACTTGTTGATAACATGATGGGTGCTTATTTATAATATGTGAATGAGATCATAATGAGTATGTGGACTTGTGTTTTGAGATATTATTATATACTTATATTGTTATACATGATCATGATATCATGCGCATGCATGGGGGAAATCCGCAACGGACAGCATGCCGTTGGGTGTTGAGATGGAGGAACTATTCACATGTGTATATGTTTATGATGATGTGATGATGTTGGTTATTGGGAAGATTTTCCCTTTACGTTCCGGCGGTCAAGACCCCCATAGAGGATGCGGGTTTCTCATTGCGTTCCGGCAGTTGAGGTGCATGCCCTAGAGCAGAGAGGTTATCTGTATGTGTATATGTTTATGATGAGACGATGATTTGGTTGTTGGGAGAACTTCCCCTTTACGCTCCTTTACGCTCCGGTAGTCGAGACCCCATAGGAGATACAAGTTTTTCCATTGCGTTCCCACGGTTGAGGTACCTGCCCTAGAGTTTGGATTCCCCGGGCGTGGTCGAGGTGGATTTTCCAACACGACTCGTGTGGTTGAGGCAGTGGTGTATTGTGTAGTCTCTTGATGGTACTGGTAGGGAGACCGAATTTTCTTGAAGAGCCCGATGTGGGCTATCAAGATATTATCTTGGACTACGGGAGATCATTAGTTGGTGGTGTAGTTTGATTTCATACATATGTTGCAAACATGTGATAATCATTATCTCTTCACTGGGCTAGTTAGCTCACCTCTTACCTTTCAGGTACCCCGATTGCTGAGGGGCCAGGCGGGCCCCTTGAGGAGGTACCCGAAGAGGAGTAACAATAGTTAAATATCCCATATTATGCTTAATGCTCTAGGTTTGAAAGACTTTTATTTGTATGGACTCATTATCACATGTTCTGTTTGGATGATTACATAACTATATCGAATGGTCGATGGTTGTTTGTTATGCTTATTATTATATTGGTTTTGGCATTTCTTAATTGTTGAACGGGAGATAGTTACCCCATTTCAAAAAAAAAAATGTCCGATATCCGTTCCTTGGTTATGTTTTAAATCTTTTCGGAGATAACGCGCCCATAACGGGACGGGGCATTATAGACCTCCTATCTTAGGCAACTTTGAGAGACCCTAGAACTCATATATTTCAAGTGAATGTATGTATTTCCGTAGAATATATCGTCAATAAATGATTTGGTCTTATGTTGCTTTCAAAGGCACGCTAGTGGAGAGTGTCTCCCCATTCGCTTCAATCATGCCTTAACTCATGGCCACGTTAATGGAATGGAATTTGAAATGTAGACCCTATTATCTCTAGGAAAGTTAATACAAATCCAAATCAGTCACGTGACGATGTTGCATCCTCTGGTGTTGTGTGAACAATAGTCGGTACAAAGAGAGTATAATCCAATTAAGAGCCAGAGAGGGTCTCCCTCTCTCTGCATGGCAGGGACCAGATCTGCTTTTTCATTTTAAAATGCTTTTAAGCTTTTAGCAACCCATTCCACCTTACATGCCCATGTGAAGACACAATACCTTTTACAAAATGCACATCTCTTCAATCCATGCTAATTAATGCCCCATAAATATTATACCTCTCTTAACTTTCATCTTTTCAAGTATAATGTATTGACCCTTTTTGAAAAATTATTTGCATCCCTATCCAGAAAGACCTTTTTTAATTGTCGATGTAAATGATGGAAAATATATTGTCCAACATTTACCCAATGACTGATATTGTTCTCGTGCCTTTTATGTCAAGTGAATGTATATATTTCATGAGAATATAGCATCAATAAATGATTTGATCATATGTTTCTTTCAAAGACAGGATGATGGAGTGTGTATCCCTATTCGCTTCAGTAATGCCTTCAATGAGGTCTTTAACTCATGGTCACTTCAATGTAATAGGAGTTTAGTTCTATTTCAAAAAAAAAAAACTCTTCAAAAAGGGTTTTTCTTAACGAAATTCTCATTAAATTTCAATGCAACATTTGGAACTTCATCTACCAGATCATCAGTTAGATGCTCTCCATTAGTTCCCCCAAGTTGAAGAGAACTCATTCCTGAGTTTGATGCAACACCTGTAGAAGCATCTATTAGTAGCACCGGCATGTGGCAGAGCTTCAAATCAACCACATTGAAGATGTCCCATATGTTGCATCCATCAAGAAGTTGAACTTGATATCATTAACATTAATATTTTTAAAATCTTGCAACGAGCAATACACATATCGTTCCGCTTGTTGTAGGTGCCCAATTGAAAGCATTCCTTCTTTCATACCTACCTAGATCTCCTCCGACAAATGTCATTTGGCATCTATGTCTGTCTACATTAACTTTATACCACAAATTGCTTTCTATCTACTTTGATGTGTGAAACAAAGTCTTCATTGTCTTTGTTGATGCTGCCTGCTATTAACATAAGAACTATATCCGAACCATTAGTGAGATTAGCACCATAGGCTATCGAGAATGGACTTTGACCCATGGTATGGTTCTTGGAAATGATATAAGCAAGTTCTGCATGTGAAAGAATGGCATCTTACTGTTGAAGCTTCTTTCCAACTAAGCTCTACAATTTTTTTCCAAGGCTTCGATTATCAACCTCCATTTGAACATCAGCTTGTGGATGGTATGCACAAGTGAATCATAAGTCTATTTTCAAATATTTTCACAATTGTCGACAAAAATGATGGGGGAACTTGTGTCCTTGTTAGAGGTGATGATTTTCGAAATGCCATGTAGTTTCACCACTTCCTTGAAATAAACGTTTAAGACAAGTGAACATTCAATGCCATTTTGGGTGTTGATATGACTAGTGTGGCGTCCTTCCTATCAACTTACAAAAATTTAATATTAAAATCTACTTTTCTATTTTAACTATTTTTTAATGAATTTTTTTTTTATTCTTAGTGTTAGTTGCACAGTTGGATTTGTGTCCCTCAAGTCTTGTCAATTTTGTGACAATGTGAGTGTTCTAATCTTTCCTCTGGAAGAATTGAAGAAGTTGAATCAAGTTTGGAAGACCAGAAGCGTTAACTGGAAGGCAGAATAATATCAACAGGTGAATGTGCTCATGACAAACCAAGTCAGGTCAATTGGTATCAGTGTGTAGTTAAATTAACCGTTTGGATTAGATCACATTATCTAAAGGCAAGAGCTTGCCCATGATGAGACCCCCATACTTTGACGAATCAAACTATGCCCATTGGAATGCCAAAATGGAAAATATTTCTGATATCTTTACACCGTGATGTATGGCAATCTGAAAGTTCTCAGTGTGCTAAAACACGATTGACCCTAGGGGGTGAATAGGTCAATCTCCATTTTTTATGGTCTTCACAAATTTCTTGATTAATTAAAACATTTGCAGCAGAATACACAAGATTAATCATGAGAGATGTGTTGTGTGATAAGAAAGTGTGCCAATAATAGATCAATCACACAAAAAAAAGACCAAACATCCACAACACCCAATGTATAGTGGTTCGAAGTAACCTCCTCCTACATCCACTGTTGGACTCACCCACTCTTGGGTTATTCCAAATTCACTGCATGGGGAATTACGCCCTCACAAATAGAATAGGAATTCCACTTACACAATTGAATGGGAATTTCACCCAATCTCTAGTGTTTTGAAAGGTTCGACCTACCCTGGTATACTTCCTTATCCTTCTATTTTTTATAGTGGTTCAAGCTCCTTGCTTTAATCCACTTCACAAGATGATGAAAATAAAAATCAAACATTAAAAAACACTTGCCTTGTTGAGCTCAAATCCAATGGTAGATGTGCTTCATGAATATATTTTCCAACTTGATATCCTTGATGACGAAAATGTGCCAATGTATCAGCAACCACAAGTTTGGGAAGAGGTTCTAAGATATAGATATGCCAATTGAGCCTAGTTCTATTTTTCTTTCTCTTAATCTCAATCAAAGGTTTGATTGGATTCTCAAGTGATTCACCTATGTCAAGTGCATAGAGAGAGGTTGGGAGAGATTGGGATCTCTGGGAACGCCTTAGGATTTTCCTATTTGAGAGGTTCTAAGGTGTCTAAACAATTTCTCTAAAATCTGGAATTTAAATAGGAATCCAGAAAAATCCAACTTGAGGTCACCGATGGGTCGATCTGGTTGATGTGTCGGTACTTGAATAATGTCGTTGCAATGCAGTTGTTAAGCATTTAATGCACTTCCAACGGATATAAAAAGGTCAATATAGATGGGTCGAGTTCCTCGATGGGTCATTGAACCCATTGTCGATGTGTCGACACTGACAATCGTATCATCCTGAGGCTAACTCAAACATACAAAGTTTCTCATCCAGAAACATGTCAAACCCAAGTCTACATATCGTTACCACCGATGGGTCGGTCGTGTTACTCTTGATGGGTCTATGACCACGATCGTATCTGTCTAAGAGTAACACAAAACTGCAGAGTTCTAACAACCAGAACTCAATCAACCCAGGTCAACATGTCCTGCGCACCGATGGGTCTGTCTTGTCCTGTAACACCCAAATTTCTCAATAAGATGGATAATTATGAAAATGCCCCTGGATTGGTAAATTTATTAATTATGATGTTAAACGAGAAAATTGTGGGGCCCATTGCTCAAATTAAGACCCTATGAGCACATTATAAATGTCAAATTTGATTGGATGGGTAATGTACATCAATTTAGATCAATATGGTTAATTGCGCCAAAGGACCCAATTGGACCCAATGGGTCTTAATGGACTTATTAGACCATTGGGTGAGCCCAAATTTAATGGGATAAGCTGAATTGATCGGAAATTAAGTGGAGCATAAATGGGTAGGCTTGATGCACATGTGAAAACCAAATGCAAATGGCTAAAACAGCCCATAAATGGGTCATGTTGTCAAAACGGGTCAAGGAGCTAAATGGGGACCCAATGGGTCGGGTTGACCTTGTTGACCACGGCTGACCGTGTGGGCCCTCAAATGAGCTCAATGGTGAGTCAAATCAGGTTGAGTTGGATTGGAATGAGTTGCATTTAAATTAAATGGTTGGGTTGACTCAAGTGTAATTAATGTATTGTATTTAACGTTGTGAGTTAAGCCATTGAGTTAGGTGAGTCAAAATGGAAATCAAAGGGGCTGTAAAATCAGAGAGTTGAAGGGAATATGAGGAGGTATCTTGGTCTCAAACAAACCAAAACAAGTCCCACACGTTGGGGACTTGTTATGGTGGTTTGCATGCTAAGTTTTTAATGTAAATGGATGGGAATTGGATGAGATACATGGGGAGCTGAATGGTTGCATTGGTTGGTGCCAATGGGTGCATTGGCTGGCAGCAAGTGTCTCATTGGTTTGACCAAGTGTTAATAAGGATTAATGAGAGGAAGAGGGGTTGTTTAACAAAAGGAAAAACACCATCATTTGGCCGAGTACACCTTGAAGATTTTGGTTTTCATCTCTCCCTCTCCTCCTCTCAAGAACACCATTTCTTGGCCGAACCAATTGCTGTGTTTTACCATAGATCCAGCACCATTTCGACAAAGGATTAAGGAAGAAGGAAAGAAATGAAGCAAGAGGGAAGAAGCAAAGGAAATTGGTAAGATTTTCTTAAGTATTTAGTTAAATAAGTTGTAAAGAAAGAGTATGATTTGGCCATCACTTGGCCGAATCCATCAAGGGTTAGACCTTGGATGGTAATTCATAAATGAGATGAAAAATGGATCATAGGGTTCGGCCATTTGGGATGGCTGAACCCCATGAAAAGAATGGGTTAATTTGGATGGTTTTTGTAAGACAAAACCATGGACTGTTTTTTATGCTAAGTTAGATTAAGTGCATGTTTTGAGAAGTTTTAAAATCATGGTTTTGAGTGTCATGAGATGGGCTATGGATTGGTCTATTCATCAGGGAATTTAACCTTGGATTAGATGGCTTCAAAGGATAAAAAAATATGTCATTGGGTTCGGCCATCTTGGTTGGCCGAACCCCATGAAAAGGGTGGATTGGTTTGATGTTCTTAAAGGTCAAAAACCATGTCAAACCATGGTGATTTTTACATGTGTTAATTAGGTCATGTTGTGGCCGAATTAAGTAATGATGTAAAGTATGATGATGAGGTTTAAAAGATGGAAATTTAGAGCATGGAGTTCGGCCACTTGGGATGGCTGAACCCCATGGAAATAATTGATGAATGGTATGGTTTTTGGGGGATAAAAAGCATACCATATGTGAAAATTTTGTAAAGGATTATAAAATAGAAACAATCAACTGTATGGGATCGGCAAAGGATGGTTAAACCTTGTTGTTTTTATGGCTGAATCATGTTAATGTATTGGTTAAGTTGCTGATTTAAATCATGGATAGATGATGGACTAATTGAATGAAGAGAACCATTGGGTTCGGCCATGTGTATGGCCGAACCCCATGGACTGTTTTTCGATGGTATGATTGGATGAAATCATATTGGAAAACTATGATTTGTTTTATGTTTTTGATTTAAGAATTACCTAGGATTAGTTATGGATTTAATATTAAGTTGATCAACCATGATATAAGATGGAAAGTGGGGACAAAAATCAGATTGGTGAGGTTCGGCCATGTAGTATGGCCAAACCCAACTAATGGTCATTGGTGGCCTTAGTGTGTAGCTAATTATGTGATTAAAGATGTGTGAAAGAATGATTTAAAGCATCAAATAAAGATGGTGAGGCTCGGCCATGTGTATGGCCGAACCCCACCAAGGTGGTTTAGTTATGGTTATTGATGTTTAAGGAAAATGTTAGTCTCAATGGCATAATGGTAAATATGGAGGAAAAGTTCAAAGATGAAATGATCAAAAGAATGGACATATGAGCCAAAACTCAAGGTGGTATGGTTCAGCCATGTAGTATGGCCGAACACTACCAAGGTTTATTTGGAGGTATGTTTTAAGTGTATGGTTGTAATTATATGAAAGAGTGGCAAAATTGTAAATAGGTGAGGTTCGGCCATGGGGTATGGCCGAACCCCACATAGTGCATTTTTGGGACTTAGACCAAGTTGGAATTACATGGATGAATGCTTGATTTGCTGCTATGTAAATAAGGTATCGAGACTTACTTTGACGGCACGCTAGTCGTGAACGAGTGACGCTAAAGAAAGAACGAACACTGAAGTGAATCTTCAGTAGGTTTCCTACCTACTTGTAACCACAGTTTTATCTTGGTTTTTATGAGACTCATGTTTAATTTATTGGTTTTGAATGATGGATATTATTTACATGTTTTATATGTACATTGACATCTCATGCATGGACATGGGATGATGATTGTGGAAACCAGAGCCCACACTCCGTCGGTATGCCCGTGATGTAACTATGGGACCTCTTTAGGCGATGAGGGTCCCCGCCAGGAGGATTATCTGTCGGTTATGGACACCGAAGCCCACACTCCATCAGAATGCTCGTGATGCAACTGTGGGGCCTCCTTAGGCTGTGAGTTTCCCGTCAGGAGGATTAATATGTTGATATAAGACACGTCAAGTGATGGTTATATGTATGTGTGATGGGGTGGGGTTCATTATATTTGCATATATACATAGCATGGTTTTACTTGTTTTTTATAATCATATATTTGATATATGCATGATTTATAATCTAACTTTGTGGTAGCCTTGATCGGAAATCCTACTGGGCGCGTTGATCTAACGCCCTAATTCTATCATCAGAGGGAGAATGCAGGAACAATGAAGGGGAAAGAGAAGGTTGATGACCAGGAGGGGAGCCAAGCGTAAATGCTTGAGTGCTGGAATGGATTTATAATTGCTGTCATTTGAATACTTTATTATGGACATGTAATATTGTAGTTCTTTGCTATGGTTTGAGTATGCCTTGATGAATCTTAATTTGGTTAAGTAATCTGAAAGGAATGACTTGTGCTTTGGTATCTAATCAGTTTATTCTGCAGTTAGTCTAGTTTATTCCGCATGACATTGTTTAATTCCATGTGTGGTTTATTATCGTGGGTTTAGTCCATGCACACATGGGTGGCCAGTTAAGGGTCGAACTTAGGAAGTCCGAACTTAGCTCGCGTCGTGACGCTGCCCGCTCTCATCCGATGTTATATTATTATTTTTTAAAAAAAAATTAGACTCTGATTTCTCGGAGAGGGAGGGGCGTTAAAGTTGGTATCAGAGCGAAACGGGAAGTTGAATCATCAAAGTAAGATTAAGACGGTTTCATGTCTCACTGACAGATAAGAATCCCAACTGACCGACTCTTCGGAGTCCGCTGACTGGGGGCCAGATTAATTTACTTCGAGTCACTCAGACTGAACAATCAATTTGAGAATGACAATGAAAGATAGTAAGTAAAGTACAGTTATCATAATTGGACATATCAAACATAGCAAAGTAGATGCACTCCCCTGATATCCCCACACTGAAAAACAAACAACAGGAATTTAGAGATTTCCCGAAGAACAAAAGAAAACAAAGTGTGAAGATTTGGCAATTTCCCCAAACAAAGCACATGAGATTATACATGAAAAATCCTCCAAAACCAAGATTGGTTTTTATTGGAATGGTTGTTGTTGATCTATATGTTTTATATGTGATGACACAGATATGTCAAGCAACGTGGAATATACAGAGTTATGGGATAAAGGGACACCTATTTGTCCAATAGATTTGGTGTCGGCTTCCAACAATACCAGCATGGAAGTCAACATGGACCTTCAGGAGGGACCTCCCAAGGAAGATGATGTGGACCTAGCACTTGTTCCGGAGGATCTTATGGAAGACTTTCCTTGGATAATGGAACCTCCCGAGGAAGAAGAAGAGGATCTAGCACCTTTACCGGGGGATCCTATGGAAGATGTTCCTATAATAATGGAATCGCTTGGGGAGATAGATCCCTACGATACGTGTGAATTGTGCAACAAGACAGGCACAACTGTAGGTATTGTCCTCACCCTCTAGGCATTGTCTGCCCGGCTTGTGGACTACATGGGCACGGAGAGGCAAGGACTAATTGTCCTTATATTGGAGGAACAGGGGTAATACCCTGCGTGACATGTGGAGTACTGGGACACGTGGCGATGACATGTCCTGACAATTGCTTCAGGTTCGCTGATGATGCAGAATCTTCCGCGGAAGATTATGTTAAGGGTAGAAAGAAAGGTTAGGGAAATGGAAATATTTTGTAAGGGTGCATTTTGTTATTTATAGGGTCTGTTTTACCCTATCAACCCTTGTACAAAGATGAATTATGAATATATATAAAAAGTTTGCCATTTTATGATTCTATGAGGATTGCTAGTATTAAATGTATGTTGTGACAAAAAGAAAACTAAACCAATAATGTTTTCATGAATTAGGAAAAAATGGCACCACAGAAAAAGATCCCAAAGCATCAGAAGGGAAAGGAGAAAGTATTACAAATTGGATTAGGCGAAGGGGCTTCAAAAAGGAAGACCCGACAAGATATGATCAAGGAAAGGAAAAAGAGATATCCTTCATTCCACATGAAGAGGAGTTATCTCAAATTATAAAGGAGAAGATGGTACGTGACACAGGTGAGGAAGAACCTCAGCATGGGTATGAGAAGTCACTCCATGATAAGGAGGAAGAGGGGAACAGCAACAGCGGCGTACAAACACCAATACCATATGTGCCGCCTGAACTACAAAACTTGGTACAAGCTGTAGTTACTTCCATCCTCCAACAACATCTGAATAGAGGTGGAAGCACCAGTGAGGCCAGTGACCGGAATATGGTCAAAGACTTCCAACAACAGCGGCCACCTTATTTCAAGGGGAGAGAGGGGCCTATTGGAGCGGAGAACTGGCTGAAGAAAATCTCCCAGATTCTAACTCTACTTAGCATCAAGAGTCACGCCCACAAGATTCTATTGACCACATCACAGCTGATAGATGACGCTGGTAAGTGATGGGAAGTAGTGGAGAAACAACGGGCGCTTGTGCTAGAAAGGGAGAGAACTGAAATGACCTGGGAGCAATTCTCAGCGATGTTCCTGGAAAACTATTTCCCGGAGGAGGAAAGGGACAGACTCAAGCATTTCTGTCATTGGTGCAGGGCTCCATGACAGTAGCTAGTATCATCGGGAATTTTTGAGCTTATCATGTTATGCGTTCTATGTTGTGGACACGAAGTATCGGAAAGCTCGCAAGTTCGAGCGTGGGTTGCGGCCAAACATTAGGGCCAGAGTGGCCGTGTTCAAAGCAGCTACGCTGGCGGAAGTGGTCAGCAAAGCTACAATTGTGGAGCAGGAACTGGCAGAATTTGCACGAGTGGACAACCGCCGAGCGCCGAGTGGGAGGGGTACTTATCAACCCAACAAGAAGTTCCGACCTAACTTCAGTAAACCCTCGCCATCTGTTGGATCTACTGGGGGCTTCCGTCCCAATCAGCCCTCCCAATCTGTAGCAGTCACTCAGGCTTCTAGAGGAGTGAGCAACTGCTTGCACTGTGATCAGCCAGGTCACTTTAAGAAAGATTGTCCAAAACTCAACAGGCTTTGACACTCCAGAGGATCGTCTCGTCCACCAGTCAGACCGGTTAACTCCAGAGGAGGCAGGACATATAATCGGGCGAGACGGGCGCCCAACCCTACTGGAGCTGGACGATTATTTACTTTAACTTCTCCAGAAGATGAGGATCATGAGGTGCTACAAGGTATGGCGGTAGTGAGTAGTTCTTATGCATATGCACTATTTGATTCTGGAGCTTCACACTCCTTCATAGTTGCATCATTTATAACTGCTACTGGTACTCTACTGCAAAGATTAGCCACAACACTTACAATTGTGTCCCCTGTCCGAGACTCGGCATTGGGACTTATATGCATGGCAGTTAACACTGAACTAGCTGGACTCAGATTTGAGTTCAATTATCTGGTGCTTGACATGTCTGAGTATGACATAATATTCGGCATGGATTGGTTGGCTAAGTTCCAGGCCAACATTGACTGTTATTGCCGAAGAGTGACATTTTGGTCACCCGAAGGGAAGAAATATGTGGTTCGTGCAGACAAACAGAGTGGACTGCAGGAAAGGTTGAACCACGTGGTGTTGAATAATATTGTTATAAATAAAGCACCAATTACTGAACTTCCGGCAATGGTAAAAGAATTTGCGGATGTGTTTCCAAAGGAACTCCCTGGTTTACAACCTATGAGGGAGATCAACTTTGAAATCAAGTTGTCACCAGTATCTCTACCACACTATCGGATGGCACCAGCAGAGATGTCGGAGCTAAAGAACCAGATCGATGAACTGCTTAGGCTGGGATACATCCGACACAGTACATCGTCATGGGAAGCTCCAGTATTGTTCGTAAAGAAGAAGGACGGTTCACTACGGATGTGTGTTGATTATCGAAAGCTGAATCAGCTAACAGTCCGGAACAAGTACCCTCAACCCAGGATCGATGATTTATTCGATCAATTGAGGGGTTCCAGCCATTTTTCAAAGATTGATTTGATGTCTGGTTATCATCAAATACGGGTTAGGGAAGAAGATATAGGGAAGACAGCCTTCCGGACGCGGTATGGACTATACGAGTTTGTAGTCATGCCATTTGGACTCACAAATGCGCCGGCGGTGTTCATGGATTTAATGAACAGAATCTTCCATCCGTATCTAGACCAGTTCGTAATCGTGTTCATTGACGATATCCTGATATATTCCAAGAGTCAGGAAGAACATGCGGAGCATCTACAGTTAGTCCTGAATACTTTGAGGCAGAATAAGTTGTATGCCAAAGCCAGTAAGTGTGAGTTCTGACTATCTCAAGTAAATTTCTTGGGACATGTTATATCTGAGGGAGGTATAACCGTGGATCTGGCTAAGGTGGCAACAGTGAAAGATTGGAAAGCGCCCAAGAATGTAACCGAAATTCGTAGTTTATTGGGATTGGCTAGTTATTATAGAAGATTTATTATGGATTTTTCCAAAATAGCATCTCCATTGACTCGACTCACTCAGAAAGGAGTCAAATACGAGTGGACAGATCTGTGTAATCAAAGGTTTGAAGAGCTGAAGACAAGACTTACCACTACCCCTATTTTAGTTTTGCCGGAAAGCTGCAAGTGTTACGAGGTACACTGCGATGCCTCGGGAGAGGGATTGGGATGTACACTCAGTCAGAGTAATTGTGTGGTGGCGTATGGTTCAAGGCAATTGAAGATACATAAACGTTTTTACCCCACACATGATTTGGAATTAGCTGCAGTGGTCTTCGCTCTCAAAAGTTGGAGACACTACCTCTACGGTGAGAAATTTGAGGTATTTTCTTATCATAAGAGTTTAAAATATTTATTTGATCAGAAGGAGCTCAACCTGAGGCAACGTAGATGGATGGAGTATCTGGCGGATTATGAATTCGCGCTTCAATATCATCCAGGTAAGGTAAACAAGGTAGCGGATGCCCTCAGCCGTATATCACATGCATCCGTGGCATGTTTGATCAGATCGGAATGGGAGATGTTGAATACCATCTGAGAGTTTAAACTCTATTACAACAACCGTGGGACCATATACAATCTGGTTATACAATCCAACATGGTCACCAAGATTGAACAAGAACAACGTATGGATCCGGAAATGGAAGAGATATGGGCCAAGATGTCCACTGGCGTAGTCATATCGGAATGGGAATTACGACCAGGACAGGGTCTTTTATTCCGGGGAAGAGTATATGTGCCAAAGACCTATAGGAAAGAGCTATTGATTGAGGCACATCAATCCAAGCTCTCCATTCACCCAGGCAGCACTAAAATGTATCATGATCTAAAGAGGCATTATTGGTGGCACGGACTAAAAAGGGATGTGGCGGAACTCATGGCACATTGTTTAACTTATCAGTAAGTTAAGACTGAACATCAAAAGCCACCAGGGTTACTCAAACCCTTATTAGTGCCAGAATGGAAATGGGAGCACATTTCCATAGACTTTGTGACGGGGTTGCCGAGATTTTCAAAGGGCAATGATGCCATATGGGTCGTGGTAGACCGACTGACCAAGTCTGCGCATTTCATTCCTATTATGATGACGGATTCATCTGAGACGTTGGGTCGGCGATACATCAGGGAAATTATTCGGCAATATGGCATTCCCCGAACTATAGTATCTGACAGAGATGGCCGATTTACCGGCAGAGTGTGGCAAAGCATGCAGTCTGCTATGGGGACAGATCTACTGACTAGCACCGCTTTCCATCCACAGACTGATGGACAGTCAGAAAGGACGATACAAACCTTGGAAGACCTACTGAGAGCGTGCATGTTAGATTTCAAGGGTGGATGGGAGGACCACCTGCCACTGGTAGAGTTCTCATATAACAATAGTTATCAGGCAAGCCTCCAGATGGCTCCATTCGAGGCTTTATATGGTAGGCCTTCTAGATCATTAGTGTGTTGGACAGAGACTGGTGAGCCTACATTGATTGGACCTGAACTAGTCGCGAAGACTACAGCACAAATTCAGTTGATACGTCAGCACTTATTGACTGCACAAAGTCGGCAAAAGAGCTATGCTGACAAAAGAAGAAAGTTTTTGGAGTTTGAAGTGGGGGACATGGTATTCTTAAAGGTCTCGCCACGGAAAGAACACATGAGGTTTGGGAAGAAGGGGAAACTGTCACCAAGATTTGTGGGACCGTTTCCCATCATAAGAAGAGTGGGGGATGTGGCTTATCAGATAGCACTTCCTACACAATTGGCAACTCTACACGATATGTTTCACGTGTCGATGCTGAGAAAGTATAATCCCGATCCGTCCCATGTATTGAATGTACAAGACATAGAAGTACAAAGCGACGTGACGTACGTCGAGAAACTAGTTAGGATACTGGAGACTAAGCAAAGGTTGTTGCGAAATAGAGCGATTCAGTTCGTAAAAGTGGTGTGGGACCGACATGGTGTTGAAGAGGCCACATGGGAACTTGAATCGGAGATGAGAACAGCTCACCCCGAATTATTTATGTAATTTAATTTGAGAACCCTACTGCGCTCGATTTTCAGGACGAAAATTTTAAAAAGAGGGTTATATTGTAACACCCCAATTACTCAATAAGATGGATAATTATGAAAATGCCCCTGGATTGGTAAATTTATTAATTATGATGTTAAATGAGAAAATTGTGGGGCCCATTGCTCAAATTAAGACCCTATGAGCACATTATAAATGTCAAATTTGATTGGATGGGTAATGTACATCAATTTGGGTCAATATGGTTAATTGCGCCAAAGGACCCAATTGGACCCAATGGGTCTTAATGGACTTATTAGACCATTGGGTGAGCCCAAATTTAATGGGGATAAGCTGAATTGATCGAAAATTAAGTGGAGCATAAATGGATAGGCTTGATGCACATGTGAAAACCAAATGCAAATGGCTAAAACAGCCCATAAATGGGTCATGTTGTCAAAACGGGTCAAGAAGCTAAATGGGGACCCAATGGGTCAGGTTGACCTTGTTGACCACGGCTGACCGTGTGGGCCCTCAAATGAGCTCAATGGTGAGTCAAATCAGGTTGAGTTGGATTGGAATGAGTTGCATTTAAATTAAATGGTTGGGTTGACTCAAGTGTAATTAATGTACGGTATTTAATGTTGAGAGTTAAGCCATTGAGTTAGGTAAGTCAAAATGGAAATCAAAGGAGCTGTAAAATCAGAGAGTTGAAGGGAATATGAGGAGGTGTCTTGGTCTCAAACAAACCAAAACAAGTCCCACACGTTGGGGACTTGTTATGGTGGTTTGCATGCTAAGTTTTTAATGTAAATGGATGGAATTGGATGAGATACATGGAGCTGAATGGTTGCATTGGTTGGTGCCAATGGGTGCATTGGCTGGCAGCAAGTGTCTCATTGGTTTGACCAAGTGTTAATAAGGATTAATGAGAGGAAGAGGGGCTGTTTAACAAAAGGAAAAACACCATCATTTGGCCGAGTACACCTTGAAGATTTTGGTTTTCATCTCTCCCTCTCCCCCTCTCAAGAACACCATTTCTTGGCCGAACCAATTGCTGTGTTTTACCATAGATCCAGCACCATTTCGACAAAGGATTAAGGAAGAAGGAAAGAAATGAAGCAAGAGGGAAGAAGCAAAGGAAATTGGTAAGATTTTCTTAAGTATTTAGTTAAATAAGTTGTAAAGAAAGAGTATGATTTGGCCATCACTTGGCCGAATCCATCAAGGGTTAGACCTTGGATGGTAATTCATAAATGAGATGAAAAAATGGATCATAGGGTTCGGCCATTTGGGATGGCTGAACCCCATGAAAAGAATGGGTTAATTTGGATGGTTTTTGTAAGACAAAACCATGGACTGTTTTTTATGCTAAGTTAGATTAAGTGCATGTTTTGAGAAGTTTTAAAATCATGGTTTTGAGTGTCATGAGATGGGCTATGGATTGGTCTATTCATCAGGGAATTTAACCTTGGATTAGATGGCTTCAAAGGATAAAAAAATATGTCATTGGGTTCGGCCATCTTGGTTGGCCGAACCCCATGAAAAGGGTGTGGATTGGTTTGATGTTCTTAAAGGTCAAAAACCATGTCAAACCATGGTGATTTTTACATGTGTTAATTAGGTCATGTTGTGGCCGAATTAAGTAATGATGTAAAGTATGATGATGAGGTTTAAAAGATGGAAATTTAGAGCATGGAGTTTGGCCACTTGGGATGGCTAAACTCCATGGAAATAATTGATGAATGGTATGGTTTTGGGAGGATAAAAACCATACCATATGTGAAAATTTTGTAAAGGATTATAAAATAGAATTAATCAACTATATGAGATCGGCAAAGGATGGTTAAACCTTGCTGTTTTTATGGCTGAATCATGTTAATGTATTGGTTAAGTTGCTGATTTAAATCATGGATAGATGATGGACTAATTGAATGAAGAGAACCACATGGCCGAACCCCATGGACTGTTTTTTGATGGTATGATTGGATTAAATCATATTGGAAAACTATGAGTTGTTTTATGTTTTTGATTTAAGAATTACCTAGGCTTAGTTATGGATTTAATATTAAGTTGATCAACCATGATATAAGATGGAAAGTGGGGACAAAAATCAGATTGGTGAGGTTCGGCCATGTAGTATGGCCAAACCCAACTAATGGTCATTGGTGGCCTTAGTGTGTAGCTAATTATGTGATTAAAGATGTGTGAAAGAATGATTTAAAGCATCAAATAAAGATGGTGAGGCTCGGCCATGTGTATGGCCGAACCCCACTGTTGAGCACTGAAAATTACCATTTTACCCTTTAATTTTGGATTAGTTAGCCTTTGATTTGTGAATATTAGATGCGTTTAATAGAGTTTTTAAGTTTTGCAGTGTATTTGTGAGAATAAAAGAAAAATGAGTTAAGATGGAGAAAAGTGGGTCATAGTCCTATTTTTGGAAAGTTTATAATTTTTACCACCTAATTTGATTTGGAATTATTGTAAATTATTATAATTCAAATCCGGATATGAGAGTTTGAATTATAATAATATTTTTTAGACTATGTTACATTGTAAAGGTGGTAGAAATTTATAAAAGCAGAAATGGACCCACTGTTCAAATCTGAAGCCTGAAGACAAAGTCTGCAATTGGAAGTCAATGAGCCAAAGTCCACCAATATTCCGGGCCAGATAAAAGTCCAAGTATGGGATCCAAGTCCAAAAGATCAAGCGGGACCAGTGAATTTCATTTGAATGATGGTGTCTTATCAGCAAAATTCGGCGTTTGAAAAAGACAGTGGATTTGGATAAAAGATAGTGGATTTGAATAAAAGACAGGGATAAAGATAAAAGAGTTTGAACCGAATGAGAAATAAGAAAGAGAGGGATAAGGAGGAACAAAGATAAGGAGATAAAGGAGTTAACCGATCTCTACAGAGAGAAATTTTAAATTTGAATAGATCCCTTATCTTGGTTGAATTTGAAGGGTCCCTTATCTCATCTCTTCTCACTCCTATAAATTGATGGCTTTGGGTCCATTTAAATTTGAACCGGGTAAAACATTCAAGGCTGAAGTTGGACGATGAAAGACGGAGAAAAATAAATAATTTCTTGTAAGTTATTTTATTTTTTTTATTTTTATGACAAATCCAAAAGAATTGTATTTCATTTCCAATTTATTAATAAAAATTCATGGCAGTTGTTTAGATTTATGATGATCCCAGTTATTAAAATATTAATAGTGATGATTTGTATTTTATTTTTAATTCTTTTTATGAATATTATGTAAGAAACTATTTAGAATTTTTTCAAGGAAAGTAGAACCCTATTAGGATCAGTGGGACTTGTCGTCTTTCCAATCTAAGGTTCTTATCAAGAACAGTTGTTTTAGATTTGGGAAAACACAAGTATAAAACCCACTCAAGCCTAAGGCTTGAATTAAAAAAAATCTAATTTAAAGGATGACATAAAAATTCTAATTAGGATTTTAATAGAAAATAAATTTGAATTATATTTTATAACTCTAGAACATTTCATAATCTAGGCCGTGATTTTATTCTTAAATTGGATAATATGCCGCGTGGATGGTTGACCCGATTCCATTGTAGATTATGTAAAAAATTTATTCTTGATTATTTTTTTTTCTAAACTATTCATTGTTAAATTAAGATTATAACTAAATGTTTTAGAAGATTATTTCCTTAAATCACGTCATTTTTAAGTAGTGCGATTTTTTTTATTTCGTACATATATTTTGTACATTTCCCTTGGGTACGACCTCGCACTCATACTCTATACTATAAACCGGTTCGTACGCTTGCGAGTAATTTAAAATTCACATCAAGTTTTAGTTATGGTTATTGATGTTTGAGGAAAAGGTTAGTCTCAATGGCATAATGGTAAATATGGAGGAACAGTTCAAAGATGAAATGATCAAAAGAATGGACATATGAGCCAAAACTCAAGGTGGTATGGTTCGGCCATGTAGTATGGCCGAATATGGCCAAACACTACCAAGGTTTATTTGGAGGTATGGTTTAAGTGTATGGTTGTAATTATATGAAAGAGTGGCAAAATTGTAAATAGGTGAGGTTCGGCCATAGGGTATGGCCGAACCCCACATAGTGGATTTTTGGGACTTAGACCAAGTTGGAATTATATGGATGAATGCTTGATTTGCTGCTATGTAAATAAGGTATCGAGACTTGCTTTGACGGCACGCTAGTCGTGAACGGGTGACGCTAAAGAAAGAACGAACACTGAAGTGAATCTTCAGTAGGTTTCCTACCTACTTGTAACCACAGTTTTATCTTGGTTTTTATGAGACTCATGTTTAATTTATTGGTTTTGAATGATGGATATTATTTACATGTTTTATATGTACATTGGCATCTCATGCATGGACATGGGATAATGATTGTGGAAACCGGAGCCCACACTCCGTCGGTATGCCCGTGATGTAACTATGGGGCCTCTTTAGACGATGAGGATCCCGCCAGGAGGATTATCTGTCGATTATGGACACCGAAGCCCACACTCCTTCGGAATGCCCGTGATGCAACTGTGGGGCCTCCTTAGGCGGTGAGTTTCCCGCCAGGAGGATTAATATGTTGATATAAGACACGTCAAGTGATGGCTATATGTATGTGTGATGGGGTGGGGCTCATTACATTTGCATACATACATAACATGGTTTTACATGTTTTTTATAATCATATATTTGATATATGCATGATTTATAATCTAACCATGTGGTAGCCTTGATCGAAAATCCTACAGGGCCATTGATCTAACGTCCTAATTCTATCATCAGAGGAGAATGCAGGAACAAGGAAGGGGAAAGAGAAGGTTGATGACCAGGAGGGGAGCCAAGCGTAAATGCTTGAGTGCTGGAATGGATTTATAATTGCTGTCATTTGAATACTTTATTATAGACATGTAATAATGTAGTTCTTTGCTATGGTTTGAGTATGCCTTGATGAATCTTAATTTGGTTTAAGTAATCTGAAAGGAATGACTTGTGCTTTGGTATCTAATCAGTTTATTCTGCAGTCAGTCTAGTTTATTCCGTATGACATTGTTTAATTCCATGTGTGGTTTATTATCGTGGGTTTAGTCCATGCACACATGGGTGGCCAGTTAAGGGTCGGACTTAGGAAGTCCGAACTTAGCTCCCGTCGTGACGCCGCCCGCTCTCATCCGATGTTATATTATTATTATTTTTAAAAAAATTAGACTCTAATTTCTACGAGAGGGAGGGGCGTTACATGTCCATATCTATGGATCGGTGAACACGATACTATCGATCTGACAGTGACCCAATTTGACAATGACTTCCAACTACAACCTTTGTCATTCCGATCGAAGTATCGAAGACCTCAATGGGTATGTCCTGTCTCAGTCGATGGGTTGACGAGCTCAATGTATTGACCTGATAGTATATCAGATTTGCAAGTTTAAGTTTATCTGGTTCTGTGAGTTGTCAATGGACCACTTAGACTTAGATGATTTTACCAATTGTGATTCATAAGTCTAGTCAAGGGCTTCCTAGGGGTGTGAGTTCAACCTAGAGTCATCTATGACCAATATACCTTTTCTGATTGCCATACACTTGGTAATGCTTAAATCTTCAACTTGATCTTCCATCTTCAATACTTGATTCAATATTCATCACTCTTAAGACTTGCTCCATTGCTTCATTGTTCCAAGGCAATGCACTTCTTGAGTCACGGAATTGACAAAAAGTGACTCGATCTATAATACTTTGACCCAAAATTAGGCTTAATTGTGTGTTTTGTATTAATTTTGTGTTTTTGACCTGTTAATTATGAAGACTACATAGTGGGCTTTGCGAAAAGTCCAAGTTTAGCCCAATGTGAGCTCGACAGCTCATTGATCCGACTCGTTGAAGTTGGAAAGGCAAAATTGTAAATACCTGAACTTTATTTATTTAATTAGAAAAATAAAAGAATAAAGTTTTGGATAAATATCAAAGAACATCAAAGATAATGTTTTGGATAAACATCAAAGATAATGTTTTAGACAAATATCAAGGATAATGTTTGGATAAACATCATCTAAAACATTAGATAATGCATAGCGAAAACTTTGGATAATGCTTATCCATTCATCCCTTCCATTATAAAAAAGGATAGGCTCCTTCTCTATTTAAACAGAATTTAGCCAAGGAAATCTTCATAATTTCTGTTCATTTTGTTGCTCTATCTCTTTCTTATTCCTCTTAGTTTCTTCTTCTTCCAATGTTCCGCAAACTTCAGTTATTTTATAATTTTCTCCTTAGATAATAATGAACATATAAGTATTCAGTTATTTAAAACTAGGTTGAACATGCTTGGCATGTGCATGTGCAACTAAGCTACCAAACACAAAAAGCATTATTTGTGCTTGTGCATAAAGACTTAAATAATTAATGCATTAAATATAACACAAAAATCGAGCATATGAAAAGATGACAAAAGATATAAAGGAAATTCGAGTTTATTCTCTAACAAACGATAGAACTTAATGATGCAGAACACTCCCATTATGCAGAACACTTTTTTAATAATTTCAAATCACAAACTAAGGTGCAACTAAATTTAATAGGCCAAAACTCAACTAAATTTAATCATGCAAAGTTCCCAATTTAATGGTGTGAATTTTGAGATGAAATTTAATTCAAATGGGATGCTAAAATGGAGGCAATTGACAATTACATGGCTTGTAATGTCTGTGAAGTCTTACAATCATCCACTAAAAGACAAATAAATTTTAAAGTCCCCATTTTATATTTAATAATAAAAAAAATGAAGGCATGAAAGTTCTCTTGGGAGCTAAAGCACAATTGACCTTAGAAGGAGAGAGGGAGGGAGGGTGGGGGGTGAATAAGTCAATCTAACAATCGTTGGTCCTTTTAAAATTTACTTGATTGATTAATTAAGTGCAGCGGATACAACAATCAAGTGTGGGTGTGGTATCAAATGTGATTAAGCAATCAACATGAGAAATTAGCTCTAACACCACAATCACAAGGACATAAGATTTATAATTGTTCGGTTAACCAACCTACATCCACTGTTAGGACTCACTCAAGCTTGAGATATCTCTAAATTTACTAAGTGGGGACTTACACCCTCACAATTAGAGAAGGAAATTCACCTCACTCAATCGGCTGGGAATTCCACCCACCACTGTGCCAATTACGTCGCTCTAGACTTTTTTTTTATAGTGGTTTCAGGGTCAATCCTCCTTAATCCACTTTCGAGACAAAGATTTTAAAATAAAATTAAAAGTATGAAACACTTGCCTTTGAAGCTCTTTCTCTGTGATGTGTGCTTCTTGAAGCTCCACCCAATGTGTGCCGACGTTCTGCCTCGTAGTCGTCGTAAAGCAATCACAATTTTAGGGTGACAAGGAATGGTTTTACCAAAGTTTTCCTAGTTTATGTCTTCTCTTTCCTCCTCTCTTTCTCACTTTCAAACTCAATCAATAGATTGGTTGTTTATGATTCTCACACAAGAGTGTTGATCATTCCTTAGAGTGTATGACTCTTCCCAGTTCAAGGAAAATGATTAAACGATCACACAACACTCATATTTATAGAGAAGTCTTCACAGTTTTTCAAATTGTCCAGTACCGACAGGTCGGTGTTCATATTTATTACCGTTCAACCACCAGTTGCACATTAAATGCACTCCCAATGGCATTTTTACTTCCCGGTCGATAAGTCGGTGTAGCCGATGAGTCGACAGTTATGGCACTGAGATGTCAATCAATACGAGGGTCTTGATCTGGGGCAACACCATGCAGACAGAGTTTCATGTCTCGAAACTTGTCCTAACCAGAACAACCTGTCGCCCTTTACCCAGGAGTCGGTCCTTGTACTCTCAATCGGTCTTGAATTACCAAGATGTCTATTTCTTCAAGAGTCCACTTGAATTTTAAGTTCCAGAACTCATAAGTTATCATCGACGAGTCGTTGACCACAAGGGGTCGTTTCAACATTTCACTGAAGGGTCGGTGCATACAAGACACTCGATTAAAGGCATGTCCAGAATGACAGTTCTACGTTCCAAAACCTTTGTCAATATGGCCGACCAGTCTTTAGACCATGATGGATCGATCCTGTCTTCACCGATGGATTGGTGAGAATGACTGGTCGAGCTGACAGTAAACTTAATTCATATTTCCAAGTTCCAAGTTCACTTCCAGTTCACTATCCAACTTCCTCTCTTAGGTTTCTTTATGGATTTACCTTTTGTTCAACTAAGCCTAGAGATAGTCCTCCTAAGGTGTGGGTACCACCTAAAGTCATCTATGGCCAAATACCTGATGTGATTGCCATATACGATGAACTTCTTTCTGCTGGAGCATGATCTTTACTCTTGATCACCTTGAGTTTTCAAGTTTAGCAAGTGCTTCTTCCCTAGTCATGAAATTAACAAACATAGGGACTCGGCAAGCCAAGGCACTAACAAGGCTATATTTTCTGTAAAAGTCATGTAAAAGTCATAACCATTCATTTAGACTTGACAAAAATTAATTTGACTCAACTCATTTGGATAAATGACCCGAATCAATCTGACCCATTTCATGGATTACCAGATCCTAGCTAAACCTATTTAAAAATGGGTTGACCTGATCCATACTTGAAAATAAATGGGTGGACTCGATTGACCTAATTATTGTCATGCACATGCAACTGTTTGGAATCTACACCCATTTAAAAGATAATCTTGGTATATGTCTTCCCTGAGAGCTCTTCTCAACTAGGTAAATGGGCAAACCTAGCTTGAATCTAATCTAAACAAAATTTGAAATAGACTTGAATCGACTACACCTGTACTCGAAAAAAGATCCAAACTGAGCAACGCCGGCCCTTAACTGACTCGACCCGATCCATTGCCAAATCTACATTCATTACATCTATTTGAAATTGGCAAAACTTTTCTATAGTTTGATCATTTATCTTACCCTCGTAACTCAAATCCGCAACTTTGTGATTAGAGTTGTCATATAGTGTTCCAAAGGAAATCAAAGGGCATTTGATGGTGGTAAACGTATCTGTTAGATTTCTGACCTTATTCCTTCTTAGAGAATTTAAAATGTTTTCTAGTTGATTCTCTTTCTGTGATAGGATAATATCTTAGAATTTTAGATGTTGCATCTAGATTATATTAATTAAATCTCCATACTTCAACAAAAATATACATACCTTGAACTATAAAAATAAAGAACTGAATTGGTATATATCTTGAGACTCTTTCTGATTGAAGAAACGGATCACTAATATGAATTTGGGACATCTGAAAACAGTCACTCAAGTTGACCTACGAATTTTCTCTCTCCTTCTCTAAATTGCATGCGTGAATGCTATGAAATTCACAAGACTTATGTTGTGAGTAGCCTTGTCACAAATATTGACGGTATTTTCAAATTTACCGTGTTTTTATTGGCAAAATATCATTACCGCGTTAAAATTGCGTTTTTGTCGCCACAACGGTAAATTTCCGGTAAATTCCCGATAAAATCGCGTTAAAAATGCGATAAACGTTAATAACGCGATAATATCCCTGTAAATTGTTGGTAAATTCCCGATAAATTCCCTGTACCATTTTTATTTCATTAATTTTTTTATTTATTCTATTTTTTTATTTTTTAAATATTATAATTTCCGTGAGATTTTTCCGTTAAATTCTCAGTAAAAATCCGAGAATTTAAAAATATCCCATTATTACCAATTGTCGTTAATATCCTTAGAAGAGTATTTGTCACAATGGTGAGTAGAGAGAGGAATCATGGGTCTCTATTTATAATGTTATAGTTTTTTCCTATCAAAGAAACCTCTAAAAGTAACTTATATCATTAAAGATTTTTTGCCACCAAATTAGTTTCCTTATTAAGATTGATAAAATTAGCATCCAAGTTTTACAAAACTAAAAAATACAAAATTGAAATATTGACAATTGACAAGTGGACCCACTAAACTAGTTCATCAACCACTCACGTTAATATTCTCCCATTTGGTTGACATTGACCATTTTATTACACTCTCTCACTCAGTCAATAACGACCACTTTGATAAATTTCATAATTAGTTTTGTTTTAAAAAAAAGACATCATTCTTTGTAAAATGGATCTTCTTGAATTCCATAATTTAAGAAAGACTCAACGAGTGCGCTCCTTTCGAAACAAAATCAATCACATACTAATATAAGTGGCCTTGTGTGCAGATTATGACGGCCATACGTCATATATTTCGACATACTCCCTTCCATATATCACAAACACAGATAATTCCAGGTTTCCACCTAACCTAGTCTTTAATAAGGGATTTAATAGATTTAATATACCATTTTATCCACTATATTGTTCCAATATACAATATCTTTTGAAAGACTTCTTATCCAAGATAAACATAAATTTATGTGGATGAATTTGGCAAGGCAAGAATGAAATAGAATTATTTTTATTGATATCACCATGTAATGATCAACTATAACAATGTCCTAATAGCTATCATGAGTTCTGTAAGATGTATTCAATGGGCACTTACCATCATCTGTTTTCATTCCAACTCATTTTTCTTGTTGAGTTTATCCCTCTTCTCATTGGTGCAAGAGTACCATTACATCCAATCATGTCGAATCTTGTGAGAATTTTATCAATATAAGCTTTCATTGATAGTCCAAGTACTCCTTGAGATCAATCTCTAAATATCTCAATACTGAGAATGAAAAAGACATCACCTAAATATTTCATGTCAAAATTCTTAGCAAGAAACAAATTAATTTCCTGTAAAAGGCTCAAATCACTGCTTGCTAAATATCATCCGAATATAGTACCAATATGATAAACTTACTCTCCCTCTGATTTTTAGATATATACATTGATCAGTAGTATTTTTGAAAATCCAAAAAGTATAATGGTTTTATAAAACTTTATATACCATTGCCTAGAAGCTTATTTGAGTCCATATAGATATTTTCAATTTGCAAATCATGTTTTCCTCCCCTTTTACATAAAACACCTTTTGGTTGTTTGGTATACACTTCCTCATTTAAATCCTCATTAAGAAAGCTTATTTTCACATCCATGATGTTACTCCAAATTGAAATAAGCTACCGAAGTCATGGCAATTCTAAAAGAGACTTTCTTAGAAACTGGAGAGAAAGTCTCTTTATAATCAATGCATTATTTATGAGTAAAACTTTTAGCAACAAGTATAGCTTTAAATCGTTCAATATTCTTTTCTGAATCTCTTTTAGTTTTATATATCAATTTACAACAACCCGTTATAGATCCTTCAAAGAGTTTATGAGGTTACAAGTTGTAGCTCTTCTTTCATGGAATTTAACCATTTATTTTCATTATCACAATGTACATCTTGTAAAAATGTAACCATTCATCTTTTATACCAATGCAAAGTCAAATTCTTGTAGATACACAATGTAATCATTTGATATAATAAGTCTCCTAAATTATCGAGACATTCTTAAACTATATTTTCATATACATTTTCATTTGGATGTACATCATCTATAATTGAATTATTTGTTATTTTTGGATTATTTTGTTCTATATTAGGTAGTGGTTGCGGCACTATTTGTTCATCATATGTGTTTGGTATTGAGGACAATAAGGGTTGTTCTTCAAATACTACATTACACAGTTGTATATTTCCACTAATGTTACCATTCTCCAAGAATCTAGCATTACCGGTCTCAACATTTTGATAACAAAGATAGAACAGTAAAACCTATACCCTTTGGATCACTCATGATATCCAATAAACTATTAACTAATTTTTCTGGGACCCAATTTCTTTTCATGTGGGTTGTAAAGTCAAGCTCCACCTGGTAACCCTAGACAGGTAAATGTCCTAAGCCGGGTTTCCATCTTTTCAAAATTCAAAAGTTGTTTTAGGAACTACTTAATTAGGACCCCGTTAAAGATATACATTGCAATTTTAACAACTTTAGCCCACGCATAATTGGATAATAAGTAGTTACTAAGTGTACTCTTTGACCATTTTCATTAAAATTCTATTATTCATTTTGACAACACCATTCTTTGTTCGGCGTTCGGCGTACCTGACATAGCGTATTGAGCGAATATGCCATTTTGTTGTAGGAATCTAAAAAATGAACTTAGACTACGTCCCATTGTATCATATTTACCATAATATTCGCCACCTCTACAAAATCTCAACTTTAATTTTTCTATCAAGTTCATTTTCGATTTCTACTTTATTCACTTTAAAAGCATTTTAAGCCTCATATGAAAAATAAACATAACTAGAAAATGAGAAATCATCAACAAAGGTGATGAGATATTTATGGCCACTAAATGCAAGTATATGAAATGGACCACATATATCAGTATGTATTAGTTCGAAGAGTCTTTTACTCTTAATGGCACTTTTCTTACTTTTCTTAGTTTAATTTTCTTCAATGCATCTATACATATTTCAAAATTGGTGAAACCTAAAGTTTTTAAAACTCCATCTTTCACTAATCTCTGCACCCATTGTTTCGAAATGTGTCCCAACATTTTATGTAACCACATTGAGGAGTTTTCAATTAAAATCCCTCTTTAATCCCAATATTCTCATTCATGTTTGGCCAAAGACAGTAGAGAGTTAACAAATGACGGATCGAAGTTTATCTTATATAGACCATCACATAATAATCCATTTCCAACTAACATGGAATTCTTATAAATACTTCAATTTTATTTTCAAAAGTTAAATGCATAGCCTTGTAAATCAAGTTTAGATAATGAGATCAAGCTATTACTAATGGAATAACTATAAAAACTGTGATATAAGTCTAATTAATATCTTGTTGGGATGCGAACGAGAGTCCCATATCGATTGTGAGTGGGAAAAAGTAGAGACTTAAAAGGGACTGGGTTACTCCACCTGTAATACCCTGACCCAGATTAAACGTAGTTTGGCTTAATAATCTTATTTAGACCGGTTAATCTCGAAGATTACGGTTAGGGCTTTGATAAAAACTCAGGTATAGCCCAATCCGAGCTCGAATGCTCAATGATCCAGCTCGTCGAGCTGGAGGGGCAAATTGGTAATTTACTGCTTGTAATTATTTTATAAATTATGTTATTATGTGATTATTATTTGATGATATTATTCTCCTTAGTCAAGGAATTATATTTCTGATTTTAAAATAATTTTTTTTTCAGCAAATAATATTTAAAACCGTCCGTCAAAACCCCGAAAGGGAGTAATAAATATTTTAAATGATTTTGGAGATGAAATAAATTTTGAAACAAGTATAGTATGTTAGACCATTTTAGTATGGTCTAGTTTATTCTTTTAAACCCCAAAAATGAGGACTTTAAATTATTTTATTTAACACAAGTTAAATTAAAAAAATAGTGTTAAATTATGATTTTTATTTAAATCTTTCGTTTTTGGTGAGTTTTAAAACTTCAAATTTTTATGGTAAGTAGACTTTTTAAAACCCAACTTATCTTTAAGGTTGGTTTAAAATTCTTGAGCTTTTAAAATAAGGTTTTAGTTAAAAATTAGTTTTTTATCAAATAGAGGACTTATTTGCAAAATGGGAATTTTTGAAGGGCTGAATTGCAACCAACGACCGAACAGTGGTTACGCTATTTGGGACGTCGGCAGTAACTGCATGCAGTGGCCGGATGACCACCATCCACGGACCAAAACTTCTATAAATTGGCCATCAATCTGCTGGTTTAACTACCCACAAAATCTTCTCTTCTCTCTCAGACTCAGCTGAAACCAACCAGCCAATCCCTTCTCTATTTTTCTTCCCTGTTTTTGTCAACCGTAAGCTTAAAAAGGAAAATTTTCAAAAGTCGGATTTTCAAACCAGGAACTCGAGTGAAGGTAACCACTGTTTTCCTCTTTCGATTCTAGTCGGTTTATAATCAAGAAAAACCAATTTTGGCTTAGTGTTGAGTGTGTAAAACCATTTTAGAGTTTAACGAAAAACTTGGTTTTTAGTGTACCAGTGAGCTTTTCGTTTTAAAATCGGTTGGCCTACTAAGTTTTAAAACTTTAAATCACTCCCTATGGAAAGATGACTCCCGGAAGAGTCCATCGGACCGGCTAGATGCGGAAACCGAAACCAGAAAATCCACTGTTTCCAGATTCGTATTTCATACAGTGTCTGCCGTTACTGTTTGTTGGTGCAGACAGTGGAGGAAGACGACTCTCGGATGGTCCGAAGGTCACACCCTTCGGACTGTCCGAGAGGACCCGTTGGACTATCCGAGCTTCACCCGAAGCCTCGATGCGCCCGAGGCTAGCCAGACTCACCCGGATGTTCCGAGCCGAGTTCGGAAGGACCGAACCCTACTCGGAGATCCGAGCCTTACTTGGTATGTTCTGAGACACCCAGACCCACCGAGACTTGTTTTTTCAGATTTTTCAATTCGGAAGGATCTTCGGACGATCCGAAGTCAGACCCACAGTCCGAAGTCAGTGCCTAACTTAGGCAGTGGTTCGGATGATCTGAAGCTAGAGTACCTGGTTCCGAGGCTTGTTCCGAGGGACCCAGTTTTTATATGTGAAATATCTTTTGTTTGTTTGTTGTTGCATGTGAAGTTTTTACCCCTTTGATAATTAAAAATGTACGAACCCTCTTATCTTATTACTATAGTGTATATACCATTGTATTCACTTCTAGGCCGACTCCATTGGTTGGGCACTGAGTGATTTCACTTCCAAGCCGACGCTATATTTGTCGGGCACTGAGTGACCTCGAGGCATTTCTCAAAATGTCAGATCTGATCATATCCAGAAGACAACCGAAAAGTGACCCAAGAATCTAAACCTAACTCAATAAGTCAATCTGATCATGCCCAGAAGACAATATGAGTTTTGGACTGAGCACCTTATTATTCTTATGCTGTGGATTATTATAACTTAAAATGGTTAGAAACCAAGTAGGAAACTCAATTCCATATACCTTGGATATTTTTGGGAAAACAAGTATGATTTCGAAATACTACTTGTGTTTATGTATTTGATTCTATGTATATTGATTTATGATTGATTGTGCACTTGTTTGCTTGTTTGAACAGAGACCGCGATACCACACATTTACGGTGAGGGAACTTAAATTTGCAGTAGGTGTAAACATGTTTTATTTGATGGATCTTGAGCAATGAGTGGTTTCAAGTTGATGAACCCACCCATGTGCCTAGACATGATGCACTGTTGTAAGAAGTGCTTATGATGGTTATAAATGCTTATGATGTTAATTATATGAGTTATGTGATACTGCTTCCACGTACCTCTTACTATTGAACCATTGCCGAGCTGAGAGTGTCGGTTACATCTACTGGACTAGGTGGTCGACAGTGACTAACAAGGTGTGTTAGTACTGGTTTTGAGGTGTATATCGGAGATATACTTGTAAAGATGTATTTTGACCGTGTCGGGACTTAATACTATTGGTGTCAGTATAGTATCTAGGTGTTACGGTGGATGACAACAGTATTGGAAGAGATGATGAATTATGGGAATGATGATATTATACTTGATATTGAGAATTTGTTATCAAGCATGAGATATTATATTACAACTGTTGATTATTTTGCTAACCTGTTGTTTACTTAAAACTGCACTGTTATATTTCCTTCACTAGGCTAGTTAGCTCACCCCACTCACCTTTCAGGAGATGAATCCGAGGAGGAGAACCCTCTGTTTGAAGCTTAGAGTGGATAAGATGCGGCGTTACTTTGGTATTCTCACTGAGAGGAATACCCTTATTCTTGCTTTCTGGTTCTTGGAACCATTTATTTTCGTAAAGTACCGAGTGTGGTACTTAGTTTGTTTAAATGTGATGTATTAAGACTAACATGTTTTAATGATAATTCGATGTTTGGAATTATGTGTATTGATGTTTGTGTTTGTATCTGTTGGGTTAGACTTATGGTATATGTTTGAGTCCACACGTTGGGATCATGTGTGACCCCTCGGCCTAACTGTTGATCTGGCCCAGTTAGACTTTTTGAGTGTTGTCTTAGCTTTCAAAAAAAAAAAAAATCAGTTGCGTTCCGGGCCCACTTTTCGGATCGGGGCGTGACACCACCTACCATGCTAGTCCTTTGAGCTGAAAGTCCAGTCCTAACAAGTAATATCAGAGTTAGGTCCCTAAGCCACACAACATGTGGACTCAGGGATGTTCTGTTCGTCAGCTAGCCTCATTCGAGGGGGAGATTGTTGGAGTGTGAATGAGAATCCCACATCGGTTATGAGAGGCAAAAACTAAAGACTTATAAGGGACTGGATCACTCCACCTATCAAACTAGTCTTTAGGTTAAAATTCCAGTCCTAACATATCCGCCATCTAAAAACTAATGTTTAAGATCCTATTGCTTTACCTTGTACATCATTTTGGTCCCTAACCACTACATAGTGTTCTACTTCATTTGGTTTCTGGCTTGTAAGCATACCTTGCAATGTATTGGCACCTGAATTTATCCACCATGTATTGGATGGAACTTCTAGAATATTAGTTTGTAAACAAATAAGTGAGTTATTTATGTTACCTTGCTTTTCAATTGAAGTATTTCTTTTTTGATAATCTTTATTAGCATGACCTATCTTTTTGGAGAAGAAACAATGAACAACACCTTTCTTTTTGTTCACTTAAGAACCAGATGCACCAATAGTCTTCTTTGGAGAGCTCTTCATCTTTCCACTCTTACTTGATTGTCCTTCATGAAATATTCTTCTGACAATGGGAAGACTACCCTTTTGCTTCCATCTAGCCTTTTCTTACATACACCTAGCAATCAAATCATTTCAAGTTCACTTCTCTTATTGAGTATTATAGTGGATCTTAAATGGGTTAAATTGACTAGGAAGTGAATCAAGCATGAACTGCACTGCAAATTTCTCATTCATAACCAAGTCTAAGTCTTTAAGTTTGTTTGCAATTTCTGACAAATCATTATAATGTTTCTGGATTCCTCTCCATCATATTTTGTAATGGTAAGTTTTTTCTTGGGGTACCTACTAAAGACTTCTCAGAAGTTTTGAATTGCTTTCCTATTGTTTTCAAATATTCCTTAGCCTTGGAGGGTTTTGAAATATATTCAGGCATAGACTTAACTATTCTGATATGCATTATATTGAGGCTAACATGATTGGGGCGCTCCTACCTTTCATATTGGAGCTTCTATAAGTTCTAAATTAAATTTTAATTGTTCTTTACAATCAAAGTAGTTTGACTCATCGAATGCAAGAATATTTTCTACATAATGATGTGGACAACACTCCCAGCACCATTCAAAAAATTGGAGGTGAAATTGCAGATGAATCAAACCAACTTATTGAGGACAATATTGCACTTGCACTTAAATGGCAACAGAAATTAGAAGTGCAAAAATTAGGCTGAAATGACCTCTATTGGGGCCTGAATTACTCAAATTAATGGTTGGGCGTAGGCGTTGGGTCAGACCTTCAAATCCATTAAAAATGACCTAATTCAGCCCAAAAAAGCAGTCCATTTACTGATCATAAGAAGGAGCAACAAGAAGAAGACAGGATAAAATTCCACATGTGCACGACATGGAATCCTATCTTTTCTAAGGAACTAAAATAGAAGATAATCTTTTTCTTTAGAATGACATTCAGCCAATAATCAACAAGGTTAGAAGAGGATTTCTCCAAAGATAGTCAAAAAGTTGAACCGCCCACATGTCATTAAGAGACTGGCAGAAAATGTGGTGTAACTTACAAGTATATTTTATTTACCAAATGAAATTGGATTTTTATAAAATTGAATTCACTGGAAAATTTATAAATTTATTCGATAAACTTTCCAACTTGACCAAGTTCGTTCAATTCTGCATGCATAGACGACATTATAATCATTTTTGTCATTAGGCATTAGAGAGTAACGGAAAAAATTATTTTTGTTAATCTTTGTAATTAACAATGTAAGAACTAGGATATCCTAATTTGTGTAAGCCAAGAAGAGATCATTTTTATATTTTTTGTTGCATTTAAACCTCAATATAAAGAGGTTAGGGTCGACAATAAGATTTAAACCCAAATCCTGTCGCTGAACCTTCATTAATTTCTCTTTAAAACTAGACTACATCCCATAAGAAAACATCGATAAAATAGACACTGTTGAAGAAGAAACATGCTCACTAACCCAGTATAATAAAAATAAATGTAACAGATTTTTACTGGAGTTATCTTGCACATCATCACAATCCTCTTGTGTGTGCTGTGATTATGACATCCAATAGGATCACTTCCATTATTTGTTCCATAAATAATAAGACTAATCAATTCATTCAACAAAAACTGAGGAACTTTATAGCAGAATGGTTTTTAGATAATAGAAATGCATAAATTCAAAAAAAAAAAAAATGTCAAGTATTGTAGCAACAAAAACGGGTCAAAATATCATTTTTGTTTGGGAAAAAATTGTTATTCTCTTTCTCATTTATTATTATTATTATTTTTTTTTGGATTCACGTCTGGAAATTCAAATAGAGTCCTATTAAAACTTTCACAGATGAGTCCACTACCCCTAAGGCACACCAAGATTAGGCCATGTGAGTTCGAACCTTCAACCTTCCACTTCTTGAGATGGGAGGCAACAAGTTGAACTATATTTTTAATATCCATTTTTATAAAAATTAGAAAAATGTCATTTTTATCTTATTTTAACATATAATAGATATACTATACTAACATTTTGAAAATTTAAATGGGACATAGTAATGAACCCTAGCTAAATACAATAAATGAAAAGAAGATTTTCTAAAATATAAAGATATAATTACACATAAATTTCCTATCATCTAATTTAAGATTACATAATATATGTTGAAATATTAAATAAGTAGAGAAATCAAATGATATTAAACTTTCGCATTTTAGTATATATAAAAGTCTTTTCTCATTTTAAATGGTTGGACATGAATCATTGCAACTAAATACACTTAAAATGTGAAGATAAGAAGCTTATTTTTTTCCAAATAACTTAAAAAATTGAACCTACAGATGGTCAGTTAAAAAGAACGCTTTGAAAAAATAGAATTTTGAATTAGATTTATATTCAATTTTAAGGGACCGGACCCTATATGTTATTGGGAAGACTGCACGTACCCTAAAATCTACTAGGGTTAAAAATATGTCACTTATTCTAATACACACAGTCGCCTAGACTATCATAAAATATATTTTAAAAAGTTGGTTCGTCGATATATAAAAATGCAATGGGATTTTTGTCAATATCCTTTGGATGGTCTTGGTTTATAGTGACAAAGAGCAGTTGTTGGAGAATTGGAGATTTGGAAGGAAGAGAAAAGCAGGCAAAGAGAAGAGCGCAAGGGCGAGAGGGGATGCCGGTGGCCCGACCAGAACCTCAGGATGCTCGTGTTATTGCCCACGTTGACATGGATTGCTTCTACGTCCAAGGTACCTGCATCTCCTCTCTTTTCCTAAATTCCATTCTTTTTCTACGCCACCCACATCCATCTCTCTCTCTCTCTCTCTCTCTCTCTCTCTCTCTCTCAGACTCTCTGTGCGTGTATGTCTGTACAAGACATTGGCTTGGTGCTTCTTGCAGTTTCTGCCTTTTCTTTTGATTTTGGGTTTTCATTTTCCTTTTTGTATTATTATTATTTTTAATCTTGCTTGCCATGAGTTAGTAAATTACTATGACAGCATGAATGGCTAACACCTACTCTCATCCTTTTCTAACCTCAATCAAGATCGATTACCCACAACCCATCTATTTCTTTACCTATTTGGACTGCTCATAGTGGTTGAGGTTCCCAATTGGCGAAGGATGTGTACATATTGGAAGTTAGGTAATTGTCACTGGGGCAAATTGTTCCAACGCTAGATGAATACTCCTCTCAAAGCTTCTCTTACTATTTTAGTAGAGTCAGTTTACTAGTAGTAAGAGTCAGCAGCTATGTTTTCTGTTTGCTTCACTTGCAATGTGAAGGTCGGATCAATGATGAGCTTGATTCTACTGTCGCTAATGAATTTTGTGCTTGGCAAGGTTTGTACATTATTAGGATTGTGAAGGACCGTGATTTAAGGGGCTCAAAATACTCCTAGCTACAGTTTAGTTTGAATATGATAGTCTTTTTCTTTTTAAATGGTAAAATGACAAAAACCCCCAACCTTCATGCTTGCTACCATGAGAGGTAGCCCACTGTGTTGCAGGTTCTTATCAACATGAAATTGATAGTTAATGACCCAGCAACATCATACGTTGAATTTGGCTGCTTCTAAGTGACTGGAACTGGGAACTTTTCCAAAAAAGAAGTGACTAGAACAGGGATATGAATAAGATGACCTATCCACAAACTTATTTAGTGCTTTTCTCGCGATTTTAAAGACGAAATCAATTAAAAGACCTGCTTTATTGTGTCTGAATGTAGTAACGCTGCAATCTATTAGTTATTATTTATATTTATTCATATTTGTATCTACATTTCTTATGTAATGCATAAACATTATATCTTGTCTATCATTTTTTAAGAACCTAATATACATTGTAATTCAGAAATAGTACATAACAAATAAAGGTTGTTGGTTTGAGTCGTGTCACCATCTAAGAAAATAAAAAAAAAATCTTCGAAATAGTAGGAGGTGGTTATTGGCGAATCTCTGGTGTGACCATACCTGCATTCAGATTGTTTCCCTAGGATACTTTTGGGCTGTCTGATTGAAGAAGTCGGTTCGACTGGTCTATGGCTTGGTGCTAAACATGTGTCTCGCTTCACATTCATGTTTGGAGATGGGTGTTGGTATTTTGTTTGAAAGCCCTTTTTTTTTACTTTGGTGAAGCTAATAAGTTATATAGAGCAAACCAGAAGCAAATTTGGACTAGCTTGTACAAAAATAGAGTCACTACCAGATTAATCTGATCCAAGAGCATCTGAACATTGAAGACATCCATGAACAAAACCAAGATTCCTTGCCAACAAAAAAGCAAATCAATTTTCTTCAAACTACCAAAGAGTTTTGCAGATTTGTGGATCCATTTCCTTTGGTGATGTTTTGGATGATTTCAGATAGCTGATCCTCATGGGAGAAGACAAGTTCTTCCATAAAGTGGATATATGCCAAGCAGGAGCTGCTTCTTTAGCTTTCTTAGGGTAGAAAAAGACCTTCCTTTTGCTCATTTGCAGGAGAGCCTCTTTCACCTTCTTCCAGTTTCCAATTATCTCCCAACAAGGTAGCCCACCTGGTTCCAGGAGAGTAACACTGGAGCATCATCCTCAATCACAATGTTCCTAACCTGATGTTGAATGCATAGTTCACTTCCCCTGAGCATGGCCAGAAGCTCCACATAGAAAGGGGAATTCCCAAGGAGTTTTTTATGTTTGAAACAGTACCAGGAAAAAAATTCATTAGTAAAGCTAGAAAAAAATAATGAAGATCGGCTAGTGTAAGAGGACTATACCAGACTCGACAAACAAAAATGGAAATTTACTCAGGTACACTACCTCACAAACAACCAATAGGAACAAAAGAACACCCAAATGTTTTATACGCAATAGATCCCGTTGAAAATACAAAGGCACAACATAGAAAATCCATAAAAGCTGCATGCATCCGGAGTTTTGCCCAACGCCCTCGTACTCGGGGAGAGGTGGTGGTCTTGGGGTTCTTCGTCCTAGAAAAAAAGCACAATCATAGAAAATCCATAAAAGCGTTCTCTCTCTCCATTCTATTGTCTCAAGCACACCTCCTTTGCAGTGCATAAATTCTAGATCTCTTTAATTGCCGGAATCTATCTCTAAGTTGGTCTTTTTCTA
The DNA here is from genome assembly GCA_022113865.1 of Chimonanthus praecox. Classification (NCBI taxonomy): domain Eukaryota; kingdom Viridiplantae; phylum Streptophyta; class Magnoliopsida; order Laurales; family Calycanthaceae; genus Chimonanthus; species Chimonanthus praecox. Next base: position 49,656,004 of record CM039092.1, on the reverse strand, counting down.
ACACAAGCCCAATTGGTGGAGTTTATTGAGTCTTCCTCTACCATTAGCTTACTTGACCGTATCTAGCCTAGAGATGTAATTCCCTTTTATGCTCAATAATTCTGTCTCATTAGAGTCCATTACACCCATAAGATTCGAAAAGAAAAATAAAATCTCTTCATTTTCATTGTTAACTACTCTTAGTGATACTAATTGGGCCTGACTTAGCCTTGGCTGCGCATAATCATCATCATCATCATAATTATTATCATCATCTAAGCCATTTTTCACTTCAATTTGGAGTTGGTCTTTATATTTGGATTTGCCAAATTGTTTCCATCTGCTGATTGCTTATCTGATGCCCATGGGGCTTGAACCCACAACCTTTAGGCTGTAACAAGTCCTTCCCAGTTATGCCAAAAGTTCTTATTTGCTCATCAGTTGGGCTTGGCTGCTCCATTCACATTAACCTTGTGTTGGCCCTTAGGTAGAGGAACCCACTTCTCAATCACTTTTCTTTCTTCTTTTTAGCCTTGTCATCTCTCAAACTTCCTTTCCAGGACGTACGAAGGTCCAAATAAAGAAAGGCCCTCTAACCTTGCTTAGAAAAAGCCACCCATTCAATCTCAAGCCAAAACACTCCGAAACATCCTTTACACCCCTCTTTTTACCTTAAAAAAATCTTAGAATTCCTTTCTTTTTGGATGGACTGCAAAATTATTACAGGCCGATTACATCCTCCCTCTAAAAGGAGAAAACCCCCACTCCACCACAACACCTCCGATAGCTCCAGTCAATATCCAAGAGCATCCCATCAAGCCCATAAACTTCAACCAAACCTCCCTTACAAACTAGCACCTACAAAAAGGTGATTCGCATTCTTATCCTCATCTCCAAATATGAGATAAGACAATCTGCCCAAAGGCCAACTCAGACTGATATGATAAATGACTTAGATGATGATAAAGGGCAAATTTGCCCGCTTTGGAGCATTACCTTTATGCTTTAATCTACACCTGGTTAAAACTCTACATTTGATGGTTCACCACAAGAATACTTGCACCTTGGGAGAGCTTTTCCTTTCCAAGCTAGAGCCTAAAGATGCTTAACCCTTTCCCTAGACATTAACCCTTCTTTAATGCTAGCTTTAATAGAGTTCTTCCTCTGCAAATCCTCGGCCTAGATTCTTAGATCTTCTTCGTAGAAATAGGCACGGCCCCCAACAACACACTCAGTGTTAAGTTATCATACTACTCTGAAGTTCTAAGGTCTCTTCGAAAAACCACCAACCAAGTCACCTTTCCATCCTTATAACACAATGGTTATGAAGCTTTACCTTTTTGTCCCTAGGTGCTAGAAGAAGCCTAGGGAAAACCTCCTTTAGAGATCTATCCCTAACTATAAAGTTTCCCAAAATGATACCTATCCTCTTTTCCTAGCAACATTCTTAAGCTATCCTAAAACCCTCTACTAATCTTGCCCTCACCACTTCCAACCCCACAGAAAGCCGAGACAATTGGAGAACCTTCTCTTGATTACCTTATCCCGTAGTGTCCACCTTTGTCCCCTTTTTCATGTCTCATGATTAGCACCTTCTCTTGATTACCTTATCCCGTAGTGTCCACCTTTGTCCCCTTTTTCATATCTCATGATTAGCACCTTTTTCTGCAATGCCTTTCTTTGTCCTAGACCTCCACAATCATTATTTACATAGTAAGGATTCTTAAGCCCCTTTCTTCCTAAGGCTTTGCCACATCTTCCCACTCAACCAAATGAACCTTTTTCTTGGTTGATTTACCTTCCCATAGGAAATCCTTCTGATTTTTTTCTATCTTCTTAAATACCAGTTGGTATTTCAAATAGAGACTATAATACGAAGGTAAGTTTGTCAATGTTGATTTGATGAGAGTTAACTTACGCAGGACAAGACAAAGGGTAATCCTAAATGCCTAAATGCAATTATGATGTAACAAGAAATCAATATAAAGCAAAATATGAGGCTGAAATTAAAAGTAAATTAATAACTGCAATTTAGAGTACTAAAATCTGTTACAAATAATCACGGAATTCTAGGAACTCAATGTAAGAAATTATAACACAATTCAAATCAAGTTATAGCTCAAAATAAAAGACCTTTCAGAACAAAGGGCTTAACCGATCCCACAAACACATAGAACCAACATCAAATAGGGTTAAATCTGGCTATTAGGCTTCAAACCTGTGACAAATCTGGCTATGAAAACAGTATGAGGGGTTAATGAGGTTAAGAAAAAGGACTGGTTTTATGGGACAGCACTACGATGAACTGTATGGACTGTAGTTGGATATAAGAAGGCTAAGAAGGCTTTAGGACAGCAGCTATAGACAGTTTTGAGAGGAACAGCAGCAGTGGAGGGGAGTTTACATAGGCGAAACTGATAGGAAGGGGTTTTGGGGTTGTACGAAGGTAAAGGGAAGGAAGGCGGCAGTCAGGGAAAGGTCAGGAAATCTTGGCAGAACCAAATCTAGGCTTTAAAAGTGATCGGCAGCAAGATGGAGGGCAGGAACGGTGATGGAGACACGGTTTAGGGGGTACAAGTGAGTGGTGAAAGTCTTAGAAGGGTTTAGGGCTATGGCGGAAAAAGGGCCTGGGTTTGGAATGGGTTACGGTGGCAGCAAGTAAAGAAAAGAAGGAAAAAAGGAAAAAGGAAGAAGAAGAAAAAAGAAGAAGAGGAAAAGATGAATCGTACCTGAGGAAGATGGGATTCGCTCCTGTGGTTTCTCACCAAACACGACACAAGCAAAGAGGCTTGCAAGAATTCCAAGTTTTATTTCATATCACCGCAAGTTGTTTACAAAAGAGAGGGCTTATTAAAGGTTGTCGAAATCGCACGATTCTCGATTTGAATCGAATCGAGGGGTCTTTCGACTTAAGTCGTATCAATTATCGAAATCCCTAAAAAAGTGTACGTTTTTTCATTGACTCGCGAATTGCATGATTTGAATCGGTAGAATCGTAGCGTCGTACGACATATACGGGAGAAGGAGAGGAAGAGGAAAAGATACTTACCTCCATTTTCTTTAGCCACTTCCGCGATCGCCATTCTTCATTTGCTGCTTTCGCTATTCTTTGTCTTTCGTTATTCGCAGGAGAAAACCCTATTGCTTTCGAATGCAATTTGCCCTTTCAAGTTTATAGGTTTCATAACTTAACCTTTTTACTTTGTCTTATATCTTTTTTATATTTAATTTTTTACTATTGTTTTCTTCATATAAAAATCTCTTATTTTTTCTTTTTAATATTTTGTATAATTATATTTATTTTAAAAAATAACTAGTTCTAGTTTAAAAAAACTATTTGATGGATGTTATTAAAGGTTATTTAAAATTTTACATACTATTGATTTGTTATCTAGTACACTAATTAGACTTTAATTAAACAATTTTTATTTGAAATAGTACACTAACTATTTTAACATAAGTATTATTTAAAATAGTACACATTTCAATTAAACAATTATCATTTAAAATAGTACACTAACTCTTTTAACATAATTATTATTTAAAATAGTACGCATCTCAATTAAATAATTATTATTTAAAATAGTACACTAACTATTTTAATATAATTATTATTTAAAATAATACACATCTCAATTAAACAATTATTATTTAAGACAATACACTAACTATTTTAACATAATTATTATTTAAAATAGTACACATTTCAATTAAACAATTATCATTTAAATTTGTACACTAACTATTTTTACATAATTATTATCTAAAATAGTACACATCTCAATTAAACAATTATTATTTAAAATAGTACACTAACTATTTTAATATAATTATTATTTAATATAATACACATCTCAATTAAACAGTTATTATTTAAAACAAACACTAATTATTTTAACATAATTATTGTTTAAAATAGTACACATCTCAATTAGATAATTATTATTTAAAATAGTATACATCTCAATTAGACAGTTATGAATCTTACGATTCTATGGATTTCGATTCACGATTCACACCCCTAGACCGATTCACAATACGATTCGAGTTTGACAACCTTAGGCTTACATAACTTGTATTGCCCTTAAATAAGGAAACTCAGAAATTACAATAATACCCTTATCTAAACTAAACACCTACTAAAAAAACAACACGGAAATAGTAATGAAACTTGCACAGTTTGCGCATGGCTGAAGGATGCGTTGCATCAATCCCCCCATCTGAGAAAAATTCGACCTCGAGTTCAAACAGATAAGAAGACACAAATCTTCTCACTCACGCGCCTTCCCGGTGTAGGGTCGTAAAAATGCAAAACACGCGCACGTGAGGTCTTCAATGTCAACCAAGCGGATCATCGTCGAGCCATAATGATAGAGCTAGAGCGGCTTTCTTTCGTCGTCATTGATAGACTCGGAAACTTGTTCTGTCATCGCTGTCATCTTTCGCTGTATGAGAAGAAGGCACCTCTGACGAGACAAAGCTCCTATGTCTTTCTAGAAGGTCTGGATCAAGTCACTTTAGCTCATTTTCTGTCAACCATGTGTCATTTGTAATCGGTCTGTCTTTCCACTTTACAAGATGCTTCTGATAGCATCCGACACGTGTAGAAACCACTTCCTCGTCCATGATAGATTCTATCTCATCTCTCTTCGGTGGCGAGGAAGGTAAAGTAGGTAAAGGTTGTGAAGGTTGGGTAGGTATATGCCATGGGTCATGAAGTGGGTCAGGTAGGTCAGTAGAATGGTTAAGGTGATGATGTGAGGTTGGGCTTGCAAGTGTAGCCCGTTAGGCCTTGAAAAGAGGCTAAATCTTCCACATTGAAAGTAGGACAAATATTCATATTTGATGGAAGGTCTAAAATGTATGTATTGGATCCAACTTGCCTCAAAATTTTGAAAGGCCCTGCACTACGAGCATGTAACTTTTTCACAGTCTCTTGTGGGAACCGTTTAGGTCTTATGCGGATGATCGTATAATCACCCACATTAAATTCTTTAAATCTACGATGAATATCTGCAGTAGACTTATACAATTCATTGCTCATATTAATTCTTCTCTTAATTTTAACATGCAATTCATGTATGCGATGTGCAAATGATGATGCAGACTCAGATGACCTATGTGACATAGACATGTGAATGAGATCTATAGGCTTCCTAGGGTTATAACCATGCATGACTTCAAAGGGACTAATACTTATAGATCTATTGACCGAACTATTATACGCGAACTCAACAATCGGTAGAACATCATCCCATGTTCGCGTATGCTCTCCAACTAGACAACGCAACAGATTTCTTAAGCTACGATTAACTACCTCAGTCTGACCATTAGTCTGAAGATGATACACAAACGAAAACTATAACCTAATACCCATCATGTGCCATAGGGTTTTCCAAAAATAACTCATGAACCTGACATCCCTATCTGACATAATCGTCTTTGGTAACCCATGGAGTCTCACTACTTCTCTGACAAAAATCTTGGCAATGTTAGAAGCACTGGATGTCTTAAAACATGGACGGAAATGGGCCACTTTAGAAAAACGGTCCACAACCACCAAAATAGAATCATACTTCTTAATAGTCTTCGGATGTCCAAGTACGAATTCCATACTGATATCCTGTCAAGGAGCATGGGGAACTGGCAAAGGTGTATACGATCCTGTGTTTTGTTTCCTTTGCTTTGCCATTTGACAAGTTCGACATTGCCTAATGATTTTTGCCACCTCTCTTGAGACTAGGCCAATAAAATCTGTCTTCAACCAAAGGCGATCGTCTTGTCTCTCCCAAAATGTCTGGCCATACCTCCGGCATGTAACTCCCAAACAAGAAAATCATGCAGGGAAGTTCGGGGAATATAGAGTTTACTTCCTTTAAACAACAAATTATCCACCATGAGAAACTTTTTATTACTCCTCTTTTGGTCACTCAAGAGTGAAGCATACAACTCCCCAAAATCCGGGCATGTGGGATATTCATCCTTCAACTGCTCAAACTCGGTCACCTCTACACTCATGGAGTGGATTAGTGTAACCCTACGACTCAATGCATCAGCTTGTTTGTTCTCAACCCCGGTCTTGTGTTTCAACACAAAAGTGTGTTTCTAAAGAAATTCAACCCACTTGGCATGTCTTGAGTTCAACTTCTTCTGGGAATTGAGGTATTTCAAGGCCTCATGGTCCGAGAACAAAACGAATTCGTGCGGCAAAAGATAATGTCTCTAATGACGGAGTGCTTGCACAACCACGTAGAACTCTTTGTCATAGGTGGAATATCGTTGTTTGGCTTCATTCAACTTCTCACTAAAGTAAGCGATAGGATGTCCTTCTTGACGTAGGACTCCACCTATTTCAATGCCAGACGCATCACATGCAACCTCAAAGACTTTGGAGAAGTCTGGTAGTCGCATGAGAGGAGTTTCGACCATACGAGTTTTGATCTCCTGGAAAGCTCTCAAGGGCTGCTTTAGTCCATTGGAACTCCATTTTCTTAATGCAATCCGTAATGGGAGCTATGATGGAACTAAACCCTTGGATAAACCGCTTATAAAAAGTAGCTAAGCTATGAAAGCTTCACACCTCATGTATTTGACTATTTTCCACAGTTCGGGCCAACTTATTATTGCCTTGATCTTTTCGGGGTCCGCTGTCACGCCTTCAGATGAAACTACAAGCTCTAAGAAGATAACTCTATCAGACATGAATGTGCACTTCTTTAAGTTTGCATATAACTTTTTAGTCTGAAGGACCTCACAACTAACCTCAGATGCTGTAAGTATTGTTCCTGGGAGGTACTATAGATAAGAATGTCATCAAAATATACCACCAAGAACTTACCCCTAAAGGGTCTCAACACTTGAGTCATCACCCGCATAAACTTACTTGGAGTGCTGGTCAAACCAAAAGGCATAATCATTCACTCGTACAGACCATTCTTCGTCTTGAAGGCTGTCTTCCATTCATCTCCTGGTCTAATGCAGATTTGATGATATCCATTCTTGAGGTCAATCTTCGAAAAGATACTAGCATGAGCCATCATGTCAAACACGTCATTAAGACGTGAGATTGGAAACCTATACTTGACAGTGATCTTATTAATAACTCTGCTATCCACACACATGCGCCAAGTGCCATCTTTCTTGGGAGTTAGGAGTGCGAGCACAGTGCACGGGTTTAAACTCTCCCTGATGAATCCCTTTTGAAGGAGCTCATCCACCTGACGCTTCAACTCTTCATTCTCCTTACGGTTCATCCGATAGTGAGACATGTTTGGCAAAGTCGCCCCAAGGACAAGATCAATGACATGCTGTATGTCACTCGTGGGAGGTAGTTCATTCGGCAAATCAAATGAGAATACATTGAAATTCCTTAAAGACCGAAACTACAACCTTTGGCAACTCAGTACCAACCTCAGGGGAGGTCTCTCTTGTCACTAGGGCAAACACAACCGAAGTTTCACTAGTCTCTTTTTCAAATTCTTTAGCAGCAATGATATGTAGAGACTTGGACTGGGCCTTCGATTTGTCCCTCTTTGTGTCATCTTGTCTTGAGGGAGGGGGTCTAGGTTGCATAGGGAGGAGCTTGTTCTTCCTACCATTATGCTTAAAGCTACACTTGTTAGCTTGACCAAATAGTGTTACATCATGGTCAAACAACCAAGGATGACCCAGAATAATGTGTCCTACGCCCATAGGGATCACATCACACCGCACAGTGTCCTGATAGGTGAGAATCTGAATGGGCACGGGAGACCATTGAGTGACGAAGATTGAAGTGTCATTGACCCACGCAACTCGATATAGATTAGGATGAGGCTTAGGCTTCAAACCCAATCGAGAAACCGCGTTGGTAGACATGACATTTGCACAACTCTCACTATCCACAATCAATTTGCAGGATTTCCCACTACACTTGATGCAACTGTGGAAAATGGCTGTGCGCCTTCAATCTTCTGAGGGTTGAGATCGATCAAAATCACATCTAACCATTGCAAGAGTTTCTGAATCGATCTCCTCATCAAATTCCTCATCACTCGGATATTCTCCCTGAAATTGAGCTTCAATGCTATCTTCATGGGCAATCTCTTCAATGGGTGGTTCTCCCAACAAAAAGGCTCTTTCCTGGTTCCTGGTCTTAGTAGGACATTCACGAGCGAAATGTCTGTATCCCTAATAGTAGTAACACTGAGGGACCATTCCTGGAAGAGCTCGCACCAGAAGCTTCCTTAACACTTACATCCTTGTTCTTGGATGGAGCACTGGTGGCTTGTCTGGGTTGACTTACTGTATTCTGCTGAGATCCTTGCGATTTAGGCTTAGAATTGGCACCTCGGGACTCAAATTGCTTTGGAGGATTCGGCTTAAAATATCCCTCTAAACCTTGCACCACTTGGTAAGTTTCCTCCAAAGTTTTCACCCCATGCAAGATAAGCTCACGTTGGAACTCAGGACGAAGACCTACTCTAAACCTAGAAAGGGTTTGGCTGGGGTCCTCATCTAACTCGCACCTCATAAGGAACTCATCAAACTTCTCAATGTACTCATCAATGGTCTGGTTGCCCTGACGTAGAAAATTCCACTGGTCAATGAGTCTTTGCTTGTATTTGAGAGGGATATATTTTTCCTTCAAATATGCTCTCATCTCATCCCAATTCAGATTGAGGGGATCAACTCCTTGCCTCTGGAGTTTTTGTTTCACTGTGGTCCAAAAAAGCCGAGCTTGTCCCACCAACTTCATTTTGGGAAAACTGACTGTACGAGCTTCCGACATATCATGCCACTCAAAATAGTGATCTATGTCCGACAACCAATCTGTGAAAACCTTAGGGTCTAATCGTGCATTAAAATTAGAGGCTTTTACTCGAACGTTCTTCAAGACACGTTCCTCATGGTCGATGGGTTCCTAATGCCTAGGTGGCTATTGGAATCTACCGCGACCAAATCCGCGGTCTCTATGGTTTCTATTTCTAAAATTCCCATTATCCTCATGAACTGACCCATTCTCATCATTCCTATGGGTTTCAAGGGCTTCAATTTGGGTTCTCAAGTTGGTCATTTCAGTACTTAAGGTCTTGGCCTCTCTGAAGGTCAGTGAGCCGGGCATCTAATTGGGTGAAGGCTTGAGTAAACCAAGTTGGGGGTTGTTCTCCTGACATTTCGCCGGATGGTTCGGACCATTTCTGATAGGTAACTCAACTCCTAGTGGTCGTGCACGGATACACGCACTAGTATTCCTCTAGACTCACTAATATAAGGATAAATTCTGACTATTTGCTATGATCTAATTCTATATGCAATGAATGACAAAATTGATTTTTTTTTTAAATAATAAAGAATGCAAAGTTTTTTTTTTTAAAAAAAATAGGATGCAACCTAAGACCGTGTGTTTAAGGAAACAACCCAACCTTACTACTGATACTAAATTTGACGTAGGATAAGACAAAAGGTAATCCTAAATGTCTAAATGCGATTATGATGTAACAAGAAATCAATATAAAGCAAAAATATGAGGCTGAAATTAAAAGTAAATTAATAACTGCAATCTGGTGTACTAAAATCTATTACAAATAATCATGAAATTCTAGGAACTCAATGTAAGCAATTATAACACAATTCAAATCAACTTATAGTTCAAAATAAAAGACCTTTCAGAACAAAGGGCTTAACCAATCTCACAAACACATAGAACCAACATCAAATAGGGTTAAATCTGGCTATTAGGCTTCAAACTTGTGACAAATCTGGCTATGATAACTGTATGAGGGGTTAATGAGGTTAAGAAAAAGGACTGGTTTTATGGGACAACACTATGATGAGCTGTATGGACTGTAGTTGGATATAGGAAGGCTAAGAAGCCTTTAGGACAGCAGCTATGGACAGTTTTGAGAGGAACAACAGCAGTGGAGGGGAGTTTACATAGAGGCGGAACTGATAGGAAGGGGTTTTGAGGTTGTATGAAGGTAAAGGGAAGGAAGGCGGCAGTCAGGGAAAGGTCAGGAAATCCTGGCGGAACCAAATCTAGGCTTTAAAAGGGATCGGCAGCAAGATGGATGGCAGGAAGGGTGATGGAGACACGGTTTAGGGGGTACAGGTGAGTTGCGAAAGTCTTAGAAGGGTTTAGGGCTATGGTGGAAAGAGGGGCTGGGTTTGGAATGGGTTACGGCAGCAGCAAGTAAAGAAAAGAAGGAAAAAAGGAAAGAGGAAGAAGCTGCCAAATAAAGAAAAGAAGGAAAAAAGGAAAGAGGAAGAAGAAGAAAAAATAAGAAGAGGAGGAAAAGATGAATCGTACCTGAGGAAGATGGTATTCTCTCCCGTGGTTTCTCACCAAACACGACACAAGCAAAGAGGCTTGCAAGAATTCCAAGTTTTATTTCATATCACCGTAAGTTGTTTACAAAAGAGAGGGGGCTTATATAACTTGTATTGCCCCTAAATAAGGAAACTTTGAAATTACAATAGTACCCTTATCTAAACTAAACACCTACTAAAAAATAGCAGGGAAATGGTAATGAAACTTGCACAGCTTGTGCATGGCTGAAGGATGCGCCGCATCATTAACCTACCACCCAAAGTGAGAAAATTCTTCTCTAACTGCCCATTGCTCCTACTCCTTTAGCTTTGGTTCCTTACCTTCTTCTACTAACACCCATTCTCCCTTGTTCATTCCTTGATTTTTAGGTATAGGAGCTTCAACTTCTTAGAAAGGGTGAACCTTGCCCAATCCTCCATTGCAAAATTGTTCCACATCTTTACTAGCTCTCTAAACTTGACTTCCTCCAATGCACATTGTTGAATATGAAAGTCCTTGGATTCCAATCCGCATCATATGTATCCATAAAATAGGGGAGGGATTCGAAATAGGCTTATGTAATTTAATTTGTGAACTTTTGCTGAAGAGCTCATCCCAATTGGTTGAAACTAAAAAGCAATCCAACCTACACATAGTTAACTACTCTTGACCATTTGACCATGTGAATTACCTCCCAAAAGAGGAAGGCCTAGGAGGTACTTTTCACTGATAAACTCTGAAAAGGCTTCTATGCTTCTAGTGAGTCGTCCCCCTCTTCTCTCCGGTGAAAATCTCACTATGTTAAAATCACCACTGATGCATCAAGGGTGATGCGGTGCATCTCAGCACCTTCCATTTTCAGATTGTTGTTATTTTCATATTTTATTTTAAATAGGGTTTTTAGTAATTAGAAATTAGGATTTACTATTTTCAGTGAGTTATTTTCATTTTGAGAGTATTTAGAGGTTTCTAATTTTAGGTATTACTATTTTCTTACTTTGAGATTATTATAAATACCTATGTAATCTCCTTTTTGGGAGATATAGTTGAATGAATAAAACTTGAGAAAGTTTTCGCAAAATACCTGTGAGTGGTGCGACGATCTTTGGGAGTGATTCTTATTTGTTCTTCAGGTACTTCTCTTCTTCTTCATCTTCTACCTCTCTTCTCTTCTTCTCTTTTCTCCTCCTTCACTTTCGTTTCCTTTTCCTAACGAGATTCCCCCTTCCGCCATCCCCAAATCCCCTCTTTGGCTTCCGTGACTTCCGCTACCCTTTGCATCCCTTCCTTATTGCCGTAAATCCATTTTGCTCTCTTCATGTTTTGTGTGGTTGCCCTAAGTCCCTTAAGTTACCCACGTGACTCTAAGCCCATGTGTTTTATTTTACTACCCTTTATTAGTTTACCATCATATTAAAAGGGCTCTTTGCTTTGTGATTTAATTACCTCATTGAATTTAGAATTTGCATGATTATCTGAGGTAAATTTTATATTAATTAATTGTATATATTAATTTTAGATTTTAATTTCAGCCTATATTAGTTTTAGGTGCATTATTTTCATCCTTTTTACATTTTAGGGAACCAATTTAGGCATTTAGGGTTACCCTACTAGTTGTCCTGCATCAAAGGGCCATCTAGTTCTCTCCAGAAGCGTTCCCCACCACCTTTTAAAATCAGGTCATAAACATTAGTAATCATCACTGCTAAATCTTCTTAAAATAAAACTCCTCTAATTGAAATTAGTCTGTCATCCACTTTCTTTTACCTCAAACCAATGTTGTTAAAATCGTCCGAGTTACGAGTTAACTCGTACGAGCTGACTCGACTCAGATGATCCAGCGACTCGCATGTTAAATCGAAAATGGCCAAAAATAGTGCGATGTTGAGTAAATCGCAGATCGTATGATTCAAAGTCGGACAATCTTTGAATCGTTCGATCCATAAGAAAAAGGAAAAAAAAAAAGGGAAGAGGAAATACCTCTTTTAGTAGAAGTGGAAGAAGGAATAGGGAAAGGAAAGGGAAAAAGGAAAGGAAGAAGAGATTGTACCTAGTTTTCTTACTCACTTTCTCCTCCTTTGTTTCTCCTTTCCGCCAGTTCTTCGTCTTTTCTTTCTTTCATTCTTTCGTTGTGCTCAAGTCCCCTTTTTCTTTTAGGGTTTTACGGTAAACAAGGAATAGGTAAATAAGGACTCCTACTCATGAATAAAGGGTGTTTCGTTAATTAGCCTTCAACTAATAAGTACTGTTCACTTCTTTATCTTTACTTAATTTTTTTTTTTTTTTTTCTTTATATCTATTTTCTTTTAGCATTTTATGGTAAATAAGGACTTGTGAATAAGGTTTTCATTAATTAGCCTTCAACTAATAAATACTGTTCCGTGAACAGTACTTATTAGTTGAAGGCTTCTTTATCTTTACTTAAAAAATATTTTTTATCTTTTATACCTATTTAAAAAAATTAAAAACTGTAATTTTTTTAAATTATTTGATAAATACTAATAAAATTCTTTAAATGACTTTGATTTATTTGTTAATGATATCTATTTAAAAAATAAATAGTTCTAATTTAAAAAATATTTGATAGATGTTATTAAGGGTTTTTTAAAATTTTAAATGTTATTGGTTTATTTGCTGATTTTTTAAATTTATTAGTACTTATTACTTAATATTTATATTTAAATCTCATATTAATATATTTTTTTATTTTTTATGGATAGTTATTTACTATGGATGATAAAGTATTTTATTATTTTATGTCATTTTATATATAATTGTAGTATAAATAATAATTATAGCAAAAAAAAGTAAAGAATGTTATAACTCTTACTATTTTACGATTTACGATTTACGAGTCACACCCTTAGACCGATTTACGATACGATTCGAGTTTGACAACATTGCCTCAAACAATAGGATGCCATAAAGCAAGAAACTCTACAGCTGCCCTTGCTGATGGTTTTTGTGCCCAACCAATATCTCTCCTGGGTAAATGATTGAGAGAATTGTTTCTTTTCTGGTTCTTCTATCAATAGAAAATCCACTCTATGTTTTTTCATCAATCTTCCAATAGCTCCTCTCTTCTCCTTGAGGCCAAGGCCTTATATTCCACGTCAAAATCTTCATTACCCTTCCATCTGCTGTAGAAGACTGAAGAATCTAAATCTGCCCATGAGGGTAGCTGAACTGGATATTAACTTGACCATTTGAATTCAAGAAGTGATCCCTTTCTTCTATCCATTGAAGGATCAACTCGGCTTTGGCCTCATTGCTAGAAGTGATACCCATTCTTTCCTCCGCGTCCAAATTTTCTCCCCTTTTTCTTTTGAGTAACCCCTTCTACCAAGTGCCTCCAGCTCATTCTCTTTGTTGTTGGATCCACTACCGACACCTCTTCCTATTGGTTCTTTACTGTTCACCACATCTTTTCAACTTCAAAAGAGCTGGAAACAATCCATTGGCACCAATGACGGCATCTGACAAATTCTGATTTCTACCTTCCGCCACCCTCTCTGTCCCACTAACAGTGCCTGGAGCATTAATGCAGTCATTATTTGTATCCCTTTGCTTGAGAGAGTAAGCAACAAAATGTTGGCTGCAGGTCTGTAAAACTGCTTCTGGCCCGTCACCGAGTATACCTGATGATATAAATAATGGAAGAAATAAAAGAAAAAAGGAGAAATAATAAGATAAAGTTGTTCTATATTGGATTAATTAGCATGGTGTACAGGACTGTATTTTACAGACACAAGACACAACTATAAAAGGAATTCCAACTCTAATGTGTGCAACAGTCCTTGAGACTATTCAAAATAATATGACTTCTTTCCATAAAAGAATAAAAACCTATTCACACTATCGACAACACAACCTGCTGGCCTAGCTTGATAGTCTATGGTCCAGTTCATTCTTGCTGAAAGTAGACCTGAGGACCCAGCTCAAATCTAAGATCCAGCTCATATATGACAGATTGCTGTCCAAATTCATGGTTCCATCAAAATTTAACTTGACATCCACTGTCTAGGTGCCTGCCATAAGTCAACCATTACAGTTGAGTTTGCAATCACTGCTTGAGGGCCATTGGCCTTGATCCAATTATTAGTCTCTGATGTGTCTCTTCTCAGCATGTCTGCAGCTCTTTTTTTCCTCTTTTGAAAGGAACATTTCTACTGTTGTTAATGGCATACTATTGAAACAAAATCATTTATTGCTTTTTGTAAATATCACGTCATAAATCTGTAGTAGTAATGACTCTTAGATTACAATTTTTTTTCCAGAAGTAAGGAAATAAATTTCAAGACTTGGAAGCTATGAAGAGTTTTGGGAGAATCATATTGTTATAACGAAGAAACCATGATGCAGCAAAAAATACAAGTAACCATACAGAAAGACACAAGGTCTACATGGTTTGACAATGTCTCTCCATCCATAATGAGATGGGAGACATTCACTATCTTTGAGAATAGGTATTAACCATCTTTGCGAATAGGTTACGATGGAATTTGAGGGTTTATCCTCTCTTCCTCACACCTCTTTGAATACAAAGCAAATCATAACCTTAGAAATCTCTGAAACATGTATCATGTAGTTAGTGCCCAGTATAGAATTAGAAAAGCACCCTTGTACCCTTAACACCGCTAGCACCTCTGGACCACCAACTAGGGGGGTGCTGACCCTTGGGATTCCTAAGAATCCCAATTAGGGGTCCATGTCCAATGTGGCCCAGATAACCAGAGAATACAAGTCATATTCACAGCACATCTAATAGTTAGTTACAGCATTAGGACATTTGAAGAACAGGTGAAACTCATTTCAACATGACTGGTGCAATTTCTTCATTCATCAGGAATATTCATGTTTAGATTCTGAAAGTAAGAATTATTTTAACTTGACATAGTTTGGCCTGACCTATTTGTATGGTTCTTGCAGTGGAGCAAAGGAAACAGCCAGAACTGAGGGGTTTACCCACTGCTGTTGTACAGTACAATTCCTGGAAAGGGGGTGGCCTGATTGCTGTTAGCTATGAAGCCCGAAAATTTGGTGTGAAGCGGTAGGTATAATGGCTTAGGTGCATGCAAGAATTTAACTGTCCTGATTATCAAGATATGATGCACCGATAAACAAGTGGGTGTCTTTTCTTCGGTCCATATGATTGCCATTCTGGACCATTCTTTTTAATAGGCAGTGTCCTCAACAACCTTCTGATTGGAATATTTTTAATATTTGACCAACAAATAGAAGGTTAAGAAAGCAAAGAGTCCTATCATAGGAACATGGATTGGATGGTGTTGGAGCCGTAATCTGGAATGCTTCGGGAACTCTCAACACTACATGAGAATGGGACCCTCTTCTGCCTAATGGTTGTGTCAAACAATCCATCATGCAACAGTCACTTTCTTTCTCTTCTTTAATATATGTCAAGTTTGGAACCAATTAAGAGGACATTTGGTTTTCAGTTCAATGCGAGGAGATGAGGCCAAAAAGGTATGTCCAAATATCCAGTTGATTCAGGTCCCAGTTGCTCGTGGCAAAGCTGACTTAAATTTATACCGTAATGCAGGATCAGAGGTATATTTGGCATGAAAGCCATGCTTCAGTGACTTGTTTCTCTCTTTTAGATGCTTTATCTGTTTGCGAAGGAGATTATTCCTTCAAATGCATAAAATAGATTGTAATTTACTTAACTTCGTATAATTGCAGGTAGTTTCTGTGCTAGCGACAAGGGGACGATGTGAGAGGGCTTCTATTGACGAAGTTTATCTTGATCTTACTGATGCAGCTGAGTCAATGCTTTCTGAAAATCCTCCTGAAACATTGGAAGAAGTGGATAAAGAGGCCCTAAAATCACATATTCTTGGTCTTGATGAGGTTGGGGATAGTATTTCCATTTATCACTGTGTAGAAGCTACCAATTGTCGTCCTCAAAGATTATCCTATCCTTTACATCACCTACCTTCCTTTAACTCTGGCCCATCCTTGCAAAAATGTTGGCATAAGTTTGCTAAATGGGTCAGGATGGGTTTTGTCATTCATACCCAGACAATCCTAGGACGCAATTATATTCAATCAGTTATGGGTGGTACATTGCTATATATATATATATAGGCAAAATCTCTACAAAACATCCAAGTGAGTGGCCTGCCTGTGTGTATAGGTCTCATATGGGGCCATTTGCTGATGAATCTAAACTATTTAAGTTGTTATTTCTCTTCTAAATTTAGATTCAACTTAACTTGATGCATTTTGACTGTTGAATTCAGCATCATAGGGAAAAACATGAGTAGAACCAATGCGGGGGTAGAAGGGGCTATGGTCCTTCTTCCCCCTGTTTTTATAAAAGCCCTTTTCTAGTTTAAATATTTTACAAAAAAGCCCCTTAAGATATGTTAAAGATTGCATATTGGTTGGGCCCCCCCAAAAATTTGAAGTTAGAAATAAGAGCTGGGATAATTTGATGGGCCTTGTTATCAACAATTTGATCGTTCCGATGATTATCTATCCGGCCATTCTTTTTTTTTTCTCATAGGGAGGTTCCCACTCCATGGCATTTCTGTTAGACCATCCAAGTGTGTATGTATATAGGTATGCATGGATGTATGCATGTATATATTTATGATGAATGTATTTATGTATGAATCTATATATGCATGTGTGCATGCATGGATGGATGTATGCATGTATATATTTATGATGAATGTATTTATGTATGAATCTATATATGCATGTATGCATGTATTTATGGATGTCTTCCTGCACGTTTGCATGTATGGATGTATTCATGCATGTTTGCATGCATTCTTGTATGAATGTATGCATGTGTTCACCTATCTATGCCAAGAAATCAGCAACAATATTGATAAGTGTCTAGACATGCTGAAAACATATCTGTCTACCCTTGCTCTGTTTATGATTTGCCAATATCGTTTCTTTTCCCCGTACCCAAGTTATTGGAATTATAGAATTACTTTCAGTCATCCACTTCACATGACCACATTCCACCAAAACTTGAAAGCTTGATTGGTACTATAGAATTACTTTTCCCCGTACCCAAGTTATTGGAATTATAGAATTACTTTCAGTCATCCACTTCACATGACCACGTTCCACCCAAACTTCAACGCTTGATTGGTAGCCAACAGTTTAGCCCCATTTATATCCTTTACTCCAACCGGGACAGAGAAAAACATCTTCATCTTATCTTCATCATCATGAAGTACACCCCCAACATCCACTGGACCCAGTTTCCCTTCTGCTTCTTTGTCCGCGTTAAGCTTGCAAAACCCATTTGGTGGCTTCTCCCACATTTTAGTCACCTTATTTTGTCCTCTCTCCGTCCCAATAGCTCCTTCCATCCTCTAATAAAATCTTCAAACTGGACCCTTTTAAACTCCTTTGCAACCATGATCCACCTTAGAAAATCTGTCTGTCCAACTCAAAAACCTTTCCTACTGTTTTTTTTTTTTCATCTCAAATAATATCAAATTTCTTTCCTTCCATACTGCCCAAAGACCTGCAGCCTGTATAGAATTCCATATTCATGGTAGTGATTGAGTGATGACATTATTCTTGAACCATTTTTGATGTTTTATAGAACTAGCATGGTAGCCCATATTAGCTGTAGACATGTTGATTCTTGATATATAATGAGGCAGCAATAGTTGTATATTTGGTTTATTTCATCATCATCATCATTATTGTCGTCGTCGTCGTCAAATGCCAGAATCCCATCTATCTAGGTTCGTCTTTATTTTTCCATTTGACTGTATTGTAAACTATACCTTAGTCACTCCACAATTTAACATGCCTTTCTTTATCCTTCCCCTCCATGTTTTTACTGGTTGACTTCTCCTTGTATTTGGTTATTTAATCTATACGAATATATGCTGTGCTCATGATGGGGCCAACTCTTAGATGATCTGTACTGAATTAGGCCACTAGCATAGTGGATGTAGGTGTTTATAGTTGAGCACATTCAACAAACTATATTATGCAGTGTGTTAGTGCCCCGGCTTGCCGAGTCACCTATTTGCCAATTACATGACTTAGGTGAAGCCTTGCTTCGGAAGTATGAAGCAATGAACAAGACTCAAGGAGTGATGAGGATTGAATCAAGAGCATTGAAGATGGAAGATCAAGAGAAGATTCATCATCACAAGAGTATGGCAATCACATTAAAGGTATATTGGCCATAAATGACATTAGGTGGAACCCCAACACCATAGGATGATCAACTAAGGCAAGCGTGTGTGTGGCACCAAACCAAGAACCAAAAGACATAATTCTCAAACAGTTGAATTTACTGTCAGGACGACACATCGTGTCGGGCGATCAATTGCCAGTGACAGAAGATGATCAATCGTGGTTCTGCGATGTATTGTCTGGAAAATCAAAGGTTCGGGTTGGAATGGATTGTCAAATACAATTGGTCTTAGGATGATACATTGTCCATACAGTCGTGGTCACGATCAATCGTGGGATACCATGATGATACAATCGTATGGGGCAATACATCGCTGGGACCAGAGCGATACATTAGGCAACACGATCAATCAGCCGGTCTAATTGTGGTGCATCCTTGAACAATTTCTTGGGAAAATTCTGCACAGTCAAAATTTCATGAATTGTGAGATCCTTTCACTCTATCAAATGATATAATCAACTGGCCAAACCACCATGGTTGGATAGAACATTGAAAGAGCTTTTCATAGAGCCCAAGAGCACTCAAATTGGAGTTCGGGAGCCCAAGATATCGCCGTTTTAGTAGAGCGCTGTTTTTGCTGAAAACTGTCAGCACGGTTAGTCGTGAACCGGTGATCAATCCCTGGGGAAAGACAGTTCTGGCCGAAAATCCTTTTTTTCTGGGTTGTTCTCAGGATGATACATTCACTGAATGTATCTTGATGGCGATTGGTCGTCCGGTACAGGGACGATCAGTTGTGGGTGACGATCAATCATCCGTATCCAGAAAGTATCCGTTGTAAACACACTCAAACCTCAACGGTAACATTCCAACGGCTCTTTGGGTGGCTACCAATCGCCTATAGCATGCCAGGATTATCTAGTTTGCCTATATATACTTCAAACTCTTATGAGTTTGGTTGGACCTTTCAACTTGGAACATCTTAAGGCATCCTTAGTGATCCCAAACCACTCCCAACCTCTCTCCATGAACTCACATAATTGAATCAATTAGAAAATCCAATCAACCTCTTGGTTGTGATTAAGTGAGAGAGTGAAAACCATCTAGGATAACTATTGGTGTATCTTAAATCCTAGACCTTACCCAAGGATTGTGATTGAGCATACACAAGGCATATCTTCGACATCGTCGACATCACATTGGGAAGGAGACTTCAAGAAGCATATCATCTACAAGTGGGCTTATACAAGGCAGGTGCTTCTTAGGGTTTGATTTATTTTTAAATCATCTTCATTATATAGTGGACTAGATCAAGGTGATCAAACCACTATAAAAAATAGAGGGATAAGGACGTAGACCGGGGGTTTGGTCAAATCTTTCAAAACCTTAGGTGATTGGGTGAAATTCCCAATCAATTGGATAGGTAGAAGTCCTATTCTATTTGTGAGGGCGTAATTTCCCACATAGTATATTTGGGATAGCCCAACGATGGGTGAGTCCAACAGTGGATGTAGGTTTATTTAAACCGAACCACTTTACATCTTGTGTTGTGGGTGTTGGTCTTGTTCTTGTGTGATTGTTCTTCTATTGGCACACTCTATTGTCACGCACTTGATTAATCTAATTTAATCCGCTGCAAATCAATTGATTAATTAAGAAATTTTGAAAGACCATTAAAATTGGAATTACCCTATTCACCCCTCCTCTAGGGTCAATCTTGCATCGGGTTCTTGCACACTGGAATAGTTGTTGTATAAGACATAGTCTTTCAAATGAGATGCTACATTGTTAATAGATGAGAAATATTGTTCTTATATGCAAGTGGAAAAGTTTGACCTTGATTAAAAGGAGAAAGAGAGAATGGTAGGGCATAGATATCTTTGGACAAGAACGTTATGATGTGATGAGGAGATAGGGTATGGCGCCTATTGCATAGATGCTTATTAGTTACATGCTATACATGTTTATTTTGATTCCACTTTAAATATTTGACTGTTTTTATCTTTCTAGCAGATAAGCATTTAAAGAGATTTAGGTTGCAACTCTTCAAATTCCTTATATATGATAGCCAAAATATAAGAAATAGTTCTGGTACTAATTCAAGAAAACAAAAAGAATTTTGTTAAGGTTTTACATGTAATGAATTTGATACAGCTGGGTTTGGTGAATTGTTGAAGCATAATTTAGACCCTTGTACTCTTAAGAGAGAAATCCAGCAATATATGGTGATTATACAAAATTATTAATGCAGTTATACTTCTTCACAGTATTAAATGATGAACTGGATCTCTAGGATGGCAATGAGGGGGAGAAAACTGTCAAAGAGTGGCTATGTAGAAGTGATGCTGATCATCGGGATAAGTTATTGGCCTGTGGAGCTATTATTGTAGCAGAGCTGCGGATGGAGGTCTTGAGAGAGACTAAATTTACATGTTCTGCAGGCATTGCTCACAATAAGGTATTATCAACAATTTTTTTAATCGCTAGGATAATCTCCTGCCTCTAGAAAACATTTGCTTAGTGTTACTTCTATTCATTTGTTTTTTTTTTGTTATTAGCTTTTCGTTGTTTAGTGTATCTTGATAGCATGACACATAACCTCATATTTATTTGGTGATTGGTGTTGCTGGCAGATGCTAGCGAAACTTGCAAGTCCAATGTATAAACCTGCACAACAAACAGTTGTTCCCTCCTCATCTGTAAAAGACTTGCTTGCTTCTTTGCCAGTAAAGAAAATGTAATTTATTACTGCCGATTCTCTCTCTCTCTCTCTCTCTCTCTCTCTCTCTCTCTCTCTCGTGTTTGTTTTGTGTGGTCTTTGAGGTATGCATCTGTGTCTATAAGGGTCACTTTGATGTAGTTTTAGATATAATATATGTAGAAGGCCTTCTAAAATGTCATTATAGGTTGTTTTCTTGTATGTAATCCCTTAAAGTTGTGATACATCATAGTGCAGAAACTCCAAAAGTCTAGTCAACAAACCTCTTGTCTAAAGAATTTTATGAAATCCTAGTTTGTCCTAATTCTGGACTGAACCAATTTTAGTGTAGAGAAGGCCCTAAGGGGGTGCATGCCATTTTCCAGCGGATGGAAAATGAAGAGCATAGAAAATGAGACCCTTCCCTCGTAATAAGGGCTCTATGCTAAGAGCACAAAAACTTAGACCCTTCCCTCTTCTTCCAAGGAATCCATTTCTCGAAAGAAGAGAGAAAGGGAGAAGGGAAGAGGGGTGGGGGAAGAGAGAGAGAGGGGAAGGGATCAAAAAATTTAACAAGAGGGAGGTTTTCCATGCTTGGTTTTTTTATTTTGAGTGAAAACAAAGAGAGAATATTATTAAAGAAAAAAAGAATAGTACAAGAAAAAAGTCTGAAAGGTATAGACCAAGAAAGAAAAAAAACAACAACGAGAAACAAAGACAACAAAAGCTCCAAGTGAACAAGGAGGTCCATCATACACAATCCAGAAGAGCCCCCTTCTTCAAATGTCGAAAACACCTAAAACAGATCCGTCTACACCGTTCTTGGCAAAATAGTCCGCTACCCCATTTGCAGCACGCCTGATCTAACAAAGGATACCTCTAGTCCCCCCACAAGTGCCCTGATCTCCTTAACTGTAGTAATCAGTCTCCAGGGGGATCGTTTCAAATCTTTCGCCCATTTTATGGCATTTGCTAAATCTGCCTCAATGACTAATTTTCCACCTCCTAAACCTATCCAAATGGTCAAAGCTCTCTTAATACTAAAGAGTTTAACTTCATTAGAATTTCCAGTCCCAACTGATTCTGTGAATGCCACAGATGTTTGACCGTTGTGATCTCCAAGTACACCCCTATACCTACCGACGCCGATTTTCCTCTAGAAGCTCCGTCGACGTTAAATTTCATGACCCCATGTTAAGGAGGTGACCATTCCACCAAAACTTTGGATTTCGTAGATCTTCCACTCATACAACCCTCCCACGAAGATAAGAGGTCAAAGGCTTCGAAATCTTTGAACTTTTTGTTGGGCAAAAGGCAAGCACAAAGTCTCCATTTGGATTTTTGGAATAACTCGTTAATCTAGTGGACTTTCCTTTGAAAATTCTTAAGTTTCTCTCTTTCTAGATTGTCTATGAAATAACAGCCAGAATTGTGGGCCACGCCATCCTCCACCTCTTCTTGGGATATGGGAAAAACCATGAAACCAATGTTTCTGCTTAGGTGCTAGCACCGACTCATGAAATGCCCATTAAGCTGCAGAAACTGCCCCATTAACCCACAAAGCGAACAACTACAATCCTCATCAAGTCTCAACAGACCTCTCCTCCTAAGATCCATTCTTGTAAGAATTTTCCTCGAACGCCACACACCATACAAAGGTTTGAACCCATGGGGGCGCCTGATTTTTCCAAATTAAACAAGGGGACAATGTCGATCCACTCACCTATTGTGTAGCAACATCCACCATAGATTTGATCGAATAAGCCCATGAGGCGTCACCCATCCATACCATCTCGTCTTCTTCCCCCAATGTCACCGAAAACTCACCTAACTGTCCTAATAGCTCATCCAGACTTTCCCTGTCAAAGGACCTCAACTCGCTCCTAAAGGTTTTCCATGCTTGGTGAGACAACGTTTTATTCATTTTCAATGGAAATAAGGGTTTTGACGCCAAACGCAACAAAAGCATTGGGTTTCCATGACTTGACACGGTGCCGGATTTTATGGTGCTTGTCAGATGATGTGGATCACACCTTAGTGTAATTTTTTCTTCTTTAGAGTTAATTTCCTCTGGTAATTGGCAAACAATTTCTAAAAGTTGGTCATTTTCCTTTTTGAAGTATAATGTATTCGCTTAATTTTTTGTTCTTCTAGGCAACATATGGTGCTCTTAAATTAAATTAAGTTAAATTAAATTGTAGGAAACAACTTGGTGGAAAGCTCGGTAGCTCCTTACAAAGTGATCTTGGTGTGAGTACCATTGGAGATCTATTGAAATTTTCTGAAGAAAAACTTCAAGAGTGTTATGGGATAAATACAGGGTATGTCATCTATTAACCATGGGGAAACCCTTTTTTTCTCATGACTGTTAATTATATCTAGCTTGTTAAGGTAATTTAGGCGGTTACTTTGGCATATTATTGGATTTCTCCTTGGTATTTTATGATTCAAATCGTGCATTTTTAGATTGGCCTTAGCTGTTTGGCTGGGAGATTTTAAAGTGATTAACATCTCACAGGTCAGTGTTTGAGCATGTCAGCCATAGGTTAGTTTCTCGTCCTCCAAAGGAAATTCTATTAGAAACTTTCTTCAAGGAGAGAAGTAACCAGTGATTGGGGACTGGGCCTACTGCAAAAAATTAACAATTAAATGAACTTACATGAGAATCCCTATTTTAAGGAACCAAAGAGACCTTTGCTTATTTTCTTATTTGAATGGCAGCACCATTCTTGATATATGGGTAACTATCTCTTTGATGATAATGAATCTTATCCTTGATGGATGGAGTCAAATAGCTGTACATGGTTTTTCTATCTCACGCTTATGATTATGCATCCATTTTTCTTATCATTTTGTGGGCTTTTTCTGCTCAATGGTTGGTCATGACTCTTGAGCTTAATCTAAGAGTATTAAATTCTATTTGATTCTGCTTTATAAAGTTGGTAATTTGACCCATATGGTTTGAGTTTGAGCATGCTATTTTCACTTGTTAATCCATTTTTGAGCAGTTGGCTGAACTCCATTTTCATTTTGAATCGAGATTTGTTTGTTTCAATTAAGATTCCAAGCGGAGCATTTAT
Organism: Chimonanthus praecox; assembly: GCA_022113865.1. NCBI lineage: Eukaryota > Viridiplantae > Streptophyta > Magnoliopsida > Laurales > Calycanthaceae > Chimonanthus > Chimonanthus praecox. Next base: position 49,631,819 of record CM039092.1, on the reverse strand, counting down.
ATGTTATACTGTTCTGGCTTTATTGAACCTCAGTAGTGGCTCTAGTACCAATTTGAGTCTTGTGATTCATGTTTTGATTTGTGCTTACTTCACAATCCTATGACATCCTAGCAAAAATGGGTGATAAATTCTTCATATCATGTTAGGTTTTGTTTAAATTTGGGCTCATTTGGAAGGTAATACCAACCCAATGGGTCCAAGTTCATGTCATTCTCATCATATTACACATCATGTGACCATGATTTAGATCATGAGAATTAACTCAAATTTATTCTAAATGTAATTAATTTAAAACTCAATTTTCCATACTAGAAGAACGTGGGCCTTGTATGTTTGGACCATTTTTGCATTTGCATCGAACACACCTTAGGACCGTGAGTTGATACTTGATGTTACCTCCTTAATCTATTAGCCAATGCTTCTGCCATTTTTTTGCAAAGGCGGCTGTTGACACTCAAAAAATTGTTTAAATGTCATTATCCATATGATCTGGTTCTTCAAATGAGGAAAAGGAAGAAAAAGTGTAAGGATTTATATGATCAAATATGATCATAGTAATTTAGATTCTACTATGTTTAGATCTAAAGACATTAACAAAAGATCATAAAATTTGGACATGATATAGTCCAAGCAATCAAAAAGGGCCCATCGATTGTGGATTTAATCAATCAATCACAATTAACAGATGGTGATTGATTGATTACAATCTCTGAGGCACCCCAATAGCATATTAAGAGATTATCAACCTGCCTGAATATGTCTAATTGTTGATCAGGTCATTAAGGCCTTTGATCGGATCAAGTCATTAAAACCATCCATCAACATATCTGGTGGTAGATGGAGTCATCAAGATGCTACTAGACATATCTAGCGGTGAATCAAGCCATAAAGGCCCACCAAAAGCATATCCGATGGTGGATTAGGTTATAAGGCCTCCCATCAACATATCTGACAGTAGATCAAGTCATGAAGAACCTACTAGTCATATTCAGTTGTGAATCAAGCCATCAAGGCCAACCAAAGGTGTATTTGGTGGTGGATTAGGCCACCCTACCATCGACATATCCAACAATAAATAAGGTCCTCAAGACCCTATCAGACATGTTCAATGGTGGGTCAAGTCATCAGGACCCCACCAGGCATATCCAAGCATATCCAATGGTGGATCATGCCAACCTTGACATATTCGACGGTAGATCAAGTCATCAAGACCCTACCAAACGTATCCAATGGTAAATCAAGTCATCAAGACCCTATCGAACAAGACCCTACTAGACATTTTTGATGGTATATCAAGACCCTGTAGGGCATATTCAATGATGGATTAGGCCATCAAGGCCTCGAAAGGGACTACCCTCGTTGGAGCTTCTCTCGCCCGAGTTGTCCTCATTAGGGCTGCCCTCGTCGGGCTTGCCCTTGCCTAGGCTGTTTCCATCGGGGTTGTCCTTGCCCGGGCTGCCCTCTTCAGGGTTTCTCTCATTTGGGCAACCCTCAACGAGGTTGCTCTTGCTTGGGCTGCCCTCGCCCAAGCTCCTCTTGTCGGGTCGGCCCTTTTTCGCACAACCGTCATTAGGCCTACTTTTTCGAGATTGTCCTCGTCGAGGCTGCACTAGTGCAACCCTTTCCACCCCAAAACTATAAATACCCCACTTGGCCTAGAGAGGGAGGATATTTTTTGTCCCAGACATTCTTTGGACACACTACAAGAACAAGTGAGCGAGGGACTTTCCCTGACAACCAGACATAGTGTGGTTACAGGTTTCTAATCTGTTTCATAGTTCAGATTTAGCGTGGTTTTCCATTCACGCATCATCTCTATCAGTGTTGTTAAAATCGTCCGAGTTGGGAGTCAAATTCGTACGAGTTGGCTCGACTCGGATGGTCAACCGAGTCACCTCGCTGGTCAACTCGAAAAATATCATCAATCGTCCGAGTTTTGTTGAAATCGCAGATCGTGCGATTCAATCATAGTGGATCGTTACATCGTCCGATAATAAGAAAGAAAAAAAAAGAGGAAAAAAAGGAAAAACAACAAAAGAAAAGAGGGAGAGTAAGAAACGAGAAACCTGCCGACGCAAGCCTCCCTCTTTCTATTTCTTCTTTTTCTTCTCATCGTCGTTGGCCCCTGCTGCCTCTTTTCCTTCTTTTCTCCTTCGTCTCTTCATCCCAGCCTCTTTTCCTTCATCTCTCCTTCTTAGTCTCTGCCCTTCCGTTTTTTTTTCTCTTTCTACTTAGGTCTAATACGATGAAAGTTAAGAATATAACTTATCTTCGCAGGTCCTCGTACGAGGACCTGGAAGATATCTTCATTTCATTTGCCGCCTAATCTATTTTCAGCAGTCATCGGAAATTTCGGAAATGAGGTTATCTACTTCCTTTATCATCTATATCTTTTTAAAATTATTTCTCATGATAAAAAAGTGTTTCTTATACCTTTATTAATTTGAAAGTTAACTACAATATTTATATGTTTGTAAGTTGATTGTTTAAAGTAACTTGTAATTTTGAAAGTTAACTATAATGTTTTTAAAAATTCTATTTAGTATCAAAATTTTATGCCAATTAAATCTAAATATGAAAAATTCAATTTCAGTATTATTTTTTTAACCTCAATAATCATTCGCATATAGTGTAATACTGTAAATATTTTTTAACATATTGTATATATCTTTTTATAATACTAAATTACTAATAGTCTAATACTGTAACTATATATAATACCATATTTTATATATATATATATATATAGTTTTCTAATAATAGAAAACAATGCACTTAATATTTAATAATGTATGCTTAAATCTTGTATTGATATTTTTTAATATTTAATTATGATAGTTTAATAAAATGCTAATTTATTGAATATATAATCTTATCAAATTAAATTAATTTTTTTTACTATATTGGCTCTAGAAATAATTTTTTATCCGACAATACTTATATATTTTATTAAATAAATAGAACTCCGCTACAACCTTTAATATTATTAAACTAAATCAGTTATTTTAAATCATTACATCAATAACTAAATCAATAAATAATAATTATAGCAAAAAAAGTTAAAAATATTAAAACTCTTACGATTCTACGATTCTACGATTTACGATTAACGAGTCACATCCCTAGATAGATTCACGATCCGAGTCGAGTTTGACAACATTGATCTCCATAATGTAGTTTGGGACTTCTTAGTTCCATTTACACTTTATTTTTAACATTTCTGTTTGGATTCCTTGAATCCATTGGCACTTCTTGTTTCTTGTTCGAGGACTCAGATCCTAGCCCAATGTGGAATTAAGATCATGTCTTTGTTGTCAGATCTCTGCATCAGGTGCGCACAAGTCACCAGTCGTAGTTCAAGTCTTTGAGGACACCACTTTAAGGCTTTCTAAATTTGTATTTATCTTTTGATCATTTTTATGCATGCTCGAAAACACTCTCTTGTAAAAGGGATGACAGACTGGTCTCTCTAGGAAGAGCCTAGATCTGTTGTTTAGAATTATGTACCCATTTTACTCTACTCATTTATCAAATGAAATTTTTGTGATGCAAATTTGAAAATTTGTGTGTACAAAGTTTCTGGCACACCTCGTGGGACCATAATCAAGTTCCCAAGTGTTAAGTTTTTGAGCATCGACATAACACGAAGTTAATAAAAAAACCGACATATACATATTTCTATCAGGTAATCCAACCAAGAGCATGGATTTGAAGTTTGTTGTCACCTTCAACCTCGTGAAGTACCTCGAGTACCTGTGAAAGAAAAAGGCTCGCAACTTAGGTGGAGTTGAACTTGGCCAAAACCATTACTCCTTTAAAAGACAACATAATGATAACATTTTTATTGAAATGGTTAATATATTAAGAAGTAGAAGGCACCAAAGGTGCTAATACAAAGCAAACAAGAAATAGAAAAAACAACACTACAAGCTTCCCAAATATAAAGGAAGCCACGATCTTGAAGCAACACTAATGGAAAAGAAAGCTATTGAAGATCTGCACAATCTTTCCAAGCTTGAAGGATGTTAGTCATGGGAATATTCCTCAATTACTCAAGTGAGGAAGCTCATGAAGCACACTTGACCAAAGCGCGGTTCGAAACAGACTGGCTCAACTCAGTAGAATTTTTGAAAACCTTGTTGTTGTGCTCCCACCAAAGGCTCCAAATGGTGGCAAAAAATGCTAAATGCCACAGAAGGGAGCACTTTCGAGAAACCGAAGTAATGTTCCAGGCATAAAAATGCTTAACCACTGACGAGGGCATTGCCCATTGAACTCCGAACTGATCCAAGATGACATTCCACACTGCAGAAGAAAATGGACAATGAATAAGGAGGTGATTCGTCTCTTCCATAGCTCTGAGGCATAGAGGGCAAGCACCAACCATGATTCTTCCTCTTTTGCGCAATTTGTCCCGAGTTTGAATTAACATAATGCTAACATTGGTCAGCATTATGAACAAAATTCGAAAAAACTGGCGTTGTCAATTATGGCTCTCCTCGACGCATCCATGGATATCGTAGTGACTGTGGCTCAACTCAGCAGAATTCTTGAAAACCTTGTTGTGCTCCCACCAAAGGCTCCAAATGGTGGCAAAAAATGCTAAATGCCACAGAAAGGGGGCACTCTTGAGAAACTGAAGTAATGTTCCAGGCATAAGAAAACTCAACCACCGACGAGGGCATTGCCCATCGCACTCCGAACTGATCCAAGATGACATTCCACACTGCAGAAGAAAATGGACAATGAATAAGGAGGTCATTCGTCTCTTCCATAGCTCTGATGCATAGAGGGCAAGAACTAACCATGATTCTTCCTCTTTTGCGCAATTTGTCATGAGTTTGAATTAACATAATACTAACATTGGTCAGCATTATGACCAAAATTCGAAAAAACTGGCAGCGTCAATTATGGCCCTCCTCGACGCATCCATGGATATCGTAGTGCTGACTATGGCTTTGCCCAGCACTACAACCCCCAAACCACCGCCGCCTATTATGGCTTGTCGTGGCGAAAAATCAATCAAGGAAGGGATAATGTGTGTCAAGTAAGGCGGCCTTGGTTGAGAAGTTCAAGAGACTTCATTGCCTACAATGGTATCAAGAAAGCACCATTCAAGACGGAGCCTAAGACGCTTCGTATTGGCTGTCAGTTTGGGAAATATTACGACCCATATGATGGTAAAAACCAGCATAGCCAGGGTAGGCGACTGTTCGGAAGCCTAATGAAGACATCTAAGGTGCCGACAAGAAACCGGTTTGAAGCTCTCCATCACACATTAGAAGATGAGATGAGTTTCTACCATCATCATCAATTGGGGTTCAAGCCTCGGCATAATGGACTGCCATCTTTCCCTCTTCTCTATGCCACGGATGAAGAGGGGGAAGAAACTTCCCATTGCTTTGAGGCCCAAAAGCTCTGTGAAGGCAAGGGGCCAGGAGAGAAAGGAAAAAGGAATGAAAAAGGAAGAATGAATATGTTCAAAGGTCGCGATCAACATTCATTCATGAGCCTTAGCAAGGAATCAAGGGGCATTCACCATTTACTTTGAGCACATACAAACTAAAATCTGCCGCAGGTCCATGGTCGCAGGAGGCAGTTTTTCTAAGAATGAGGGAATAAGTCAGCAAATTCCCAAATAACAAGAATTGCGGCAGCTGAAACAGGCTGAAATCAACAAGCCTGTTAATGTCGAATATAGAATAGTTGAAACAAATCTAGGCTCTGTGATTCTAGGGCTTATTAGGTGAAGACAAACCTAACATGCGCATGGTCAGATGGCTCCCAAGCTCCAAGACGCTAAAAAATATATGGCTTCGAGCAACTTGGAAACAAAGAAAACTCAAAGGAAGAGAAAACAAGACTTCTGAAGTCCAAACAAAGGACCTAAATGAAAAATTAGAGAAACAACACTTCTGAAGTCCAAGCAAAGGACCTAGACTTTGCTCGAGTTGTCCTCGATAGGGCTGCTCTTTTTGGGGCTGCCGTTGATGGGATTTATCTTGTTTGGGCCGCCCTTGTCTGGGCTGACCTTGATGGGGTTGCCCTCGTCAGGGATGCCTCGTTTGGACTGCTCTCGTCCGAGCTGCCCTCATTGGTGCTGCCATTGTCGGGGCTTCCCTTGGGATGGTCCTCTCCACCCTAAAATGATAAATACCCCCTTGGTTTAGAGAGGGAGGATCCTTTTTGGCCTGGGCATTCGTTATACACACTACAAGAAAAAGCAAATGAGCGACTTTCCCCGACAATTGGACACAATGTGGTGAGAGATTTCTAATCTCCTTCACAGTTCAAACTTAGCGTCATTTGCAAGTAGTACCTCCATTCATGCATCATCTCCATAGTATAGTTTGGGACTGCTTTGTTCCATTTACACTTCATTTGAACAGTATTGTTTGGATTCCATGAATCCATTAGCACTTCTTGTTTCTAGTTCGAGGACTCAGATGTTTGCCCGACGTGCAAGTAAGATCAAGTCTTTGTTGTGAGTTCTCTGCATTAGGTATGCACAAGTCTCCATTCATGGACGAAGTCTTTGAAGACACCACTAAGGCTTTCTAAATTTGTATTTATTTTATAATCATTTGTATGCATGTTTGAAAACTTTCACTTGTAAAAGGGATGATGGACCGGTCTCTCTAGGAAGATCCGAGATTTGTTGTTTAGAACTGTGTATCCATTTTACATTATTCAAATATCTAATGGAAATTTTGAGGTGCAAATTTGAAAATTTGTGTCTATAGCTGCACACTAAACTACGAGGTCTAAAGTTCAAAAAGGTCAATTTTCTTTCCACCGATGTGTCAATGTTCTAAATGTAGAATTGAAACCACTATGTTTTCCTCTTCTATTGAACTTGCCAAAACCTTCCATGAAGTCATTATTGATAGAACTCAAACAATGCTTGTAAAATGCCATTTTAAATCCATCTATATTGAAACCTTGTCTTCTTTCATATCTTGCTCCATTGTAAATATCTTCTCTTTTAGGAAACTGTTTTTTAACTAGGCGGCCCTATTGGGTTGGATATTGGCAAATTATGGCCATCCTATAGTGTTTGTAGTATTGATGGTGGAGTACAAGTGTTCAAAATAAATGAAAAATCTCAACTTCAATTCTATATTTTTTCTGCACCATTTCACTATAAATTTCAAGTTGGAAATATGACTAATAACAAAATTTCTTTCTTGACTTGGTAATGGAACTGTTTATGACTTCCCTCCAACTTTGTTGAAAACAGTCTCTCAATACGATCTCATGCCTCATTGTAGCATAAAGTTCTAATCCTGAAGTTGATCTTGCTATGATTTTTCCTTATCCCCCCCCCCCCCCCCCCCCCCCCCCCCCCCCCCCCCCCCCCCCCCCCCCCCCCCCCCCCCCCTTCTCTCTCTCTCTCTCTCCCCTCCCGACCCTGCTCGAAATGTTGACTAAGTTCTCTTTTATTGTTCTTATCGCACAATTTCAATTTTATATGTTTAACTTCTTTTCCCACTGAAAATTTTAAATTGATAGTCATCTACCCTTTTAACACATTAATTTGACCAGGATTCAATGTGGGCTTCTAGTTTTGAATGTTGTATCCATATATTCTTAATCTGAATGGTGAAGGTCTTCTAGCTGCTCCTATCTAACAAAGAAAAGGGTCATGGTTGGACATTGTTATTGACGACTTTGACAGATACTATGGTAGTGACTATTGCGTGCATTAGAAAGATGGAATCTATTCGAAGTTTGTATTTGATTGGATGATGCAATCTATTAGTTATTGGATCAACAATCTTATAATGTTATATGCTTTACAGAAATAATCATAGAATAAAAATGTGAGTCAATCATTTAGTACCTAATTCTTAATGGTCAATATTTCATCCCTTTCTTCATTGTTTGATCTAAGGAATCATTAGCTTTTAAGCGTTACTATTATTGGTATGCATTGCAGCACATGGTTGTGGAATATTGCTAGAGGTATCAGTGGGGATGAAGTTGAAGGCCGTCTTCTTTCTAAAAGCCATGGTTGTGGGAAAACATTTCCCGGCCCAAAAGCATTAAAAACAATTGCTTCTGTAAGGATCTCTCTTACTAAGGATCACTCTTTATCACCGTCATACTTACACTTTCAGAAAAGATCTTGCCCTTGATAGATGTTACATGTTGCTTCTCTTTGTCTTGTTGAATTTTATGTTTCTTGGCAAAATTAGAAATCCTTTTCTTTATTGAACTATATTATGTTGTATAATGTGTGCGTTGTCATGATACCTTTATATATGGTGTAATATATAAATATGGATGGAGTACTCTCTCTCTCTCTCTCTCTCAACTTGAAGTTCTTGATATCTTCAAAAGTTTTTCTATTTGAGCAAAATCAATTTTCCAAATTGTAAAATAATTTCTAGATCTAATTTAGGGGGAAGTACATGTCATACTTTGTGCTGAGACTCATCTTTCTCTTCTACGAACATTTTCCAAACCATTTTCCAGATTTCTGGCTTTTCGTAGGGTGAAACTATGAAATCCATTGCAAAAAATTGGTTTCCAATTCCTTTTCAAAGATAAGGGGATTATTTTCCAATGCTCTTGTTTATGTACTTCAGAATAGAATGACATTATAGTGAGAGAAAAAAAAAACAATATATTTTAGAAACTTTCTGAATCCTATGCCTTGTTCTTGGTTCCTATAGCCTTTTGGGTTGAAACAGTTCAAACTTTTGTTTATTTTATGAATTGCTTATACATGACAAATCTCTTTTCTACAGATTAAACAATCTCCATCCCAATTAAATGGCATTGCATGAATATGGTTGTTTGTGTTCCTCAAATAAAGGGAAAAAAACATAATTTTCTTCCTTATCATTCTAATCTTCTTTTCAAGGATATGGAGATGACAAAAAGGATACTTATGCTATGATTGGCAAAGAAAACTTACCTCTTGTAATTTCATCTTTTGTGAAGTTATATTGTATTATCAATCATTTGGTTCTTTATATTCCTTCATCCATATCACTTTTTATTTTATTTTAATGTTTCTCCCTCGTTGTTTGACGAATTCACCTAAGGAATCATTTTCCAACAACGATAGATGGTTGTCTCATCCCCTGCAACTTTATATGACCCCCACCTATGTCCGATTTTTGCAAATCATTCAATCATCATTCCGCTATGCCATTCAACAATTCTTGAAGATATAATAGTGTGAACGTCATCGTTATTATTTTATAAAGAAATCCATAATTTTGTATAGTCGTATAGACCACTTTACATATTAGGGTTGACTTTCCCTTTATTTTTTATAAACGTTTCAGAAAGCTTACATATTTGTGTCATCTTTAATTGGTCATCTGTTTCTTCCCCTCATCTAGGTTGAACATTGGCTGAATGAACTGTGTGAAGAACTGAATGAACGTATCCAGCTTGATTTGGACCAAAACAAGCGAGTGGCCCACACTCTGACTGTGCATGCTAGAGCATTTAAGGTGTGCGACTACTGTTCTCTACTTGATCCTGTTAAATTTACTCTCTCTCTCTCTCAGCTTTTACTATGCTGTTGTGTATTTTATATGCTGCTTGTGCGACATACAGTCCACTGATGTTGAATCAGATAAGAAGTTTCCTTCCAAGTCCTGCCCCTTAAGGTATGGAACTGCGAAAATTCATGAAGATGCCATGAGATTATTTGAATCTGGTCTACGTGAATTTTTGGGATTAAGCAGAGTTGAAATGCAAGGAAATCAAATCAACACTTGGCGAGTGACATCCCTTTCTATTTCAGCAAGTAAAATATTGGCTACACCAGCTGTAAGTACTTACACATGATGTCATTTAAGATTCTTGCATCACCAATTTTCCAGTCTCCTTTAGACTAATTTTTTTTTTCTCAATTTCCTTATGTAATATACATACCTATATACATACATACATACATATGGAAAATATTTATATATAGGTTGTGGGGATAATGGAGGTGTTGATGTGTTGCGCCAACCCCCAAAATGAAATTGTAGAAAGATCTTGTGATATTTATATGTTGCCTTTTCTGTGAAATTTGGACCATACAGAAACACACATTCAAGGTACTGCACTCAATTGCTTCTAAATGTCCAATATGCTTGCTTAGGCTTACATATTTAGATGTTGGATACATTGTATTTTGAAAAGATAAGGCAATTGTTTATCCTAGAAAAAGTAAAGAAGTAATAAATAAATACCCAGAAAAGAGAAATATCCAATCAATCTAGATAAACCACAAGAGGCAGTTACATATATCCAATGTGTGGCCCACTTTTTCTATAGGTGGACAGCTGGATCAAATTCTTTAGTATGCTTGGACGCCAGCCTCATCAAAATGATATTCACCACTGGATTTAAAACAATGGATATATGATGTTCATTCATGTAGCTAATCTGGTCTTGAGCTCTTTGTCAATCTAATGGTCAGTGTCATGATGGACTGGTATTCAAGCATACCCTGAATCATGGAATAGAATTTGATCTGATGGTTTCTGTGGATAAAAGTAGTTCCTACACTAGCGATATCTTGGGATACATCGCACAATATTGTCCGTAATGGGTCTAAAAGACCTTCACGGCTTTGCATTGGGCCCATGATGCGGAGTAGATTAGCATTAATTCTCTTATTTTATTTCGTTATTAATTTTATTTGTCATTAGTTGAACTTTTATTTATTTCTTTATTCCATTGCATGGTTAGAGTTGTAATTTTGGATTTATTTATGGGTATTTCGGATATTTTAAAGTAAATGGGTATTTTGGTCATTCTCTTGTGAGTTTATTATATATTGGTTGTAAGCCCTTTAGGGTAGGATCAATTATGATGAATGAAAAGAATGATTGCTGCTTGAGGAAAATTGTCTTCTGCGCATCTAGTGTCGGTGAGAAGCCCACGGAACCTTGGTGAGAAGCCACCGGAATAGGTGAGAAGCCTCTTCCAATTCCAGGTACTTATCTACCTTTCTCTAATCTCTCTCTTCTCTCTTCCCTCTCTCTTTTTTCTTTTTTGGTTACCTGAACCCAACCAAAACCTTCCCCAAGTCCAACCCCTTTTTGCCGCTGCCCTCTTTGCCTATCCTTTACTGCCGCCTCTACCTGCAGCCCATTTCCTCCCTGCCGACACCTTCCCAACAGGCCATACAACTTCCGCCTGCCCTCCCCTATTCCTTAACTGCTGCAGATCCTTTTCTATCCCTCTAAACTGCTGCCATAACCCTCCTTTAAACCTCTACAGCTGTGGCTTCCCCCTCCCTAAGCCTATATGATGCGGACTATCAGATCCCAGCAGATCTCTTTTATTATTTCTTTCTATTTTTTATTTGGTTGTAATTAGAAATTAGGATTTACTATTTTCAGTGAGTTATTTTCGTTTTGAGTATATTTAGAGGTTTCTAATTTAGGTGTTACTAGTTTCTTACTTTGAGATTATTATAAATACCTATGTATTCCCCTTTTTGGGAGAATATGGTGGAATGAATAAAAGTTTGAAAAAGTTTTCGCAAAATACCTGTGAGTGGTGCGATTGATTGTTGGAGTGATTCCAAAGAGCGTGAGGCTACGGCTTGAGGCTTGGTGTGAGGCCATACTTTTTGATTCAGGTACTTCTCTGTCTTCTTCTCCTTCTTCTTCTTCTCTCTTTCTCCTTTCCCCTTTTTTCTACCTCTGCCGAAAACTTTTGTGACCCTCTCATAGTTTCGCCTCCCCTGTTTGAAGCCCATTCTTTTCGCCACCCCCTTATTGAGAATCCCCCTTGCTTCTGTGACCCCCTTTCTTCCATATACTATTGCTGTAATCCCTATCTCCTCCCCCTTTGTCATCACCTCTCTCTATAAACCCCTTCCCTTTGCCGCAGCCCATATTCCTTCTCCTTTGCTTCCGCCTCCCTTTCGTGCAAGCCCCTTCTTTTTCGTTTCTTTCCTTTCTTTTCCCTTGCCATCTTATTAACTTAGAGAGTCCCAAACCATATGCCTCTTCTATTTCTTTTTTGTTCACACGTGCCTTTCTAGTCAAAGCCATTCCATCCTCTTTTTATTTATTTTATCTTAATGGGTTTGATTACATTATATTTCAAGAATTTACATGAGTATCTGAGATAAATTTTATATTAATTAATTACATATATTAATTTAGATTTTAATTTCAGCCCATGTTAGTTTTATGATGCATTATTTTCATCCTTTTTAATTTTTAAGGACTACATTAGACATTTAGGGTCATCCTATTAGTTGTCCTGCATCACTATACCTTACTGCAATGCCGCTTTTCCCAGCCGCTGGGCTTCCGCCTTTCCCCTTCCAAGCCCATATTGCTGTCGCTAGCCACCACAAACTCCTTTTCTATCTTCCACCACCTGTTAAGCCCCCAAACACCTTGTCGCAAGCCTCATTAGACTCATCTGGCCCCAATGAATCCTTTGCAGATCTGCTGTGTTCCTCTGGGGCCTCATTTAATCTATTTTGTAGTCTTCCCTTGCTCCTTTTGCTGCCTTTAAACCTTTATCTGTCACCCCAACCTACTTCAAGTCCTAATTTGGTGTTAGTCCGCACTTACATGGGTCCTGACAAACTCGTGACTTAGAGAGATCCCCATTGAGCATCAATTGGTACGTTACATAGTTGCTTATATTAGATTTTCAAGAATCACACTTTAAAGACCTCACACTGGGAAGGTGTACGTGTGATTTGACTCGCTTTCTTCTTGTCCGTTGGAACTCGAGGTCGAGTTCTTCTCAGACGGGGAGATTGATGCGGAGGAGTTTCCACAATTAGGATTTTATTTTTACTTTGTTGGCATTATTGTAGTTTTTTATTTTAATTAAGAGTTTTAGTTTATTTGGGATTTATTTAATTATTCAGGGGTAATTTAGTCTTTTTGTACTTGGGGGTATTTTGGTCTTTTGAGAGTTGTGTTTAGTATGAAGGCTTGTAAACCCGATTTTGGAGTTAACAATCGATGAATGAAATTGAAGTTTTCTTCCGCTGCTTGTGCGACGAAAATAATTTGGGATCGAGCGTGAGGCCCTTTTGGCGTGACCTTCCATCTCCAGGTACATACCTTTCTAACTTCTTCCTCTACCGCTCTTTCCTTTTTCTTCTTCATTTTCTTCTTTTTTTCTCTCATTTTTCCATTGCAAAACTAGACCTTTTTTTCCCTCCCTAACTGCAAGTCCTCTTCGTAAAAAACCTGTCCCAATTTTGCCTCCCTCCCCTTACCTTTTCCTTGCTGCCAAAAGCCCTTCCCAGCCCCTTCCCCTTTAGCAAAAGCCTCTTGCAGACTCACTCATCCTGTCCGTTCCCCGCAAAGATTCCTTCATTGCTGCCGTAACTCCATCTTCGATTCCCACCTTTCCGCCACCCTCTTTAGCACCCTTTGTGTTTCCGTCCCTCCATTCCTTGCCATTCGCAGCCCAACTTATTCCATTGGTATCCTCACTTTTAATTATTTCAATTCACCATGCTTAAGTCCCTCATTTAATAGTCATTCATCATAAGTTACCCATCCTAGACCCGTGACCATTCCTTGGCCATTTGACCATTAATTTGCTTAATTTCCCATTATTTGCCTTAAAACACATTATGTTTTTTAGTATTTGCATGACTATGTGGGGTAATTCTTATATTAATTAGTTGCATATATTAACTGATTGATTAATTTCAGCCCATTTTAGCTTTAGGGTGCATTATTTCATCCCTTTTAATTTGTGGGGAACCACATTTAGACATTTAGGATTATCCTATCCCTTGTCCTACATCAAATTGGTATCAGATCATAGGTTAGGAGAGTTTCCTAACTTTCTAGGTCTTAGGTTGCATTTTATTTTTTTGAAAAATATTAATTAATTAATTAATTATTAAAATAAAATAAAATTGCATTCTATCATTCTTAGAGTTGGTCATTTTAGGACATTCAACATGGACACCGCACAACTTTATAAGATTCTTGAAGACATGAATACCAGTTTAATCAACATTGAAACCAAAATGGAGAAACATGCATTTTGCCTTCAATGCCGAATCTATGGGCATTCTCTAGATAAGTGTCCTATTCAGGTTAAGAAAGGCATGTCCCCATACCATCTCCACCCACAAATCCTATTCCGGTGTCAGTGTCACCCAGTCTATCGGAGTCTATAAATGCATCTGCACCATACATTTATGAATCGCATGCTGACATTGAAAGTCACATTGTTGGATGCGATGAAAAATATGAGTTTACTACAAATTCTCAATGTGAGTCCTTAGAAATTGATGTGGATCATAATATGGTACACCTCATACCCAATCCAGAACCTTCACCTTCCTCTCCAAGCCCCACTTCACTTCAGCATGACACCGACTCACAGTTTGACATTCCCGACCCATCCTAGGACTCATGCTATGCACCTGTCTATGATCCAGTGGTTTGACCCACTAGTCTCACCCCACATCCGCCTCACCTTGTCCCACCTATGCATCCTTAACTGGTCCGTCCTTCTTTACCTTCCATGTTTCCCAAAAGAGAAAAAAGAGAATTTATCCTGGTAGAGGAAGATGTTCCATCACTGCAGAAGGACACCACCTATATCCTGTGACACGGAATACCAAGTCCATGACTGGTGCCACTTGATTGACTGCGAGAGAGCCTAAACGACTTGCTCCGAATCTACTGGAGAGATATAAGAGTCTTGTTTCATCGAAAGAGTATGATGTTCACACTTTTCTACTGCCGACACCTAGAGTTGCTCGTGACCTTCGTTTTGGATTCTGAGTATTCCATCGATGGCGGAGGAGAGTTCGACTGAAGACCTCACGCGTGCATATATCACTTGAAGACCCCACTCTGGGAAGATGTGCATGTGGGTTGATTTGTCTCACGTGCGCAGGCTACACTTTGAAGACCTCACACTGGGAAGGCGTACATGTGATTTGGTTCGCTTTCTTCTTGTCCATTGGAACTCAAGGTCGAGTTCTTCTCAGATGAGGAGCAGTTTCCATAATTAGGATTTTTTTTTTACTTTGTTGGCATTATTGTATTTTTTTATTTTAATTACGAGTTTTAGTTTATTTGGGATTTATTTAATTATTCAGGGGTAATTTAGTCTTTTTGTACTTAGGGGTATTTTGGTAATTTGAGAGTTGTGTTTAGTATAAAGCCTTGTAAACCCTATTTTGGAGTTAACAATTGATGAATGAAATTGAAGTTTACTTCCACTGCTTGTGCGATGAAAATAATTTGAGAGCGATTCCTTCTGTCTTGTGGCCCTTTTGCCGTGAATCCTGGCGTGAGGCCATCCTTCCATCTTCAGGTACATACCTTTTATCTTCTTCCTCTATCTCTCTTTTGTTTGTCTTCTTCCTTTTCTTATTTTTTTCTCTCCTTTTTTCATTGCAAAACTAGACTTTTTTTTCCTCCCTTCCTAACTGCAAGTCCTCTACCTAAAAAACCTGTCCCAGTTTCGCCTCCCTCCCCTTACCTTTTCTTTGCTGCCAAAATCCCTTCCCAGACCCTTTCCCTTTAGCGGAAGCCTCTTGTAGACTCACTCATCCTATCTGTTCCCTGCAAAGATCCCTTCCTTCCTGCAGTAATTCTATCTTCCATACCCACCTTTCCGCACCCTTGTGTTTCTGACCCTCCATTCCTTGCCATTCGCAGCCCAACTTATTCCATTCGTATCCTCTCTTTTAATTATTTCAATTGACCATGTCTAAGTCCCTCATTTAATAGTCATTCATCATAAGTTACCCATCCTATACCCGTGACCATTCCTTGGTTGTTTGACCATTAATTTTCTTAATTTTCCATTATTTCCCTTAAACACATTATGTTTTTTTAGTATTTGCTTGATTATGTGGGGTACTTCTTATATTAATTAGTTGTATATATTAATTGATTGATTAATTTCAGTGCATTTTAGATTTAGGGTGCATTATTACATCCCTTTTAATTTGTAGGGAACCACATTTAGGCATTTAGGGTTACCCTATCCCTTGTCCTACATCAATAAATCACGAAGTTGACAAGACGATTTTGATCAACTCTATGCAGAAGTGGGTCCCACAACACTTCCTCTCAAGTTGGTTCAAAGATGTCTAGTAAACCCAGCTTGCTAACAATCGAAGTGAGTTGATTTTGAGGAACTGTCTTTGTCAACATATCCGAAAGTTGACCTTTAGAATATAAATGAGGAGTGAACAATCGACCTTCAGACATATGCTGACGAAGGAAGTGACAATCAACTTCAATGTGTTTAGTTCCGGTGATAGAACAAGATTGGTCCTAGAGGGAGGGTGAATAGAACAATACCCAATTTTTCTGGCCTTTGCAAAATACTTGATTAAACAAAATAATGTGCAGCGGATAAAAAAAAAGATTAATCAAGTGTTGTGTGGTCAAGATTGTGTGTAAGATATAAATGCAATCACACAAACAAGCCAAACACCCACAACACCAGATTTATAGTGATTCGGAGTAAAACCCTCCTACATCCATTGATGGATTCATCCAATCTTGGGTTATCCCAAATACACTAAGCGTTAAAATTACGCCAACACAATAGAGTGAGAATTACGTCCACACAAATAGTGTAGGAATCTCACCTACTCAATCCCACCTAATTTTGAAAGGTTCGACCACCTTGGTCTAATCCTTATCCCTCTATTTTGTATAGTGGTTCAAGCTTCTTGCTTTAATCCACTTCAGAAGATGATATGAAAATTAGCACAAGAAGTAGAACTTGCCTTTTGTAGCTCAAATTTGATGTAGATGTGCTTCTTGAAGAGTTCTCCCAACTTGTTCTTCTTGATGACGAAGATGTACCACTGTATAAGCAATCACAAGTTTGGGAGATGGTTTCTAGGATATGAGATTTGACTATGGATCCTAGATCTGTTTTTCTCTCTTTATCTCAATAAAAAGATTGATTGGATTTCAAATGATTCACCAATGTGAAGTGCTTAGAGAGAGGTTGGGATTCTCTGGTGTTGCCTTAAGATTTTCCATTTCTAAGCTCTCTACAAACTCTCCAAAATCCAGAGTATTTATAGCCAAACCAGAAATTTTCCTAACAGTATGTTGGCGATGGGCCGCAATCTACGATGGGTTGTGACATTTCAAATTGCCTCCCAACCATAAGACCGTTTCACATTTAATGCACCTCAACGGATATAAAATGGTCACCTGCGATGGATCATAGAACCCATTGGCGATGGGTTGCTATTGGCGAGTGTATCGCCCTTAGACCAACTTAAAAATACAGAGTCTTCTCAACCAGAACTCTGAAAAACCCAGGCGAGGGATCGTGACCTGCAATGGGTCGCGAGGTACTATGGCAATGTGATGCAGGACAAATAATAGGGTAACCCTAAATGCCTAAATTAGGTTTCTTAAATATTAGGAGGGATGAAATTAATGCACCTAAAACTAATATGGGTTGAAATTAAATTCAAATTAATATTTGCAATTAATAAATATAAGATTTACCACAAATAATTAAAGAGATTCTTTGAAATCTAATGTAAACAATTATATAACTTACTAAACCAAATTAAGGAAGGGTCGTTGCTGCAGGGAGTGAAATGGATGGGTCTAGGACAAGTTTGGACGGGTCGGGGATAGGTCGGGACAGATTTAGGACGGGTATGGACAGATTTGGATCGAGTCAGGATGGTCTAGGATGAGTTCTGGACGGTAAACAAGGACTGTTCTGGGATAGATCCGGGACGGCAACAGGACGATTCTGGGATAGATCTGGGACGGTTTTGGGATGGATCTGGGACCGTAGATGGCGTGGCTATGAAAGGTGACGGCAATGGCTCAAGGGCTTTTTGTTCTTGGACGAAAAGAAAAGAAACAAAGAGAAAGGGGAAGATAGAAGAGGAGAGGAGATAGAAGATGATGGATAATACCTGGAGATGGAAGGATGGTATCCTCACGCTAGGCTTCACGCCAAAAGGGTCTCACGCCAAAGGAATCACTACCAAATTATTTTTGTCGCACAAGCAGCGGAAGAAAACTTCAATTTCATTCATCATTAAGTGTCAATCCCGTATGGAGGGGTAATATCACATATATAATGAATTAAAGACATGAAAAAGACCAAAATACCCTCAAATAAACCAATATCAAACTATCCCCAATGATTAGAAAGCCCTAATTACACGTAAAATCACTAAATTTCTCTAAACAAAACCAACTATTGGACTAAACAAATAAATGAAAGAAAAAATACAATCATGAAAAGCTGGAAATCCTAAATCTAAATATAGAAACTTGCTAAATATAGAAACTAGTGTGGTGCTTTGTATCAATCTCCCCATCTGAAAAAAGCTCGATCTCAAGTTTGAACAGATGAAAAGACAAAATCTACCCACGCACGCGTCTTCCTAGTGTAGGGTCTTCAACGTGCAAACACGCGCACGTGAGGTCTTCAGGTGTCAACCAAGCAGGGCATCAAGAGAGGCACAATGAGGATGCATGATCAGCTCTCCTCCGCCATCAATGGTATACTCTAAATCTAACGTCAGGATTAACTCTGGATGGTGGCAGCAACAAGATGTGTGTAGAATGCCTCCTCCGAGGAGACAAGACTCTTGAATCTCTCCAGTAAGTCTAGAGCAAGTCGATGTAGCTCACACTTAGGCAACCAAGTGATATATGTCAGGGGCCTGGGCTTCCACGTCACATGATATAGCTGACGTCCTCCTGCAGGTGTGGAAACTACTTCCTCGACCAGTATAAATTCTTTCTTCTCTCTTTTGGGTGGTAAGGTAGGTAAAGAAGGTACATGCTGAGTTAGCTGGATAGGTGTAAGACACGGGTCATGTTGTGGATCATTCTGTGGGTCAGAAAGGCCAGTAGGATGGTCAAGATTAGGCTGATGTGGGGTGGGGCTTGGAGGTGACAGTGTTGGGCCTGGAGAAGGTGTGGGGTCTTTCACATAATCATCCACATCAGATTCTTTGGATCCACGATGATTTTTTACAGTAACTTTATACTTTTCATCACTTATATTAATGTGATCTTAATTTCAGTGTGCGTATCCTGATTATGCAGTGCAGATGCATATACATACTCAGATAAGATTTGAGAATAAGATTTCCTTATATGTGTTGACACCGAAATAAGATCTGTGACTGGGATGGTATGGGGACACACCTAACTTTATTAACCTGAATAGGACACTTATCTGGGGAATGCCCATACATTTGGCATTGAAGACAAAATGCATGTTTCTCCATTTTGGTTTCGATGTTAATTAAACTGGTATTAATGTCTTCAAGAATCTTAAGAAGCTGTGTGGTGTCCATGTTGAGTTGGTATTCCCGGCCACTACGTGTGGGTATGCATAGACACGCAAGTTAGGGTACCACTACTCGCGAATATAGGACAGATTAAATGCAATGACCTAAGTCTATATGCAATGAATGAAAGAAATAAGGTGATGCAAGAATTTTCCCTTTTTTTGTGTTTTATTTTTTTATTAATTTTTTTTTTTTAATGCGACCTAAGACCTGGAAAGTTAGGAAACTCTCCTAACCTAGGCTCTGATGCCAATTTGATGCAAGACAACTAATAGGGTAATCTTAAATGCCTAAATTAGGTTCCCTAAATATTAGAAGGAATGAAATAATGCACCTAAAACTAATATGGGCTAAAATTAAATTAAAATTAATATATGCAATTAATAAATATACGATTTACCACAAATAATTTAAGAGATTCTTGGAAATCTAATGCAAACAATTAATTAAGGAGGGGTAGTGGTAGTAGGGAGGGAAATGGATGGGTCTGGGACGAGTTTGGACAGGCCTGGGATGGATTGGGATAGATTTAGGACGGGTATGGATGGATTTAGGACTGGTATGGACGAATTTGGGATGAGTCAGGATGGTCTAGGATGAGTTCTGGACAGTAAAAAAGGACTGTTCTGTGATAGATTTGGGACGGCATCAGGACGATTCTGGGAAAGATCTGGGGTGGTTTTGGGATGGATATGGGACAAATCCGGGATGGATATGGGACGGATCTGGGATTGATCTGAGACCGCAGATGGCGTGGCTATGAGAGGTGACAGCAATGGCTCAAGGGCTTTTTGTTCTTGGAAGAAAAGAAAAGAAATAAAGAGAAAGGGGAAGAGGAGAAGATGAGAGATAGAAGATGATGGATAATACCTGGAGATGGAAGGATGGTAGCCTCACGCTAGGCTTCATGCCAAAAGGGCCTCACGCCAAAGGAATCACTCCCAAATTATTTCGTCGCACAAGTAGCGGAAGAAAACTTCAATTTCATTCATCATTAAGTGTCAATCCCGTATGGAAGAGTTACTTCACATATATAATGACTTACAAAACATGAAAATGACCAAAATACCTTCAAATAAACTAATACCAAACTACAACCCATGATTAGAAAGCCCTAATTACATGTAAAATCACTAAATTTCCCCAAACAAAACCAACTATTATTGAACTAAACAAATAAATAAAAGAAAAGATACAATCATGAAAAGCTGGAAATCCTAAATTTAAATATAGAAACTTGCTAAATATGGAAACTTGTGTGGTGCTCCGCATCACGATAGGTCGCCAACCACGATTGGCTTGCCCTGAGAGCAGACTAGTTTGACAGTATTTTCCAACTAGAACCTTGGATTTATCAGGAGATGGATTGTAAACAACAATGGGTCTCCCCTGTCTCTGGTGATGGGTTGCAATTCACTATGTATCGGCTTGACAGTAATCCAGATTTTCCAAGTTTTAAGTCCATAGGTTCTGTGGCTTGGTCTTGGTCCAGGTCCACTAGACTTGATTATATTTTACCAATTTGATCTCTAAGCCTATTCAAGGTCTTCCTTGGTGTGTTGGGTCCACCCTAGAGTCATCTATGACCAATTTACCTTTGTGATTGCCACACACTTGGTGATGTTTGAATTTGCACTTGATCTTCCAATGCTTGAGGTTCTTGATTCAATCTTCACCACACTTTGAGTCTTGATCCATTGCTTCATTCTTCCAAGGCAGTGCTCTTCTTGAGTCACGGAATTGACAAAAAGGTGACTCGGTCAAACAAGGGCACTAACAGCTATTTTCACTTTTATTCTTTGTTTAGCCATAACAAAGGTGTTTAGTCCTCTCATGAAAGATTGGATTGGAGACGATGTTGATGGCCGCCTGATTGTTGTAAAGCATGATGAGTGGATCGGCAGGAGCGAAGCTCAAATCAATGAGAAATTGTCGAAACCACAACAATTTAGATGCAGTATTAGCCATAGCGCGGTATTCAGCTTCAGCACTAGACCGAGCAATAACAGACTGCTTCATACTTTGCCAAGAAACTAAATGCGAACACAAGAAGATACAATAACTAGTGGTACAATGCCGATCATCAGGAGACCCAATCATCAACGTTTGAATAACCACGAATCGGACACATAAATTGATGTGTATAGAACAAGCCATGCCAGGGTGGGCCTTAAGATACTGAAGAATACGAAACACTGCATGGAGGTGAGTGTCTCGTGGGGCATGCATGCATTGGCTGACGATACCAACGGCATAAGGTAAGTCTGCTCTCGTGATTGTGAGATAAATGAGTTACCGACTAGTTTTTGATAAAAGGCCGGAGTATTAAGAAGAGTCTGTCTAATGTTGATAACTTGGTGTTAACATCCAGCGGAATCTCAACAGGTTTGGATACAGAATATCCAGTTTCCTGGAGGAGATCTAATGTATATTTCTGCTGAGAGAGGGAGAGTCTGCGAGAAACCTAGCAACTTCAATGCCAAGAAAGTAACATAGGAGCCCCAAATATTTAATATCAAATGTCCGTTGAAGATAACGTTTGAAGGTAGAAATATATGCGTCATCGTTACCTGTAAAAACAATTTTATCAACAGACCACCAAAATCATCACAACAGAAACAGAATGGAGCATGTAGATGAAGACTGAATAATCTGCCTGACAATGAGTAAAATCATAAGGTAACAAAGCACTGCTAAATTTCTCAAACCAAGCTCGTGAAGACTGCTTGAGATCATAGAGAGCATTTTTTGAATTTACAGACAGATTGAAGCACACCTTGCTTGACAAACCCAGGAGGAGGAAGCATGTACGCTTCTTCTTGGAGATCACCATGGAGAAAGACGTTCTTCACATCTAACTGGTGAAGGGGCCATGCATAAGTTGTGACAAGGGAGAGCAAGATCTGCACAAATGTAATCTTGGTGACGGGTGAGAAAATGTTCTTGTAGTCCACCCCATATGTTTGCATGAAGCCTTGGGTAACTAAGCGAGTCTTATATCTGGCAATGGAGCAATCGGGATTATGCTTCAAAGTAATGACCCACTTGCATCCAATGAGAGTCTTTCCTAGAGGCAGAGAAACTAGGTCCCAAGTATCGTTCTTCTCTAGTTCGACTAATTCCTCATCCATAGATGCTTTCCAGTACGGATGTTTCAAAGCAGTGTCAATCCCTTTGGAATTTTATTGGTGTCCAGGGCTGTGAGAAAGCTGTGATAGGAATATGAAACAATATGATATGATACAAATCAATCAAGTGGATGACTAGTACAAGCACGCTTACCTTTGCGAAGCGCAATAGGGAGATCAGACTGGTTAGAAGCTGGTGGATCTGGACCACTGGCAGACAAGTTGCTGGAGTCAGTGACAGGTGGCAGTCTAGACTGTCGGCGTTGATACACCAAAATGGGCTTGGCAATGTTAGAGTTAGGGAGAAGAGGAAGGACTGGACAGGTGGAAGAGGTAGAGTGCTGAAAAATAAGGGTCCCGCTCAAAAAATGTGATATCCATAGAGAAATATATTTTCCCAGTGAGGGGACCACAACATTTATAACCTTTGTGGAAAGGTGAGTAATCTAGAAAGACACAATGCACAACCTGGTGAGAGAGTTTATGACCAGAGAAGATGACATCGGATTCTGCCGAGGAACAGTAAAACGGATGACAACACTCCTAAAAGTTTCAGAAGCCGTTTATGACTGATACCATGTAGAATTTAATGATAAGAAAAAGGAAAAGGAGAAGAGAAAGAGAAATTATGGAGAAGAATCCTTTCTCTCTATTGTTTTGAATTTGTCTAAATGATATTGAGATTACAAGTATATATAATGTACAGGGAGCCAATTACGATGGCCAAACATAGAAAGAAATAAAAGAATAATCAGTTACATCAATTAAATGGGATGAGACTAGAGACTTGAAGGAAAATGGTGGGGTGGGGCTCTACAGTATCAGAGATAGGAATCATGCCCTACTATGTAAATGGTTGTGGAGATTCGCTTCGGAGAAATAGGCACTATGGAGAAAGGTTTTAGCAGTGAGATATGGAGTGGAGGGTCTGGGGAATTGGTGGTTAAGTAGCAGAGCCGCCAGGGAAGGTTCATCAGTGGTGAAATCTTTAATGAGGATTGGTATCGGAGAAGGTAGGGTTGGGGAAACATTTCTAAGGGGGATTAGGCTACAGATTGGAGATGGATTGAGGGCGTTGTTTTGGAAAGACATTTGGGTGGGGGAGAGTCCACTGATGGTAGTTTACCCTAGGCTTTTTAGAATGGCTTTAGATCGTGAAGCGTTGGTTAGCGATTATTATAGTGAGGAAAATGGTGTAGCACATTGGTCAATCTCTTTTCGAAGGAACTTGAGGGACTTTGAGGTGGCCTCCTACCGAGCTTTGTTTGGAATCCTTAGTGATCATAAATTATGGATTAAGGATAAGGATAAATGGATCTGGTCTTTGGAGCCATCCGGGTCTTTTTCAGTAAAATCTATCTTGCGTTCTACATATTCCACAAACTCAGGTCCACCTCCTAGCTGCAATCTGGCTTGGAACAACAAGATCCCCCCTAGGATCCAATTTTTTGTGTGGTCGGCTTTAAAAAAAAAAAGAATACTTGTGAGACTCAATCTTAGGAGAAGAGGTGTAATCCCAAATGAGGCTTCGACACTTTGTTCATTGTGTGAGGTTGAAGAGGAGTCTGTGGACCACTTATTTTGCATGTGTCGCTTCATAGGTGTTGTGTGGAATTTCTTTCTGGGTTTGTTTGGAAGCTCGTGGGTATTTGGCAGTGGAGTGGAGAATTTACTGGTGGCTTGGTCAGGAGCTCCCCTTAAAAGGTAGACAAAGAGTTGCTTGGAAAATGGTTCCGTTTGCTGTCTTTTGGGAAATATGGAAAGAACATAATAGGAGGATTTCTTAGGGTAAGACGGGTAGTCCTAGAGAAATCTTTGAGAGGGCGAAGTGGCATTTGATTGGTTGGTTGTCCGTGTGTAATGACTTTAGGGGGCTACGTCCTGAAGATTTTTACTTGTCTTGGGAAGGTTGTATGAAAGGGGTAGGCAGAGTGAGCAGACACTTGGTTAAGTGGGCAGTACCTCCATTAGGTTCTTGTAAATTCAATGTTGATGGGACAGCTAGGGGCAAACTGGGTCCGGCAAGAATTGGGGGAGTACTTCAAGATGATAGGGGCAATATGTTAGCAGCCTTTTCCAAATCAGTAGGGTCAATGGAATCAAACGAAGCTAAACTAAGGGCAATTAGGAGAGCACTTCATATCTGGTCAAGGTTTAGGAGAGGAAATCTTATTATCTAAGGTGACTCAACTAACGCTATCTCCTGGGCTAGTAATAGGAAATCCCCCCCGTGGAGGTTGGTTGGTATTGCTAGGGATATTTGGAGCTTGTGCAATATGGGTAACATCTTCTTCATTCATACTCCTCAATCAGCTAACTGTGTGGCGGATTTCTTTGCGAAAGCTGGTGTTCATCTTCATTCTCCGGTGGTGGAATTCTTCACTACCACCAACCTCGAGACTTAGGGGGCTCGGACCCTCTTTTGGTTTTAGTTTGGGTTTACATTTTGTTGTATCTTTTATGTTATTCCTCATTTTTTTTATATTTTCTTATATCTGTATATTTGTTCCTTTTTTTTGCTCTGAGTATATTCCTCTTATACTCATATCTTACTTTTGTACTCGTTTCCCTTATTAATAAAATCCAATGGTTAATGTTTCAAAAAAAAGTTACATCAGTTACAATAAATTACTAAGTTGACTTTCTGGAATAAGAAGACCCTAGTCAACTTTGTGCAGAAGTGGGTCCCACAACATGCCCATCTTGTATTGGTCTCATTTCATTCTTTTTTCTTTTTTTCTTTTCTGAAATTATAATCTGCATTTTTTCAACATCTGTAGCATATTCTAAGGTTTTCTGTTCAACCTAAGAAAACACCTTTGATGATTAAAATAATCAATTTCATGATTTTTCTTTTTTTCTAAACAAAAGTGGATGAAATGGACCTATATGGTGATCTTGATTACTGTATCACTTGCCATGGTCTTCCAATATCCAAAAACTCGTGATATTAAATTATTTATGCATTCCAGTTTTACCCATCTTAACTGGATATGATAACCAAACTAGTATTTGGCTGTTGCACAGATTCACTGAAGTTAGCTAAGGATAACTTAACTTGTCAGATTCTTCACAAGATTCTTTATGGATTCTTAGTACTACCTTAATATCCTTTTTCAAGATGGCAAAAAATTATCAAACAAATCCCTTTTTACTTAAGTTTATGAGATCTTATTGAATAGTGACATGACGATTACTAGACTGTTTTTTGTAAAAACTGTATATTATTTTTATGCGGTTATTTTATGTGATTTTTATAGAAGTTTTATTTTTTGTCGCAATGAATCTATGAGTCCCCTGTTTTCAGAATTGCTAAATTAAACACCTTAATGGTACCAGATTCCATGACACCCTTTTCTGTTAAAGACAGGTGTCCACAACATAAGGGTACTGGTTACTGCATGAATACTTGTAGAATGTTAACTTAGGACATCCTATTGTGTCTATGTCTATTGTTTGAAAATAAGATTTATCATGTTCTTTTCAACACAAAATTTTGAAGGACTTTATGTGGGCAACTGTATTTTGATTTAAGTCCTTTTTGTATATCATTCACTTTGTTGTGGATTGTGATTTGAAGACCATTCTTGTGTCAGGGAACATGTTCAATTTTAAAGTTCTTTAATGGAGGCAATGCCTCTTGCTCTTCATCAAAACCAGCAGTTGATAGGTTTCTCCAAGATGGTTCACCGTTATCACCTTCAGGTGTTTTCCCTCTCCTTTTTAACCATTGTCATAAACTTATACATGATGTGCATTTTTGTATGTACATTAATTCGTAAGCAGTCAATTTCCACTACATTTCTGGCAGTCCAAGTTACAAATTTCAGCATAAATTTTGGGTTTGGGCCCTGGACAAAATATGTATCTTCTTGGAAATATTGACTGGTATTTAGGAATTCAACCGAAATTTTCAAATATTGGTCGAATTTTTTCAGTCTCTACCACGGCCAAAAAGTTTCTCCCGGTTGAAATTTGTGACTCGGTGGCACAGAGTAGGATGCTGTTTTCCTTCACAAAATATTTTCCCACAAATTGTGCTTTCTACATTTAATGCCTCCTGAAATCTTACGCAGCCCAAAATATTTAAACTAGTCGCGATGCTGGACACTTCCAATATAACCCATTTTCTCCACCATTTCAGGAAGTGAAAACTGTTTGGAGCAGAATCAAGTGGAGCTTCAAAGAGGGCCTCCACATGAAGATGTGAGCACCAAGAGCACAGAACCTACTATATTGGATCAAGTTGTTCAGAGAAATGAAACATGGCAGTACAAAGAAGAAGACATTGACCCCACTGTTATTGATGAGCTGCCTCTGGAAATGCAACAAGAAGTTCAAGCCTGGCTTCGACCACATAAACGTGCTGCTGCACCCAAACGAGGTTCAACTATTTCTCATTACTTCTTACCTGTTAAAAAGTCATAGTTGGTCAAACCTACAATTTGTTGGTCAACTCAATCCCAAAAATTTTCCACCCAAAACCCTGTCCTTCCGTTTTTAACCGACAAATGATACACAGATCATTCATGACCATCTGATAATGCCTTTAACCCAAGATTCATTATACTGAAGTCTGTTTTATGCAGCTTGCACAGTAGCTTGCAGAAACATGTAGTTTATTTGTTAATTCGTTTATGTGATCTATTGAGTTCCCTTCAACAACAATGTCAATGTCTAGGGTTCTCAAGCTTTATGCAGTTCTCATAAACTTCTGTAGTAATGATCTGTTCATACCATGGAGCCTTACTCCAGTTCTCTCTTGGATTCTCATCTCAAGTTCTCTTAGCTTTGAAAAATCTGCAGGAATATGCATATGCATGTAATTCTGTTCTGTATAGAAGGGACTTGCCGCTTGTGTATAGCTTATGTATACAATAGATATTTCATGTAATGGGATTGTGGTGTTCGGATTCTATACTCTGTGAGTCAGTATGGGGAGTTTGTTTCATCTCTCTCTCTGTCTCAAGTTCTCAAGTGTCTTAAGTAGAGAAATAACTACTAATGAGAACTGAAAAGTTAGCTAATACTATTTGCATAATTAAACATAATCCGTTTGTCTCTCTTTACAGAAATTCTACTGTTCATTTTTAGTATTGCTGCATAAGCATAAATGTCAATTGATTTGCTACCCTACTCAATTATGTGGGTTTGTGTTGACTACGATAATTAAATGGTATCTATGACAAAAGTATGTTGGAAATTTATTAGCAATAATCTTGTGCATTGGTAGTAAACCCCCCATTAAATTGTTATAAAATAAGTAGGACCAAATCATCAAACGCTGTAGTTCAAAAACCTCCAAATTTGAATTCAACTTATAAGTCCTATTGAGTCGAGTTAACTCAAGAGAGCTTTTGGACTCTTTTAAGTTAAAAAAAAAAAATGGATAAAACTTGTTAGACTTGTTCAACTGAAAATCCTTCCAATTTGAGTCAACTCGGACTGATTTCTCAGTCTTTTCGAGTTTTTAAACTATATCAAAAATACTTTCTGGGCCCATCGATGCTCATTGTCCAATATTGTTACAAGATGTGCATAGAAAGCAAAAACAGTATTACAGATGAGGGGACAAACTGAATATAGGGTATGTTGGCGCCTAATATTTATGTATACTTACCTCAAAGATATTATCCAAATCTCCAACTGAATATAGGGTATGTTGGCGCCTAATATTTATGTATACTTACCTCAAAGATATTATCCAAATCTCCAAAAGTTGAACCGACAAATTTTGAAGATCTAAAAGGATCCATGCAAGATCATGAAAATCAAGATTCTGCTTGGTCAGATCATGTCAAACTGGATATTATAATGTTCAATCTTGTCAATCTGGATATATATAGGCTGATCAGGTAGTTATCTAGTGAAGTTGACAACAATCTAGGCATTATGATGTTCGACCAATCAAAAGGAAGACATGGATAATACAAGGATGCTATAAAAGAAACAGTTCAATCATCAAATATTTAGATCGAAGGACGTGTGGCTTCCACTATGATAATAATAAGATCAACTACTTGAAAGATCCTTTTGATTGCTTCAGCACAACTAAGAGATCATCAACCGGATACATCATGCATGGATCAAAAGATATGGTCCACCGATGTTGATCAAATGATAATCACTTGGATACTATCTTAAAGACTCCTAAGCTTTCTAATACAACTTGGACACATCATGGATAGATCAAAAGATATGGCCCACCGATGTTGATCACATGATAATCACTTGGCTGCTATCTTAAAGACTCCTAAGCTTCCTAATACAACTGACTGACTTTCAGTCAAATTTAGATGAAAAATGCAACTAACTATCCAAATGCATATCATGGGAAAGCTTGTCAAATTAGCTCTCTAACAAAAAATGAAGAGATTAAATTGAAGTTAAAATGACGAAGAAAAAGAAACCAAGAAACACCAAAGGTGTTTGAGATTTATTATCTTTGGAGCTTTTGGCTTATTTGTCAGTCGTCTAACAATTGGTATCATAATGAGTTGTCAGAGGTGAAATAGGCTACCGAAATGCTGCATCATCAGGTTTTATGCTTTTGATATATTGGACGGCTCTCTAAAGAAATGGAAGTGAAAATAGAAAAAAAAATTGGTAAACTTACAAAAGATAGAAGACCAAATGCTATAATTACCTCCTAGAACTGCACATGTGGTTCCATGAACTCCTTTTTGCCCTTTTTTCCCCCTTTCCGTAGGCTGTAAGTACTTTTGGGGGCGCATTTTGGAGAGGTAAAAGGATGCTAGGTTAGAAAAGATCTTGCGGAGAACAAATTCGTCTTTTAAAGGCACTACAAGCGTAAGAAAAATAAAATAAGACTTAGCATCGATTTATAAAAGTCTTCGAACACATTCTTTCAGAATTTGACTTAAAAGTTCTAAGAGATTATTCAACACTTTGGATACTTTCAAGTTGAAATCTTTATAATTCTTCAACAATTTTAATATTTTAATCTTACAGATCTTTGAAGTTCTTTTGGGGCTGTTTGTCATTTTTCAGCTGATAGAAAATGAGATACTTTTCTTTTCTTCTATAGTACAACACAAAATCGGACATCATAGCACCTATTGGACAATATGCGTTAAATCTCAACACAATTTTTTATTTGCAAAATTACTTTTCTCAAGGAAAAAGAAATAGAGAAATAACCTCTTAAATTCTTAGGATTTCCTTGACTAAGAACTTTTGAGACTTGTATTCTTTGATGATCAATCCTATCTTTGCTCAATGAAATCTCTATAAGTAGAACAAGTCACTCAGACCCCACTAGAGATAAAAGAACTTGAATACACCCATAAGGCTTTCATTCACATTGTAAATTTTGGAAGCTTTGCTTTAAAAATTTTGTACTATTAAAGATACTGGACTCTCTTCAAAGAGAAGCGTAGACTCAATACTTCGAACTCTTTCTACCCAAACAATATTAATTGGAAAATTGTTGATAGATACATAAATATATGTTTACAAATTTCTTGGTATATTTGAAATGACATTGATTTCAATAGTTCAATAAATGTGAAAACTTGAGCATTCTATAAAAATAAATAGTCTGAACAAAATTGAAAACTGATCATAACTTATAATCAAACTAAAAACTTAAAATGCCTTAAACGATCTTTGAAAAAAATCTAATAGATTCCAAAATGAAGCTATATTTGTTACCCATGATCAACTAATGTAGACTATTGGGTTAAAATAGGCCTTAGAAACATTATCCAATTGATGATAACCATGTTGATCCCTAATAGGATCCTTGGAACATCGTCAAATAATTTTTTTCTTTCTAATTTTGAGTCCTCCAAGCAAAAATCATCAAGAACTCAAAGGGGCTGTGATGAATACTGTAAAATGACCATTTTACTTCTAATTATTGGACCAGTTAGCTCTTGTTTTTGTATATATTAGATGCATTCAATGTTATTTTCAGTTTTGTATAGAAAAATGGAGAAATCAGCCTAAAATTGGGAATAATTGCAAGTTTTGAGCTTCAATTGAAAGAACTGGATTTCTGATGATTATTTCACCAGTTTAGGAGTTCAATTGTAAATTGGTAGATCTGGATCCAGTTTATGAGAATCTGGATTAGTCCAATAATTTTTAGAATGATAGTGGATTGATTATTGAATTCCAGAAGAGAGCCTGTTGAAGTTTGAATAATGAAGTCTGAAGACTACAAGTCCATGTGCTAGAATGGCAATCCATTGGGCCAGGCTAGGTGATCCATTTGTACTATGCAAAGTGAGCCAGGCCAGTGTCCAAGTTGAAGTCAAGCCCAACAGGTCAGGCCTCAACAAAGGCCCAAGTCCTTAAACTCAAGTTCAAGATCTAATGGAGGCCCATGTGCTCATTTATAGGTCCAAAACCCAAGTCCATAGCCCATTCACACGCCCAAGCCTTGTCCATTTCCTTGTCAATCCACACCACCCAATCTCCTCTCCATACAATCTTAACCACTCATTTTCATCCATTAATCCAGACCATCCATCCCATCTCATCTCATTAATCATAGGAAACCCTAGATCCACTACCATATCCAATTCATACATGCATTATCTTAGATCTTGTCCATCAAATCAACCTATCATATAGGTTGACCTTAGAATCTCATTGATTCATAAATCATCTCATTAATTTCATAATTAATTTTAGTTACCCATTTGCCAACCATTAGATCTTAAGACATTTCATCACAACCATCTATCTCATACATGCATATTAGGTAAAACCCTAGAGCCTCCATGCTAATCCACCTCATAAATTACTTTGCATTTAATCTAGGTTGTTCATCATGTCATCTATTTATCTCAACCTTTAAATCGTAATCTTCCATTAGGTACATCATCATTCCTATATTTTATTTCATCCAAATAACCTTAGAGCCATTAGATCTTAACCCAAAATAATAATAGCCATCCATTCATTTAAAACCCTTGGATTAAGAATAAAGCCAAAATCCCATTTAGGTTCATGCCACATCACCTACACCCCATGACCCAATCCCTAGCAATCCAAATTCGTGTGAAGCAAGAAATGGAGGAAAAAAAAAAGAGATTTGGAAGGCAAATTTTAACACAGTTTTGGTATTTTGACTATAACTTTCCATTCCGATATCCGATTGCGTTCATTCTTGTTGCTTGGAAAGAAGACTTCAAGGGCTAAAACTATGTTGTTTACAAAATTTCACGATTCGGATGTTTACTAGGTCAAAATGGAGCTAAAAGATTGTACATGTGTTGAAAAAATGGGATTTGCACTAAATCCCAATTTTTTCTCCAAATTCCTTTCTTTTCTCATTCTTTGCTTAGCCTTCAAGCCAAGACACCCCAAATTTCGTTTATGCCTTCTAATCCTAGCCTTTTCAACTTAAAATCTCCTCCATCCGCTTCTAAAGGAAATCCAATCCAAGCCAACAATTCACAACTTAACTCAGATTTAATCCCAACCGTCCATTCCAACACTGAGTCTATAAATAGACCCTATGGACTTCATTGAAATTCGAATTTAAGTAATGGATTAAGGTGTGTAAGGATTGGAGGCTGAGAAGAATAGAAGAAAAAGAAATTTTTGAATTTAATTTGTAAGTTCTTGTGTTTTCTGTGTTTGATGCAAAACTCCAAATGCATTATAATTTCATATTCCAATTTATTTGAATAAAATTCATAGTAGCGTATTTTAGATGTTTGGCTTTCCAATTATTGAATATTGTGTAATGATAGTTTGAATTTTTATTTTAATTTCTCTTATAAATGTTATGTTAGAAATTATTTTGAGAATTTTCAAGGAAAAGTAGAACCCCTTTTAGGATCGGTGTAACTTGATCTTCCCAGTCTAAGGTTCTTTTTAAGAACAACTTCTTTTAGATTTGGGAAGGTAAGTATAAATTTCTGCCAAAGCCTAAGGCTTAAATTAGGAATTTCTTATTTAATAGAAGTCATAATATTTTTAATTGGAGTTTTAATAAAAAACAAATTTGAATATGTATTCTAGGCCGTGATTTTATCATTAAATTAGATAAAATGCCTCCATAAATACTTGTCTCAATTCCATTGTACATTATGTGAATATTTCATTATTTTTATTAAATTTTTTATACTTTTATTATTCTCTCAAATTCTTTTGAAATAGGTTGAGATTGATTTAATTGCATTTTAATTTTGTTCTCTTAAACCGGTTTGAGATTATTACAAATTCTAGATCCATGCCATTGCTTTGATTAAATTGGATTTAATGGTTATATTTTAGATTTAGATGATGATACTCTAACTTTCAGATTTGATTCTTACAACTGGAATGCCACTAATTTAAAGTCATATTTTTAAAAATTAAAATTTTATTTTCATATTTAGGTTATTTCTAAAGATATATATATATTTAAATCACAACGTTTCAATTTCATATATTTTGTTTTTGCATATATTTTGTTATTTCTTTGTGAGATCAACCTCACACTCTTAACGCTATACTATAAAGTGATTTGTACGCTTGCGAGTAATAAATTTAAAATTTGTACAACAGGCTGGACTGATGGTCACAAACTTGCCTCACGAAGCAGTAGTCCTGAGTTCGATTCTGATCTGATAATCTGGACGTTTGGGTGACAATGGATAGAACTACAATGGACAGAGATGAGAAAACAAGAGAGACGCAGGGAAGATGAATCTTCATCTTTTTGGTCTTTTCTTCTAATTTCTCAAAAGATTATACAATCAAGAGTCTTGGCTTGCATTCACAGTTTAATGCCCGGCTTGGCTGAATCCCTAAGTTTGTCAATTCCATGGCTCAGGAAGATGCACTTGCTAGAAGCTTGAAGACCCAAGGTGATCAAGAGTGAAGATCATGCTCCACCGAATTGAAGCTCATCGTGATGACAATAAAAAAAAGGTATTATGGCTATAAATGACTTTAGGTGATACCCACACCTTAGAGAAGACCATCCCTAGGCTTAGTTGAACAAATGGTAAAATTACAAAAAGACTAGAGTGGAAGCTTGATAGTGAATTGGAACCCAACTTGGAAATATGTATTTGGTTTCATTGTCAGCTCGACCAGTCGTTCTCACGAACCCTTCTGTGGGGACAGGATCGACGCATCGTGGTCAAAGACTGGTCAATCAGATTGACATAGGTTCTGGATCATAGTACTGTCACTCTAGGAAAGCCTCTGATCGAAAGTCTCGTATGCACTGACCCCTCGTGGTAAATGACTCTTCGATAGAGATTTATGAGTTCTGGAATTTAGAACTAAGGTAGACTCTCGAGAAAACAGACATATCGGTAATTCAAGACCGATCGAGAGTACCAGGACTGACCTCTCGGTAAAGGGCGACAGGTCGTTCTGGGTAAGACATGTTTCTAAACTTGAAACTACTATCAACATGGTGTTGGCCCCAGATCGAGACCATCGTATGGACCGACCTCTCGGTGCCACAATTGTCAACCCATTGGCAACACCGACATGTCGACTGGGAAAGAATTATACCGTTAGGAGTGCATTGAAGCACAATAGTCGGATTATTGAACGGTAACATTTCTAGTCACCGACCCCTCGGTGCGCCCGACCTGTCGGTACATTACCGTTGCTGCAACTGGTTGACTTCTCTATATAAACCAATCTTTATACAACTAGTTGGTATCCTTTGGCAAATCAGTTGGACCCTCATCATTATCAATGAGCTTAAACAATGACCAATAAAAGGATCACTCTCTTTCTTGTACCTACACTTGGGAAATCTAATATAACCAATCATATGGATTGAGTTTGTAAGAGAGAGAGGAAAGGATAATAAACTAGGAAACCTTTGGTAAAACCAGTTTCCTTGTTGCCCTGGATTGTGATTGCTTTATGACGGCTATAAGGCGGAACATCGGCACACATTTAGTAGATCTTGAAGAAGCACACATCAAGAGATAGAGCTACGATGGCAAGTGCTTTTTGGTTTTAATTTTATTTTAAAACCTCTCTCCCGAAAGTAGATTAAGGAGGATTGGCTCCGAAACCACTATAAAAAACTCTAGAGCGTTGTCTTTGGCACAGTGGTAGGTGAAATTTCCAGCAAAATGGATAGGTGGAATACATATTCTACAATGGTGGATGAATTTCCCAGCCGATTGAGTGATGCGGAATTCCTACTCTAATTGTGAGAGTGTGAGTCCCCACTTAGTGGATTTGGGGATAACTCAAGGTTGAGTTAGTCCTAACTGTGGATGTAGGTTGGCTAACCGAACCACTTTAAATTGTTCTTATGGTGTTTGATCTTTGTGTTGTTGTATTTCGTATCTAAGCACTCTTCTCAATACATATCACTTTGCATTTGATTATCCTTATCTATACATTGTGCTTAATAATTGATAATCAAGTAATATGTAAGGGTTAAAATCTTAGTGTGATCGTTTAAAGAAATTAGAAACAATTTATCACACTAAACAAATCTCTTGATTAATGTTCTGCTGCACTTAAAACAATCAGGAAATTTGTAAAC
Organism: Chimonanthus praecox; assembly: GCA_022113865.1. NCBI lineage: Eukaryota > Viridiplantae > Streptophyta > Magnoliopsida > Laurales > Calycanthaceae > Chimonanthus > Chimonanthus praecox. The sequence goes on along the minus strand of CM039092.1, from coordinate 49,596,919 downwards.
ACCATGGAAAATGGGATTGACCTATTCACCCCCTCCTCTAGGGTTAATCGTTTTGTTTTAGCACCGTGAAAGGTACCATCTGAGAGTGATCCGTAGCACAGTACAATCGCTAGACAATGCACCAATCGACTGGTGACTTAAAGACTTGTTTTCTAAGTCTTTTTGGGAGAGTTTTTGAAACTTTATAACAAGAGAACGAGAAAAATACATGAAATATATGCAATACATACATGAAAATATAATAGTGGGAGATCCTCCTGGATCATAGCTCCCCCTGTTCAGGGGATTTAGGTCCCATTAAATTTTCCGAACATAGCTCCCTTGTCCCCACTGTACCACCGTGACTGGCTTGGCTACTGACCCTTCTTGTCGATTCGGTAAGTGTAACACCCCAGATTTTCAAGTTATAAATATTTATGGAAATTGTCCATTTAATTTGTGAATTAATGGATGTGGACCTTAGATGGGTAAGTGTTGGGTCAATTGCCCAATTAAGACCCAACGGATTGTGGATATGGTTCGATTGAGATAAATGGGTGAGATTTATTTAAATGGGTCAAAATTGTCAATTGGGTCAAATGCCCAATTGGGACCCAATGGGTCATGGTTGACTTGGTTGACCACCAAGTGAGTTCAAGCTTCATTAAATTAGGGCTGAATTATGTTGGAAATGGAATAAAGTAATTGAGTTGATTTTAAGTGAATTAAATGAGTTGAATTAAAGAGGTGAGTTGAGTTAAAAAGATGAGTTGAATGGAAGCTAATGGGACTTTGATCTTAAGTGAGTGAAGTGGGAAGGTGGAGAGATGCATCTCACAAGACCTAATCAAGGCTACACGTTGGAGACATGAGATGAAACTCCAAATGGATCATTAATGAGGAGGTGAAAGGTTTTTGGATGTTACACAAGGCATACACGTTGGAGAGATGGAGGGTTTCCATCTCAAGATGGAAACCCAAGGGTCATATAGTTGGAGTGTTTCATCTCATGGGATGAAACCTCCAAATGGAACATTAAGGAGGGAGGTGAAGGGGCATGGGAGTTACAAAAGGGTATCACCAAAGGACACCACCCTTGGCCGACCCTCATTGATCAAGAAAGGACTTTGAGTTTCATTTCACTCTCTCCCTCTCTCTCTTGGCCAATTCCCCTCTCAAGACAAGGAACACTTAGAGTATTTTCATCTCACTCTCTCCCTCTCACTCAAGGCCGACCGCTCTCATTGACAAAGGGAGAACACATAGAGTTTTTATCTTATATCTTCTCTCTTCCTTTCTCTCTCAAACCTACACCTCTTGGCTGAACCACTCCTAGAGATTTTATCTTAATCAAGATCAATCTTGGCCAAGGATTAAGAAGGAAGGAAGAAGAGGCTAAGGAAAGAAAAGAGCGGAGGAGCAAGAAGGAGTGAAAGAAACCAGAGGAGTCGCGAAATCGATAAGTACTTGATAAGATTGCATAAGTAAGAAAAGATGGTTAAAGACATGGTCGAACCCTAATTTTTATTATGACTAAAGACTCTATGCATGAACCATGTATGAAATGGTGGATGATCAAGGATCATGGTTTTGCCCTTGCATGGCCAAACTCTAAATTGTATGTACAAGAACCATCAAGGACAAAAAGGGGTTGGATGAGATTCGGCCATGATGTATGGCCGAACCCCATCAAAGGATCAATCATGAAGTTATGATATATTTTAAGGAAAATAATGAACCATAGGGTTTGGCCATGTTGTATGGCCGAACCCCATGGAAAGGTATTAAGGATTTTAAAGGGTTTAAATGGATGTATGTTGGTGAAGAACCTTAGACCATGAGTTCGGCCATGGAGTATGGCCGAACCCCATGAAGAATTATTGAATTATGTACATGTATTTAGATCATGGAAATAAAGGAGAATGTTATTAATTTTTAAATGATCTCAAATGTTATAATGATGAAGAACCTTGGACCAACATGGCCGAACCCCATGGAGAGATATTGAGGACATAGATGTTTTGGACCATGAAGATGATAGGGAATGTTGGTATTTTAATTGATTTTAAATATGATTAATGATGATCCAAAAGGATGAACCTAAATGTATGGTTAAACCCCCATGGAGGAACTTTGATTATGGACCTAAGAGTGTAAATCATTTAAAGGAGAAGATGGGAAATGAGACATCATGGGTTCGGCCATGGTGTATGGCCGAACCCCATGGACTATTTTTTTTAAAAGGGTCATTTAGAGATCTATTTATGATTAAATAAATGAATGATTATGCTAGGAGATGGAAGGATTTGATTATGGGTTTTTATGTTGATGGATCATTTGTGGATCCATGCATGAAATAGTTAGTCATGGATCTATGTTTTTGGACCTAAACATAAGGTCATGGAAATAATGGCAAAGAAGTAAATATGAGTAAAATGAAAGATCATGGGTTCGGCCATGGCGTATGGCCGAACCCATGAGGAATGTTTTTGTGGACTTATGGTGTTATTAAGGTTAAATGATTAACTTATATGTGTTTGGTTTGATGAATCAAAGATGGCATGATCTTGGACCCACATTGGTTAGAATGATCAAGGATAAAAAAGAGGGACCCAAAGCTAAGTGAGTGAGGTTCGGCCATGTTGTATGGCCGAACCCCACCAAGGCATGTTTATGGACTTAAACATAGTGGGAAATCAAATGGAACATGGGTTTTGATTTATGGATATGTTATAAGGTAACGGGACCTCACAAGTGGTGTACGATCGTGAGCGGTTTCCTGACGAAAACGCAAGGGCATATTAGTTGATCATTGGTAGGATTCTTACCTCATTGATACCATGGGATATGTATAATGGTTTTAATTCCTATTTTGATGAGTTATTTTGTATAAATGATATGTTTCAAATATGAGATTTCAATGCTATGATTTGTATTATTACATAGCATGTTTCACTTACATCTCATGCATGGCATGGGAGGGATGATTTGTAACCTGAGGCCAAGCTCCGTCGGGGCGCCTGTGGGAAGACCTTGATGTGCATTATCTATCAAGAGATAACCGGAGACCACACTCCGTCGGGACGTCCGTAAGGCAATTGTGGGAATACCTTGATGAGGAGATTCCATTAAGAGGATGTTTTGTGATTGTGTTTATGGCTGATGGGTGGGACTCATTGCATATGACACCCATGGCATGGCATTGTCTTACATGGTTTTGATATTATGTTATCTATGTGATATTTATACTAACCCATGTGTTGACCCTACTTGGAATACCTACTGGGCGCGTTGTCTAACGCCCTACTTCTACCCTAGTTGATGACACAGGAATTGAACGGAATGAAGAACGTGATCGGAGCCAAGCTTAGGAGCTTGGATGTTTTTAGTTTAATTTTGTTTAAGTTACTCATGGACAATGTAATTTGAGTAGCTAGCATTTGGGCATGTAATAACTTAGATTATTTGCTATGGTTTGAATGTTAATTTTGTATATTTTAACTTAAGATAATTATGGTTAAGTGACGGACTACTTTGCTATCTAAAATGGAATAGGATAGACATTCTATTATAATTTTACACTTATAATTTATTCTTCATGTTAACTTAAGTACGTGTGAACTGTTTTAGTGGACTTGGTCCACGCACACGTATGATTGGCTAGTTAAGGGTCGGGCTTTGGAAGCTCGGACTTAACTCGCGTCGTGGGGTCCCGCTCTCTCTCTCTTCTATTCAAAAAAAAAAAAAATAGACTTTGATTTTCGGCGAGTGAAAAAGGGCGGGGCGTTACAGTAAAAATCACATTTCCCTCGCTTAGTCTCCATAACCTTCTTCTCCAATATGCAATCTTCAGACAGTGGATCCTCCCTCTCTACCCATAAATCATCAATGGATGGTAGTCGCCTCTCCTTATCTGAATCTTTATCAAGCATAGAAGGTTCAAACAGTTTCAAGTTCTCGGCATTGATGACCGAGTACACCTGCATATACGGTGCTAGATCCGGCTGGAATGCATTATCTCAAATATTCTTGATGATTCTGAACGGTCCATACCTGATGGGTTTCGGCTTCTTTCCTACACCCTTCAACCACTCTTTCCTCAGCTTCAGCCAAACAAGATCATCTTCTTGGAATGTACATTCCACCCGATGTCGATCATGTCGATTCTTGTATCTCTGTTGTGAATGCTGCAGTTGTGTCTCTACTTCTATGTGCACCTTAGCTATCTTCTCAATAAATCGTTGAGCTCTAGCTTTGTCCCCCTCTTCCCTTCCTTCCAACTGATCGTCCCCAAAGGTAAAAGCCAAATCAAAAGGGTCTTGAGGTAAGTAGCCCAAATAGACTTCAAAAGGTGACTTCTGTGTCGAGCTATGAATAGCACGGTTGAAGGCAAACTGTAAATAGGGGAGACTAGTATCCCAAGTCTTAGGATGATTGGAATTATAGCTTTGAAGGAGGTGCACTATAGTCTTGTTCACTACTTCTATCTGTTCATCAGTTTGTGTATGAAATGCCGTGCTCCTCTTCATCCCGGTATCCATCATTCTCCAAAGTGAATTCCAAAAATGACTTAGGAATTGACTATCTCTATCCGAGACAATCGACGTAGGTAACCCATAATGCTTCCAAACATGTTCAAAGAATAGCTTTGCTGCTGCCTCTCCTGTCACTGTCTTCTTGGAAGGGATGAGTTCCACCATCTTGCTAAAACGATCCACATTAACAAACAGATAATCATATTTAGACTTGGTCTTCGGTAAACCTCCTAAAAAGTCCATCGAAATACTCTCCCAGGGTCTTATAGGTACTGGTAAAGGAGTATACAGTCCTACCTTTCTGTTCAATGGCTTCGAAGTGTTGGAAAGAATGCAACCTCTGATGTATCTAGCCACATCTAGCTGCATCTTCGGCCAAAAGGCATACCTCTGCATATTAAGTAGTGTCTTCTCAACCCCGAAATGTCCCGCCACACGGGAGGTATGAGCTTCTCTAACCCACTGTAATCTGTTCATGTCTTTCAGTATACACAGCTGTGAGCACTTATACATCAACCCATCCTTCTATTCAAACTCCACATTCTGACATTGTTTTGCTTGTCAAACACTGTCTTGAAGTTTTCATCAGTGTCATACCCTTGTGCATACTTAGTAAGGGCCATATGATAAGCACATAAATATGATAATTTTACCCTTGAATATTTGATTAGTTAGTTCTTAAATTTTGTTTATTTTATATTATTATTGTAATATATTATATATTCTAAAATTATATTTGTTAATATATTATATTAATTAATTTTATCTAATTAATATATTTTTGTGTGCTTATAGGTTAGTGATTCTTAGTCGCCAACAACCCATTGAGAAGTAACAAGAACTCAAGTGCAGCAGCAAGTATCCAAACGAAGAAGGAATGAAAGATAGAAGAATAAAAGAGGAAGGAATGAAAAATAGAAAGAAGAAGAATAGAAAAAGAGGGAGAGAGAAAAAAAGAAAAAATCAAAAGATGATTACAGGGTGGCTGATATTTCCAAACTTGGATGTTGTGACATGAGAGAAAGGAAAAAGAAAGATTAGAAAGAAAAAGAAAATAAAAGGGATGATCGGCTGAAGTTGGGTCCCACTTTCCTTGCTTTATTTGTCCTCTTAACACTTATAAATAGTGGGTCTATCTGTACAATGAAAAAAACAACTTGAACTGGACAAAAACAAGAAGGCTCGGCTGAAGGAGAGAGATTGGGGTTAAAGGCATCGGGATCTTCGACATGGCTCGGGTTTTATTTTTCTATCTTTTTTATTTTAATTCTTTCATAATGTCCAGCTAATTTCTTGTACTGAGGTTGAGGATGAAACCCCATTAATGAAATAATTCTTCTTTTATTTATTTAATTCAAAATTATTTGTGTTTGATTATTTATGATTTTGGCTTCATCAAATTACTAGATATTAATTATTTTTACCATCAATGCCATGTATTTTTTGTTATTAATATTAATATCTAATTAATTGAATGTTAGGTTTTTAATTGAATAAAAGTAAACCCTTTGATTCATTGTTTTCTTTTATTTTAATTTACATACATTGGATGTTTAGATTAATACTTTGATCCATTGTCTTTTGAATTAAGATGTGATACATTGAATGCTTAGAAATTACATCTTTAAAAGCGAAGGAAAATATGAATTTTGAACACCATATTAATGAACTTAAATGTTTTAATCTTTAAAATTGGGAATTAATAAATAAATAATTAGACTATTATGGATTTAATGGTGGTGGAATCTGATACCTTAATAATTTCTCTCACTTGATTTAATCTCCATTTTTAGTTGTTTTATTTTAATTTTGCATGTTTAATTCAATCATCCTCCATAAAAAGTGTTAACTAGGTTAAGGTTAAATTGTTAGGCTTTTTAATTTGTTTTCCCGTTCATTCTAAATCAAGTCCTTGTGGGTTTGACCTCACACTTGCATATCTCTATACTCCAATTTGATTCATGCGCTTGCGAGTAATTATAAATTTAAAATTTGCACAACACCATACGCTGGATTTGAATTGCCACCGTGAGAGTGGAGTTCCTCTGTGTAGGTGGTCTAGACAACATATCAGCCAGCTTATTCCTGACTCCCTTCTTGTATTTAATCACCAAATTAAATTGGTGCAAATATGACATCCACTTCATATGAAGAGCTTGCTACAACTTTGATTGAGTTTGTAAAAACTGAAGGGTTTGTGGTCGATGTGGATTATGACATCATTCCCCAACAGACACACACACGAATGCTTTAGCCCCTGGTGTAAAGTATACATCTCATTGTCATAAGTGGGGTAATTCATCACCGGTCCACTGAAATCTCAGAATGATAAGCCACGGGCTTCCCATCCTGCAACAATACAGTTCCCATGGCATATGTAGATGCATCTGCCTGAACCTCAAAAGGGGATGCAATTTGGCAATGCCAATATTGGGGCTTCAAAAATCTTCCTCTTCAATAACTGAAATGTATCGTCTTGCTTCTTCGTCCACTCAAACTTCTGATTGGCCTTTGTTAATGCATGTAAAGGCACTACAATCTGTGAAAAGTGACGAATGAACTTCCGTAGATATTGACACGCTCCCATGAAGCTTCTCACTTCAGTCACTGAACGAGATGCAGGCCATTTGGTAATGATGTCTATCTTTGAAGGGTCCACTTTCAACTCCCATGCTCCAACTACAAAACCCAAATACACCAACGACTGCTTCTCAAATTGTTGTGCAAATTTTAAATTTATAATTACTCGCAAGCGCACGAATCGAATTGGAGTATAGAGATGCAAATGCGAGGTCGAACCCATCGGAACTTAGGAAAATATATCCATGAAAATACACCATTCAATTATGTATTTTAAGAACTTTGAGAAATATGGAGAAATATCATAAATATGGAGTTATTTATCTAATCTATGAGTTTTAATCTTAATTTAGAAACATTCTAGATTTAAACATAGAATCTAACAATTTAACTAATTTTAATTAAGATGGTGTCATTAATATAAAAATATAGACAATCTCAATCTAATTTAAAATACAAAATTAAGATGCAATTAAATTATTTCCAACCTAGTTCATCAATTTCAAGAGTTTTTGTATTTATAAACAAAAATAAAATTAAAGGCACCTAAATTACCTATGTATATATTTACAGTGGAACTGGCTCAAAAAATCAAGGAGGCGTTATTTTCCATATTTTAAAAATAAAACAAAGGCCTAGAATATGGAGCTCACGTAAATTACCAATCATGCATTCAAATTTTTCATCGATAAATATTCTAAGAATTAAATCTATGGATTTCATTAAATTAAAAATCTCAAATTAAACCTTAGAATGAATAGAATTTAAACTTTATCCCCAAATCTAAATATTTCATCGCACTTTTAAAATAAGAGTCTTAGATCGAAGAAGGAAGTTTATTCAATTTAATTTTTCATCACATTTAATCTGAAATAATTAAAATAAATCCACACATAAACTTAATTAAAGAATAAAAATAAAATCAAATAATCATCATACATAAATTGAATAATTGGAAACCATAGACTAAATATTTCATCACACCTCAATTTTATTAATAAAACATGAAATTAAATTACAAACCAATGGAATTGAAATTAAAATACAACACCACAAATTAAAAATACCAACCTTAAGAACTCAATGAAAATCTTCCAAAATCTTCTCTTTAATTCCTCCAATTCTTTGCACAGCCCTTAATTCCTTAGCCCAGTTCGATTGTTTCTGTAGCCGAAACATTGTATTTATAATGAAACAAAGGGATGAAAAAATCAAGAAGTGGCCCCAGTCGGTTATACTGTACACGGCAACTTCCTATCTTTTCTATTCTCAGCGGCAGCCATCTTTTTTTCTTTTTTTCTTCTTTCCTTTCTTTCTATCTGTTTACACGGCAACTCATTCGGTGGCTGAAATAACTCTTTCCTTCTAATCTTCTCTTTCTGCTGTGTTTCTCTGTTACTTTTTAGGTTCAACCAGATTCCCCTTCTATTCTTCCCGTTTTCTTTTCATTTGGCAATTGATTCTCTTGCACAAACAAATCTAAAGATGCTACACATTCAAGATGTTGCTTCGATATTTGCTGCCCAAAATCGCTGCATCTGCTTCCGCCTCATCTTTCCTGCACTTCTTCTTTTTCTATTTTAATCCCGTTCTCTGTTGTATGAAATGGTTGCTGATTGGTTTCTAGTTCTTATTGCTACAGCTTTTGTATGACTTCTTTTCTTCTTGATTTGTTCTCTTCATATTACTCTGGGTTGGTACACGTGCATGTGAATGGGACAACAACACCCTTTCATCTCTCAGGCTTTTCTTCTCTTGACATGTCTTGCTGCTGTTTTTTTTTTTTTTTGCTATTTGACTGCTTGCAATTTCTTATTCATCTCGGCTGATATTACACCAGACCTATTTCAGCCCTTTTTCTCTGTTTCATCTTTCCTTATGCTATCTTTGTTTCAACTACTTGCAAGATTGATCAAATGGATCTCCAAATGAGTTGATGAGCTGACCAAGAATTATTAACCTATAAACACACAAAAATACATTAATTAGATAAAATTATTTAATATAATATATTAACAAATATAATTTTAGAATATATAATATATTACAATAATAATATAAAATAAACAACGTTTAAGAACTAACTAATCCAATGTTAAAGGGTAAAATTATCATTTTCCAGTGCTTATCACAAATTCACACTTCTTTCCATTCAGCTGGAGCTGATTCTCCTTCAACACCCCTAACACCTTCTTCAAATGAGTAATGTGATCCTCCCATGTCTTGCTATAAATTAAAATATCATCTAGATACACAATAACAAAATCTTCGATGAAAGGATGCAATACCTCATTCATCAATCTCATGAAGGTCGTAGGTGCATTGCACAATCCAAATGGCATGACTAGCCATTCAAACAACCCTTGCCTTGTCTTGATCACAATCTTCCAGGTATCTTCCTCGCGAACCCGAACTTGGTGATAACCCGACTTTAGGTCCAACTTTCTGAAAAAGTGGGCTTTTTTTAGTTGATCCAGCAAATCATCAATCCTGGATAAAGGGTATCGATTCTTGATTGTAATTTTGTTCAAAGCCCTGTAATCGATGCACATTCTCCAGCCTCCGTCCTTCTTAGGCACCAACAATACTGGAGATCCACAAAGTGAACAACTAGGTTTGATGACTCCATGATCTAACAACTCTTGGAATTGTTACTGGATCTCATCATTCTCGGTGACTGAGGTGAGGTACAAACTCAGATTAGGTAGAGAAACATCTCCTACCAACTGTATGTCATGTTCCACAGGTCTCCGTGGTGGTAGACCTTATACCTTTTCGAATAGCTTCTTGAAAGTCGGCTTGACTTTCTCAACTTCAAACTCTTGCTTAAGGGTAAGTGATACTGTAAAGAGTGTCACCTTAGCTGGAGACTATTCCTGTGGTTTGATCATCAGCAGGACAAACTTCCCGCAAACATTTACGATTCTCTTGGCCTGTGTAGCACTGATCAAAGAAGTGGTGGTCTCTGGTTTGCAGGCATTGACATGAAACTTCTTTCCATTCTTCACAAACCGATACTTGCGCTGCCGTCTGTAGTGAATGGCATCCTAATCTAACAAATATGGACTCCCCAATATGACCTGACACACATCTAATGGAACCACCTCACATGTCGCCTCATCAATGTACTTCTCTGTGATAACAAATTTGAAAGTGCACTGCTTAGTGATCTTCATCTCCACATCTTTATGTATCCACCCCAATGGATAGGGCCGTGGATATGTTGTAGTCACCAAACCCATTTTCTATACCAAACATTCTCAAATGAGATTCTTCTGGCTTCCAGGGTAAACTATTGCCTCAATCACACTTTGTTTCACTTGAATCTTCAAGTGAAAAAGTTTTTCTCATAACTCAGAACTCTGAGAAGTCTCTGCAGTCTTCGCCATGAGAGAGAGCTCACTGTCACCTTTCTGTAGCTCCTCAATCTCCTCTACCTCACGAACATTCAATATTGTCTTCCTGTCCTTCTTTGGGCGCTGTTCTGGGTGTAGTTTCCAGCACTTATCCTTTGTATGATCAACCATTTTGCAATGGTCACAAGAAGGACTTTTTGAATTACTCAACTTCCATGGTTGACTAGACTCACCCTTGTTATTACTACCCATACCAGCTCTTCCTTTGAAATTCGGCCTGACTCAACCCTATCAGACTTCTTGTTCTTTGCCTCTATGGCGATGGCCTTCACTGTAGCCTCGTCGATGGAGCTAACTTTGAAAAGTTTTAGCTCCCTCCGAATGTATTCAGCTAAACCACACACATACTTCATAAAAACTTCAAAATCTTCGTTAGATGCCCAATAGAATAGCCTGAGTGTGAAACTCAGTGGTGTACTCTTGAATCGATTGGCCAGATTGTTGCCTCAAGCACTGCCACCTGATCCACCGGTCTTCCTCATGTCCAATAAGATAGAACTGTTTTCGGACCAACTTCTTAAACTTACTCCAAGTTAAACATGATATGTTGTGGTACGTCACATAAGCATTCCACCTTTTCAATGCATGTCCTGACATCTTCAGTCTTGCAAAGCTGATTTTCTGTACACTAGTGTACATATAGAGAGTAAAATAGTTCTCCATTTGTTCCATCCAATTGTCTAATTTATCTGCATCAACTACACCATCATACGTAGGAATTTCTAGTTTGAAATCTACTCTGAAAGGTTTCTTACCGGTCTGGTCGGCTCCCAACAAGACATCCTCGGTCTGCTTAACCTTTTCCTCTTTTTTTTCGTCTATCTCGTCTGTATCCGTCGGTTCATTCCTCTTCTTCTTGGACAAACCAGCAAATGTCTGTTTCAAAGAGGACTTTGAGGCGGCACCTTCCACTAGCTTGGTGACTAATTCCGTTAATGCGGTCACTTGTTCCTCCAATTTGGAGAAACGCTCTTTCAACTCGTCGTTGGCAGCCATTTCCGACTTTCAATTGATTTTCCTTCTTTTTGAACAAAAAGGCTCTGAGATTTCTTCACTGGACTTCTGGTATTGATCACATGTCAAGACCATATACCCTAGGCTTCCCAAAAGAAGACGAAACCGAGCTACTAATACCAACTTGATCTGATAATCCGGACGTTTGGGTGACAATGAATAGAACTATAGTGGAAAGAGATAAGAAAACAAGAGAGACACTGGATTTTGGGAAGATGTATCTTCCTCTTTTTGGTATTTTCTTCTATTTTCTCAAAAGATTGTACAATCATGAGTCTTAGCGTGCATCCATAGGTTGGAGACTGCCAAAAATAAAGAGAAAAGGGGATAAAAGTGGGCAGAAACTGCCCAAAACCGTCGAAAACTGCTCTAATTGTCTGCGGTTTTCACGTACCAGTCGACTGGTATGTCGATTGGTATAACGACTGGTATTGTTCACTGAATGTTCCAGACGATGTATCAATCGACTGGTGGATCGATTGGTACCATCATAGAGTTATCTATTTTTACAGATAAACAATAGACGATGTACCAATCGACTGGTGGATTGATAGATACTATTCATAGATTGTAGTAGACGATGTACCAGCTGACTTGTGGATCGATTGGTACCATCTGAAAGTGATTTGTAGCACAGTACAATTACTAGACAATGCACCAGTCGACTGGTGGATCGATTGTTGACTTAAAGACTTGTTTTAAAGTCTTTTTGGGAGTGTTTTTGAAACTTTACAACAAGAGAACAAGAAAAATACATGAAATACATGCAATACATACTTGAAAAATATAATAATGGGAGATCCTCCTGGATCAGATTCTCACTTTACTCCAAATGGCCACTCTCCTTAAAATTATCCAATGTGTATGGGTATGGAGTTTTGCACATGTCTCAAGAATTAGTTGAGTACTCTTGAAGGTCATCAAAAAAGAAAAAAAAAATCATAGACGATCTCCAAATAGATTTTCAAAGGTCTCAATAGTAGATAAATCATTAATCAAGGTGAGTTCTACTCCAAAGGGCCACTTCCCGTAAAATTATTCCGTGTGTATAGGCAAGGAGGCTTGCACATGCCCCGAGAATTAATCGGGTACTCTTGAAGGTCATCAAAAAAGAAAAAAAATCATAGACGATCTCAAGAGTAGATAAATCATTGATCAAGGTGAGATCTTCCATGGTGGTTATCAACAGATCACCAAAAAAGATCCTCAAAAGTCCCAAAAGCAAGTTAAAGTATATCCTTTAAAGGATCCTTGAAAACAATAAGGTTCAATAATAAAATTGATAATTGAATTTGAAAGTGGACACAAATCAAACGTCAATCATAAGACATAGTGAGTCAATCACACTAGAATTAAACAAGCCTTTAAAGGTCTTGTAGTTTCAAATCAAAAGTCGGAAGCACACTTCATGGTCTTGGAAAAATCGTTCTAATGGATGAGAAAATTACACCCTAAAATCCTTTGGATCTACAAATATCACAAATGTCCCAAAGTAAATCCCATGATCTTGGAACTTTTAATCCATAGATTGTGAGAATACATCTTATGGTGGTTTTACAATTTATATTCATGATTGAGAATCCCAAATGTCATGATCTCTTTATCAAACCATTTCCATAAGAATGTCTTATATGGGGGATTTAAGCCACAAAGGCCTCTAAACTTTAACCTATATGAGGATTCAAGCTAGAAGTGTCCCCCCCACCCCAAAAAAAAAAAAAAATCCTTCCAAACTTCATGGGACTGGGAATTCAAGCCAAAAAAATAATAAAAAATAATAATAAATCCTCATATAGCTCAATCTTTGTCTAGGGTCAAGCCATAAAAGTGTCATATAACCTTGACTAATATTGATATTTTAGGGTATGAGAAATGCTACAAAAGAAATTGGTCGGCGGTTAGATGTTGAGTCCAATGATACAACATGACACACATCCATGATAGTCATGTGATCATTGTTGTCAACAGACAAATAAGCAATCATAAAGAAAGAAAAAGACAGAGACTTACGTGGAAAACCCTTGTGAGAAAAAATCATAGAGCAGCAAAAAAAAATCCATTATAGACAAGAATCGATAGTTACATCGTTTTCCACGCACTACACATCTCTGTTTTTGTGTGTTTTATAACCCTGGAGCAATTAGGGTCATAAATACATTACATATGAGAGAATTACTAAAAAAATCCTAGTAATAACTACCCTAAAAATTCGACAAATAGGGACTAGATCGGAGACAACAAGGGTTGAATCGTAAGATAAATTAGGCTCCACACCTCAACAATCTCCCACTTGGAGACTATTATCCACGAGGATATGTAGATGCTAAAAGTGGACAGTTCATTAGCCTTCGTGAGCATTATCCACGAGGAATCCCGCTTCGAAGGATGACACTGTATTATACTGATGCGGAAACATATATGTTCTGCATATCAAAGGAAGATGAAGACATCCCTGGTGTCTATCATTTCGACTATCTCCAACCACTCTTCTCACCATACCTTGCCGCATTTGAGCTTGGTGTACAGTATGATGAATGGTTTGTTGATCCATTCTCGATTGAAGAAATCTGTAAATGGGGTGCTTTTGTTCAAACCACTGATAGTGAGGATTTGTATGCAATTTTGCATATAGTTCCTAGCATAAATAGTGTTAATCACTTCTTACCAGTCTTAAAGAAATGACCTCCCGGGCACATCGGATAGCAGAAGAAGATCCAAAGATATCGCAAGTACCTATGAGTCATACTGAACGTTTTGAATGTACTGAACGTGAACATGCCACAATTAAAAAGACTCAAAATGATGTACCAGTCAGTGAAGATCTCTCCCAGGAAGATTCTCAAGAAACGAAATGAGTCACTCAAGGCTCGTTGGGATCCAAACACTGAGGTAACTGAACATGGAGAAGTTCAAGTTTATGTCCGAGGACATAAAGCATACAATATATGGTTTGACGTACCTGAACCATAGCCATGGCTAGAAGCCACTAGTTGGGGAGATGAATTTGAAGAAGATGGCCACCCCAAATGCTAGAGTAGAAAGACAAAGACATTCTCTTGAAGGTATTTGGAAAATGCTTGATGAATTCAGAATTAAAGAAGATGGCTCCTGCCCCGTGGCTGACAAGATTTTCAGGAAAAACTTAGTGGAAAGAGAAGAAGTTGCAATTCGCAACATTAATGAAGATTTTGAAAAGTTCCTGACAGAATGGGAATTTCAAATGTTTCTTGCAAAATGGGAAAAGAAGTGTATGACAATAATCAAATAAATTCTCAATTTTTTACAGTAGATGGGTCTCTGAATGAGGATTCTAGAAATATCTCGTTTGGCTTAAATAGAGTTTCTTAGCCCAAGATATGCCGTCTGTGCTCCCCCACTTACTTGGGAACTTACCTGGCCATCTTGTTGTTAAACTCTCATTGGAGACTTACATTATTTGGAGAGAAAAATAGGAGCAAGTCTAGAGACAATCTTTAGGGTCTTATTACCCAATAAAAATGTAACACCCCGGATTTTCAAATTATAAATATTTATGGAAATTACCCATTTAATTTATGAATTAATATATATGGACCTTAGATGGGTAAGTTGTTGGGTCAAATGCCCAATTAAGACCCAACGAATGGTGGTTATGTTTCAATTGAATTAAATAGGTGAGATGTATTTAACTGGGTCAAAATGCCCAATTGGGACCCAATGGATCGTGTTTGACTTAGTTGACCACCAAGTGAGTCCAAGCTTAATTAGGTTGGGGCTGATTTGAGTGGGAAATGGAATCAAATAATTGAGTTGATTCAAGTGAATTAAATGAGTTGAATTAAAGAGGTGAGTTGAGTTAAATGGATGAGTTGAGTTAAATGAGTTGGATGGGAAGTTATGGGGATATTCATCTCAAGTAAGTGGGGTGGGAAAATGAGGGGTTTTTGTTGTTTCAAAGAACAACTCAAGGCATACACGTTGGAGTGGGAGTTTCATCTCATGGGATGAAACTCCAATTATATCATTAATGGGGAGGTGAAAAGTCTTGGGGGTTATACAAGCCTACACCAAGGCTTGCACGTTGGAAGCATGGGGGTTTCCATCTCAAAATGGAAACCCAAGAGGCAAACCGTTGGGAGTGTTTCATCTCAAGGATGAAACCTCCAAATGGATCATGAATGGGAATATGACCGTTTGGTGTTGTTACACAACCCATGCCAAGACACACCGTTGGGCACATGGGAGTATCATCTCATGGATGAAACCCCCAAATGGGCCATTAATGGAGAGGTGGCTGTTTTGTGTTGTTACACAAGCCAAGCCAAGGCTACACCGTTGGAGCCATGGGAGTTTCATCTCATGGATGAAACCCCCAAGTGGAGTATTAAGGAGAGAGGTAAAGGAACATGGGAGTTACAAAGGGGTGCCACCAAGGGACACCACCTTTGGCCGACCTTATTGATCAAGGAAAGGCTTTAGTTTTCATTTCATTCTCTCCCTCTCCCTCTTGGCTGTTACACCTCTCAAGACAAGAATACTTAAGAGTGTTTTTTCATCACTCTCTCCCTCTCTCAAGGCCGATCACTCTCTTGGACAAAGGAGAAAAGACTTTAAGAGTTTTCTATCTCAAGCCTCTCTCTCTCTCAAACCCACACTCTTGGCCGAACCCTCTTCTTGAAGTTTCATCTCAAGACCTCTCAATTTCACACTCTCGGCCAAAGGATTAAGAAGGAAGGAAGAAGAGGCTAAGGAAGGAAAGGATCGGAAGAACAAGTTGGAGCGAAAGAAAACCAGAGGAGTCGCGGAACCAATAGGTATTTTAATGGATTTTGTTTAAATAAGGAACCATAGGGTTTGGCCATGGTGTATGGCCGAACCACATGGAAGAAAGATTAAGGGATGAATGATTAGGTTTAATGAACAGGATGAACCATAAGGTGGGGCCATGATGTATGGCCGAACCCCATGGAAGGACATTGTTAATAATTTTAATGGATTTGAAATATGGAAATCATAGAAGTATGCTTGTGATTTTAAAAGGTTGAAAAGGACTTAAATGGAGGTATGTATGAGAACCATAAAGAATGGAAAAGAAGGGCACAAAATCAAAGGGTGAGGTTCGGCCATGTTGTATGGCCGAACCCCACCAAGGAATATTTATGGACTTAGGGTTTTCTTAGATATTGAATTTATGTGGATTGTTTAATAATTTTAATAGGTCTCAAAGCATTGAAATTGTAGATGCATGTTAAGGATTTTAAAAGGGCTTTAAAGGAAGGAATACTAATCATTTTAAATGGTGTTAAAATGATAATTGGTGAAAGAACCATGGACCATGGGTTCAGCCATGGTTTATGGCCGAACCCCATGGAAGGTTATCAATGATTTTTGAAAGGATTAAAGGAAAAATATTGTTGGACTAAGGTGATTTTAGATCATGGAAATGATGGGGAATTGTGGTAAGTTTAATTAATTTTAAACATGGTAGATGATGATAAAAAAAAATGAATCTAAATATATGGTTAAACCCCATGGAGGGACCTTGGTTTATGGACCTAAGGAGGGTAAATAATTCAATGGATAAATTGGATTTAGACATCACCATGGCCGAACCCCATGAACCATTTTTAATGGGTCATTTGGTATTTTATCTTGATTTGATGAACCATTTATGAAACTAGGTTTATGGATCAGATATGGACCCAAGTGTGGGTAACTTAAGTATGTGATTACCATGTACGGAAAGAATGACCAAAAAGGGAAATTAAAGGACCATAAGGTTCGGCCATGGTATAGGACCGAACCCCATGAATCATGTGTTTGGATTAAGGAACTATGTGTGATCATTTTTGGAACATAAGCCTTATGTAAATAAGCAAGGTAAATTGCCATGGATGGAATAATGACAAGGATGTAAATAAGTGAAAATAATGGACTATGGGTTCGGCCATGGTGTATGGCCGAACCCCATGAGGAATGAATTGTGGACTTAGAGTTTAGATGATTACCTTAGTGGTGTTTGATAAACAAATCAAAAGAGGGGCTAAAACCAAATAAGTGAGGTTCAGCCATAGTGTATGGTCGAACCCCACAAAGTGTGTTTTTGGACTTAAACATTATTGCAAATCAAATGGGTTATTGGTTTGACTCATGGATATGTTATAAGGTAACGGGATTTCACAAGGGGTGCACAATCGTGAACAGTTGCCGGATTAAAGCTCAAGTACACTTTAGTTGTCTTTGGTAGAATTCTACCTCATTGAAACCATGGTTATGTAATATGGTTTAACTTCTTATTTTGATGGTTTATGTTGTAAAAATGTTATGTTTCAAATATGAGATTTTAAATGCTATGATTTGTATAATTGCATAGCATGTGGACATTTCCATCTCATGCATGGGATGGGAGGGATGATATGTAACCGGAGATCCACACTCCGTCGAGGCGTCCGTAATACAATCATGGGGGATACCTTGATGAGAAGTTTTCCATCAAAAGGTAACCGGAGATCCACACTCCGTCGGGGCTTCCGTAATACAATCGTGGGGGATACCTTGATGAGGAGCTTTCCATCAAGAGGTTACTATGTGTTTGTGATGGGTGGGACTCATTGCATATAATAGCATGGCATGGCATTGAATCGGCATGATTATGTTCTTTATTATCATGCAATGTTTCTTGTTTTTATCTGTATGATTGGATCTCTATTATCATACACTGTTTTGGATACGATGCTTTATAAGTATGCTATGATTTATTATATTTGGGTTTGATATATATTATATCTGGATTTTTGGTACTAACCCATGTGTTAGCCTTACTTGGAATACCTACTGGGCGCGTTGTCTAATACCTTACTTCTACCCTAGTTGATGACACAGGAAGGGAACAAAACAAAGGACGAGATCGGAGCCAAGCTTAGGAGCTTGGATGATTAAGTTATTTTTTGTTTAAGTTATTCATGGACTATGTATTTGAGTAACTAGTAGTCGGGAATGTAATAACGTAGATATACCTGTTATGGTTTGGATGGTTGATTTTGGATATTTAACTTAAGGCAAATATTATTATGTGTTGGACTACTTTGCTATCTAAAATGGAATAGGATTATTATCCTATTATTATTCCGCATTTATGAATTATTCCGCAAGTTAAATTGAATACGTGTGAACCATTTTAGGAGACTTGGTCCACGCACACGTATGGTTGGCCAGTTAAGGGTTGGGTTTTAAAAGCTCGGACTTAGCTCGCGTCGTGACGTCCCGCTCTCTATCACTCTTTGTTTATTTAAAAAAAAATAGACACTGATTTTCGAAAAGCGAGTGAAAAAGGGTGGGGCGTTATAAAAAATTTGATTGCAATAGTGCAATTCAAATTTAGATTTAGGCATTTTCTTATGTGAATTTGTTTGAGCATGAATGATGGTGTCTATGTATGAATTATTCGTGTCATGACTTTGACAATTGCTTGGTTTGAGTTACATTTTCCGTCGATTTACAGATCGTTGCGTTCGGAGCTCAGTCTAGCTCAATCATAGACATAGACAGTCCACCTTCATTACCACCACCATCACCTAACATGGCCGGAGAAAGTGTGGAAGAGAAAACCCTCAAAAACTACTTTTCAGCAGTCACACCCAATACACCAACATGCATAGTTGCTCCAGCAACTAATGTAGCGGTTGAACTCAAACCAGGCCTATTACATCTTTTACCTACATTCCATGGACTTGATCATAAGGACTCTAACCTACATCTTAAAGAATTCTTAGAAATCTGCGCCACCATAAAACTTCAAGGCATCACTGATGAATCCATTAAACTTCGTTTATTTCCTTTTCCTCTCAAAGAAAAAGAGAAATCTTGGCTAAATTCTCTCCATGTAAATTCACAAATTGGGATCAGTTGGCCGATAAGTTTTTGAATAAATTTTTCTTTGTATCTAAAACTAATGTCCTCAAGAAAGAAATTTCAAACTTTAATCAGAAGGAGAGTGAACATTTCTGTGAGTCATGGGAAAGATTCAAAGATACGTTGAGTAAATATCCCCACCACGTTTTTGAAATGGGGAGACTCGTGCAATTCTTTTATGATGGTTTAACCACATCAAACCGTACAATGGTCGAGTCTATGAAGGGTGGGGAATTTTTAAAGGTAACTGCAAATAATGGATGAAATTTCTTAGAATCATTGCCAGAAAGTTCTCAGCGATGAGACTTCCCCAAAAGAGAGAATTCAGCACAAACCTCAAAGAGAGGAGGTTTATACGAAGTTAGTAGTGACTTCGACGTTAAACTTGCAATTGTGAACTTAACAAAGAAAATCAATGCTTTAGTGATGACTCAGGCGATGAACCCATCATTAGGAAGAAATGCTGAGGTTTGCGTATTGTGTTCTAACGTAGGACACACTGTCCAAAATTGTCCTTCCTTAGCATCTAATGTTGAGTGCTCAACTGAGCAGGCCAACACACTCAATAGTTTTGGAAGACAGCGGAGAACCCCTTTCTATGCCACATACAATCCTAATTGATTGAATCATCCAATTTTTTTTGGTGTCAGAATCAACATCCAATAGGTCAAGGACCCTCTCAATATCAAGGTCAATCATACCAACCACCTCAGAACCAACCATTCCACCCATCTCAAAATCATTCAGCCCAGCTAAATCAGTCGTATCAATCCGGTCCATCTCAACAACGTAAGCCCATTCTCGCCGATACGTTGCAGCAATTCATTAAGTATACCCAGCTAGCTCTATACAAGCTTGAAACACAGCTTGGGCAATTAGCCACCGCAATAGGAGATAACGAGAAAGGTAGATTTCCTAGTCAGCATATCCCAAACTCCAAGGGCCAGAATGATGTTTTATCGTCTAATCCAGAAGATGCTAACTCCATTATTACCTTGAGATTCGGGATACATGTAGACAATAAAGTGGAAATACCTAGACAACCGGAAGACTAGACCACTGGTCAATCCAAGCATCAGGATGGCCCGTCGAGTCCATCCCCAATCCAAATCCCACCAGACCCATCTTCTAGAAAACCATACGTACCTAGGGCTCCATACCCTCAGAGGCTCATCACCAAGCAAGGGGTGTCTTTTGGTGAGATACTAGAGGTATTCAAATATGACAATATCAAAATTCCTCTACTTGATGCCATCAATCAGATACCCTCATATACCAATTTCTCAAAGACCTCTGTACGGCAATACGGAGAACTAACGTTCCTACAAAGGCATTTCTAGCAGAAAAGTGCTCTCCTCTGACAGCCATTCCCGATTAAACATAAGGACGCTAGGTGCCCAACCATTGCATGCACCATTGGTACATATGAAATTGACAGGGCCTTATTCGATCTAGAAACTAGTGTCAGCCTACTGTCATACTCCGTTTATGAGCAGTTGGGGTTGGGAGAGCTGAAACCCACTCCTATCACACTACAGTTAGCTGACCGCTCTGTAAAAATTCTGAGAGGTGTGATAGAATACTTTCTAGTGAAAGTAGAAAAATTCTACTTTCCGGTCGATTTTGTGGTGCTCGATACACAACTCGTTCAGAAAGAAAGTGGGCACATTTCGGTTATTCTTGGACGACCATTCTTGGCCACCACAAAAGTTGTTACCAACTGTCAAGATGGTATGCTTATGTTGTCATTCGGATATCTTGTGACAGAACTTAATGTGTTTTGCCTATGTAGACAACCTTTTTACATAGACGATCCCTGCGAGGTTAATATGATCCAGAGTTCTGTCCACTTTTAGCATAGAATTCAATGAAGAGGTTAAACAAGAAGTGAATGCCATGTTTAGCACATTTCCATATGCGTGAAGGCTCACCAAATTCGAACCTTTTTCGCATTAGTCAATCTGTTCCGGTCCCCTCTGTCGAGCAGCCACCAAAATTAGAGCTCAAGCTAGTCCCTGAGACCCTTAAATATTCTTATCTTGGACCATTAGACACTTTACCTGTTATCATAGCTTCTGATTTAACTTCTGAGCAGAGTCTAAACTCCTGACTGTTTTAAGAGATCACTGTGAAGCTATTGGATGGTTCATTGTCTATCTCAAAGGAATTAACCCCTTTGTGGTGATGCACAAAATTCACTTGGAAGAAAACTCCAAGACATCTAGAGAACCACAGAGACTACTAAATCCAGCAATGCAGGATGTGGTGAGAGCCGAGAGTTTAAAACTCCTCGAGGCAGGTATTATCTGCCCAATCTCTGACAATGCATGGGTGAGTCCGATATAGGTTGTACCAAAGAAATCGAGTGTGACAATAGTCAAGAATCAGGATAATGATGAATACTGTCACTTCAAAGGACCACTTTCATCTTCTATTCATCGATCAGATGCTTGAGCATTTAGCCGGTCATGCGTATTATTGTTTTTTGGATGGTTATTCCAGTTATAACTAGATCTACATTGCTCTTGAGGATCAGGAGAAGACCACCTTCACCTGTCAGTTCAGTATGTCCGCCTATCGTCGTATGCCTTTTTGGCTGTACTAATCAGGTGCCAAGAAAAAAAACCTGGTATTGAATTGGGAGAAATGTCACTTTATGCCGAAACAGGGCATAGTACTGGGGCACATTATCTCTGAAAAGGGTATCGAAGTAGACAAAGCAAAGGTCAATATGATCTCTAATTTACCAATACCCCAAACCGTTAAAGAGATCAGGTCATTCTTAAGCCATGCTGGGTTCTACATGAGGTTTATCAAAAATTTCAGTAAAATTTCTAAACCTCTCTGTAAACTCTGGGCCAAGGATGTTAGTTTCGATTTTGATGATGAGTGCATTCAAGCCTTTGAAAAATTAAAAACCGCTCTGACCTCCGCTCCGATAACACAGCCACCTGATTGGTCTGTCCCCTTTGAAATTATTGGGATGCCTTTGATTATGCAGTAGGAGCCGTGTTAGGACAAATGTTAAATCGGTTGCCTCACATTATCTACTATGCTAGTAAAACTCTCAATGACACTCAGCTCCACTATTCGACCACGAAAAAAGTGTTGTTGGCAGTCATATTTGCACTAGACAGATTTCTATCCTATTTAGTGGGTTCGAAGGTCATTGTCTATTTAGTGGGTGCTAAGTCCCGCCTGATCCGATGGATCTTGTTGCTACAAAAGTTTCACATTGAAGTCCAGGACAAGAAAGGTTCCGAGAATGTGGTAGCAGACCACATGTCTAGATTGATAACTAAGTTCACTATGACACCCGTCCTATCACTGAGACTTTCCTTGATGAACAACTCATATCAGTGTCCCAAGTACCATGGTTTGCCGATATTATTAACTATCTTGTTACCAGTTAAATGCCCCCGCATTGGACCAAGCAAGATAGGTCTAAGTTTCTGGTACAGGTCAAAAGTTTTATCTGGAATGACCCTTATCTATTTAAATACTGGGCGGACCAAATCATTCGTCGTTGTGTCCCAGAAAAAGAGCAACAACGTGTCATAAGTTTCTACCATGACTAGGCCTGTGGAGGGCACTTCAGCACTTGAAAGACAACTGCAAAACTCTTGCAATGTGGATTTTATTGGCCCTCCATGTTTCAAGACACCCACACTTTCTGCGTCTCGTGTAATAGATATCAAAGATTGGGTAGTATCTCCCATAGAAACATGATGCCTTTAAACCCCATCCTAACTATTGAGTTTTTTTATGTTTGGGGCATCGATTTCATGGGGCCATTCCCTAACTCTTTTGGCAATCTATATATCCTTATATGGGTCGACTATGTGTCAAAGTGGGTCGAAGCGGTGGCATGCAAAACCAATGACCACAAGGTTGTCATCCATTTTCTTAAAGAAAATGTTTTCTCTAGATTTGGAATTCCACCAACCATCATTAGTGATGGGGGTAAACACTTTTGCAATTGCCCATTTGACAACTTGCTAAAATCATATGTGGTGACGCACAAGGTGGCTACTCCCTATCACCCACAAACAAGTGGCCAAGTGAAAATTTCGAATAGAGAGATTAAACATATTCTCGAGAAGACAATCAATCCAACCCGGAAATATTGGTCTTCCAGACTCATTGATGCACTATGGCCTTGCAACTTTCAAACGTCTATAGGAATGTCACCCTACCGTCTGGTTTATGGGAAGGCATGTCATCTTCCGATGAGCTAGAGCACATAGCCTATTGGGCAATAAAAAACCTCAATTTTGCTCTAAACTCTGCGGGACAACATCGAAAACTTCAGCTGGAGGAATTACGAAATGAAGTCTATGACATGGCCAAAAGGTACAAAGACCGGATGAAAGTGTTTCATGACAAACACATCTTGAGAAAATCTTTTACAGTTGGTCAGAAGGTCTTGTTGTACGATTCAAGGCTGCATCTTTTTCTTGAGAAGTTAAGGTCCAAATGGACAGGTCCATTCATTGTTTCATCAGTGCATCCACGTGGGGCAGTACAGATTTAGCATCCTACGAGTGGTCATACGTTCAAGGTTAATGGGCAACGATTAAAGTCATTTTTAGAGTTCCCCATTCCTGAAGAAGAGAACGAGGTCCTGATAGCCGATCCTGTGTACCAAGACTGATTTGAAGATCCATGTCCATTCACCTGCCTACCCATCATCCTTTCCATTTCTCACACTTACTCACCTCATCTGTCTATGTCTGAGTCAGTCTGAGTCTTCAATGTCTAGTTTAGGTTTTTATCTAGGATTTCTTTATTTGGTCCATTTTGCACCTCATGTATTCCAATGTATGTCTGAACCCAGATTGTTCATTTTCTAAAATATTTCTTCTTTTACACCTAGCCACTGTAGATTGGGGAACATTGCGGACAATGTTCAATTTATGTTTGGGGGTACTGAGGTCATTTATCATCCATCTAAACAATTTTAGGGAAGAGTAAGTTCATGAGAAATAAGACAACCCTTAAAAAAAAAAAAAACATCTATCATCTGTTTTGTTTTTGTGACCAGTGTACGTTAAAGAACTAGATAGGAGTCATGCATGTAAACGGTCGAGTTTTTTGTCTTCCCCTTGTGTATCTCTAGAACAAAAGTTCCCTTAGACTTGTGTAGGAAAATCATTCCCTAGCTATGAAGATGAGGAAGCTGGAAATCCAAGAGGAGCAACCCAGACCTCTTTGTGGTCGAAGCACTCTGGTTGTAAAAAGAAAAGCTAAGAGGTTAGGAATCTGTCACCAATTTGGATGTGGGAATTGTAATGGAATAAAATCTGATCAAGGAGTTTGTTGTATCACAACAGCAAAGCATAGACCCATAAGTGAAAATAAAGAGATTTATTTGGATTTAGTTAAAGGTAGAGTAAGTCAGGAAAGACTGAGACTCCTTGGTGTCCAAAGAACTATTGATTTTCGCTTAGGAGACTATAAACGTCTTGACAATCTGACATTAAATGAGTCATAGTTTTCTTATGCAGAGAAAGACATACTTAATCTTTTAAGAGTAAGCAAAAGCTGAGACTCCTTGGTACTTAACAAAACTATCAATTTAGGTTTAAGAAAAGCATGTGTCTTGACGATCTGACGTAAAAAGAATCAAATTTTTAGCATTAAAATGTAAATAAAAATCTTTATATCATACTTATCCGAAAATATTTTTTAGGATTTATGTTCGGAAATGCCTGTACACGGCCATATTAATGTTAGTCCGAAAAAGAAAAATATTCATGAGTTAAATGATCACCGGAGGAATATTAGTAGAGACTTAGACCCAGTGAGCTTTAAAACTATTCTTTTCTTTTGAGGGTTATAAGTAAACTCATGTTTCTTTGTTAAGCGCATTGAGTCATTGTGAGATCTCATTATCCTTTGATTTGGTCATATTACTAAGAACACAATCAAAATTGACAGTTCCCCAGTTGAGCCTAATAAAGCCTAATTCTTGACTTGCCATATCTACCATACCCAACTCTGGTTATGGAGTTTAAGCCAAAATTTTATATCCATGACCTATCTTCATATGAGAAAAGGTGAGGAAAGAACTTGGTATGGAATTTACTGAAAAATTATTGTGGAAAAGAAAAAAAATGGGAATATCCATATATCAAAAAGGGATGTTGACAGAGAAAATAAAAGAAGATTTGAAAAATTAAAAATAAATACTTTGATTTTAAAAAAAAGGTGAAAAATATTAGAGAAAAGATATCCCGCTCATATTATGAAGACCTCTAACCTTTTCTTATCAAAGTGTTAATTTTTAGAGTCTTTTATTCCTTCTTTGATATGACCCGGTCCTAAGCCATATTTCATCCTATTAGGAAGTCTTATTGATCCAAAGTCTAAATAAGGTATTTCATGTAGAGAATAGAGGAATGAAAATGATGGTGTTTGACTCAACGTTCTTAAGAAAGTTGCATCTATTCATGAGATCAATTATTTTCTTCATCTATGCCATCTTTGTTTAATACATATGTGAGAATTTTTATTTGAATACTTAAACTCTGCTCATGTATACCTTGAGTGAAAATAAACCCAAACCTCTGAGCGTTAGTCTTTCTGAGAGATATATCTAGTGAGGTTTGGGGTCAAAGCGCATTTCCAATGATGGTTACAAAACTTGTGTGTGATTGGAAAAATAAGGCTATCTTAATATTTAGCTAGCACACACAACACTACGGGTATAAGACTTGTAATATGAATTTTGGAGTTGTACGATGTTTAGATTTTTGTCTGTGTTTTTTTTTTCTTTGCTGAAAAATTCAATGTTTGTGGGAATCATCACTGGAAGCCCTCACGAGATTAAAACTCGTCCACTAGTGGTGAGCTAGGGGTTTAAAAGCTTATTTCATATGCTAAATGCAATCGAGTACCAGTGAAAGTGGTATCGTTTAGGATTTTTGTTTTTGAGTTTTTAGGTAGGTTTGCTCGAGGACAAGCAAAAGCGAAGTTTGTGGGTATTTATTAAACACTATAAAATTACCATTTTACCCTTTTATATTAGATTAGTTAGTCTTTATTTTGTAAATATTAGATATGTTTAATGATGTTTTTGAGTTCTGCAGAATATTCTGGAAAAAATAAGAAATTGGAATAAAAATTTGAGAAAGTGGGCCATAATGTCAAACTTAGAAAGTATATAATTTTACCACCTAATTTTGGAATTCATTGTAAATTATTTTAATTCAAATCCATTATGAGAATTTGAATTAAAATAATACATTTTCTATTTTTTACAAAGGTGGTTAATTTTACAAAATCTTCAATGAGCCCATTGTTCCATCTTGAAGTCCAAAGTATGAAAGTCAATGCCCATTTAAAAACTCATGAAAGATTAGCATGATGGAGATTGAGAAAGAATCACACTGTTTTGAGTATAAAGAAAAAGTTTTTTTCCGCTGACTCAGTCAAATGTGACCCATCTAAAGAGTTGTGTGCCAAGTGTCCCAAACAACAACGCTTGTTTATACAAGGAGCAGTTTTTCCAGCAACAAGTGATTAATAAGTTGTTACCTGCAAACAAGAGAAACCATATAGCAGAGAGGAAAAAAAAGGGACAGCCAGGCAGTGATAAGTACAGGAAAATAACTATTTTACTCCTGAACTTTGGTTTAGTTAACCTTTGTTTTGTGTGTTTTTAATGAGATTTTAGAGTTTTACAGGAAATATAAGAAAATACAAGAAATGAGAAGAAAATTGAAAAAAATGAAGAATTTGTGCTGAAAGTAAAAGTCTGGATTTTTAATAATTATTTTGCCACTTTTTAGGATTTCATTGTAAACTATTTTAATTCAAATCCATTATAAGAGTTTGAATTAACTTAGTACATTTTTAGATTTTATTATAAATGGTGAAATAATTATTAAAAAATTGATGGAATATCAAAGCTCAATTAAAGGCCCAAGAAGCATTCAAGCAAAAAAAAAAAATTATAACAAGGCCATGGAAGAGGACAACGTTAAAGTCGAAGTTGCAGAGATTACTACCAACCATTTTTGTGAGGACGGTGATCAGCAGATTGTATGGCATTAAGTCCAATAAATTATTTCCAAGTGAAATTACAATTGAAGTGGGTACTGGCTAAAGGATCAATGCACCAACATCAGCGATAAAGTGAAGCCAACTTTCTGGTGGGGAAGGCGTATCAGTACACTTCTTTGACAAGTGCCATGCTGCTGGATTGCTAGACCATTCCATCAGTGATATTTCTGACATAGACGTTCTTGAATTCAAAGTACATAGTAAGAAAGATTGCTGGTATGGCAGTTTGTGTGGCTGGGTTTGTTATGGTTGTTTTTAGATGTCCATGCAAGTGATGGGAGAAGGAGGAAGCAACCCTATTAAAGGAGACTGACTTGTAATTGTTGATCAATGCCTTTTGCCATGAGCAATGTCAGTGAGGAGGTTCTAATGAAAAGAGGTCAGCAAATAACAAAAATACAAAGCAAAAAAATTAAGAGAAGCAAACAAGGCAACATCCAGATTTGAAGTTTGACAAAGAGCAGCAGCCAGTGTTCTCTCCATCTTGCAATTGGAAGTCGACAAATATCTGTATGAAATGGTTTGTTTCAAACAAAAGCAACTTACAAATTGCATAACAAGAACCAATTTTAGCAGAGGCGTTGGCCAATAGTCAAGGGAGGAAAAATAAGCAAGAAGCAGGTGACAACCTTGGACGATGGATTGCAGTCAAGAGAGGCCAACAAAGAAGAGCCAACGTGTAGTTGCAGTGGACAATAGAACAAATCTCTTGAGAGGCCAACCGACTGAAGAAGGTGCTGCTTAAACCGAGGGCGGGTAAGGACATGTGGCTGACCTGAAAATAGAAAAGAAGTAGAAAAGAAGTTGCCGTGAGGAGAGGAGTCGGCCTCATACACTTTGAATCGGTTGAAAGTGGGTCCCATGGTTGCCTAATTTACTTCTTCCAAACACTATAAAAAGAGGCTTTGGGGTAAGAAAAATTCGAACCTGGTATTGGATTTTAGGAGAGCTTAAAGAGAAGGGAAAAAAAGGAGAAAAAGAGAAGA
Organism: Chimonanthus praecox; assembly: GCA_022113865.1. Classification (NCBI taxonomy): domain Eukaryota; kingdom Viridiplantae; phylum Streptophyta; class Magnoliopsida; order Laurales; family Calycanthaceae; genus Chimonanthus; species Chimonanthus praecox. The sequence continues at coordinate 49,568,452 of CM039092.1, read as the reverse complement.
TAAAACTTGTTTTTTTGGATTTTCAAAGGGTGGTTTTCTTTATTTCTTTTAAGTCTCTTCTTGTATTTTTTTAATTCCATTGCTTTGTAATTTAAATTCCATCTTTATTAATAAAAGAGAAGTGAATTTATTTAGAATTATGGTTGTCCAATTATTTAATATTTGTGTGATGAGAATTTGATTTGATTTTTATTCTTTTTTAATTTTATGAATGAAATTATTTTAAGATATTCGAGGAGAGTGGATGAAATATTTAAGATAGGTAAAACTTGATTTTTTTAATTCAAGGCTCTTTTTAAAGAGAGGATGAAATATTTGGATTTGGAATTACAATTTGAAATTTTATCTAGACTAAGGCTTGAATTGAATTTCCTTAATATAATGGATTTCATAATTATTATAATGATAATTTAAATGAATGAAAAATTGGAATGCATGATTAATAATTTAAGTGAGCTCCATATTCTAGGCCTTTATTTTATTTTTACAATATGGAAAATAAAGCCTCCATAATTTTTTGATCCAGTTCCAGTGTAAATATGTACAGAGATAATTTAGATGTCTTTAATTTTATTTTTTTTAAATTCAAACTCTTGAAAAATTGAAGAACTAGGTTGGTAAATTAATTAATTGCATCTTAATTTTGTTTTCTAAGTTAGATTAAGATTATTTATATTTTTAGATTAAATCCACTATCTTAATTAAAATTAGTTAAATTATTAGATTCTATGTTTAAATCTAGAATATTTCTAAATTTAAACTAAAATTCATAGATTAGATAAATAACACCATATTTATAATTTTTCTCCATGTTTTCGAAATTTCTTAAATTATATAATTCAATGGTGTATTTTCACGGATATATTTTCCTAAGTTCCAATAGGTTCAACCTCGTACTCAATCGCTATACTATCTAATGGTTCGTGCGCTTGCGAGTTATAAATTTAAAATTTGCATAACCAGACTTTTACTTTTAGCACATATTCTTCATTTTTTTTTCAGTTTTCTTCTCATTTCTTGTATTTTCTTATATTTCCTGAAAAACTCTAATAATATTAAAAACACACAAAACAAGGGCTAACTAAAACAAAGTCCAAGGGCTAACTAAAACAAAGTCCAGGGTATAATAGTCATTTTTCTATACTTATCATGCAGCTGAAGGAAAAGTAAAAAAATAGAGGATTGAGTACAGAGAAGATCCCACTCTATTCACTGTTGATCTGCCGATCCCAGCCTTAATTTTGGGTCTATTTCTTCTCTAAACCGAAATATGTTTGGTGGCCCACTATACCAGTTCATCCAAACTTTATCATACACGTGTCCCATAAGCTAGGACAGAACAACAAAAGAGGCAGCAGCAAATCAGCCACCATCCCATGCCTTCGTTGCATATCTGAAACTTAAATTGATAAAAAGAAAACACAATATAGCAAAAGCATGGAACCGTGTACAGCAAATAGCAAAAGCAAAGAAAGAAGGAAATGCAAAACAGGTTGGAAAAAAGAAAAAAAAAACAAAGTAGCTGCAAACAAGCAGAGAACAGTGTCCAGAATTGAGCAGCGTCTTCGGTTGTTTTATCACACAGTTGTTTCTGCATTAGAGCCACGTTTGCAGCCAGTGGTGAAGAGAAAGAAAGAAAATAGAAGAGAGAAGATAATTGAGAAGATAATTGAAGGTGATGCTGGTTGGTTTGGGCGAAAATTTTGACAAAAAAATCCAAAAGTGTTGATGGCCTTGTGCTCATGCAAGGAAAGCCAGAAGAGCAAATGAATGAACAGATTGACATGTGTGCTTGTGCTGATGTGGTGGGAAAGATAAGAAATAAAGATTCAGCCAAAATCCATGTGACTCAGCAGAGAAATCCGTCTCTGATTTCAGCCCATTCATCAAAGAAAATCAAGATTTAGATCATGTTGATGTATTTTAAATTTGTAAATCTCGTAAGTGCACGAACCATTCATAATACAACGATTGAGTATGAGGTCGAACCCAAATGAAACATTCAAAATATATGAAATTCAAAATACACATGCCTCAACTTTTATTTTTCTTAGAAAACCAAGATTCATAATTAAATCTAGGAAATAAAATCAATTTTAATGTTTAAAAGTAAATTTCCAATTAATCAAATCTTCAATCAAACAAATAGATCTATAGTTTTAGAGCATTGATTAAAATAAATTAAAATAATGTTTTAATTAAGAGTTTATAAACAATCTCACCACACATCCTGATTTACAAAATCTAGTTCTAATTGAATTTAATCCTAACTAGTTAATCAAGTTGTTAGGGAAGTTTTAAGTACATGAAATAAATACACTTTAAAAGAATTAAAGATTTAAAAGGAAATCCTAAAATATAACATTCAAATAAAGCAAAATAAACATGAAAAGTAAATCGACAAGGAAAATAAATGACAGAAATAAAAATGCAACAACGTAAAAGGTGGTTATTTGGAAAAGATCGTTTATCGCCAAAAATATTTAAATAAACAAACGAACTAGATTTGAAATTCACGTAAAGATCTAAGTTCCAATTCATGTTTATCATCAAACTTAAAATCATAAATTTTAAATTATAAAATCAAACCTTAGCAACTTAGATCTAACAATCTCAACCTAAGTCCTAACTATTTCATATCCGATTAAATAATTAAAGCATACAATCTTAAAATCGAATCAAAGACAATCATACAAGGAATTTAGAAATTGGATGTTTCAAGATTCTAAATGGGTTGTCTTTTGATTATTTATTGGAAGAATTAGCACATGATTGATTGAATACAAGGTATTTGGAAATTTAAATTACAAAAGAAACTCACTTGTGAAATTCGAATTCACTGTGTATCCTTGAGTCTTCTCTTGGTCTTCTCTTCAATCCTTTGGTCCTCTTTGGCTCCAGTATCAAATTCGAGTTTGGTATGTGGGTTACTGGGCTATTTATAGGACTTGGGATTGAATGGATGGCTAGGATCAAATCTAGGTTTAAGTTGGTGGATGAAAGGTTGGGATTGGATCTACCTTAATTTGGGTGGCTAGGATTAAAAACTAGAAAACTAGGGCTTCTCTATAGGGTGTACACGAATTTGGTGTGATGGGTTGGCTTGGAGTGGAGTGCAAGTAAGGAAGGAGAGAAAATTGGGATTAGAATTTGGCCTTGTGATTTTCGAATTTGGCTTTATGTTCTAGGGTTTTGGGATGTGCAATGATATGAATGGCTAAGATTAAATGGATGGATGAATGAATGGATGAGATGATGAGGTGGAGGGTTGACTATGAAATTCGAATGGGATGTGAAGGAGATAGGCAAAAATTGTGCATGACATGATGGATTGGGATGATGAGGTGTGTAGGGATCTTAGGAGTGTATTTGGATGGATTTTTGTTTAAGTGCATGAAGAGGATTTATGTGCTAAAATCGTGTGATTGGGATAATGAGGTGGTAAAATCGTGTATGGCTATGTTTGGATTGGATTGGGAGAAAAATTAGGATCTAAGTGATGTGGATGGATATGATAGAAATTCTAGGGATTTTCCTAAAGTTGCCTGAGCATGAGGCTTCCTAAGATTGTTTGTGTCGTGTGATGTGGATGGGACATGCGCATGAACACCTAAAATCTAGGGTTTAATGAGATGCCTAGGGTTTTAATGAGATGAAACATGAAATGGAGGGCTAGGATTAATTGATCCTAGATCTAATGCCTATGATGAATGATGGATAATTTAAATGGATGAATGGATAGATGGTGCATGGATGATCCTATTCCTAAGGTTAATCTATATGATAGATGGTTTGCATGTCCTAGATCTAATCATGATGCATGAACGGGTTGGATTGACTAATTGGATCTAGGGTTTGATGATATGAGATTCATGAGATGAATATGATGAATGGTTTGGATTGGTTGATTGGGTTAATGGATCGTTTGGATGGGAGATTGGAAGTTGGATGGGAAAGATGGGTCATGGGCATGGACTTTTGGGTTTAGAATGGATTTGGGCTTAGGGTTGGTAAACTTGGATGTGAACTTGGAGCATTGGATCTTTAAATTGGAATTGGACTTGAATTGAAGACTTGGACTTAAACTTGCTGGGCTTGAATTCACTTTGGCCTGGCCCACATTGGGCAATGAGCCTGAAGTGTTTGGCCTAGCCCAGTGTCTTGCATTTGGAGCAAAGCTTTGCTCAATTGTAGTAGATCTCTGGGCCACGGATCTTGATTTCAACTGTTGGCCTCTTTGATTGCAGACTTTGATTTTAAAATTAAATAATTAATCAATACCACTATAATTCTAAATATTGAATAAATCCAAACTCTCATAAACGGATTTAGATTATCCAATTTACATAAAAAACCCTAAAGTGGCATGAATTAATTATGAAATTCTAAAATTTCCATTTTAAGCTCTCTTCCGGCAATTATCCACTGTTTAATGCATGAATCTTGTTTTTCCATCTTTTTATCTACAAAACTAGAAAAAACCATTAAATGTATCTTTTAGATACAAAATGAGGGGTAACTTAATCATAATTAAAGGGTGAAAATGTAAGATTTTTAGATTCAACAAATACCCCTAAACTTAAATTTTGCTAGTCCTTGAGCAAAAATTTAAAATAAAAACCTATATCTAAAAATCTAAAAACTAAAAATCCTAAACTAAACCTAATACTAACTTAAAGTTTTATTTTTACAAGACCTAACCTAGACCTAAAAACTAACTTTAATTCTAAAAACTACACTACTTTCGCTGGCAGTCTCGATTGCATTTAGCATATCCAACAAGTCTTTAAACCCCTAGGTTACCCCTAGTGGACGAGTTATAGTCGCGTGATGGCTTGCAATGATGATACCCACGAACATCCAATTTTTTCTAGTCTTAGTTTCAGATTCGGCAAAAACAAGTTCATAAAAATCTAGACATCATACAATTCCAAAATTTATTTTATAAGACTTATATTCAGAGTGTAGTGTGTGATTAGCCAATATTAAAAATAGTTTTCTTTTCCAAATAGACACAAGTTTTGTAACCAACATCGGAAGATGTGCTTTGACTTCAAACCTCACTAGATATCTCTCAGAAAGATTAATGCTTAGAGGTTGGGTTATTTTCTCTCAAAAGTATATGTGAGTGGAGTTTGTGTATTTAAATCAAAATTTCTCACATATGTATTAGAAAGACGGCACATGACAAAGAAAATATTTGTTCGATCTCATGAATAGATGTCACTTTCCTGAGAACGTTGAGTTATACGTTATTATTTTTCTTCCTTTATTCTCCATATGAAATACCATATTTCAACTTAAGATCAAAAGAACTTTCTATAGGACGAAATGTGGCTTGGGATCGGTTCAAATCAAAGAAGGATAATAAGACTCTAAGAATAAATATTTTAATAAAAAAGGTTAGAGGTCTTTAAGATATATGACGGGATATTTCTTCCTCTATTTCTTTTTTCTTTTCAGCACTTTTCAAAATATTCATCTTTTTTTTTTTTTTTTCATATCCTTCTTTTGATGTCAAGATGTTCGCTTTCTTTTTGTGCTACTTTCTTCTTTTTCTTTTCTTGTGCCCTTGTTTTTTAGTACCATCCCAATATTTGTCATCTCTAACATTTTCTATGAATAGGTCACAGAAATATTTTTAATGAGGCCCAGACTCCAAAATCGGATTTGGGTTTGGTAAACATGGTTGATCAAGAAAACATGCTAACTTAAAGGCTCAACTGGGAACTATCAGGATAAATTTGACCAAAGATAGGTAGGCATGAAGGTTCAAACGGTCCAAAAATGGCCTAAATCATATCCTAAGTTTTATACAGTGATTTCTTTGTTTTAAATAAATTCTAAAAAATTTCAAATGTACTAACTCAATTTTAATGGCGTTCTCAATAATTATGACCAAAATTTGAAGAATGGTGAGATCCACGACGACTTGAAGCGCTAAATAAATAAAAATGGATTGACTTAAATCCCTCAGAAAAATAGACTGGCACTAAAGCTCACTAGGTTAAGTCTCCATTAGTATTCCTTTGTTGACTACTTGACTCATGAAATTTTTTCTTTTCTAACTCAATTTAATATGGCCGTGTAAATTTATTCCGAATATAAATTCTATAAAAATTTATTGAAAAAGTGTGATATAAAAAAAATTATTCACCTCTTAGTGCTGAAAAATCACTCAGACTAAATGTTTCTCTCTCAAGGATTAGTCTTAGTCTTCACTTACTCTTCCCTTGATTGATTTTATTTTTTATTTTTTATTGGACTCTAGTATTGTAACCCCTAGATACCCCCAAACTTAAATTTGACAGTGTCCTCAATGTTCAACGGTTAGATGCAAAATGTCAGGACATTGTTAAATTTTGGGTTTTGAGATCTCTAAGTGAAACAACCTAAAAACTGACTCAACTTAAATTGACTTCTAGACTGACTCTAAAAGAAACCTATAAAAGACGCAAACTCAATTATTTTTTCACATATAAAACAACCTTGGCCATCTTGAGTGAGTTCTATTAAGCTTGGTAAATGGTGATGGTGAATGTGCTCCAATGAGTACATAACATAATGGGCCAAGTATTTTTTTTTCCCCACTTATTATCTACAAAACTAGAAAAAACCATTAAATGTATCTTTTATATACAAAATCAAGGCTAACTTAATCATAACTAAAGGTTAAAAATGTAAGATTTTTAGACTCAACAGATCAGAAGAAAGGAAGGAAGAAAGAATAGAAAGGAAATAGAAAGAAGATCTGCTGCCACCCTGAACCGTGTGACAGAGAAATGAAAAAAGAGTGGATGTTGATTTCCTTACCCGGTTGAAAGCAAATCTAGAAGATCTGTAAACAAAAATCCAAGGGGATGATATGGTTGTCGTTTTTGCTCAAGAAATCAGCATCAACTGCCCTATTCTGGATGCTTATCCCATGAGTCAAAATTGAAAGAGGAAGGTTGGGATTACAATCATATATAGGAGATGCTGGCTGATTCAGTAGCTACAACCGAGAATAGAATAAGATTAAGAGAGGGAGGGCTGAGTTTAAAAGGGAGAAAATTCAACATATGCTGGCCGATCCTTGTTAATCTTTGCTGTCAAACAAAAAATGGAAAAATGGAAGCTTCCACGTAAGAAGGAAAAGAGATAAAACAGGGATCGTGTACGTACCTACCATCTGTTAAATTGAGTGGGATCCATACCTTGCCAAATTAATCCCTCCAAAACATTATAAATTGATGGCTTTAGGTACAATGACATTCAAATGGAGCAAGTGATCAAAAGGGGCTGAAACTTGGACGGCTGAAGAGACTCAGAGAAAGAGATATTTAATTCCTGTAAGGCTTGTATATTTCTTTATTTTATTTCTTTAAAGTAAAAAATACCAAAGCATTGTAATTTTTATATTCTAATTTTTTAATAAAATTCATGGTAGTTTATTTAGACATATGGTCTTCCAATTATTTGATATTCTATGATGATGGTTTTAATTTTATTTTAATTCTTTTTATTAATGTTATGAAAAATATTATTTTAAGATTTTTTCAAGGAAAACTAGGACCAATGTTAGGACTGGTGGAACTTGATCTACCCAGTTTAAGGTTCTTTTTAAGAACATTTTTTTTAGATTTGGAGAGACAAGTGTAAATTTTTGCCCAAGCCTAAGGCTTGAATTGAAAATTTCTAATTTAATGGACGTCATAATTTTTTTAATTAGAATGTTAATAAATGAGAAACTTTAATTTATATTTAATAATTCTAGAGGATTTCATAGTCGAGGCGATGATTTTATTTTTAAATGGGATAACATGCGACCTTAGATACTTGTCTCGATTCCATTGTAAATTATGTAAATAATTTACTGTTTTTATTATTTTATTTATTCATAAAATTCTTGGAATGATTTAACTAGGTTAGAAATATTTTATTTGTTTCTTACCTTTGCATTTTAAATTAGATCGAGGTTATTTAAATTCAATCTAGCATTTTAATTAAATTTGTAAATCATTGATTTGTACGATAAAATTATATCTCGTATTTTATTTAAATTTCGAAGTTAGATATTTAATTAAATATTGATTTTCTAAATCTAGAACTTTGCTAAATTGAGATTATAACTCTCTGTTTTAGAAAATTTATCATGTTTAGTTTAAATTCCAAAATTTTAATTTCTTAGATCACATTATTTTAATGGTACCAATATATATTTTCATACATATATTTTGTTGATTTCCCTTGGGTTTGACCTCGCTCTCATTCACTACATTATTAACTAGTTCGTGCGCTTGTGAGTAAATTTAAAACTCAACATTTTGTCTAAAAAGTGATCTGGGAACTCCAATGATGAATTTTCTTGCAACGGTGTGCAGAAAACCATAAGTTGTCTTGAAATCTGAAGTTTTCCAACCTTCAACAAAATTTAGATTCCTCTCCACCAAACCTAGGAACAATTAATTGGTCATTCTAGAATTATTTTAGAGATTAAAAATCATCTCCCTATGGCCGAATCTAGTGGTCTCAATCCAATGGTGTAATTACATTAAAGAAATCCTCTCTAAACATGGCCTTCTTATGAACACTTTAACAAATATTGCCAAGATTTTCATTTTTATCAAGAAAATCTCGGCAAAATATCATTATTGTGATAAAAAAAACTCATTTTTATCACGAATGTAGTTAAAAATGAGAATTTAATGGTAAAAACGTGTTTTTAACGTAAGAAATGGTAAATTCACGATAAAAACGCATTTTTAACGCATACAATTTTCTCCACACGCTCTTAGTCTCCCACATCATATGCAAATAATTTATGAGGGATTTCTTAACACTTCCGCACCTTGCACAATTTACTTATTCTTTTCTCTATGTGCTTGAGTATTGAGTGGGTGGAAAAAAAAATTAATTGGGATTACTTTTGTTAAAAGAATTTTTTATAAATAGAAGAGAAATTATAAGAAAGGTAAAGAAAATAAATTTTATTATGAAAATTTTAGTTTGATAAATATTAAAAGAGAAATTTGATTTATCATCGATTTCATGATAATTAACAATATTAGTGGACTTATGTAATATAAATAATTAAAAATTACATTCTAACATAAATATTATTATTGAATAATATTCACGAGATTGAATAATAATATTCCATTCTATAAAAAATTATACAATTGTCCGTAGACTTCTGAGGGGTTACAATGTGTCAATTTTGTGTCTTTGTCTTTAAAAAAAAAAATCTTTGATTTTCAACTTTAATATGTGGATTAAAATTTTTATATCATGCTTTTCCATTTGAATTTTGTGAAATTTATGCTTCGAAAACTTTTACACTAGCCATATTAATATTAGCCTGAAAAAGAAGAGTATTCATGATATTAAGTAATCACTGGAGGAATACCAGTGGAGACTTGTGACCCAATGAGCTTTTGAACCAGTCGATTTTTCTGAGGGATTATAAGTAATTCTTGAATTTCATTGATGTGCACATTATTATTTGTTGTTAGATCTTATTATTTCTTTGTTTTGGTCAAATACTGAGAACGACATTAATTTTGGATTATTACACCAGAAATTTTTCTGAATTTATTTGAAGCAATGAAATATGCATATGAAGCTTAAGAAGTGATATAGGCCATTATTTTTGGATCGTTTGAGCCTTTAAAGCCTACCTATATTGGTCATGTTATCTTGTTAGTTTCCATGTTTGAACTTTATATGAAAAATTAAGTCTATTTTTATTGATTAGCCATGTTATCCATACTCAACTCCGGTTGTGGAATTTGAGCCTACATTGAAAAATTGTGACCTATACTAAGGACCCAAGAAAGGTTAGAGATGACAAATTGGGATGGCACTCTATGAAAACTATGGCACCAAAAACTTGTTGTGCAAATTTTAAATTTATAACTCGCAAGCGCACGTACCATTTAGATAGTATATGTAATACCATAGATTTTTCAATATATTAATATTTACGAAAATGCCATTGGAGTTATAAATTGAAGGGTTATGATCATAGATGAGAAAATAGTGGGGCCCATTGTTCAGATAAGACCCAATGGACATGTTATTAGGTCAAATTAAAGTAAATGGGTAATGTGCATCTAGGTGGGTCAAAGTGTGTTAATTGGGTCAAAAAATCCAAATGGGACCCAATGGGTCGTGGATGACATGATTAACCATTGGGTGAGCTCAAAGCTAAATTTGGGTTAAGTTTAATTAAATGTTTAAGTTTGGATTGAGAGTTTGATTGAGTTGAATTTATTGGTTAAGTTGAATTAAATGAATGAGTTGAGTTGGGTGAGTTAAATAAATGAGTTGGATGGAATATTTATTTTTAAGTGAGTGACGTGTGTAGATAAAAAAATTGTGGGTTGTTTCAAATTCAAAACTATCCTACACGTTGGTTGCATGGGGGTTTACCTCATGCATGAAACTCAAAGATAGGTGATAAATGGAAGGTGCCGTTTTTATGGAGTTACATTTTGGAGAGGTGGTGGTTAACTTAAGCCAAACAATGGCCACCACGTTGGAAACATGGGAATTATGGCTTATGCATGAAACTCCAAAAATGGAGATGAATGGAGCTGCTGTTTTATGGAGTTACACATTGGAGTGGTGGCTGCTATACAAGCCAAAACAATGAGACACCGTTGGGCACCTTGGGAGTTTCATCTCAAGGATGAAACCCCAAGGGAGGTATTAATCAAGGGAGGTTACACTAAGATGCACCACACGTTGGAAATATGGGGATTACCCATCTTAGATGGAAAATCAAGAGCCAAAACCGTTGGAGGGTTTCATCTCAAGGATGAAACCCCCAAATGAAATAAGTGATGTAGATGAATGCAAATGAGAGTTACAATTTATGCTACCAAGAGATCACATGGGCTGAATTTCATTTACCAAAAGATTGTTTCATTTTCACTCTCTCTATCTCTCACTCCTTTTGCTGTTTTCCACATTACAAGACAAAGATTATTGGCTAATTGTATCTCATACCAATCAGTCCTAGACCAATCCCTCCATTAAGACAAACAGACTTAGAGAAAAGGATTTGCATCTCTAGGTTTATTATTTCCATCCAAGGTCAATTCCTCTCTCTCTCTCTCTCTCTCTCTCTCAAAATCAATACTTTGGCCGATCAACTTCAAGGAGTTTCCAGCAAGTTTAAGCTTGGCTAAAGGATAAGGAAGGAAGTAATAAGGCTAAGGATCTAAGAGGAGCAAAAGGAACGGAAGAACAAGCAAAGATGAAATTGGTGGAGTCGCGGAAACGGTAGGTGTTCTATAATTTTTATTTAGAAAGATAACCAAAGAGACATGATCAGTCCATTGCATGTTCAAATTTTAAAAAGGGATGAGCAAAAACCATTGAGTATGAAAAGGAAATGATTATGTTTGGCCATGATGAATGGTCGAACCCATCAAAGTGTATGATCATGGCTATGAAGTTTAAATAAAGAGGTAAAGGAACCATAGGGTTCGGCCATGAGTATGGCCGAACCCCATGGAAGAAAATGGATGGATAATGATGTGTAAAAAGGATAAGAAAGGGATCATAGGGTTCAGCCACTTGGGATGGTCAAACCCCATGAAAAGACTTGGTGAATTTTTAGGGTTTTTGAGAGATAAAAACCTTACTAGGTAATGAAGGTTTAAAGGATATTTAAATGTAGATAAGATTACTATTTTGGATTGGCAATTGCATGGTTAAATCATGTTGTTTTCATGGCTAAACTTGCTGATCATAAATCATGGTTAGATGATAGACTAATTGAATTAAGAGAACCATAGGGTTCGGCCATGTGTATGGCCGAACCCCATGGACTGTTTTTATGGGTTAGTTAGAGCAAGAATATGGTTGGAAATTATGGACTATGATATGCTTTTGATTTAAGAATTATATATGTCTATCTATGGATTTAGTATAGGTAAATAATCAGGCATCATGGATGATGGAAAGAGGAACAAAAACCAGTTTGATGAGGTTCGGCCATGAAGGATGTCCGAACCCCACTAATGGTCATTGGTGGCTTTAGTGTATAATTATCAATGTGATTGAAGATGTATGTAAGAATGATTTAAAAGGACCAACTTAAGATGGTGAGGTTCGGCCATGTTGTATGGCCGAACCCCACCAAGGTGGATTAGTTATGGTTATTGGTGTTTAAGGAAAATTAAACAAAAGACTAGTCTAAATGGCATAATGGTAATTATAGATGAAATGATCATAGGATTGGATATATGGGCCAAAACCAAAGTAGTAAGGTTCGGCCATGTTGTATGGCCGAATCCTACCAAGGTTCATTTGGAGGATTTGGTTTTTGGGATGCTTTTGGGTTAAATAAAAAGAGACCAAAGTTTTAGTGGGTGAAGTTCGGCCATGGAGTATGGCCGAGCCCCACAAATTGGTTTTTGGACCATAGGTTTAGTTGGCAATTAAATGGATTTATGTTTAACTTGCTGTTATGTAAATAAGGTATTGGGATTGCTAGAATGGTGTACAAGTCGTGAATGGGAGACGGTTCAAAAGAAGGGTCAAACTAAGTAAACATTGTGTAGGTTTCCTACCTTTTTGAACCACATTTATATATGATTTTTATCGTAATTTTGATGAGTTATGTGCTAAGTTATCATATTTAAAAGTAGTTTTGTATGATGATGTATATTTACAAATGGCATGACATCATGGACATCTCATGCATGTAACGCCCCGCCCTTTTTCACTTGCTTTTTCCCGTAAATTCAGAGTATATTTTTTTCTTATATAACAGAGTAGAGTGATAAAGCGCGGGACGTCACGACGCGAGTTAAGTCCGAACTTCCAAAGTCCGACCCTTAACTGGCCAACCCTATGTGTGTATGGACTCAGTCCAATAAAATGGTTCACACATAGCAATACCGGCTTGCGGAATAAAATCATAAAACTGCGGAATCATATTAAAACCAAGTTCTAATCCATTCAGATAGCAAAGTACGTCATAATCATCAAACCAAAACATTCAACCATTTAAGTTATTACATTCCGGAATCCAAATACTCAAATACAAGTTCATGAGTAATTTATTTCAAAGCATATAAACTAGATCTTCCAAGCTCCTATGCCTGATCCGTCTTAGGTTCATTGTTTCCCTATTTACCTGTATCACCAACTATAGGGTAGAAGTAGGGCGTTAGTACAACGCGCCCAGTAGGTATTCCAGTTACGGCTAACCCATGGTTAGTACAAAAAAAAAATCATATAACATAGTGATATCAAAACCATATAAATCCATGCCATGCAATGATGACAAATATGCAATGAGTTTCACCCATCACCTGTACATAAATGTACCTACCACATAGGTCTTTCGGTCGCCCCGACAGAGTGTGGACCCTCCGGAAATCTTCTTGATGGAAATCACATCAAGGTGTTGCACATAGGTTTTTCGAACGCCCCAACGGAGTGTGACCCCTACGGTTATAAATCCTCCACCCCATACCATGCATGAGATGCCAATGAAACACATGCTATTTTATAACATAAACATAGCATTGAAAATCATCATTTGAAAACATATCCAATACATGCTCTTTATACAAATAAAACCTAGCATGTAAAATCATTTTTGAAACATAATCAATCCATGCTATTTAAATATAGCATTTGAAATTCAATAATAAATCATATCCTTTCAAACACATTTTTGTCAAACATAAGATCAAAACAAGTACATAATCCATGGTTTCAAAGAGGTGGAATCCTACCTAAAACCATTCACAAGTCCTTGCGTTTCCTTCCAAGATTCGATCACCGATCGTGCACCGCTTGTGAGATCCCGTTACCTTATAATATAATGATAAGTCAATACCAAGTCTCACCTAATTACAAGGTTCTAAGTCCATAAATAAAACCCCATGGGGTTCGGCCATACACCATAGCCGAACCCATGGTTTACCATTTTTCGTACATATTTACAAAAATGCCACTGTTGGTAACCATAGTCCCGTTTCTTTGCTTAGGTTTCCAAGTCATCTATTCGTGCTTCCAAAGTACACAATTCCATAAAATAATTCATGGGGTTCGGCCATACACCATGGCCGAACCCAATGTCCAACATTCTCTCATATTTACCAAAATGCCATTGGTTTCCTTCTTCCTTTAAATCTTCCATAATTAGACCTTAAACTTTTCCTTAATCAAATAAGTTCATCAAACATATCTCATGGGGTTCGGCCATACATCATGGACGAACCCATGGTTCTCCTACTTTGGTACTTTAATTACATTTTTGCCATCCCTTTCTCCATCAATTCATATCATACATTGTATCCTTTATTTTATTTTAAAACTACACATAATCTAACTCATAATGTAGGTTCATAATCTGATTCATAAATCAGCCCTTAAACTATAAATTAAAGACACCTTTAATCCCTTAATTTAGACCATGGGGTTCGGCCATACACCATGGCCGAACCCAATGGTGCATACTTTCCAATTAATCCATAGCTTTCCATAATTGGAAGGTCTCCAAATTTAGATTTCACCTTCCAAGAATAGAACTTCCCTTTATTAATCTCCCCTTCTATCATTAGAAGGTTTCCCTATTTAACTTACTAAAATATCAACCTCTTTCCATAAATGGAAAGTTTTCTAAAAATAACTCTTCCTTCCATTTTTAACCTAAGGTCTACATTTAGAAGGTTTCTTAATTAAACACCAACCCTTATATGATTGAATATCATATTCCATAAATAACAAGGTTTCCAAAAACTAAACCCTAGTGGGGTTTGACCATACATCATGGCCGAACCTCACTCATGTCAATCAATCCATTCATTTAAATTAGGTTCCATAATCAAGCCTTACCTTCCATTCTTGGGATGGTTTCCATAAATAATCTTCATGGTCCTTAAGTAGATATTTTCTAATTTTAATATCTACTTCCAAGAATAGAAACTTTCCCAATAAGCAACCCCCTTTCCATATTTGGAAACACCTTCCAAAATTAGATGGTTTTTCCATAATTAACAACTTCTTCCATAAATGGAAGGTTTCCATATATAGATTCCAACTTTCCATAAATGGGAACTTTCTAAGATTAGAAACTCCTTTCCAAAATTGGAGTGCTTTCCAATTTAGCCACCCCTTCCATACATGGAAGCTTTCTAAATTTAGCAGCCCCTTCCCTTAATTAGATAGTTTCCTATTTAATCTCCATTCCAAATTACCCCCTGGGGTTCGGCCAAGCACCATGACCGAACCCTAGGGTTCATGATCTTAGCCATTGGTTTAGATCCCATTAAAACCGATCATCACTTCCATAAAATGTTTGGTGGGGTTCGGCCATACACCATGGCCGAACCTCACCTCTTCCTTTTATTATTTTGGATCCCAAAGCTTAACCACAAAACATCATGGTTCGGCCATACCAAGGCCGACCCAATGTCCATCCAATTTTTCCTTTAAATATTATCAAACTCCTCCATGGATTTTCATCATTTAAATTTGTTAATCTAAACCATAAATCCACATGGTTTTCATTATTCAAACCATCATGAAATAACCATGATTTTCCATGATCCAAGATCTAAAAATATAAACCCAATCAATGAATCAAGAACACACCATGGTTTTCAATCTTAAAACCGAAGAATTAAAATCACATCTTTGCATGGGGTTCGGCCATGCCATAAGGCCAAACCCTATGGTTCTTTTTGTTCCAAAACATAAAATTATTAAACAAGATGCTAACCTTTTCCCCTTTGGTTTCTTGCTTTTCCAATTTTCTTTCTTTTCCCTTTGCTTTAGTCCAAACAAGAACTCCTTCTTGTTGCTGCCCTTTCTTCTCTTGCTTTGGCGTGGAAGAGAATGATGAATTGAGAGAGGGAGAGGGAGGAATAAAAACTTGGTAATGGAGTTGTAAAAACCGTGTACCCTCTCCTTGCCTCTCCTTTTAAGCTTCCATTTAATCCAATATTAGAATCAAAGCAATCGCATATCAAAGTGAAAAGTTATATCCAAAACACTAGACATATTTCAAACCTTCCTTATTTAACCATGGCCGACTTTCCCTCTTTAATTAGCCATATCCGACTTTCCCTTACCTTATTAAGACTTCATTTAATTCTTATTAGCAAGTACTATGCGCATAACCCTAATCATAATCCAAATACTCTTTTAATTTAATTCATAGATATTTCATCCCTTTTTAAATATCTAGCATATCATTGTGGATTTAAAAATCCCACATATCTCTCATGTGCATAATATGTAAATCATTATCTAAAATTCGGCCAAGATAATCTTTATTTGATTTTTTTAACATCTACTTGGATATTTCAAATCCACTACTCTGCCATAATATCTTTTGTTTAAAATTAGATATAATTCATCACTAAATTAATTCAACCCATTTGCATTTTATAAAACCAATTCCAACATTGGTTGGGTCTTAATTGGGTCATGGCCCCATTCTTGATCCAAATAAGGTTTAATTCTAAAATTCACAATTTAAAAATGTAAATGTCATATAAAATAATGATCTGAAAATCCGAGGTGTTACAATGCATGGCATAGGGTGATGATTATGGAAATCGGAGGCCACACTCCGTCGGGGCGTCCGAAAAACCACTGTGGGGTACCTTGATGATGAGAATCCAATCAAGAGGAATCCGGAGGCCACACTCCGTCGGGGGCGTCCGAAAGACCACTGTAGGGTACCTTGACGATGAGAATCCCGTTAAAAGGAAGCTATGTATATTTGTGATGGGTGGGACTCATTACATGTGCATTTCATACATAACATTGTTTTATGAGATTTTGATGAACATGTATTATTCTATTATTTGCATGTTTTGTTACTAACCTTATGGTAGCCTTAATCGGAAATACTACTGGGCGCGTTGATCTAAAGCCCTATCTCTATCCTTAGTGGATGACACAGGAAAGGGAAACAACGAGGATCGTGATGGAAACTAAATATAGGTGCTTGGGCTTTGAATGGACTTTGAATTATGGACTTTTTATTTAAGTTATTTGGACATTGTAATTTGATAGATAGATGTTATTGGCATGTAATAATGTAGTTAACTATGGTTTGGATGGTTTGGTATGATTGCTTAGTTTAAGGCTATGCTAGTAATTTTGGAGATATTGTTTATATGATTTGTTATCTAAGATGTAAAATGGAGTAGTCTTAGGATCTATTATAACCATCAGTTAGACTAAGTTTATTCCGCAAGTCGTATATGTACCATGTGTGGTTCAGTTCTTATGGACTTAGTGCATACGCACGTGGTCTTGGCCAGTTAAGGGTCGGATTTTAGAAATCTGAACTTAACTCGCGTCGTGACACTCCGCCCCATTCACTTGTTATTATTATTTAAAAAAAAAAAAAACAAACTTTGATTATTAGAGTGAAAAGGGCGGGGTGTTACAGTATAGTGATTAAGTGCGACGTCGAACCCATCGGAACCTGGGAAATTATATCCATGAAAACATACCACTAAATTACGTATTTTAAGAAGTTTAGGAAATATTGAGATAAATCATAAATATGAAATTATTTCTCTAATATATGAACTTTAATTTTAATTTAGAAATATTCTAGACTTTAAATATAGAATCTAACAATTTAATTAATTTTAATTACGATGGTGGAATTAATTTAAAAATATAAACAATCTCAATCTTATTTAAAATACAAAATTAAGATGTAATTTAATTATTTCCAACCTAGTTTATCAATTTCAAGAGTTTTTGAATTTATAAATTAAGAAAATAAAAATAACATCTAAATTACCTATATACATATTTACAATGAAACTGGATAAAAGAATCAAGTAGGCATTATCATCCAAATTTTAATAATAAAATAACGGCTTAGAACATGTAGCTCACGTAAATTATTTAACACGTATTCAAATCTCAAATTCATTAAAATTCTAAATATGAAATCTATGAAATCCATTTAACTAAGAAAATTCAATTCCGGCCTTAGGCTTAGGTAAATTTTATACTTGTAATTTCAAATCTAAAATAATCTCACTCTTGAATAGAGCCTTAGAAGGGAAATATCAAATTCTACCAATCCTAAAATAATCTCACTTTCCTTAAATTTCTTAGAAAAATAAACAACATAAAATCATTAAAAGAATGTAAGTAAAATTGAAATTTCATTACACATGAAGAACAATTAGAAAACCATAATTCTAATTCTCACCTTCTCTTATTGATTAAAGCATTGGAATTAAAGACAAGAAAAATACAATGGAAATCAAAATCCACCAACCTTAGAACCCAATGTGGATTGAGAATCCCATAGTCTTTCGCCTTCTCTTCTTCCTTTCCTCTCCTTTGCACAACCTTTTCTTCAATGCCCAAGTTCAGCTTTCTCAATAGGAGAAGGCTAGTATTTATAGATGAAAGGAGGTAGAATGAATGGTTTGGATTTAAAGATTTAACTAAAGCAATTGACACATGAAGGGCTGATATGGTTTGTGTTAAACATGGAATGTCTCAAAGGAGGCAAAGGGTGGAAAAAATAGTAAATTGCGTACAAGGAAAGTGGGTTCAAAATCCCATTTTTTACACATGTACCATCTTACAGCTCAGTTTTGACCTATTTAACTTCCGAATCACGAAAAGTCGTAAACTACAAAGTTGTAGCCCTTGAATCTTCTTTCCAACGCAGAGAAGAATCAAAGCAATCGGTCACTGGAGTGGAACTTTATAACCAAAATACTGAATCAAACCTTCCTTATTTTTCTCATTTTCTTATTTTGTTTCTTTTTCCTTAATCCACTTGCCAAATTCGAAAATCCTCTTCTAAAGACTTTGTAAATTTCAAATTTCCTCACATGTATCTTGAGATGATGAAAATAGTCTTCACACCTATGGATTTCTTCATGGGCTTTTCTTAATGGGCTCAATAATTGAGTTTTTCAAAGTATAAAAAATCTAATAATTAATTTTACCACTTACAATCAATTCTAAAAATGTACTAAATTAATCCAAACTCTCATAAATGGATTTGAATTAATTAGTTTGCAAATAAAACCCCTAAAATTGTGGAAAAATAATTATTAAAAATTCTAACTTTCCAAAATATCAACTTATGCCCATAAATTGCAAAATTCCACTTTTAAATTCTCATATTTTGCATTTCCCTGTAAATCCTGCAAAACGTCCAACATCTCATTAAACATATTTTAAAACACACAAAACAAGGGGCTAACTAATACAAATATAAGGGTAAAATAGTCAATTTCCTGTGCTTATCAATTTCATCAAATATAAAGTAAAAACCCATAAACATAGCTCGAAATAGAGTATTAATCTATACATTCCACCTATAAAATGTGAAATAAAAATAATATTTTACATATGAATTTTTTAAATCCTATAGAGCATAAAAAAAAAAGATCCATCATTTGGTGGGCCCTGCGCTTAAATATATATGGTAAAGTGCCACACTCAAATGTGTTGATGATCATTTAACTTTATTTTTTCACCTTCTCTCTTTAAATTTTGAAGCAAACATCCAAATTAAAATGACAATTATCTAAATAGAAATTATATGAATGAGAAGTAATATTTAATTAACCCTACAATCATTTAAATAAAAAATAAAAATATTAAAAAAGTATGAAATTTCAATCTTTATAACAATATCTAAATGTTTAGCAAATTGTTCAATTTGTTTTAATCTGAATTTTTTACTACAATATATTAAATTTCTAAAAATATTATATTTAAGCAAAAAAATCCTTAAATATTAACAAATTGTTTATTTTTTTATTATATTTATTTTTATTATTTTTTAAATTTTATATTTTCCACGAGATTTTCCCGCTAAAAATCTAAGAATTTGAAAATATCCTGATATTAATAATTGTCATTAATATCCCGAGAACAAGATTTGTGACATTGCTTATGAAGACCATATGGTTCCTCTCTATAATCAAAATTTTAGAATTTAATGGACAATAGGGTAGTCAAATTTTGCATGAATGCAATTGAAGGAGTTTCAAAGAAAAACCACATACCTATTGGAGGAAAAGAGGGAGGAGAGAGATATAGTCGTGTTGGGATTGTGTGTGGCTTGAATCCACAATCTGAAATCGGGTAAGACTCCAGATAACGTAGTTTCCAAATATAGCAAGAATGGGATACACAACAATTGCCTAAATACTTGGATCGGTTCTTATAATAGAAGATTGCTAATATTAGCATGGGCTTGTGTTTATGGAAATCTTCCAAGTGTATGAGTGGCTGGATAAGAGGTGGCAGCAAACCATACAATGCAAAGGACGTGTGCATAGATTGCATAGAATCAGCAGGATATGATTCCATGCATGCGTAGCTTGATAAAGGAGATATTGGCATGAAATTCAAATATGGAATAATAACCACAGCATGGTTTAAATGGGCATTAATATAGAATGCAATATAACTAGAATGGATGGTTGCATTCTTTTAGATTTGCAAATAAGCAACAACATGTAGTTGTTATCTTGGACACACATGGTTATCTCTTATGTGGCTGAGTAACTGTCCTCATTATATATACCTGCTAACAGGGTGGAAAGGAGTAACAACAAACAGAGAAAGGGGTAGCGAGTTGGTGATTGGAATACTAGACAAACAGAGGAAAGCGTGGAGAGCAGAGAAAGGAATTGCAGGCAGAGTGAAGAATGTTGTAATGGCTCAATGGCCCTTCTCATTATACAGTGTATATATAGATGTACAGATCTAAGTATGGAAGCCCTTAATTAGGGAACTTGACAAATATAGAATATGTTATACATGGTAGGTCAACCCTTCTCTCTAATACTCCCTCGCAAACTCGAAAGTGGTAAAGCGATGAGGTTGGAACTAAGTTTGGAGAAGCGCGGTGACGATAACCCCTTGGTGAAGATATCCGCGAGTTGATCCTTAAAGCAGACAAACTGAATCCGCTGAGTGCCAACGGTGACACCTTCGCGGAGGAAATGATAATCAAGCTCAATGTGTTTAGTCCGAGCATGAAACACAGGATTAGCAGCCATATACGTGGCACTGAGATTATCGCAAAAAATGATAGTTGGAGAAGAGAGAGGAAAACCAAGCTCTCGAAAAAGATGTTGAATCCAGACAATATCCGCACAAGTATAGGTAAGGGCCCTATATTCAGCTTCAGCACTGGACCGAGAGACTGTGGGTTGCTTCTTGGCAGACCAAGAAATTAAATTGGGACCCAAGAAGATACAGTAACTGGTAGTAGAGCGTCGACTATTAGGACAACCAGCCCAATCAGCATCAGAGTACGCAGTCAGGCGGAAAGGTTGTGTCGCACGCTTGAGATGTAGCCCACGTCCCAAAGAACCTTTGAGATAACAGAGAATGCGCTTGACAACATCAAAATGAGACGTACGGGGCTGGCTCATGAACTGAGAGACAATATGCACTGCATAGGCAACATTGGGCCTGGTGAGTGTGAGATAGAGAAGAGCACCAACAAGCTGATGATACGGAGAGGGGTCTGTCAGTAGATCACCGGTGGTAGAAGATAACTAAGTCTTGGCAGCAACAGGCGTGGAGCAAGGCTTACAGTCAAGCATTTGGCTGCGACGGAGAAGATCGAGGGTATATTTGGTTTGAGACAAATGTAACCCATTAGAATGCTTAGTCACCTCAAAGCCCAAGAAGTAATGCAGAGCGCCAAGATCTTTGATTTCAAATTCAATACCCAGGCAACGAGTGAAAGACTGAAGAAGCGACGAAGAATTGCCAGTCAATACGATGTCATCAACATAAAGAAGAAGAACCATAACACCTTTGTCATGTCGATATGTGAACATAGAGCTATCAGCTTTACTTTGAACAAAATCATGAGAGAGAATGAAGGAGTTGAACCGTTGAAACCACGCTCTAGGTGCTTGTTGCAAAATAGCTTTGTGTAATTTGCAGACATGATGAGGACGATTAGAATCGACGAAGCCAGGCGGTTGAGTCATATAAACTTCTTTTGTAAGATGCCCATGAAGAAAGGCATTCTTGACATCCAGCTGGCGAATGGGCCAATCAGAAGTAACAGCAAAACTGAGAACAATGCGAATAGTAGTAGGCTTGACAACAGGACTGAATGTGTCATCATAATCGATACCAGCCTGCTAATGAAAGCCCTTAGCAGCAAGTTGGGCTTTGTAACACTCAATGCTACCATCATAACATCTTTTGATCTTGAAGACCCACTTACAACCAACATGGTTGAAATTTGACGGCGGCGGAACAAGAGACCAAGTTCGTTGCCAAAGAAGAGCATTGAATTCATCATTCATTGCTTGACGCCAGTCCGCAGAACGAGCAGCTTGAGTATAGCTAGTGGGCTCAAAGTCTGAGGAAGTAGGGACCATAGAAGCAAGTGCCTGAGGTAGTGGATGCCGTGTAGAAAAATTGGCCCGCTGTTTGGGCTTGGAGATGCCAGCTTTTGCGCAAGTCATCATAGGATGATCATTAGCCGGCAGTGGTGGAGCAGTAGCTGGAGATGAGATGACAGCAGACGGCGTGGCTGGTCCTAGGAGTGAAGGCGGTGACACGACAGGCGGTGAAGTAGGTGGCACCAGAGGAGAAGTCGATGCTACTATAGGAGAGGCAGGAAGGATTGCCATGTCCTGTGAGATGTAGCTAACAAGAAGGAAGACCATATCAGAAGAGGGAGAATCTATATGTCGTACGATAGCCGTGGCGTAGGGAAAGATTGTTTCATTGAATAACACATGTCTGGAGATGTAGACTCTGCCTGTAGAAGAGTGCAGACACCTGTAGCCCTTGTGATGATCACTGTAACCAAGAAATACACACTCAACCGATCGAGGTTGGAGTTTGTTAGTAGTATGATCACCCAAGCAAGGGTAACAGGCACATCTAAAAGTGTGCAGGGTCAGATAATCGGGGCTGGTGCCATAAAGCCTCCGGTAGGGGGAGGACCATTGAAGAAGGGGTGTGGGCAGTCGATTGACTAGATAGACAGCAGTTAACAGCGCCTCAACCCAGAGATGATGAGGGAGATGAGAGGCAAGGAGGAGAGTGCGACCCATTTCGGAGAGGTGACGGTGTTTGCATTCAGCAAGACTGTTTTGTTGTGGAGTGTGTGGACATGACAAACGTTGAATGATCCCTTTTTGAGCACAGAGGTTGTGAAAGGAATGATTATCATACTCCTTGCCACCATCACTTTGAAAAAATTTAATTGAAGTAGAAAAGTGATTTTCAACAAACATAAGAAAATGATGAAAATGAGTATAAACTTCAGATTTATGGCGCATTGGAAAAATCCAAGAGTAACCGTGTAATCATCTGTGAATAAAACATAATAGCGAAAACCAGAAACCGATATAACGGGAGACATCCAAACATCCGAATGAATTAAATAAAAAAGTGTAGGAGTACAATGGGTACTAATTGAAAAAGGGAGTCTCGTAGACTTGCCCAAAGCACAATCACTACAAAAAGGGGAATGAGAAAACTTAAAAGAAGAGCCTAAACATTTATTGGTGGCTAAAACTTGAAGCACTTTATTAGAGGGATGTCCAAGACGCTGGTGCCAGACTGACAAAGAAGAGCAGGATGTAGCTAAAGCATGAGTGGTACGAGGAGTGGGCTTGATGGGGTAAAGGCTGGCTTCACATTGGCCCTGAAACAAAGGAGCACCAGTACGTAAGTCACGAATAACAAAACCCGAAGGGAATAAAGTAAAACTAACAAAGTTATCTTTTTCCGATCTGTGACTGCTAAACAGATCAAGACTCCTTGGTTAAAGGGTTGATCTGATTGAGGACGGTGTAACAGTAGATCTCGCTGGGTTGTTTGATCAGCCACTCTAAAGGATAATCCCAAAGACAGTAGACAATGATCAAATAATGAGAGAGAACAGTTTTGTGAAACTGTTCTACAGATCTAAGTTGAGGTTTTACTTTTCAGTCGGTTTTGGGCATTATTATCCTTTGAATCTCTCTTGTAAAATTGTACTCTTTTCTCTTCTCTTAAAAATATTTACACGCTCCTTGGATGTAGGCCAAGTGGGCCGAACCACGTAAATCGTTGGTGTTCTTGTGTTTGTTTTATTCCACTAATTATTTGGTGTGGATTATTTGCACTAATAATCCTAACAAGTCAAACCTTGTGTAGGGATTTTTGGGAAGCCAAAGAGGGATTATATAAGTGCAAAAACAAAATATATGAAATTGAAACGTTGTATTTAAAATATATATATATATATATATATATTATATATATATATATATATATTATATATATATATATATATATATATATATATATATATATATTTAGAAATAACCGAAATATGAAAATCAAATTCTAATTTTAACAAATATGAATTTAAATTAGTGGCATTCCAAATGTAAGAATCAAATCTAAAAGTTAGAGTATCATCATCTAAATCTAAAATCTAACAAATAAATCCAAATTAAAGCAATGGTATGGATCTAGAATTTGTAAATAATCTCCAACCAGTTTAAGAGAACAAAATTAAAATGCAATTAAATCAATCTCAACCTAGTTCAAAAGAATTTGAGAGAATAAGAAAAGAATAAAAAATTTAATAAAAACAATGAAATACTCACATAATGTACAATGGAATTGAGACAAGTATTTATGGAGGCATTTTATCCCATTTAGTGATAAAATCACGGCCTACACTATGAAATCTTCAAGAATGATCAAATACATATTCAAATTTACCCTTTATAAACTCCAATTAAAAATATTATGGCTTCCATTAAATAAGAAATTCTCAATTCAACTCTTAGGCTTGGGCAAAAATTTACACTTGCCTTTCCAAATCTAAAAGAAGTTGTTCTTAAAAAGAACCTTAGAGTAGGAAGATCAAGTTCCACCGATCCTAAAAGGGGTTCTGTTTTTCCTTGAAAATTCTCAAAATAATTTCTAACATAACATTTATAAGAGAAATTAAAATAGATATTCAAACTATCATTACACGATTTTCCATAATTGGAAAACCATATATCTAAAATAAGCTACCATCATTTTTATTCAAATAAATCGGAATATTGAATTGCAATGCTTTTGGAGTTTTGCATCAAAGACAAAAAACACAAGAACTTACAAATTAAATTTGAAATTTTCTTTCTTCTTTAGTCTCTTCAGCTTTTAATCTTTAGTGCCCTATTCAATCCTTGCTCAAATTCGAATTTCAATGTAGTCCATAGGCTCTATTTATAGACTCAGGCTTGGAATGGAAGGTTGGGATTAAATCTGGGTTAAGTTGTGAATTAATGGCTTGGATTGGATCTTCTTCAGAAGTGGATGGAGGAGGTTTTAAGTTGAAAAGGCTAAGGTTAAAAGGCATTAACGAATTTTGGGGTGTCTTGGCTTGGAGGCGAAGCAAAGAATGAGAAAAGATAGGAATTTGGAGAAACAAATTGGGATTTAGTGCAAATCCCATTTTTCTACACATGTACCATCTTGCAACTCCATTTTGACCTAGTAACGCTCCGAATCTTGAAATTTTGTAAAGTACAAAGTATCCCTTGAAGTCTTATTTCCAACACAAAAAGAATGAACGCAATCGAATATTAGAGTGGAAAGTTATGGTCAAAATACCAAAGCTGTGTCAAAACTTGTCTTCCAAATCCCATTTTTGTCTCCATTTCTTACTTCACACGAATTTGGATTGCTTGGAATTGGGTGATGAGGTGTAGGTGATGTGGAATGAACCTAGATGGGATTTTGGCTTTATTATTAATCCTAGGTTTTTAAATGAATGGATGCATACGATTACTTTGAGTTAAGATCTAATGGCTCTAAGGTTATTTGGATGGAATAAAATATAGCAATGATGAGGTACCTAATGGAGGGTTATGATTTAAAGGTTGAGACGGATAGATGGTATGATGAATGACCTAGATTAAATGCAAAGTAATTTATGAGATGGATTAGCATGGAGGCTCTAGGGTTTTACCTAATATGCATGTACGAGATAGATGGTTGTGATGACATGCCCTAAGATCTAATGATTGGCGAATGGGTAACTAAAATTAGTTATGAAATTGATGAGATGATTTATGAATGAATGAGATTCTAAGGTCAACCTATATGATAGGTGGATTTGATGGACAAGATCTAAGATAATGCATGTATGAATTGGATATGGTAGGTGGATCTAGGGTTTCCTATGATTAATGAGATGAGATGGATGGTCTGGATTAATGGATGAAAATGAGTGGTTAAGATTGTATGGAGAGGAGATTGGGTGGTGTAGATTGATAAGGAAATGGACAAGGCTTGGGCGTGTGAATGGGCTATGGACTTGGGTTTTGGACCTATAAATGAACACATGGGCCTCCATTAGATCTTGAACTTGAGTTTAACGACTTAGGCCTTTGTTGAGGCTTGACCTGCTGGACTTGACTTCAACTTGGACACTGGCCTGGATCACTTTGCAGAGTACAAATGGATCACCTAGCCTGGCCCAATGGATTGCCATTCTAGCACATGGACTTGCAGTCTTCAGACTTCATTATTCAAACTTCAGCGTGCTCTCTTCTGGAATTCAATAATTAATCCACCATTATTTTAAAAATTATTGGACTAATCCGGATTCTCATCACTGGAGCTAGATCTGCCAATTTACTACTGAACTCCTAAAATGGTGAAATAATCATAAAAAATCCACTTCTTTCAATTGAAGCTCAAAACTTGCAATTGTTCCCAGTTTTAGGTTGATTTCCTGATTTCTCCATTTTTCTGTGCAAAACTGACAATAACATTAAATGCATCTAATATATACAAAAACAAGGGCTAACTGGTCCAATAATTAAGGGTAAAATGGTCATTTTATTGTGTTCATCAATAAGAGCGCATAGTCGCGAATGCACCCTAACTAATTTGGGATTTCCTAAAATTGAAATTTAGATAAGAGGAAATTCCTAACTCATTCATGTGCCCAAGGGTGACACAAATTTCGGGATTGTAAATTCTAAAAATATTTTTCCATAATTCTAGGGAAAAAACGTGTAGGCATAGAAGTCTTTGGGTTTTACAAATTTATAAAATTCTATTTTATTTAATCAAAGATTTAACACTCCAATTTTCGAAAATTACTACAAATAAGAAATCCCAAAAATGTGTAAGTGATTTTAGGAATATATTCGAGCTTACTCCAAAGGATTTGGGTTTTTAAGAAAAAAAATATTATAAAACATGGGAAAAGTAGTCTTTTCATAAATCAATTTTCAAATCCAAAAATTTGTTTTTCAAGAAATTCGCCCCAGGTAAATAGAATTTAAAATATAATTTCCAATATTGAAAAAGAGTGTCTTTTCCAAAATAGTCAATTTGAAAAATAATATTTTGATTAGCTTCTAAAATTTTAAATCTCATTTTTCTCTCCAATTTGTAATTAAAAATAATAGAATATAAAAACTGTGTCTTCTACTTGAGGAGGAGGTGTTTGAAGTGGAGAAACTAGAATATTCTATGTCTTATGTGTTTTCATACAATTTCATACAAGTACAAGTTAACACACATGCACGATTAAAAAAACCCGCTAAACTAGACCGGGTCATCACACCGTGGCTATAGTGTCTGAGTGCGTGTTCCGGTTGATGAAGGAGATTAGACCATGTGCTTGTGGCCCATAGAGCAATGATATGTGCATTCCAGTTGATCTAGGAGATCAATCCGAGTTTCCATGGATGTAGCAATTGAGTACGTGTTTCGATTGATCGGGGAGATCAGACCGAGTTCATGTAGTTGTAGTACGTTTTGTCAAGGAATAGGGTGAGAACCTCTTTGTCAGACATCAGCGGGTTGTCAAGTGTGAATTGATAAGTGCATAAATGTTACATATTTGATACCCAAAATTACAATTGTTAGTATTTTATTTTCTTTTATTTTATCTATTTAAGTGTATTTTGTGTGTTGTCAGGTTGGCTTCTTAACAATGGAAAAAAAGGCCCAAAGGCATCAAAAAGTCTCAATTTGAAGTTGAAGTAGCTTGTCTGTCCCAAGCAACAGAACTGTCTGAATCTAAATTTGTGTGAATACATAGAACAGCAAATACATAGAATGCTAGAGGAAGAATCAAAACAGCACCAACAGATCTGTATAATAAAATTTGCCCATAAGAGTTCTAAGAAAAGAGCTGGCTTGAAAAATTCAGACAGATGAGAACCCTTGCAATGGACTGAGATAAAATGAAAAGAAGACAGCATCAAGCATTGGTTAAGCGTGGATGGAAGTATCGGTGGAAGATTGAAATATCTATCCTAAGCCAGCAAAATTAAAGAATAGATATCTGCTCATTCACAGGCATCGTCCCAAGCAGCAGAGAATAAAAAAAGAATAGAATCATAAGGAATGTAAATAGAAGATTAGAAGAGGATAGTGGGTTACTGTGACCGAATTTAGAGAAAGATTATGAAGAAAGTATCGTGGCTGCCTTTTTTGCATGCAGCCAACAACAAGAAAAGAAAAGAAAAAAAGGCAGCTCATCCAACTACCGAGCATCTAAGCAAGGAAGGTCCAGGGACGGCTGGTTGAATATAGAAGGGGAAGATTCATTCAAATACAATAGATTGAAAGAAGATAGAAGAGAGGATCGGCAAGAGATAAGAGAGAAAATAGAGAGAAGAGAAGAATGGAAGGACGGTGCAGCTGCGAGAAGGAGAATAGAGAAAGAAGGAGGCTGCCGTTTATTTCATACGGATACAGTGGCTGAAATTGGAGTGGGTCACATGCCTTCCTAATTTTATCTCTCTTAAAATCTGTAAATTGGAGGCCTTTCCTACAGCACAAGAACTTGAATTGGACAACCAGAAGGCTCGACTGAGTGCAGAGACGGAAGGCTCGGAAACTCCGATGATGGCTCGGGTTTTATTTTTCTATCTCTTTTATTTTAATTCTCTCATAATGTCCGGCTAATTTCTTTGTACTACGGTTGAGGATGAAACCCCAATAATGAAATAGTGTTCTTTTATTTGTTTATTTAATTTCTGAATATGTGTGTTCAATTATTTATGATTTGTGCTTCATTAGATTAATTAGATGTTAATTATTTTCATCACTAATATCATGTATTTGTGATATTTAATATTAATGTTTGATTCATCATTGCTTGGCGCTTAAATTAATTTAAAAGTAAAACCCTTTGATTCATTGTTTTCTTTTATTTTAAATTAAATACATTGGATGCTTAGATTAATCCCTTTGATCCATTGTCTTTTGAGTTAAGATTGGATACATTGAATACTTAGAACTTGCATTTTTAAGCAATGGAAAATCAATCTTTGAACACCATATTAATGAACTTAAATGTTTAAATCTTTAAAACTTGGGAATTAATAAATAAATAATTAGAAGATTACGGATTTAATGGTGGTGGAATCCGATGCCACAATAATTTCTCTCACTTGATTTAATCTCTGCTTTTAGTTGTTTTAATTAATTTTGTAATTTCAATTCAATCATTGTCATGAAAAATTGGTAACTAGGTTAAGGTTAAAATATTAGGTTTTTTAATTTGTTTTCCCGTTCATTCTAAATCAAGTCCTTGTGGGTTCGACCTCGCACTTACATATCTCTATACTCTAATTCGATTCGTACGCTTTCGAGTAATTATATATTGAAAATTTGCACAACAAGTTTTTGGCGCCGTTGCCGGAGACTTGGGTTTGAAACGGAAAAATAAAATTAAAAATTCTATTAGTTTAATTTTTCCACTAGTTGTAGATTTAGGAATTTTGCATCTAGATCGAGGTTTCATGCATATTTTTATGTGATTTAGTGTCTTCACCTAGGTTTTGTTTGTTGATTTTTACAGGATTTTGAATTTCACGTTGAAAAAAAAATTTGCGAAAGCAACTACAAGCCAAGGTAAGTGTCTAAACCACTTCTTTAAATTTTCAATTTTTCATGCATTCATATAGATTTTATTAAGTTGTTTTACATTTATTTTACCAAAAAAAAAAAAAATTTGCATATTTAATTTGTTCATGCATTTAGGTTGCTAGTTCATGCATTAGATTAAATTGTTTGCTTATTATCTTCATATTTGCTTGAATCTTGCGTTAGTAATTTAGGCTTGCATTCACATAATAGAAAAATTAAAAAAGATTAGTAAAATTGGTTCATGCATTACCCAATTAAAACAATCTAGAACCATTGTTTAGGGTTGTTCATGCTTATGAGGACCATCTTTGATTCAGTTATTGTTACTTCACCGGTGAATAGTTTTTCTTCGAGGACGGTGTTTAGGCTAGTTTTGTCACCAAGGTGTAAATAGCCGAAAGGATAAGCGGAAGCTTAAGCCGATTACCATTGTGCTCCTCCATTTACCTGGAAACTTACCTGCCCGTGCTTGTAGTTAAACTCTCCTCGGAGGCTTAAATTTTCTGGAAAGGAGATTAGGAGCAGTCTAGATTCTAGGATCCCTGTGTCAGTTTAGTTTTAGGTCATATTCTGTGTGGATTTGATTGAGCGTGAATGATTGTTTCTGTGTATGAATTATTAGTATGGTGACTCTAACAATCGCTTGGTTCGAGGTACATTTTCCATCAATTTACCAATCGTCGTGTTCGAGGCTCAGTCAGGCTCAGTCATAGAAATAGACAGTCCATCGTCATCACCACCACCATCACCCAAAATGGCCGGAGAACAGGAGAAAACTCTTCAAGGTTATTTTTCATCGGTCGTAGTCAACACACCCTCTAGCATAGTCATCCCAGCCACCAATGCCACCTATGAGCTAAAACCAGGCCTTTTACATCTCCTCCCCGCTTTCCAAGGCCTTGATCGTGAGGATCCTTACTTACACGTTAAGGAATTTTTAGAGATTTGCGCCACTATAAACCTTTAAAATGTCATTGATGAATCTATTAAACTTCGCATCTTTCCTTTTTCTCTCAAAGAAAAAGCGAAATCATGGCTAAACTCGTTTCCCTTAAATTCCATCAACACGTGGGATCAGTTGGTAAATAAATTCTTGAATACAATTTTCCCAATATCTAAAACGAACGCCGTCAAGATAGAAATTTCAAATTTTATTCAGAAAGAGGGTGAACAATTCTCGAAGTCATGGGAAAGATTCAAGGATCTATTGAGTAAATGTCCCCATCATGGTTTTGAAACTTGAAGACTCATTCAATTTTTCTATGATGACTTAACCACATCAAGCCGTACTTTGGTCAAGTCTATGAAAAGTGGGGCAGTTTTGGAACAAAGTCAAGTTGAAGGATGGAATTTCTTGGAAAATTTGGCAGAGAATTCTCAGCGATGGGACTTTTACAAAAATGAGAGTTCAGGACAAACCTCCAAAAGAGTAGGTTTGTTCGAAGTCAATAATGATTTTGAGGTTAAGGTCGCAATTGCAAATATGACTAAAAAAGTAAAGGCCTTAGCAATGACTCAGAGGGTGAGTCCGTCAATTGGCATGCGGTCTGAGGTGTGTGACTTGTGTGCTAACCCAAGACACAGAACACAAACTTGTCCCTCCCTAAACACAAATCTGGAGTGCCTAGCCGAAGAGGTTAACGCACTAAATAATTTTGTGAAACAACAGGGGAGTCCATTCTCTGCTACTTATAACCCCAATTGGCGGATTCACCCCAATTTCTTGTGGAGTAAGAACCAGCCCATGAATCAAGGATCTCATCCGTTTCAAGTACCTGGTCAGCCATTTCACTCACCTGGTCAGCGATTCCATCCACCCCAAAACCAACCATTTCATCCACCCCAGAGTCAGTCCTCTCGACCTGGTTCACAGCATCATAAACCATCTCTGGAGGATACACTGCAACAATTCATGCAGTATACTCAACAAGCCTTGCAGTCAAATTCTCAAGCTATACTGAAGCTTGAAACACAGATAGGGCAACTTCCAAGTGCTATCAAAGAGACGGAAAATGGCAAATTCCCTAGTCAACCCATTCCCAATCCTAAGCAGTTCGAAGTGGGGCCTTCAACTACTTCCAACGTGCATCATGGAGATGTTAAATCTATCATCACTCTTAGGTCAGGGAAAACAGTTGATATTCAGGTTAGGGTGCCAGAAAATAGACAGCAGGATGACCAAATCTATGATCAATCCGAGCCATCAAAGGGCACTGATTGCCCACCTGCGAAGAAACACAAAGAGTCAGTCACGCCTGATTTTGTCCCAAAGGCTCCTTACCCGCAGAGATTTATTCCAATTAAGAAAGGCACACCACATAGCGACGTGTTAGAGGTGTTCAAGCAAGTCCGCATAAACATTCCTCTCCTCGACGCTATTAAACAAATACTTTCTTATGCAAAATTCTTGAAAGATCTCTATATGATAAAGAGGAAGACGAATGTTCCAAAGAAAACATTTTTGGCTGAAAATGTGAGAGCCATTATTCAACAGAAAACTCCTATCAAGTATAAAGACCCTGGGTGCCCCACAATTTCTTGTGTCATTAGTGATCATTCGATCTATCGGGCCTTACTTGATTTAGGAGCGAGCGTTAATTTGTTGTCTTACTCTGTGTACAAGCAATTGGGGCTAGAAGAATTGAAACCCACACCTGTTACACTTCAATTGGCCGATAGGTCAGCCAAAATTCCAAGAGGTGTAATAGAAGATGTTCTAATCAAGGTTGACAAGTTTTATTTTCCAGTGGACTTTATAGTCCTTGATACACAACCTGTGATGAATACCAGTGGGCAAATTCTAGTAATTTTGGGTCGACCCTTTTTGGCCACCTCCAATGAAATCATCAATTGCAGGAATGGAGTGCTCAAACTCTCTTTTGGTAACATGACTCTAGAACTCAACGTGTTTAATTGTGGCTACCGACCTCCAGACACGGATAACTTATGTGAGGTAAACATGATTGAGAGTACCGTTCATGAGTCCTTTATGAACTTTACATGCGATGACCCATTTGAGGAATGCTTATCAAATTTTGGCACTAATTTTAATGAAAAAGGGGTCAAAGAAGTGAATGCTCTGCTGGAAATCACCCTATTTTTGGAGACCAGTAAATGGAAGGAAAATTTCTTACCATCAGTGTTGAAAAGCCACCTGTATTGGACCAGGGTTGATTAGTGTTAGTTGAGTCTGAGTCAGTCTGTCGGTGTGTCCGTGTATCTGTAGATTTTAATTTTGTTGAGT
Organism: Chimonanthus praecox; assembly: GCA_022113865.1. Classification (NCBI taxonomy): domain Eukaryota; kingdom Viridiplantae; phylum Streptophyta; class Magnoliopsida; order Laurales; family Calycanthaceae; genus Chimonanthus; species Chimonanthus praecox. The sequence goes on along the minus strand of CM039092.1, from coordinate 49,535,316 downwards.
CAGTCTAGTCTAAGATTTTTGAATTCGTTTGAGTCTGTCTGTCTTGTGTGAGAGTCAGTATAGAGTCTTTGTTTGTTTGTGTTTTTGTTCTCTATTTGTTTTTACATGTTTTAAATAAAGAGAGCCCTCTCAGGTATTTCTCAACTCAAGTTGTTCTATTCTGATATTTTCTTCTAATTTGCTCATGTGCAAGTAAATTAGGGAACATTGAGGACAATATCCAATTTAAGTTTTACGGTATTGAGGGGTTATACTATGTCAATTTTGTGTGTTTTTTAGTCCTTTGAGTCCATTAAAAAAAATTCAGTCTTATGTTTGTCTTTGAAAAAAATTGAAAAACTTAAAAAAAAAAAAAAAAATTGATTTCAGCATTAATATGTGGATGAATATTTTTATATCATGTTTTTCCAATTAAAATTTTATGAAATTTATACTTGGAAAATCTTTGCACACTCATTAATTTAGCTGGAAAAAGAAAAGTATTCATGAGTTAAGTAATCACTGGACGAATACCAGTGGAGACTTGTAATCCAGTGAGTTTTTGAGCCATTCGATTTTTCTGAGGGTTATAAGTAAATTCTTACTTTCTTTAAATTGCGCAATATTTGTTGTTAGATCTCATTATTCTTTGTTTTGGTCAAACACTGAGAGCGACATTAATTCTGGATTATTACACCTGAATTTTTCTGAATTTATTTGAAATAATTAAATATTCATATGAACCTTAGGAAGTGATATAAGCCATTATTTTGGATCATTTGAGTCTTTCAAGCCTACCTATTTTGGTCATATTATCATGTTAGTTCCCACTTTTGAGCCTTGAATGTAAATTTAGCATATTTTTAGTGATTAACCATATTATCCATACCCAACTTGGATTGTGGAGTTTGAGCCTACATTGAAAAATTTGTGACCTATTTTAGGGCCCGAAAAAGGTTAGAAATGATTGTTATTGGGATGGTACTCTATGAAAAATATGGCACTTGAAAAAAAAAGGTCAAAGAAAAGAAAAAAAATAGATAGGGAACATCTGTACATAAAAAGAAGGATGTGAAAAAAAAAAAAAAAAGCAAAAAAAAAATGTGTTATGAAAGTGATAAAAGAAAAAATAGAGGAAAAAGTATCCCATTTTTAATTTTGAAGACCTCTACCTTTTATATTCAAAGTATTTAATTTTACAGCCTTTTTATCCTTCTTTGATATGACCCGTTCCTAAGCCACGTTTCATCCTATTAAAAAGTCATAATTGATCTTAAGTGTAATATGATATTTAAAGTAGAGAATAAATGAGAAAGAACAATGGTGTTTAATTCAACGTTCTTAGGAAAATGACATCCTTTCATGAGATCTACATTTTCTTTGATATTAGCCGCTCTTTGATAATAAATATGTGAGATATTTGCATTTGAAAAATTATTCCGCCCACATATACTTTTGAGAGAAATTTAACCCAATCTCTGAGCGAAAGTCTTTTTGAGAGATATATCTGGTGAGATTTGGAGTCAAAGAGCATTTTCAGCCTTGTGCGTATTTTGAAAAAGAAAGCTATGTTAATATTTGTCTATCACACACTACACTCCGGGTATAAGTTTTGTAAAATAATTTTAGAGTTGTATGATGTTTAAATTTTAATTTGGATATTTTTGCTGAAATTTGATGTTTGTGGGTATCATCACTGGAAGCCCTCATGAGATTATAACTCGTCCACTAGTGGTGAGTTAGGGGTTTAAAGGCTTGTTGCATAAGCTAAATATAATCGAGAGTGCCAGCGAAAGTGGTGTAGTTTAGAGTTTTTATTTTTGTTTTGCTCGAGGACTAGCAAAATGTAAGTTTGGAGGTATTTGATAAGTGCATAAATGTTACATATTTGATACCCAAAATTACAATTGTTAGTATTTTATTTTCTTTTATTTTATCTATTTAAGGGTATTTTGTGTGTTGTCAGGTTGGCTTCTTAACAATGGGAAAAAAGGCCCAAAGGCATCAAAAAGTCTCAATTTGAAGTTGAAGTAGCTTGTCTGTCCCAAGCAACAGAACTATCTCAAATTAAATTTGTGTGAATACATAGAACAACAAATACATAGAATGTTAGAGGAAGAATCAAAACAACCAGCAGATCTGTCTAAGAAAATTTGCCCATAAGAGTTCTAAGAAGAGAATTGGCTTGAAAAATTCAGACAGATGAGAACCCTTGCAATGGATTGAGATAAAATAAAAAGAAAGATAGCATCAAGCATTGGTTAAGCGTGGAAAATTAGAGAAAAGATATCTGCTCATTCACAGGCATCGTCCCAAGCAGCAGAGAATAAAAAAAAGAATAGAATTAGAAAGAATGTAAATAGAAGATCAGAAGACAACAGTGTGTTGCTGTTACCGAATTTAGAGCAAGAATATGAAGAAAGTATCATGGCTGCCTTTTTTGCATGCTGCAACAACAAGAAAAGAAAAGAAAAAAAGGCAGCTCATCCAATTGTAACACCTCGGATTTTCATCACTTATATATATATATATATATATATATATATATATATATATATATATATATATATATATATCGGAATGGTTCATTTAAGTTGTGATTTAATGGAATTTAAGATTAAAATGGGTAATGAGTTGGGTCAATTACCCAATTAAGACCCAATGGATCATGGGTAAGTCTAATTTTAAAGTAATTGGGTAAATGCAAAGAAATTGGTCAATTATCCAATTGGGACCCAATGGGTCATAGATGAGCTGATTTTAAAGTAAATGGGTAAGATTAAATTAATTGGGTCAGCTACCCAATTAAGATCCAATACATTAAATCCACCTCATCAAGTGAGGTGCCAAGTGGGTGAGGTGGCATTGCCATGTGGCATGCATGAAAGCCAACTAGGCAAGGTGCCACATCATCAAAAAATATGGCTAAGATAGAACCCACGTGCCATGTTGCATGGTAGGCTAAGTCTTGGTTGACATGGTCAACCATGAATGAGTACAAGATAAATTACTTGAGTTGAGTTGGGAAGATGGAAGGTTTCCATCTCAATGGCTAAGAAATCAATGCACACGTTGGAAGACAAAGAGTTGTCTTGGCTTAAGCCAAGGGTCTCCTTGGTTAAGCCAAGAGACACATTGGTTAGACAAAACTTCAATGAGGGAGAGTGAAAGGACTTAGGCTAGTATACAAAGGGACAAAACCCAAGGGACACACCAAACTCTTGGCCGACTCTTCTTCATTTCACAAGGATTCTTCTCTATCTCTTCCACCTACACCTCTGGACTTAGAGAATTTGAGAAGAGCAAAGGAGGAAGAAGGATTGAGGGAGGAAAGACAGAGCAAAAGAAAGAAGGAGATGGGGAAAGAAGTTATGTATAAGTTTAACAATAAGGAATTAAGACTAAGGGAAACTATAGATTTGGCCATGGTGTAGCTAAACCTATGGGTTCCATATTTGGTTAAAAGGTTTGGCCAAACTGTTATAAGGCTATAGAGCTAGAAATCCATTCAAGGATTGGTAATGGGATTGAAACAAACAATCAAAGGAGTGGATCCAAAACCATGTTGTAATGGTACAAATGTTGGAATGATTATGAAAAGATCTTAGCCTTGGCTAGTGGGTGTAGTAAGTACACCAAGACTTATATGAATGATGATAGATATGTTTAAAAATGATAAGGAATTGATTTCATGAAGAAGGGATTTACAAAATATATAAACAAAGAAGACTAACAAATAATCAGTCGACTGAATCTGGGATTCAGCCGACTGAACTAATGTTGGCCGAAACAGAAAAGAGTTTCTAGGAGTTTCAGTCGACTGAATCACAAGATTCACTCGACTGAGCATAGACTGGATTAAAATATATAGGATTTATTGGTGGTTCGGCCGACTGAATCTAGGATTCAGTCAAGTGAACATAGACGTATCAAATAAGAAAGAGATCTGGTGAGTTTCAGCCAACTGAATCTATGATTCAGTCGACTAAAGGTATGTTTATCGAACACGTAAAAGGGTTGGTTTATAATTCAGCCAACTGAATGTGAACTGGCCGAAGACACAAATAATTTGATCCAAAGTCAGCCGACTGAAAGGACATTGACCGAGAACACAGAAGGGTTTGACCTAAAGTCAGCCGACTGAATCCATGACTCAGTCGACTGAAAGGTTACGAGTCAAGTATAAATAGTACTGAGTTGGGTTTCAGTCGACTGAATATTTATTCAGCCGACTGAACATCTATGGGTAAGGCAGAGAATAGTTATTGGGCCGGATTCAGTTCACTAAAATGAAAAGTTTAAATTCTAAATAGTTTTCGAGATGTTTCATTCTATCTGGAAGGATGTAAGGGATGATTAAAATTAAATGGATAATCAAATTGATTTATATATGCCATTGAATTTAATAAGGAAAGGAGATTTGCAAAGGGTTTGCGATTCGTTTCAACGTGATCATTGAACATTATCATCACAAAACAGCAAGGACAGTAAATTGAACGTTAGTAGGATTCCTACCTTAGTAAGACACTGTGGATTATATATATGTTACTGGTTTTTATTTCCAAACATGATGATTTACTTTTCGTTAATCAAATAGTATAAGTTTTATGAACTGATTTTCAATGATAACATGTGATTTGAGATGACATGGCATATTTGCATACATTATCTCATGATGACATGGGAGGGAATACATGGGACAGCAAGCCAATTTATGAGCTGTCCAGACATGACTTGGGGCTTGAGCCTAGCTTGTATGAAGCTAAGTGAACTATTGATATTTTTGTTGAGTATGACTCGTATTCCGCAAGATGAGTATCTTAGCATCGTGATTGTCTCTGCAATTAAGGAGTCTTGCTGGCAACACACAGTGCTAACTTAGAAAGGTATCTTATAGCAAGACTACCCACCGAGAAGTAAGGTGTTGCTTATGTGGGATAGATTTTGTGTAGTCGTGTACAACAAGGACTGCTATTCTTAAGGCTTCTTTCCACTATAAAGACGGGTGTGGAACACACGGCAAGGAGTGGTGTGGAATCCCAGGAAGGCATTGAGAGAGGGACGTCTTTGAGGAAGGACTTTTGGCCGTGGGCCTCTAAGCCGCATGTGAAGAGGGCCATATGTGGCCGCATGCAAGACGGCGTGGAATCTCAATAGTACGCAGATCTAATACTGTTTGGAGGATAACTCGATGGCCGGAGAGGGGCGTAAGCAACAGTGCAATACCGCTGCAGATCTGGGTTGTCAGATCTGTGAGTGGCAGCCAGCAGGAGTGCGGTTGGAGAGACGAAGCCCCTTCGCCAGAGCAGAGGTGGAGATCTGTGTGTGTGGGACACACATCACCGGATACGCTCGCGTTTGAGAAGCATATCAGGAGTTGCTCGTAGGACGCAGGAAGCGTAAAGGGAGGAATACAGAAGTTGGGTTCACTATTCTGGGTATGAGAGAGATTCACATCAACTGAGAGGTGACGTCGATGTGTCTTATACAGGGGTGTACAAGGGGTTCGGGACTTCGAGTTTAGGCTCTTGACTCAAGGGAGTCATTATTATTGTACATGTATATTCTTTCTCATATAGTGAATATTCTGTCGTTCCGTGGACGTAGGCCAGGTGGGCCGAACCACGTTAAAATATTGTATTGTGCTATGTGTTTATTTCCGTTTGATTTTTCCTTTTTATTCCGCTGTAAGCGCTAACAATTTTGGCATTGTCCAGGATTACTAGAAATGGATACAGCGTAGTCTAGGCCAAAGAGCTCCTGAGTAAACAGTCTCAAAACCCTAAGTAGAGGGAGGAGTCCACACTCCATCAGTAATTCCAATTAACATATGTGGGGAGGTATAACAATGACCTAGTGGTGCCATCACAAAACACTGTGGACATCATGATGCATAAGTAAGCATGATGATGTTTTGGATACCATGCATTGTATTTTATTACTTATGAGAAGGTTTACAAACATGATATGATGTTTTCTATCTTGATTTTGTATTGATCCTATGTGTACATAACCCTACTTGGAATTCCTACTGGGCATGTTGACTAACGCCCTACTTCTACCCTATAGATGATGGAACAGGGAATGACAAAAATATGGGACATGAAGAGAGTCAGGCATAGGAGCTTGGACAGTTTTATGTTATATTACTTAGTTTGATTTTGAAAGATGTATTGAGAGGACTGATATTTTGGATTGTAATAACTTAGTAATATTTTGCTATGGTTTGATGATATTTACATTTCAGTTAATTTTATGGTGATTGGCTTCCTTGCTTATTAATGTCATGTATATGAATGATATTTTATTCATAAGTTAATTCCGCAAGTATTCCTAGAGCGTGTGAAATGTTTTAGTGGACTTAATCCACGCACAAGTAAAGGTGACCAGTTAAGGGTCGGGTTTGGAAACTCGGGCTTAACTCGCGTCTTGACGTTCCCGCTCTCTCTCACTCTTTTATAAAAAAAAAAAATTTACTCTGATTTTTGGCTAGTGAAAAAAGGCGGGGTGTTACACCAACTACCGAGCATCTAAGCAGAGAAGGTCCAGGGACGACTGGTTGAAAATAGAATGGGCAGATTCATTCGAATGCAGCAGATTGAAAGAAGATTGAAGAGAGGATCGGCAAGAGATAAGAGAGAAAATAGAAAAAAGAGAAGAATGGAAGGACGGTGCATCTGCGGGAAGGAGAAAAGAGAAAGAAGGAGGCTGCCATTTATTTCATACGGATACAGTGGCTGAAATTGGAGTGGGTCCCATGCCTTCCTAATTTTATCTCTCTTAAAATCTATAAATTGGAGGCCTTTCATACAGCACAAGAACTTGAACTGGACAACTGGAAGGCTCGGCTGAGAGCAGAGACGGAAGGCTCGGGATCTCCGACGATGGCTCGGGTTTTGTTTTTCTATCTCTTTTATTTTAATTCTTTCATAATGTCTGGCTAATTTCTTTGTACCAAGGTTGAGGATGAAACCCCATTAATGAAATATTGTTCTTTTATTTGTTTATTTAATTTCTGAATATGTGTGTTCAATTATTTATGATTTGTGCTTCATTAGATTAATTAGATGTTAATTATTTTCATCACTATTATCATGTATTTGTGATAGTTAATATTAATATTTGATTCATCATTGCTTGGCTCTTAAATTAATTTAAAAGTAAAACCCTTTGATTCATTGTTTTCTTTTATTTTAATTTAAATACATTGGACGCTAAGATTAATCCCTTTGATCCATTGTCTTTTGAGTTAAGTTTGGATACATTGAATACTTAGAATTTGCATTTTTAAGCAAAGGAAAATCAATCTTTGAACACTATATTAATGAACTTAAATGTTTAAATCTTTAAAACTTGGGAATTAATAAATAAATAATTAGAAGATTATAGATTTAATGGTGGTGGAATCTGATGCCTTAGTAATTTCTCTCACTTGATTTAATCTCCATTTTTAGTTGTTTTAATTAATTTTGCAATTTCAATTCAATCATTCTCATGAAAAATTGTTAAATAGGTTAAGGTTAAACTATTAGGCTTTTTAATTTGTTTTCTCATTCATTCTAAATCAAGTCCATGTGGGTTCGACCTCGTACTTGCATATCTCTATACTCCAATTCAATTCGTGCGCTTACAAGTAATTATAAATTTAAAATTTGTATAACATAAATGACGTCATCGATTTGTGCATCTTTGTAGTGCCAAGGACAAGAAACTCCTTGAAGGACGTCGATGAGTGTGCGACACTGTACCTAACATTTTGGTATATTGTGCTGGGTTTTGACATATGATTGGTTGATGTTTGACAATCCATGGTATCGTGTTATATACATGTGAATATGATATGCGTGCGTTTTTTGAGAATAACATGAGATGTTATCCCAAGAGACAGCGTAAGCTTGTCAAAGTCCTAACAGTCTTGGTCAAATTAGACCCTTTATATTTATCTTGAGAAACACTTACTTTGGGATTTGTGACATTTTAAGTATAGGCATTTAAATCCCCGTTTTGTAATTATGAGCTATAATAACTTTGATAGGTTATTTAAACCCCATTTAGGTTTTGGATGGATTGGTTTAATTATGTGAGATTGTGATCTACGTGTTGAGTCACATTGTGATGACCACGTAGGTTAGACGTGATGGATCGCAATGTGTTGTCCACGTGTGATACATGATCGTTGTATGGGAATGTTCATTAGGTTGATCCTATTGAGAGAATGATTTCCTCGATGTCTCACTTTTAGACGAAATTCTGCCAAAATTTTGGTAAGAGTGTTTGATATGCACAGTAAAATACATATTTTACCTTTGATCTTTAGATTAGTTAGTTCTTGAATTTTGTATATATTATATAATTAATGGGATATTTGGATTTGCAGGATAAAATGAAGGAATGCAAAAAAAGAAGTGAACATTGAAGAAAAATGATAGAAAACATATTTAAATGCAAAGTCTGCATCGAGTCGTCTGAATGACCCTTCAAATCTATCATTGGAGCTCACTCTCATCAATTTTGAGCCTTAAAAGTTCAAAAGTCCAAAAAGCCCATGAGTGAAGCTCATTAAAATTTTGCAATTAAAAGGAGATGCAAGTGGCAGATGTAATTTTTGACAAATTCATTCCAAGTGGAGGGTTGCCCTATGACTTGTGCTTTACTGCTTTAGAAAAATCTATTTGTCAAAGACCATTTGATATGGTTGGAATTCCAATAGGACTCAGATCAGCCAACAAGCCAAGGGTAGATTTGTAAGAGAAACAAAGCAGTTAGAAGAGCCAATAGCAGAGGACGGTACAACAGTTTTGTATGCTTTCTATATTAGCAACCCATTGAAGAAGGCACGCTGATTGGGCAATCTGATTCATAAAAAACCAGCAACAAGATGTGTTAAAGGGATGAAATTTAAATAATGAAACAAAATGAGCAGCTAAACATTGCAGCTAGCGCCAAGTGTAGAGCAGGAAATTTCAAGCAGCCAAGAGCAGCACCCAAGTTCTACAGACCCTTCTCTCTCGGGCTGGGTGTTTGTTTCTCCACGTATTTTGGATGTTTTTGACAGACTTCACACTGGAAGCAAACAGAGGAGCCACCACTCGAAACAAGAAGCATCAGCAAGCCATTGATCTGAGAATAGGCAAGCAGAAAACAAAGAAAAAATAGTGCAGTTTTTTTTCGTTGGCAAGAAGTGGGTACTGGTGTTGACTCAATGTGGGTCTCAAATGGTCCTCCATTCAAATTAGAAGAAAAGAAGAAAATAGCAGTTGGCAGCAGCAGCTTGATTCAAGGAAATAGATTGCTCCACCTACATATGTGTCAATCGCATATCTCATTAAGAAACAGGATCTTAGATTTACCAAGTATTGAAGCATTCAGAGACAAGGGTCGATGTCTGCAACCCATTCAAACAGTGGGCGGCTAGTAGAGAATAAAGATGAGAACTGTTTTTATTTGCAAAAGTCATTGCAAGCAGCAGCAGTAGCAAACATTGGGCTGCACCGATGAAGGAAAAATTAGCACAGAAGCACCCAGCAAGAAGAAGGGTCTGATCGCACAACAGAGATAAAGATGGAGATTAAGAGTGGAAATAAAATAGAAGAAAGAAGCCAGCATGGCTTGAACGACAGAAAGAAAAGAAATCAAGTTGCCAGTGTATGAAAATAGCAAAATAGAGAGAAGCGGAAAAAAAAGAAGTTGCCGCCCATGCCAAGGTCAGCTGAAAGGTGGGTCCTACCAGTCCTTGCTAAAATAATCTCTCTGAAACCTCTATAAATTGGAGGCTTCTCTAAAGCAAAAATTCGAACTTGGCTTAGGGAATTTAGAGCATTGAAGAATTTTGGAGTTTTTGGTTAGTGTTTTTGTTTTATTTTATTTTATTCTTTTGTAATTACTTTCTTTTATTTTAATTCATGTCTTATAAGTTAGTTCTATTAATAATAGTATAATTTATTTGTCTTTAATTTCTTCAATTCAATGTTAGTGTGATTAAATTCAGTTATAAATTCAAAAAGTCCACGAATCTTCTTGTTTTCCTTTTATTTAAATCCAAAATTCCAATGCATTATAATTTTTAATTCCAAAATTTTATTAATAATTAAAAGGCAGAAAACACTTAGAATTATGGTTTTCCACTTATTTATTTTTGTATGATGAAAATTTGATTTTATTTAATTCCTTTTATGGATTTATGTGAGAGATTATTCTAAGTTATTCAATGAAGCCAGAAAAATATTTTAGACTGAATAAAACTTGATTTTTTCAATCTAAGGTTCTTCTTAAGAGCAGAAAAACTTTTAGATTCGAAATTACAAGTTGAAATTTTATTTAGCCTAAGGCCGGATTTGAATTTTCTTAATTTAATTGATTTCATAAACTTCATAATAAGGATTTTAATAGATAAAGAATTTGAGTATATGATAAATAATAAATGTCAGCGCCGTATTCTAGGCCTTAATATTATTTTTAAGATATGGAAAATAAAGCATCCATAATTCTTTGATCCAGTTCCATTGTAAATATGTACAAAGATAATTTAGGGGTCCTTAATTTAATTTTTCTTTTTCAAACTCTTGAAAAATTGAAGAACTAGGTTGGTAAATTAATTAATTGCATCTTAATTTATATTTTTTAAGTTAAATTGAGATTGTTTATATTTTTAGATTAAATCCACCATCTTAATTAAAATTAGTTAAAATTGTTAGAATCTATATTTAAGTCTAGAATAGTTCTAAATTAAAATTAAAACTCATAGATTAGATAAATTATTCCATATTCTTGATTTATCTCCATATTTTCTAAATTTCACAATTTATATAATTCGGTGGTATGTTTTTCACGGATATATTTTTCTATGTTCCGATAGGTTCGACCTCACACTCAATCGCTATACTATCTAATGGTTTTTGCGCTTGCTAGTTTTAAATTTAAAATTTGCACAACAAGTTTTTAGCTCCGTTGCAGGGGAACTTAGAAAATCGCCATTGAATTATTTATTTTTAGAAATAATGTTATTTTTAGAAAATTTCTATCTTTGGCAACTCTTTAAAATTAGAAGTTTCTATTTTTTAGAAACCCTAATTTTAGAAGGTTACCTAAATTAGAAGCTTTTTGAAATAACAAAATATGGAGATGATTTAAATTTGGAATCACTGCTAAATGTAGAAATTTTTTATTTTTGGAGACTTCTATTTTTAGAAACTTCCAAAAATAGCTAGTTTTTATTTTTAGCATTTTCTAATCTTAAAATTTTAATCCAATTTAGTTATCTCCTATTTTTACAAAATAGATTTAAATTTGGAAGGTTCCAGTTACATTGTCGAAAAAAAAATCATGGAAGAACTTTGTACTTTAATGGATTATTCTTATACTTGAAAATCTAATCTTGATTAATTTGATGGATATTAATTTAGAAATGTTTATGGTCTTAATTTAATTTAGAGTTCATAATTAGGTTCCAATCATTTAATTTCCTCCACTAGTTATAACATTAGGAAATCCGCATTTAGATTAGGTTTCATACATTTTTTATGAGATCCAAAATATTCACCAAAGTTTGTAGTGTTTTATTTTGCAGGGATTTTAATCTTACGCTCTAAAAATCTCTTGCAGAAAAACACTTTAGGCTAAGGTAAGTGCCTAAATCTCTTTTTCTTTAATTTTTTTAATTTATCATGCATTCATATAGATTTTCATAGGGTGTTTGCATTTTATTTTGCATAAAAAAATAAAAAATTACATATTTAATTTGATCATGCATATTAAGATGTTAGTTTCATACATAAGTCTAGTTGTTTGATTATTGATTGCATATTTACTTTAAGTATTGCATTGTTAGAATAGGTTGCATAACAAAAACAAATGTAATAGTTGTTCTGATTGTGCGTCTGCCTCGAGTCTTGTGTCTGTCAATGTTTGTCAGTGTATCTGTCGATTTTGAGTCTATTGAGTCTGTTTGTGATTCAGTCTGTGTTGAATTTGTCTGAGTCAGTCTTTGTGTGTGTGTTGATGTTTGACTAGTTTAGGTTTTCACTTTTGTTGAGTCAGAGTCTCTTTGTGTTAGTCTTGTGTCTTTGTTTGTGTTTTTGTGTTTGTTTGTTTTTGCAGGATTTGAATAAAGTGAACCATCTCAGGTAATTCTCAACTCAAATTGTTCATTTTTTATATTTTCTTATAATTTGCAATTGATCACTGTAGATTAGGGAACATTGAGGACAATGTCTAATTTAAGTTCGGGGGTATTGAGGGGTTACACTGTGTCTGTTTTAAATTTTGTGTCCGTTTTAGAGTCATCTTGAAAGGAAAAAAAATCATTCTTATGTCTATTATTGTAAAAAAAAATTAAATTTTTTTTTTGATGATTTTAGCATTAATATGTGGATAAAATTTTTTATATCATGTTTTACCAATTGAATTTTATAAAATTTATGATTGGAAAATCTTCACATAGCCATATTAATGTTAGCTAGAAAAAGAAACATATTCATGAGTTAAGTGATCACTGGAAGAATATTAGTGGAGACTTATACCAAGTGAGTTTTTTAGCCATTCGATTTTTCTGAGGGTTATAAGTAAATTCTTATTTCCTTTGAATTGTGCACTAAGTTATTGAGAGATCTCATTATTATTTGATTTTGGTCAAATTACTAACAACGTCATTAAAATTGCATAATTACGCCAGATATTTTTTTAAATTTATTTGAAGCAAAACAATATCCATATGAAGCTTAGGAAGTGATATAGGCTATTTTTTGACCGTTTGATCCTTTGCAGCATACATATATTGATCATATTATCCTATTAGTACCCATTTTTGAAGACTTATATGAAAGATAAGCCTGATTTTTTTTTTTTTTCCTGATAGCCATGTTATCTATACCCAACTCCGGTTGTGGAGTTTGAGCCTACATTGAAAAATTTGTGACCTATTATAGGGCTCGGGAAAGGTTAGAGATAATTGTTATTGGGATGATAATTTGATAAAAATATGGCACTTGAAGAAAAAAGCATCAATGAAAAAATTGATAAAAAAAAGGAAAGAAAAAAAAAAAGAATTAAGAAAGGGAACATCATACATCAAAAGAAGGATGTGAAAAAAAAAAATAGAAAAAAATGCTTTGAAAGTGTTGAGAAAAGAAAAAAATAGAAAAAGCAATATCCTATCTTTAATTTTGAAGACCTCTAACTTTTCTGTCCAAAGTATTAATTTTAGAGTCTTTTTATCCTTCTTTGATATGACCCTGTTCTAAGCCATGTTTTGTCCTATTAGAAAATCCTATTGATCCTCAGTTAATATGGTATTTAAGTGGAGAATAGATAAAAAAGAATTATGGTGTTTAATTCAACATTCTCAGGAAAATGGCATCCTATTTATCCGTTCTTTGTTAATAAATATGTGAGATATTTGCATTTGATAAATTATTCCGCTCACATATACTATTGAGAGAAAATTAGCTCAATCTCTGTGCGAAAGTCTTTCTCAGAGATATATCTGGTGAGATTTGGACTCGAAGCGTATTTTCAGCTGGTGGTTGGCCAACTTGTGCGTATTTGAAAAAGAAGGCTATTTTAATAGTGGCCATCACACACTACACTCCGAGTATAAGTTTTATAAAATGATTTTGGAGTTGTATGCAGTTTAAATTTTTGTTTGTATATTTTTATTGAAAATTTGACGTTTATGGGTATCATCACTAGAAGCTCTCACGAGACTATAACTCATCCACTAGTGGTGAGCTAGGGGTTTAAAAGCTTGTTGCATATGCTAAATGCAATCGAGAGTGCCAAGGAAAGTAGTTTAGTTTATGATTTTTATTTTTATTTTTACTTTGTTTTGCTTGAGGACTAGTAAAATCTAAGTTTGTGGGTATTTGATATGCACAGTAAAATACATATTTTACCCTTGATATTTAGATTAGTTAGTTCTTGAATTTTGTATATATTATATAATTAATGAGATTTTTGGATTTGCAGGATAAAATGAAGGAATGTAAGAAAAGAAGTGAACATTGAAGAAAAATGATAGAAAACATATTTAAACAAAAAGTCTGGATTGAGTCGTCAGAATAGCCCTTCAAATCTATCATTGGAGCTCACTATCATCAATTTTGGGCCTTAAAAGTTCAAAAGTCCAAAAAGCCCATGAGTGAAGCTCATTAAAATTTTGCAATTAAAAGGAGATCAAGTGGAAGATGTAGTTTTTGACAAATTCAATCCAAGTGGAGGGTTGCCCTATATGACTTGTGCTTTACTGCTTTAGAAAAATCTATTTGTCAAAGACCATTTGAAAAGGTTGGAATTCCAATAGGACTGAGATCAGCCAACAAACCAAGGGTAGATTTGTAAGAGAAACAGAGCAGTTAGAAGAGCGAAGAGCAGAGGACGGTACAACAGTTTTGTCTGCTTTCTATATTAGCAACCCATTGAAAAAGGCACGCTGATTGGGCAATCTGATTCATAAAAAACCAGCAACAAGATGTGTTAAAGGGATGAAATTTAAATAATGAAACAAAATGAGCAGCTGCATCTAGCGCCAAGTGTACAACAGGAAATTTCAAGCAGCCAAGAGCAGCACCCAAGTTCTACAGACCTTCTCTCTCGGGCTGAGTGTTTGTTTCTCCAAGTATTTTGGATGTTTTTGACAGACTTCACACTGGAAGCAAACAGAGGAGCCACCACTCGAAACAAGAAGCATCAGCAAGCCATTGATCTGAGAATAGGCAAGCAGAAAACAAAGAAAAAATAGTGCAGTTTTTTTTCGTTGGCAAGAAGTGGGTACTGGTGTTGACTCAATGTGGGTCTCAAATGGTCCTCCATTCAAATTAGAAGAAAATAAGAAAATAGCAGTTGGCAGCAGCAGCTTGATTCAAGGAAATAGATTGCTCCACCCACATATGTGTCAATCTCATATCTCATTAAGAAACAGGATCTTAGATTTACCAAGTATTGAAGCATTCAGAGGCAAGGGTCGATGTCAGCAACCCATTCAAACAGTGGGCGGCTAGTAGAGAATAAAGATGAGAACTATTTTTATTTGCAAAAGTCATTGCAAGCAGCAGCAGTAGCAAACATTGGGCTGCACCGATGAAGGAAAAATTAGCACAGAAGCACCCAGCAAGAAGAAGGGTCTGATCGCACAACAGAGATAAAGATGGAGATTAAGAGTGGAAATAAAATAGAAGAAAGAAGCCAACATGGCTTGAACAACAGAAAGAAAAGAAATCAAGTTGCCAGTGTATGAAAATAGCAAAATAGAGAGACGCGGAAAAAAAAAAGAAGTTGCCGCCCATGCCAAGGTCAGCTGAAAGGTGGGTCCTACCAGTCCTTTCTAAAATAATCTCTCTGAAACCTCTATAAATTGGAGGCTTCTCTAAAGCAAAAATTCGTGTAATGCTCCGCCCTTTTTCACTCGCTTCTTCCCGTAAATTCAGAGTCTATTTTTTTTTTTTTATAACAGAGTAGAGTGATAGAGCGCGGGACGTCACGACGCGAGTTAAGTCCGAACTTCTAAAGTCCGACCCTTAACTGGCGAACCCTATATGTGCATGGACTCAGTCCACTAAAATAGTTCACACATAGCAATATCAACATGCGAAATAAAAATCACAACTTGCGGAATCATAACATCAATTTGCGGAATCATAATAGAACCTAGTTCCATTCCATTGATAGCAAAGTACTTAGTCAATAAAATCACAATCATCATTATCCAAATAAAACATCCAACCATAGCATTTCATCTAAGTTATTACATTCTGAAATCTAGATACTCTCAATATAAATCCCTGAATATCTTAAACATAATATAAAACTAAAAGCGTTCCAAGCTCCTATGCTTGTCCTTTTTTGCGTTTAGCGTTTTCCTTGTTTCCTGCATCATCCACTAAAGGGTAGAAGTAGGGCATTAGTACAACGCGCCCAGTAGGTATTCCAATTAGGGTTAACACATGGTTAGTACAAAACATATATTATAACATAATATATAAAACCAGGTAAAATCCATGCCATGCAATGATGACAAATATGCAATGAGTCCCACCCATCACATGTAAATAAAAGTACCCACCACATAGGTCTTTCTGACACCCCGACGGAGTGTGGACCCTCCGATTACATTTCATACATAATATCCTATTGATGGAATGCTCATCATCAAGGTATTCCCCACTAGTGCTTTACGGACATCCCGACGGAGTGTGGACCCTCCGGTTACATTTCATACATAATATCCCCTTGATGGAATGTTCCTCATCAAGGAATTCCCCACTAGTGCTTTACGGACGCCCCGACGGAGTGTGGATCCCCGGTTACCTGTCATCCCTCCCATGCTATGCATGAGATGCAAATGTCCATATGCTATGCAATTATACAAATCATAGCATGTAAAAGCTCATACTTGAAACATATAAAAGACATGCTACTTTATCACATAAACATAGCATTTAAAATCACAGTTTGAAACATATCCTTTGCAATATAAATTCATCAAATCAAGATAAAATAATATACATAAACCCATGATTTCAAAGAGGTAAAATCCTACCAAAAACCGCTTCGTGTCCTTGCGTCTTTCGTCCGATAACCGCTCATGATCGTAAACACCTTGTAAGGTTCCGTTACCTTAAAATATAATAAAGAATCAAAACCAAGTCCCACTTGATTTACAATATTTTAAGTCTATAAACCATTCTTCATTTTTTTACCCTTTATTTACAAAATTACCATTGATCTCGTCACTTAAGTTTTAGGTCCCAAAACATAGGTCTATTAATTCTCATATAATTACTAAAATGTCATCAATGGCTAACCTTCCATTTTTAGCAAATATTTACAACTTTTCCATTGCCTTTGACAATTCATGTTTAGGTTCCACTATATTAGATACATGGATCCACCAATGATCCACAACCATGGAACCACAAATAAAACCTTCCATAGTTAGAATTTTCCAAATTAATCTCTTTCTTCTAATTGGAAACTTTCGAAATTAAATTCTAACTTTCCCTAATTGAATGCTTTCCAAATATAGATTCCATAATTAGATATCATATTCCATAATTAAACATAATCTAGCATCTTAGCCATTATGGTTCGGCCATGCAATGGCCGACCCATGTCTTTATTACCAGCTTATCAAGAATAGTAATCACCTTCTATACATGGAAGTTTTCTAAAAATAATCCTCATGGTCTATAATTAGATATTTTCTAATTTCAGTATCCACTTTCCAATAATAGGAACTTTCCTATAATAGACAAACTTCTATAAATAGATAGTTTCCTAAATTAGAAACTATCTTTCCATTATTGGATGCCTTCCAAGTTTAGCAACTCCTTCCATATTTGGAAGCTTTCCATATTAAGCAACCAAATCCATCTTCATTCCAAAAATAACCCCATGGGGTTCGGCCAAGCACCATGGCCGAACCCTATGGTTCATGATCTTCATCAATGGTTTAGATCCATTAAAACATTCAATAATAATACTTACATAATTTAAACTCTAATTGCATTAACATCATCCCAAAATTCTCTATGGGTATGGCCGAACCCTAAGGTCTTTGGTTCTCCATCATTCTTTAAATTTAATAAATTAGTCCACATGATTTAACCTCTAAGAAAACTTAGATCCATAAAAATATTTGGTGGGGTTCGGCCATACATCATGGTCGAACCTCACCCCTTCTTTTCTATTCTTTTGGTCAAACGTATCAACCTTTCCAAATTACCATGATCCTTTCCCAATCTTCTTTTATTTAATTAATCATCTATATTTTTCCATTAAAATAAACCATAACTTAACCCATGTCTTTCCATACTTCTCAACCAACATTCATTCATTACCAACATTATTTCATGGGGTTCGGCCATGGTTCATGTTTCCCTTTATTCCCTTCAAACTCCATTTAAAATTTATCTAACATTTTCCATGGGTTTCCATCATTCAAATCCATTAATTTAAACCATGACTTTCCATGGTTTCTAACCCATAGAAATAACCAAAGTTCCTCCATGGTTTCCCATAATTAAATACTTTCTAAATTAAGCATCCATGTTTCCATAAATAATCCCCACCTTCCATTTTAATCTAAGATCCATAATTTAAATAGCTTTGTAATTTAATACCCTCGTTCCATTTTTGGAAACTTTCTAAATTAAGAATCCTCCTCCATTTTAAATCAAATAGAATTCCATCATAATAACCACACACCTCCATACTTCCATTAATTACAAAATTGCCATTCATGGCTAGGTTTACATAAATAGAAACTTTCCCATTTAATAACTAACTTCCATAGTTAGAAGCTTTCCAATTTAGCAACCAACTTCCATTTTATCAAAAACCCATAATTAGATAGTTTCTACTTTAATCACCTCCTTCCTAAAGCAAATTCTAATGGGGTTCGGCCATGTACCATGGCCGAACTTCACTCATAGAATTATCCATTTCATCCCATTAAAAATCTCTAAACATAGATCCATAATCTTCATGTTTGAAACCAATTTACATTATTGCCATTTATACCAATCTCTAAGTTAACTTGGTCCATGGGGTTCGGCCATACACCTTGGCCGAACCCTATGGTGCATAACTTTCCATATTTAGTTGGTTTCCAATTTTGACATGTTCAGTGCATGGTTCTAATATCTCCTCTTTTAAATCCAATTAAACACACCTATCTGTCTAAGGTTTTCCATCATTTAAATCCATACATTAAATCAGTATCCTTTCACGGTTTTGAACCCATAGATATAGCCGAAGACCCTCCATTAAGCATCTCCAAAATCCTTTCATTTAATCCATCACCAAGTAAATCCAAAACCGATCATACATTGGCTTATAAAAATCATACATTAAACCAATCTTTTTACATGGGGTTTGGCGCCGAACCCTATGGTTCATGCTTCCTTGGTTTTCCATTGTTAATAACCCAATAAAATAAACCATATCTAACCCATGTATTTCCATTAAAAATAAGCATATCTTTTAAACAAAATATAAATCAAACAACTAACCGGTTCCCACGACTCCTTCGGTTATTTCTTCCGATCCTTTTCTTTGCTCTTAATCTTTTCTTCTTGCTGGCCGGACAACCCCTTGCTAGTTTCTTCTTCTTGTTTTGGCATGAATAACAATTGGGAGAGAGAGAGAAAGAGAGAAATCAGCCCAAGGGTTATCTCCTTAATATAAGCTCCAACTAATCCAAATGGGGAAGGTGCCATGCGCCCCTCCCTTGCCTTAGATAACAATGCCAATCTCCCTTGCTTAGATTAGCAATTTCCGACCTCCCTTGCTTAATCTAGTAACCTCCCAATAGACCAATGCTAAAAATAAATATTGTAATGCCGTGAGCCTTTGTGTTCCCCGCTTTTTACGCATATACCATATTGTAGCTCAGTTTTGACCTTGTTAACTTCTGAATCAAAAAAAGTGGTAAACTACAAAGTTGTAGCCCTTGAAGTTTTCTTTCAACGTAAAAAGAATCAAAGCAATCAGATATCGGAGTGAAAAGTTATAACAAAAAAACTGGACATATGTCAAACCTTCCTTATTTAACTATGGCCGACTTTCCCTCTTTAATTAGCCATAGCCGACTTTCCCTTGTCTTATTTAGCCATGGCTGACCTCTCCTTCTTAATTTAAAACCCTCCCTTTAACTCTAATTAGTAAGTACTATGCGCATAACCTTAATCATAATCCAAATAATCTTTTAATTTAATTTAAGACAATGTACCTTCCCTTTTAGAATATCCTATGTGCATAATATGGATATTATTATCCAAATTTCGGCCATGCTTAATCTTTTATTTATTTCATAGATATTTCATCCCTTTTTAAATATCTAGCATATCATTGTGGATTTAAAATCCCACATATCTCTCATGCGCAAAATCTATAGGTTTCACATTCAAAATTCGGCCATAAAAATCTTTTGTTTAAAATTAGATATAATTCATCACTAAATTAATTCAACCCATTTATATTTAATAAAATCAATTCCAACATTGGTTGGTTCCTAATTGGGTCATGGCCCAATTCTTGATCCAAATAAGGTCCAATTCTAAAATCCACCATTTAAAAGAATAATTGTCATATAAAATAATAGTCTGAAAATCCGAGGTGTTACAATTCGAACCTGGCTTAGGGAATTTGGAGAATTTTGGAATTTTGGAATTTTTGGTTAGTGTTTTTGTTTTATTTTATTTTATTCTTTTCGAATTACTTTCTTTTATTTTAATTCATGTCTTGTAATTTAGTTCCATTAATAGTAGTACAATTTATTTGTCTTTAATTTCTTCAATTCAATGTTAGTGTGATTAAATTCAGTTATAAATTCAAAAAGTCCATGAATCTTCTTGTTTTGTTTTTATTTAAATCCAAAATTCCAATACATTGTAATTTTTAATTCCAAAATTTTATTAATAATTAAAAGGCAGAAAAACACTTAGAATTATGGTTTTCAATTTATTTATTTTTGTATGATGAAAATTTTATTTTATTTATGGATTTATGTGAGAGATTATTCTAAGTCGTTCAATGAAAGCAGAAAATTATTTTAGACTGAATAGAACTTGATTTTTTCAGTTTAAGGCTTTTTTTAAGAGCAGAAAAACTTTTACATTCAAAATTGTAAGTTGAAATTTTATTTAGTCTAAGGCCGGATTTGAATTTTCTTAGTTTAATTGATTTCATAAACTTCATAATGAAGATTTTAATAGATGAAGAATTTGAGTACATGATAAATAATAAATGTGAGCTCCGCATTCTAGGCATTCATATTATTTTTAGGTTATGGAAAATAAAGGTTAATCCAGTTCCATTGTATATATGTACAGAGATAATTTAGGTGTTTTTAATTTAATTTTTCTTTTTCAAACTCTTGAAAAATTGAAGAACTAGGTTGGTAAATTATTTAATTGCATCTGAATTTATGTTTTCTAAATTAAATTGGGATTGTTTATATTTTTAGATTAAATCCATCATCTTAATTAAAATTAGTTAAAATTGTTAGAATCTATATTTAAGTCTAGAATATTTCTAAATTAAAATTAAAACTCATAGATTAGATAAATTATTCCATATTCATTGATTTATCTCCATATTTCTAAATTTCGTAATTTATACAATTCAGTGATATGTTTTTCACGGATATATTTTCCTAAGTTTCGATTGGTTTGACCTCGCACTCAACTGCTATATTATCTAATGGTTCGTGCGCTTGTTATAAATTTAAAATTTGCACAACATGTTTTTGAAATAATTCAATGGCGATTTTCTAACTTCCCCGGCAACGGAGCCAAAAACTTGTTATGCAAATTTTAAATTTATAACTCGCAAGCCCATGAAACATTAGATAGTATAGCGATTGAGTGCGAGGTCGAACCATAAGAAAATATATCCATGAAAAACATACCACTAAATTATATAAATTACGAAATTTAGAAAATATGGAGATAAATCATGAATATTAAATAATTTATCTAATCTATGAGTTTTAATTTTAATTTAGAAATATTCTATACTTAAATATAGATTCTAACAATTTTAACTAATTTTAATTAAGATGGTGGATTTAATCTAAAAATATAAACAATCCCAATTTAATTTAGAAAACATAAATTCAGATGCAATTAAATAATTTACCAACCTAGTTCTTCAATTTTTCAAGAGTTTGAAAAAGAAAAATTAAATTAAAAACACCTAAATTATCTCTGTACATATATACAATGGAACTGGATTAACCTTTATTTTCCATAGCCTAAAAATAATATGAATGCGTAGAATGCGGAGCTCACATTTATTATTTATCATGTACTCAAATTCTTCATCTATTAAAATCTTCATTATGACATTTATGAAATCAATTAAACTAAGAAAATTCAAATCCGGCCTTAAACTAAATAAAATTTCAACTTACAATTTTGATTCTAAAAGTTTTTATGCTCTTAAAAAAAGCCTTAAACTGAAAAAATCAAGTTCTATTCAGTCTAAAATAATTTTCTGCCTTCATTGAAGAACTTAGAATAATCTCTCACATAAAGCCATAAATAAAATAAAATTTTCATCATACAAAAATAAATAAGTGGAAAACCATAATTCTAAGTGTTTTTCTACTTTTTAATTATTAATAAAATTTTGGAATTAAAAATTATAATTATTGAAATTTTGGATTTAAATAAAAACAAAACAAGAATATTCATGGACTTTTTGAATTTATAACTAAATTTAATCACACTAACATTGAATTGAAGAAATTAAAGTTATTAATGGAACTAAATTATAAGACATGAATTAAAATAAAAGAAACTAATTCGAAAAGAATAAAATAAAATAAAACAAAACAAAAACACTAACCAAAAACTCCAAAATTCTTCAATGCTCCAAATTCTCTAAGTCAGGTTCGAATTTTTGCTTTAGAGAAGCCTCCAATTTATAGAGGTTTGAGAGATATTATTTTAGCAAGAACTGGTAGGACCCACCTTTCAGCTGACCTTGGCATGCGCGGCAACTACTTTTTTTCCTCCTCTCTAATTTACTATTTTCATACACTGGCAACTTGATTTCTTTTCTTTCTTTGTCGGTCAAGCCATGCTGGCTTCTTTCTTCTATTTTATTTCCACTCTTAATCTCCGTCTTTATCTCTGTTGTACGATCAGACCCTTCTTCTTGCTGGGTGCTTCTGTGCTAATTTTTCCTTCATCAGTGCAGCCCAATGTTTGCTACTGCTGCTTGCAATGACTTTTGCAAATAAAAACAGTTCTCGTCTTTATTCTCTACTAGCTGCCCACTGTTTGAATGGGTTGCTAGGATCGACCCTTGCCTCTGAATGCTTCAATATTTGGTAAATCTAAGATCTTGTTTCTTAATGAGATATGAGATTGACACATATGTAGGTGGAGCACTCTATTTCCTTGAATCAAGCTGCTGCTGTCAACTGCTATTTTCTTCTTCTCTTCTAATTTGAATGGAGGACCATTTGAGACCCACAGAGTCAACACCAGTACCCACTTCTTGCCAACGACAAAAAACTGCACTATTTTTTCTTTATTTTCTGCTTGCCTATTCTCAGATCAATGGCTTGCTGATGCTTCTTGTTTCCGAGTGGTGGCTCCTCTGTTTGCTTCCAGTGTGAAGTCTGTCAAAAACATCCTAAATACTTGGAGAAACAAACACCCAGCCCGAGAGACAAGGGTTTGTAGAACTTGGGTGCTGCTCTTGGCCGCTTGAAATTTCCTGCTCTACACTTGGCGCTAGCTGCAATGTTTAACTGTTCATTTTGTTTCATTATTTAAATTTCATCCCTTTTAACACATCTTGTTTGCTGATCTTTTATGAATCAGATTGCCCAATCAACGTGCCTTCTTCAATGGGTTGCTAATATAGAAAGTATACAAAACTGTTGTACCGTCCTCTACTGTTGGCTCTTCTAACTGCTTTGCTTCTCTTACAAATCTACCCTTGGCTTGTTGTCTGATCTCTGTCCTATTGGAATTCCAACCATATCAAATGGTCTTTGACAAATAGATTTTTCTAAAGCAGTAAAGCACAAGTCAGAGGGCAACCCTCCACTTGGATTGAATTTATCAAAAATTACATCTGCCACTTGATCTCCTTTTAATCGCAAAATTTTAATGAGTTTCACTCATGGGCTGTTTGGACTTTTGAACTTTCAAGGCCCAAAATTGATGAGAGTGAGCTCCAATGATAGATTTGAATGGTCATTCTAATGACTTATTTTAGACTTTGCATTTAAATATCGTTTCTATCATTTTTCTTCAATGTTCACTTTTTTTCTTGCATTCCTTCGTTTTATCGTGCAAACCCAAAAATCCCATTAATTATATAATATATACAAAATTCAATAACTAACTAATCTAAATATCAAGGGTAAAATATGTATTTTATTATACATATCAGTGTTTGTGTCTTCAACGGTGTTCGTGTCTTCAATGAACTTAGAAATGGTAGGCTTCCCTCTGTGAGTGTGAAGCCCCATTTATTTGAGGTTTATCGTTAAGATGTTTAAAAAAAACATGTGTCCCGAGGGTCAGGACATGACAATTTTTTTTTAAATTCTTAAACTTTTGCACTTTTTATGTGGCCTACTTTATATGTGTCACTATCAAATTAATTTTAATTGTTAAAATTTTATAGTATTTAAGAGCTACTTTGTTCAATCAATGGGTTTATTGAAATTGATAAAAATAAAAGAAATTACCGTGATTAGATTGAAACACCCATGTTTTTTAAGCTTACCAAAATTAGTGATTTTAATTTAGGGAATTGATTTGTGCACTAACTATTTTAGCTTTGCTGCACCAAACAATCATTTTACCCAAACAAATGGGAAGAAGGAAAGAAGAAAGATTCAAACAAATTTGAATAAAATGGACATTTCACTCATTTTTGGTGTACCAAAGATAAAGATGTTGTGCACCAATCACTTTCCTTAATTTACCTTCTTATCGATAAACTGTTGTACCTTTTTGGGTGCCACTTTAGTTAAATATGATGCATCCATTGAAAAGATCTAACATGAGACTGGAAGAAAGAAACCACTTGATTAAATCGATAAAAACATATGTTTTAAACTCATTATATAAATGACATTGAATTATTTTTTTAATACTTACGCTCTTAACTCTATTTAGTGCCAACTTCATTCAAATGTGATGGGATCTAAGCATGAATTTGAGATCAGAAAGAATTCATTTTGATTGAATTAATGCGGTTATATTTCTAAAATTTCTAAAGTTTAATAAGTGAATTTACTAAAAAGTTTTATAGATCTAAATGTTTTCATTACCAAGAAACCCTAAAACCTACACAAATTATAAATTCTTCCCATTCCTCTTCTCCTGATGGATATCAACTCGTTACCTATTTTTGTCAACATGATCAATTGAGCCTCCTCATTTAGTCAGTCACTCAGTGCTGAGGAAAAGCTTAGTTTAATTAGTAAATTAATTTTCTTTTCTTTTCATTATTTACTTTTATAAAATAGTTATAAACTATTCAATTAATCTGAATGTAAGTGATGCACTCAATTATTATTATTTTTATGACTAAAATGTTTAGAATATTTTAGAGTATCTGACTCATTCTCGAATTGTTGTAAAAACCTCTCTATTCATGCACCTCATAAAACTACGAAAGGACCTTGTGAGGATTCGAAGTTGAGGACTCTCATTCCTCTCATTTCATGAGTCAGAGTTCCCAGCCAACAGACTATTGGTCCAATTTGTCACTTAGCATAACAAAGGAGTATTTTCTTAGATTTCCTTTTCCATTTGCCTAAGATTCTTTAAGCATATGCCATCCATTGAGTGTACCATGACATCTGATCAAAATTGGGTGTTTTAGCCGCAGACAAAACCACGTGCCGGAAAAAAGGGAACATGATGGACTTCTTTCAATTTACACAAATAGTTGATAACAATGATAAATGATCGTAAACATACTTTTTATTTTCTATTTTTAATATTATTTTTATTAAAATAAATAAAATTTAATTAATCATACAAAGATTGATTACTTTTCATTTTTGGCATTAACGCTGAATGTTTAAAGTTGGAATCTAATTTATCATATCAATTTTTTGATTTTAGATTTTGAAATTTGATTATCACAAAATTATTTATTCTTCATTGTCTATCTCATAAAATAATAGTGACTAAATTGAATAATTTTTCTTAAATTATTTGTTCATTCTGTCTTCTATCCATTTCACCTAATTATATAAGACCTATCTTTCATTAAGCAAAATTTTTTTTCATTAAAATATGAATACCACAATCTCACTAAGGCTGCCTTTCATCATTTCTAGTATGGTTTACAAGGATACCTTTATCAATATCCAAAATATAATAAATAGTATAATTTTCATATATTAAAAAAAGGAAAAAAAATATTAAAAGAATTGTTCTAAGGTTAGTGAAGGTGTCTTGCACTGTTTAAGACTAGACCTATTAAAGGTGCAGCGTAGCCTCATAAGTTAGGGTTCTTAGGAATGATGCCCTTTCGTTGGGTATTAAGTATTAGCGGCTTAATCTCGCCCTTTGCAGGTTGTTATTTTTCATTAAAGAAAAATGAAGAAGGTGGAATAATGTTTTTATTTTTTTACCAATAACATAAAAAATTGTAATTGTTTTTAAATTTGTACAAGAATTCAATTTTCATAAGGAAAATAGAAAATTTTAATTAACAAAAAAGAAGAAAATTTCACTCACTAAGACAACACCTTATTTATTTTTATTTATTTATAATGAAAGAAACAAAACTAAATGAAAACAATAAAAACATCATATTTTTATAGTCCAAAGTCGAATTCATAGCACTTCTTATGTGGGATAAATTGAATCAAAACAAAACTATTTCTACAAAATTACTTCTTCAATGAACTCGACAAACAAATCCAACATATAATATAACTTTGAGGCAAAGTAGTCTCAAGGTCCTAGAGTCAAAACAAGTTTGGTTTGAGCCAATGTGTTCTACTTTACAAATAAATTCTTAAATAATGCACAAGACTAAACCCAATGAACTAAGACTTGATATTCAATGTCTTCAATCTTCTAAGCTTTAAGTCTTGAGTATTTGATATCAATTCATGGCTTTGATATCCATAGGCTTGAGTTTGATCGAACTTTAATCTCCATTTTCAAAGACATGATATCCAATACATGTCTTCAAGTCGTAGAGATTATCTTTGAACATGTCCTTATAATATTTTGCTCATATTCAAGTGTTAGTACGGTATGACAATGATTTGTTATCATTGAAATTACCCATATACCTTTGGATTGAAACAGCTAAGAGTTTTTAATTATTAACAAAGAAATCCTAAAACTTACAGAAATTATAAAATCTGACATTCTCTTCTCTGATGCATATCAACTCATTACCTATTTTTGTCAACATGCTTCTGCTAGTCAAAACATTGTTGACTCAATTGAACCACCACATTTAGTGAGTGACTCAGATCTAAAGAAAAGCTTAGTTTAATTAGTAAATTAATTTTCTTTTCTTCTCGTCATTGACTTCTCTTAAATAGTTAAATTATTCAATAAATCTGAATGTAAGTGATGCACTCAATTATAAAAATCACTGTTAATTATTATTTAGAATATTTTCTAACGAGCCCTTGTTTTTCAGTAGGAGCAACTGAGCAAGGAAAGGCCAGTGAAGTGGTGCAAGTAAGCAGTGAGAGGGCATTCAGTAAAAAGATGACACTGACAAGAAATCCTAACCATCGATTCGGTGGCGTCCAATTTGTCACTCAGCCTAACAAAGGAGAATTTTCTTCTAATTTCCTTTTCCATGTGTCTAAGATTCTAATAGCACAAGTCATCCACTGAGTGTACCATGACATCTGATAAATTAGCTGTTTTAGGAAAGAAGGGAAGATGGAGGTCATTAAATTTACACAAATAGTTTGAAAACAACGATAAATGATGGTAAACATACCTTTTTTTTCATTTTTTTAAATATTATCTTCTATTAAAATAATTTAATTTAATTTTTACTTAATTATACAAGGATAAATTACTTTTAAATTTTGACATTTTAAAGTGGAGAGAAATTTATCAAGACTATTGTTTGTTTTTTGATAGAATATGCAGAGAATGATAAAACTGTTGAGTACTTAAAAAAATTTAAATATAATTTGATTATATCAATCTTGTGATTTTAAACTTTAAAATTTTAATTACCACAAAATCATTTATTTTTCATCCTTCATCTCATAAAATTATAGTGATTAAATTAAATATTTTTTTTAAAATTACTACATTCATAATATTCTCCCTGTCCCAATTTAATTGTCTCGTATGCATTTTGAGACTTTCCCAAAATAATTGTCTCATATGCATTTTGAAAGAGTTATAAGATGTTGGAGAGAAGTTCATAAGCCTTTTGAGAGCCATTCCTTAAAAAAAAAAATTCAAAATTTTAAAATAAGACAACTAAAATGGAACAGAGAGAGTATATTCTATCTATTCCGCCGAATATTCTACCATAAATGAGATGTTTTCTCATTGAAAATGAAAGCCACAATCTCACTACGGCTGCCTTTCGTCATTTCTAAATGGTTTACAAAGAATACCTTTATCTATAGACAAAATATAATAAATAGTATAATGTTCATATATTAAAAAAGTAAAAAAAAAAAAAAATTCGTTCTAAGGTAGTGGCATTGTTGTGAAGGTGTCTTGCACTATTTTGAGGCTAGATCTATTAAAGGTGCAGCGGAGCCTCATAAGTTAGGGTTATCAGGAATGACAGCTCTTTGGTTGGGTATTAAGTATTAACGGCTTAAAAAACTCCTGGGAGTTAGTTTGATGGTCAATTTTCACTTTTATTTGTGAGAGATCTTGGGATCAAGTCTCTTTCAACACAAAAAAGGGACACTTCCCTTAGTTGTGTACCCGACGTGTGCGAATTTGAAGGTTTACACATGCTCCAAGAATTATTCAGGTGGGACGCTTGAATACCTTGATCTTCAAAAATGGCGTGTGCAAATTGAGAAGTTTAAACATATTCCAATAATTAGTTAGGTGGGACGTTTGAATACCTTGGTCTTTAAAAAAAGTATTAACTGCTTAATCTCTCCTTTTGCGGGTTGTTATTTTTCATTATAGAAAACTGAAGAAGATGGAAAATAAAATTTTCCTTTTTATCATTTTTTTACCAATAAAACAAAAATTGTAATTCTTTTTAAATTTCCACAATAATTTTCATAATGAAATTAGAAAATTTTAAATAAAAGGAAAAAGAAAATTCCACTCACTTCCTAAGATAACACCTTATTTAATTTTATTTATTTATAATGAAAGCAAAGAATTAAATGACAGCAATAAAAACATCATACTTTTAAAGACTGAGTCCACGACCTGACTCAGTGGTATGTAAAAAATCCAGATCAATGAGTGAGGTCTGGATATTATTCGGCATGTGGTGGTGCGGTGCCTAGACTTTTCTTAAAGTTTCTAGACATTATACGGCATACATGGCTTGGAAAACAAAAGAAAGAAGAGCTTTCATACGTAGCTAAGCAGCTCCATCACAACATTAGCTCAAAATGTTGGGAGAATCCCTGCCGTTGATTAAATGAAAAGGGTGGGTGATGGCAATGGTGCAAGAGTAAACTTAGGCAGGACACTTGAAACCATTAGGAGGGGTCTTGCCACAGTCAATGAGGACCTCAAGAGCAATGGGTAAGATGAGATTGATGTTAAGAAGCTTGGCCTTGATGGTGGTGCAGAGGCAGACAGCGGCATCCAAATCAACAAGGCCTTGGAGAACAGGACAACATGTATCCTTTGCTCCACTGCCTATGCCAATGTTAATCAGACCTCCCAATAGATCCACACATGCTCCCAACTTGAGAATGTCTATTGGGCATGTTTCTTGCGCTGGAGGTGGTGATGTCGGAGGTGGCTTTGGCACAACTGGTGTCGGAGGTGGCAGTGGCACAACTGGTGTCGGAGGTGGCTTCGGAACATATGGAGGGCTCACCTTTGGTGGGGTAGGCGGCGGCTCTGGGACATATGGTGGACTCACCACTGGTGGGGTTGGTGGTGGCTTTGGCACAACTGGTGTCGGAGGTGGCAGTGGCACAACTGGTGTCGGAGGTGGCAGTGGCACAACTGGTGTCGGAGGTGGCAGTGGCACAATTGGTGTCGGAGGTGGCAGTGGCACAACTGGTGTCGGAGGTGGCAGTGGCACAACTGGTGTCGGAGGTGGCTTCGGCACATATGGAGGGCTCACCTTTGGTGGGGTAGGCGGCGGCTCTGGGACATATGGTGGACTCACCACTGGTGGGGTTGGTGGTGGCTTTGGCACAACTGGTGTCGGAGGTGGCAGTGGCACAACTGGTGTCGGAGGTGGCTTCGGCACATATGGAGGGCTCACCTTTGGTGGGGTAGGCGGCGGCTCTGGGACATATGGTGGACTCACCACTGGGGTTGGTGGTGGCTTTGGCACAACTGGTGTCGGAGGTGGCAGTGGCACAACTGGTGTCGGAGGTGGCAGTGGCACAACTGGTGTCGGAGGTGGCTTCGGCCCATATGGAGGGCTCACCTTTGGTGGGGTAGGCGGCGGCTCTGGGACATATGGTGGACTCACCACTGGTGGGGTTGGTGGTGGCTTTGGCACAACTGGTGTCGGAGGTGGCAGTGGCACAACTGGTGTCGGAGGTGGCTTCGGCACATATGGAGGGCTCACCTTTGGTGGGGTAGGCGGCGGCTCTGGGACATATGGTGGACTCACCACTGGTGGGGTTGGTGGTGGCTTTGGCACAACTGGTGTAGGAGGTGGCAGTGGCACAACTGGTGTCGGAGGTGGCAGTGGCACAACTGGTGTCGGAGGTGGCAGTGGCACAACTGGTGTCGGAGGTGGCTTCGGCACATATGGAGGGCTCACCTTTGGTGGGGTAGGCGGTGGCTTCGGGACATATGGTGGGCTCACCTTTGGTGGGATTGGTGGTGGCTTTGGCACATATGGAGGGCTCACCGTCGGTGGGGTAGGCGGTGGCTTCGGGACATATGGTGGGCTCACCTTTGGTGGTGTTGGTGGTGGCTTTGGCACATATGGTGGTGGCTTAACATGGTGTGGTGGCTTAACGTGGGGTGGTTTGACATGGTGTGGTGGCTTAACGTGGGGTGGTTTGACATGGGGCGGTGGTTTGACCATAGGGGGGTGTTTGGGAGGAAATTTGGGGGGCTTAGCAGGAGGAGTAGGGTAAGGGCAGTCATAAGCTAGAGAAGGAAGAAGAGCTCCTGAGTTAAGAACAAAGAGCAAGAGACTGGACAACAAGAACTTCCCCATGCTTAGGAGAGGTGGAGGGCTTCTCACTTGCTGCAGGTGAGATTTATGATACAAAAATGTTTCATTCTTATAGGCCGCGTTTGAAGGGTAACGGAGTAATCCCACGAGTAGAAATAAAAAATAACTTTTTACTTTTTCCCTCTCACTCCTCTCTTACTTTTTTAAATCTTTTCCACGTAAAAAATAATACTCAACGTAACCTCTTATCAAAGAAAACTCCAACTAACCTTCATAAAATTTTACCGCTCATCCAAACGCAGTAATAGAGAAATAAGGATGGAGAGGCCATCGCCAAAGCCCTACTCCAGCCCAATTGATGAGAGGGTTTTGTCACTATGCTTTGACTCGCATAATAAAGCACAAAGCCCTTGGTTTTGCTACTTTTTGTCCTTATACTCTCTTTCCTTTTTTATATATTGAAAGCAGGATAGAATTCTCTCTTTCTTAAGAGAGGTGGCTTCCAAAAGGATAGCCAGCCAGCCATTTTTATTTTTAACTTATTGCCACTGTAGCACCCGTGACTGCCAGCAAAAATCACATTATTATATATTTTTTAATAAAGTATGATAAATTTTATTTGAAAGATTTTAAGACAATAAATTTCACTACATTATTATATGAAATAAATATTTTGTGTAATTTTATAAAATATTTTAAATTAAACGATAGACTTAAACTTGTGTTTACCAAAAATTTTAGAAGAAGGTTTACTTTTAAAATGTTTAAATAAAGTTTTTCTATAATACATATATTAGGAAAAAATAATTCAAGAAGAATAAGTTATGAATTACACTATTTATATTTATATTTATGTTAAAAATACTTTGTAATTAAAATATTCATATATATGATAAATGTTATTAGGCATGATCCATCGTGAGTCAGTGACCACCCCTTGTATGAAGACAGAAGAACTAGGGAGTGTTTACTCCCATTTTCACTCCTCTATCGAAAAAGTATAAAAAGGAGGACAAAGTTATTGCTATAAAATCAGGCAAAGTGAGAGGTAAAATGCACAGCCTTTTGGGGATGGCATTTTGGGCTGGCCCACTGTGGCATTTAATATGAAATTAATATTTTTCAATTGAAGTATTTTTGAATTTTTTATTTTTAATTTTAAATATTTTTAGACACTTTATAATACATTTTTATAGCGAGAAAAACACGCTATTAACGTTTTTCGCGAGAAGAATGCATTATTAACATTTTTCGCAAGAAAAATGCGTTATTAGTATTTTTTGCATTAAAAATGGTGTTTATGATAAAATGTCGTTTTTAATGAGAAACGATATTTCACCATTAAATTCGTGATAAAAATGAAATTTTCGAAGATAATTATTACATTGAGCTATACTCTCTCCATCTCATTTTAGTTGTCTCATTTGAAATATTTATATTTTTTAAGGAACTCTCTATATAGGCTAGCACTCTATGTGATCTGATTAATTTTCCACACACTTTATACTATTCCAATATAAATGAGACAAATATTTTGGGACAATTCTAAAATCCATATAGGACAATTAATTTGGGACAGAGAGAGTATTACATGAAAAAAACCAATGAAGAAGATGGGAGAAGGATTCTTCAGTACTAACAAGTTCATGTTTGACCTCACTCTCAAAACTACTAAGTATGACCGAGAAATTTTTACAAATTCATCATCTCAGCAATGCATACCTCGGCTTTGCTAATTTCTCAATTTCAAACAGAGAGATGTTAGAAGTTCCCCAATTCAACAGTGTTCGCATTGGTTTGTAATTCTCTCTTCATCCATTTCAAATTTAGACCCACTAAATCACTTCGGCCCACTTGTGAACAACTCAGTGGTTTACCCTGATTAAACTCATTTCTTCATTTTCTTTCCTTCATCCATGGATTCCTGCATCTGGGAGCCTGATTAAGACAATGGTAGTACTTGTGTTGGAGAATCGATCCTTGTTTCCTTCATAAAAAAGTCTCATTAGTTAAATAGATGGGTAAATTCAATCCAAGCCTGACCCAAACAGAATCTAAAGCGGACACCAATTGACTTAACCCATTTAATAAAATTCAAAATTCACTCCAAACAAAACTCGATCCGATCCAGTAAGAGCCGACGCGTCTGAACCCATTGCAAGGTCTAGTCACACTCTGAGAAATGTTCACCAAAAATCTCCATTTTTTTTGTTTTTTTCCTTTTTACATGATCCTAAATCACAATTGTCGGCAGACATATATACACATTAAAATAAAATTAAAAATAAGCAACTTCAGTTCGATGACCTGACTTTGCTCCTGTGTTGGAGTTGTACTCATATGGTAATGTCGCGTCCAATTGGAAATTTATCTTGTATTCTTGTACACAACATGCTTGAGAATTTGGGTAAGATCAACACACCCACTCATGTTCGTTCTTCGTGTACATTCGTATCTTCTATCAATGATATGCAAATCATCCATTCACATTTACTTTTCATACTGCAAATAATGTGGTTGATGTCAAAATCCGAGTGAAACCAAACATGGCATTCATGTCATTGCCTCACTCTTGTTTCAGTAGCAGAATTTCTTTTCAATCTCTTTGGACTCTAATGGACAGTCGTCCTTTCTGTCTATCAAAGAATCGACCAAAAGTTACAAGGACTATTTTTAGTTATTTCATGGAATAATGGGAAGTTTGGAAGAAGCGAGACGGAACAATCTTTTGAGGTGAAAGTTAATTTTTGTTCTCTTTTTAACATAGAAGTACAATCGATAGATATTGAGAAGCATCAAGCACAGATGAACCCTTTTCTTTCCAATGAAAAAAGATACAATTAACGTTAAAATGCGGCATAGATTTTTGAAAATCGGGTTTATAAAAATACGTGAATTTACTTTTGCCACAGTAACTCAGAAAATTTCATAGATTCGCAACTCGTAGCTGAGTTAACCAACTCATTTCCTTGTAAATTCTCACGTGCTCTATCCAAAGTGTGAGAGCGAAATTTGTGTATAGAATCATCAAGAGAGATGGAACCATGAACTATGGCCAAGAAAGCAATGAATGAAATCAAATAATCAAGAAATATGTAAACACCATAGAAACTGGGATTGACCTTTTCACCCCCCATCCCCCCTCTAGAGTCAATCGTGTTCTAGCACCAAGGGAGAACTTTCAATTGGTATCAGAGCCTCGTGCTCTTTACAAGGATCTAACCATCCGAGTTGATTCGTGCTAGAACAATAGCTATGAGAGAAAGCCATGATATTTTCAAACTTCCATTTGTGATGAAAAATATTTAGTTGTTTTCATCCATAAATATATTTGGAAATAGGTTAATAGAAAGTGGTCTATGCCTATGGAAAATATATTTTCAACTTCCATGACCACTCAACTCAAAGACCCAATGGATTGGACTAATGGTGAAATGGCTATGCACTTTAATAAAAAAACTAGTAGCATTCATCAGTGTTATTCCATAATATGTTTTTGAGATATTTAAAAAGATATGAAACAACAAAAAGGTTGAAAGAATCTACAAAAAAATTGCCTCTTCTAGCCCAATAGATGAAATCACCTGAAAGTCTCTTTCTCACAGTTCTAAAACAACACGATTGACCCTAGAGGGGGGTGAATAGGTCAATCCCATTTTCCATGGTGTTTACAAAATTCTTGATTGTTTTAAGTGCAATAAAATATTTATCAAGAGATTTGTTTAGTGTGATAGATTGTTTCTAATTTCTTTAAACAATCACACTAAGATTATGACCCTTTACATTTTGCTTGATTATCGATGTTTGTGCACAATGTGTCAAAATAGGATAATCAACATGCAAAGTGATGTGTTAAAAAGAGTATTTAAATAGTAAATATAAACACACGAAAATCAAACACCATAAGACAAATTTAAAGTGGTTCGATTAGCCAATGTACATCCACTGTTAGGACTAACTCAACCTTAAATTATTCCAAAATCTACTAAGTGGGGACTTACACCCTTATAATTAGAGTAGGAATTCTACCTCACTCAATCGGTTGGAAATTTCACCCATAACTGTAGAATATGAATTCCACCTATCCATACGACGCTCTAAAGTTTTTTATAGTGATTCCGGAGCAAATCCTCCTTAATCCACTTGGCTTGAAATTCCACCCACCACTGTGCCAGAGACGACGCTCTGAAGTTTTTTATAATGGTTTTAAAGCAAAATTAAAACCAAGAAGCATTTGGCTTTGTAGCTCTCTCTCTTAATGTGTGCTTCTTCAAGATCCACCCAATGTGTGCCGACGCTCTGCCTTATATCTGTCGTAAAACAATCACAATCCAGAGCGACAAGAAAACTGGTTTTACTAAAGGTTTCCTAGTTTATCGTACTTTCATTTCTCTCTCACAAACTGAATCCATATGATTGGTTGTATTAGATTCCCCAAGTGTAAGCACGAGAGAGAGAGAGAGAGAGAGAGTGATCCTTTTGTTGGCACTTATTTAAGCTCATTGACAATGATGAGGGCCCAACTGATTTTTCCAAATGATGCCAACTGGTTGCATAAAGATTTGTTTATATAGAGAAAGCAAATAGTTGTAGCAACAGTAATGTATCGACAGGTCAGGCGCATCGAGGGGTTGGTGACTACAAATGTTACCTTTCAACAACCCGACCGTT
This sequence comes from Chimonanthus praecox, assembly GCA_022113865.1. Classification (NCBI taxonomy): domain Eukaryota; kingdom Viridiplantae; phylum Streptophyta; class Magnoliopsida; order Laurales; family Calycanthaceae; genus Chimonanthus; species Chimonanthus praecox. The sequence continues at coordinate 49,499,892 of CM039092.1, read as the reverse complement.
TTGCATTAATACAGTCCCAACGGTAATATTCTTTCCTGGTCGACATGTCGGTGTCGCCAATAGGTCGACAGTTATGACACTGAGAGGTCGGTCCATACGATGGGCTCGATCTGGGGCAACACCATGCTGATAGTAGTTTCAAGTCTAGAATCCTGCCTTACCCAAGAACAATTTGTCACCCTTTACAGATGGGTTGGTCTTAGTACTATTGATCGGTCTTAAACTACCGATATGTCCATTTCTTCGAGAGCCTATTTGAGTTCAAAGTTCCAGAACTCATATATTTTTATCGAAAAGTCGTTCACCACGATGGATCATTTCAGCCTTTCACCGAGGGATTCCTGCATACGAGACTTGATGAACATAGAAAAATGACTATTTTACCCTTGTACTTGGACTAGTTAGCCCTTGTTTTGTGCGTTTCAGGAAATGTTTAATGGGATTTTGGAAGTTTTGCGGGATTTAAAGTGAAATACAAGATATGAGAATTTAAATGGTGAATTTTGCAATTTATGGACATAAGTTGGTTTTTGAAAGTTGAAATTTTTAATAATTATTTTACCACAATTTTAAAGGTTTTATTTGTAAACTAATTAATTCAAATCCATTTATGAGAGTTTGGATTAATTTAATCATTTTTCGAATTGAATGTAAGTGGTAAAATTATTTATTAGATTTTTCATACTTTAAAAAGCCCATTTGTTAAGCCCATTAAGAAAAACTCATGAAGAAATCCACATATGTGAAGACTATTTTCATTATCTCAAGATACATATAAAGAAATTCGAAATTTACAAGTCATTATTGTAATACCCCAGTTTTCCAGTTTATTATTTTATATGAAAGTTATCTAATTTAATTGATGAATATGAGATATGGATCTTAATCCAAAATTATGCATGGCCGAATTTCAAAATCTATGTTTATGCGCATGTGATAATTTTAAATAGGGTATGCAAATAATCTTAAACTAATTAAAAGGAGGGTACACGGCATTGCTATATGTATTTTAGCATTGGACGATTGGAAGGTCTTAAATTAAGAAAGGGAAAGTCAGCCATGCCTAATTAAGAAGGGAAAGTCGGCTATGACTAATTAAAGAGGGAAAGTAGGCCATGGTTAAATAAGGAAGGTTTGATATATGTTCAGTATTTTGGTTATAAATTTCCATTCCAATGTCCGATTGCTTTAATTCTTTTTACGTTGGAAAGAAGACTTCAAGAGATATAACTTTTTAGTTTACCACTTTTCCTGATTCAGAAGTTAACAAGGTCAAAACTGAGGTACAATATGATATATGTGTAAAAAAAGGGGGAACACAAGGGCTCACGACATTACTATATTTATTTTTAGCATTGGCCGATTGGGAGGTTACTAGATTAAGCAAGGAAGGTTGGCAATTGCTAATCTATAGCAAGGGGGCGCACGGCCTTAGGGGTTGCCTATCTTAAACACATTCTAAATTTGGATTAAGAGGAAGATTATAAAAGGGGGAGAGGGACAAAGGCTCACGGTTTTACCACCCTTAGCCGAATTTTATCTCCCTCTCTCAAGTCCTCTCTCACGCCAAAGAGCAAAGGGAAGAAGAAGGCAGCAACAAGAAGGTGGTTCGGCCAGCAAAGGGGAATGAAAAATATTGGAAGAACAAAGAAAGCAATTGGAAAAAGTTGGTACTCTCTTTTGATAAAATTATTGTGAAATAAAGAACCATAGGGTTCGGCCATTATGTTTGGCCGAACCCCATGGAAAAATATAGGAGATGAGTGTAATAATTTAAATGGAGAAAAATAACCATAGGGTTCGGCCTTAGTGCATGGCCGAACCCCATGGATAGACTTGAATTAATCATTGGGTTTTAAGATTAAAAACCATGGAGAGTTTGATTTATTCATTGGGTTTATGTTCTTAAATTTTAAATCATAGAAACCTTTGATGGTTGTCAGTTTTAGATTCAAGAAATCAATGAAAGAATATGGAATATGGGTCGGCCATGGCATGACCGAACCATGATTGTTTTATGGCTAATTGATTGGTTCCATACTAATGAAAAGAAGGGGTGAGGTTCGGCCATGGCGTATGGCCGAACCCCACCAAATATTTTAATGAATTATTAGTTGAGTTTAATGGATCTAAACCATTGAGGAAGGTCATGAACCATAGGGTTCGTCCATGGTGCTTGGCCAAACCCCATGGGGTTGTTTTTGGGAATGGGGATTAATATGGAAAGGTTCAAAATATGGAAAGTGTTGCTAAAATTAGAAAGCAATCTAAATATGGAAGGAAGATTGTTATTTTGGAAACCGTCTATTTTTGGAAAGTGTTTGCTAAATTTAGAAGTTTCCCATTATGGAAAGTGTTTTCTTAATAAGGAAACTTCTAAATATGGAAGGAGTGCTAAATTGGAAAGCACTCCAATTATGAAAAGGAGTAGGTTATTTATGGAAAATAAGGCATCATGGGTTCAGCCATGTACATGGCCGAACCCCATGATTTAAATCTATGGTTTAGGATATGAGTAACTGAATCCAGGGGGAAAGTCTCTATTCTTGAAAGTAGACATTGGAATAAGGATGTACCTATTTATAGACCATGGAAGATGACTATGGAAACCTTCTAAATATGGAAGGGTGGGTATTATTTATGGAAACTAAGGCATCATGGGATGAATCAAATTATGGTCTATGTTTAATCAATTATGATTTTAATGTTGCAATGGTCGAATTATTGGTTATGTAAGCCATGGATGACATTTTAGTAAATATGTGAGAATATTAGACATTGGGTTCGGTCATGGGTATGGTCGAACCCCATGAATTATTTTATGGACTATGTATTTTTGGATTAAAAGAAACATGTATGGATGATTTGGAAACCTATGCAAAGAAAAAAGGGCTATGGTTATGGACAATGGCATTTTTGTAAATAAGTATGAAAAATGGTAAGCCATGGGTTCGGTCATGGTGTATGGCCGAACCCCAGGGGATTTTGTTTATGGACTTAGAAATTTGTAATCAAATGGGACTTGGCGTTGATTTATTATTATATTATAAGGTAACGAGATCTCGCAAGCAGTGCGCGATCGGTGATCGAATCTTGGACGCAAATGTAAGGACTTGTGAACGGTCTTTGGTAGGATTCCACCTCTTTGAAACCATGGTTTATGTACATTATTATTATCTTATTTTGATGAATATGTGTTTCAAAGGATATGATTCAAATTATGATTTTTGAATGCTATGTTTTATGATAAATTAGCTTGTGTTGGATATGTTTTATATTGTGATTTTCCAATGCTATGTTTATATGATAAAATAACATGTATTTCATTGGCATCTCATGCATGGCATGGGGTGGAGGATTTGTAACCGGAGGGTCCATACTCCGTTGGGGCGTCCGAACAACCTATGTGGGGAATACCTTGATGATGAGAATTCCATCGAGAAGGAACCGGAGGGTCCACACTCCGTCGGGGAGTCCGAACAACCTATGTGGTATACCTTGATGTGCATTATCCATCAAGAAAGAACCAGAGGGTCCACACTCCGTCGGGGCATCCGAAAGACCTATGTGGAGGGACTTATATGTACTTGTGATGGGTGAGACTCATTGCATTTGACATCATGACATGGCATGGATTACATGGTTTTATAGCATGATTTATATGATTTCATGACAAGGTTCATATGGCTTTTTGGCACTATGATATTATTTTATGTTTTGTACTAACCATGTGTTAACCCTAACTGGAATTCCTATTGGGCGCGTTGTACTAACGCCCTACTTCTACCCTTTAGTGGATGATGCAGGAAACGAGGAAAACGCTGAATGCGGAAAGGGACAAGCATATGAGCTTGGAACACTTTTAGTTTTATAATTTGTTAAAGATACTCATGAACTTGTATTTAGAGTATCCAAAATTTGGAATGTAATAACTTAGATTAATTTGCTATGGTTGGATGTTTTATTTGGATAATGATTAATGTGATTATTGACTAAGTATTTTGCTATCAATGAAATGGAAATTTGGTTCTATTATAATTGCATATGTGTATCGTATTGCTACGTGTGAACTGTTTTCTTGGACTTGGTCCATGCACACATAGGATTGGCCAGTTAAAGGTCGGACTTTGGAAGTTTAGACTTACCTCGTGCCGTGACATTCCACTTTTGCCCATACTCTGATATTTAAAAAAAAAACAAAAGTTGATTTCGATGCGAGAAGGGCGGGATGTTAAAATCATAAAAGAATTTTCGAATTTGGCAAGTGGATTAAGGAAAAAATAAACAAAATAAGAAGTGGAGAAAAAGAAGGATGGTTTGACATAACTTCAGTATTTTGACCGTAACATTCCACTCTAATGTCCGATTGCTTTGACTCTTCTTTAGTTTCAAAGAAGTCTTTAAGGGCTACAACTTTGCATTTATAACTTTTCGTGATTCAGACGTTAACCAGGTCAAGACGGAGTTGTACGAATTTTACCATTTTTTCCACTCCTTGCCTCATTTAAGTCATTTTATGTTTAACACAAACTATATCAGCCCTCCAAGTGTCCCTTGCTTTATTTAAATCTTTAAATCAAAGCCATTCATTTCACCTCCTTTCATCTATAAATACTATCCCTCTCCCATTGAGAAAATTGAACCTGGCTTAGAGAATTTGGAGTTTTGGGATTTTGGAGTTTTTGAAGCATTGGTGGATTTCATGAATTTTGGTTAGTGTTTTTTTTTTAATTCTTTTGCAATTAGTTATTCAAGATTAATTCATTGTTTTGTAGTTTGATTCAATTAATGAGAATATAATTTCATGATGTCTTTTTTATTTTTTATTTTTAAATTCAGTGTTAGTGTGATTAAATTAAAAAATTCCATGATCTCCTTATCTTTTATTTAAATCCAAAATTCCAATGCATTTTAATTCTTAATACCAAATTATTATTAGTAATTAAAAAGTAGAAAAACACTTAGAAATATGGTTTTCCACTTAATTATTTTTGTATGATGAAAATTTGATTTGATTTAATTTTTTTTATTGATTTAAGTGAGAGATTATTCTAAGTTGTTCAATGAAGGCAGAAAAATATTTTGGACTAAATGGAACTTGATTTTATTAGTCTAAGGATCTTTTTAACAGCAAAGAAAATTTTAGAGATTCGAAATTGCAAGTTAAAATTTTATTTAGCCTAAGGTCGAATTTGAATTTTCTTAGTTTAATTGATTTCATAAATTTCATGATGAGGATTTTAATAGATGAAAAAATTTGAGTGTATGATAAATAATAAATATGAGCTCCATACTATAGGCCTTAATTTTATTTTTTAAATATTAAAAATAAAGCCTCCATAATTCTTTGATCCAGTTCCACTTTAAATATGTAAATATGTTGTTTTTATTTTTATTTTCATTTTATTTGTTTTAAAATTCAAAATTCTTGAAAATTGTGGAAATAGGTTGGTTAATTAATTAATTGCATCTTAGTTTTGTGTTCTAAGTTAAGTTAAGATTATTTATATATTTTTATATTAAATCCACCATCTCAATTTAAGTTCACAAATTTTAATTTTTTATTTTATTTTCTATTATTAGATTGTTTCTAAATTAAAATACATAGACGAGAGAAATAATTCCAAATTCATGATTTATCTCTATGTTTCCTAAATTTTTAAAATACGTAATACAATGGTGTATTTTCATGGATATATTTTCCTAAGTTCCTATGGGTTCGACTTTGCACTTAATCGTTTTACTATTTAATGGTTCGTACGCTTGCGAGTTATAAATCTTGTTATGCAAATTTTTAATTTATAACTCGTAAGCGTACGAAGCATTAGATAGTATAGCAATTGAGTACGAGGTCGAACCTATCAGAACTTAGGAAAATATATTTGTGAAAAAATACATCACTGAATTATATATTTTAAGAAATCTAGAAAGTCGTAAAAATAAATCTTAAATATGGAATTGATTCTCTAATTTATGAAATCTAATTTTAATTTATAAATATTCTAAAAACAGAAAATGCAATAAAAAATTAGAATCAACATCTAAAAAAAAAAATTAATCATTCAAGAGATCTAATTTTTATAGAAAACACAAAATTCATTTACTTTCAATTAAGATGGTGGAATTAATCCAAAAATTATAAATAATCTTAATCTAACTTAAAACACAAAATTAATATAAAAATTAATATAAAATTAAATTAATTTACCAACCTAGTTCCATAATTTTCAAGAATTTTGAATTTATAAGCAAAAATAAAATTAAAAACAAGTAAAATTACCTCTATACATATTAACAATGGAATTGGATTAGAGATTTAAGCAGACATTATTATCCATATTTTAACAATAAATTAATGGCTTAGAACATGAAGCTCACGTAAATTATTTAACATGCATTCATATCTCTCATTCATTAAAATTCCAATTATGAAATCTATGAAATCCATTTAACTAAAGAAAATTCAATTCTGGCTTTAGACTTAGTTAAATTTCTACTTGAAATTTCGAATCTAAAAATAATTTCACTCTTCAAAAGAGCCTTATACTGGAAAAATCAAGTTCTACCAATCCTAAAATAATCTCATTTTGCTTTAATTTTTTGGAAAAATAAATAACATAAATTCATTAATTAAAATTAAAATTTTCATTATACATGAAAGAACAATTGGAAAACCGTAATTCTAATTCTCACATTCTCTTATTAATTAAAACTTGAAATAAAAATTACAGCACAATTGGAAGTTTTGAAATAAAAAGAATAAAAGAATCAATGAGGAAATTCAAAATCACGAACTTGAAACCAACTATGATTGTTGAAATCCCAAATTTTTCTTTCTTCTTTTCTTTCTTTCTTCCTGTCCACAACGCAAGCCTTAAAATTTTCTGCCAAGTTCAATTTTCTCAATGGGAGAGGGATAGTATTTATATATGAAAAAAGGTGGAATGAATGGCTTAGATTTAAAGATTTAAATAAAGCAAATGACACTTGAAGGGCTGATATGATTTGTGCTGAACTTGGAATGTCTTAAAGGTGGTAAGGAGGTAAAAAAAATAGTAAAATTCGTGTAAAGAAAATAGGTGCAAAATCTCATTTTTTACACATACGCCACTTTGCAGCTCAATTTTGACCTAGTTAACCTCCGAATTAAGATTGTATTGTAGCCCTTCAAGTCTTCTTTCCAACCCAAAAGGAATCAAAACAATCGGAAATTGGAGTAAAACTTTACCGCCAAAATACTTAAGTTGTGTCAAACCTTCCTTTTTTTCTCATTCTTATTTTGTTTCTCTTTCATTAATCTACTTATCAAATTCCAAAATCTTCTCATATTGACTTGTAAATTTCGAATTTCCTCATATTTATCTTGAGATGATGAAAGTAGTCTTTACACAAGTAGATTTCTTCATGGGCTTAATAAATGGGTTTTTTAAAGTATGAACAATCTACTAAATAATTTTACCATTTACAATCAATTCTAAAAATGACTAAATTAATGATTTGAATTAATTAGTTTACAAATAAAACCCCTAAAATTGTGGTAAAATAATTATTAAAAATTTCAACTTTTTAAAAATATCAACTTATGCCCATAAATTGTAATATTCACCTTTTGAATTCTCATATATTGTATTTCCTTATAAATCCTGTAAAACGGCCAAAATCCCATTAATCAACTAAATAATCATTTTCCTGTGCTCATCAAATACCTCCACTCTTAGATTTTGTTAATGCTTGAGCAAAACAAAACTGAAAACTCTAAAAACAAAAATAAAAATCCTAAACTACGCAACTTTCGATGGCACTCTTGATTGAGTTTAGCGTATGCAACAAGCCCTTAAACTCCTAGCTTACCAGTAGTGGACGAGTTATAGTCTCGTTAGGGCTTCCAGTGATGATACTTACAAACATCAAATTTCAGACTTTAGCAAAAATACCTAAACAAAAATTTAAACATCATACAACTCTAAAATTATTTTACAAAACTTATACCCGGAGTGTAGTGTGTGATAGCCAATATTAATATAAAGTTGTTTTTCAAAATACGTACAAGTTTTGTAACCACCAGCTGAAAATGCGATTCGACTCCAAATCTCACAAAGGTATATCTCTCAGAAAGACTTTCGCTCAAAAATTGTGGTAAATTTCTCTCAAAAGTATATGTTAGTGGATTAATTTTTCAGATACAAATATCTCACATATTTATCATCAAAGAACGGGTAATATCAAAGAAAAATATAGATCTCATGAATGAATGCCATGTTCCCGAGAACGTGAATTAAACACTATTGTTCTTCCTCATTTATTCTCTACTTTAAATACCATATTAAATTTAAGATCAATTAGGACTTCCTTATAGGACGAAACGTGGCTTAGGACTGGATCATATCAAAGAAAGACTAAAAAACTCTAAAATTAAGTACTTTGAACAAAAAATGTAAAGGTCTTCAAAATTTTCACTAGGATTCTTTTTCCTCTATTTCTCTTTTCATCGTTCTCAAAGCATTTTTTTTTCTATCTTTTTTTTTTTTTATCACATCATTTTTTTCTGATGTATAGATGTCGTTCTTTTTTTTTTTTTTAGCATATTTTGCTCTCTTTTTTCCACATCATTCATTTTTTTAAGTGCCATATTTTTTCTTTTTAGAGTACCATCCCAATAACAGTCATCTCTAACATTTTTCTGGGCTTTAGAATAGGTCACAAATATTTGAATGGATGCTCAAACTCTATAATTGGAGTTGGGTATGGATAACATGGCTAATCAATAAAAAATTAGCTTAACTTTCATTAAATGCTCAAAAGTGAGAACTAACAGGATAATATATGACAAAAAATAGGTAGGCTTCAAAAGCTTAAACGATCCAAAATAATGACCTATATCACTTCCTAAGTTTCATATGACTATTTTTAGGTTCAAATAAATTCAGAAAAATTTAGGTGTAATAATCCAAAATTAATGTCGCTCTCAGTATTTGACCAAAATCAAAGGAATAATGAGATCTAACAACAAAAATAATGCGCACATCAAAGAAAATAAGAATTTACTAATAACCCTTGGAAAAATCGAATGGTTCAAAAGCACACTGGGTCACAAGTCTCCACTAGTATTCTTCCGGTGATTACTTAATTCATGAATACTCTTATTTTTCAAGATAAAATTAATATGGTTGTTTAAAAGTTTACTAAGCATAGATTTTATAAAATTCAATTGAAAAAGCATGATATAAATTTTTTTAATCCACATATTAATAATAAAAATATTATTTTTCAATTTTCAAATTTTTGTTTCAAAGATAAATATAAGGCTAATTTTTATTTTTTTTCAAAATGGATTAAAAAACTAGTTAAATTGTTAGATTATATATTTAAGTGTAGAATATTTCTAAATTAAAACTAGAGTTCATAGATTAGATAAAAAAACTCCATATTTATAATTTTTCTCCACATTTCCTAAATTTCGTAAATTACGTAATTCAATAGTGTGATTTCATGAATTTATTTTCCTAAGTTCTGATGGGTTCGACCTCGCACTTAATCACTATACTATCTAATGGTTTATGCGCTTGTGAGTTATAAATTTAAAATTTGCATAACAACAGGTATCGACCCAAAAATCTGAATCTCGCCTGAATTAGAAACCCAGCAAAGAATCGAAGTAATCCGAGAAATTTCTATTTTTATTTATTTTCGTTGCTTTAGTTGTAAGATTAGATTTGCTTAGGATTATTTCTATTTTTAATTTTCTGTTTTCATTTTTTTATTTTATTACTTTTTTTGTTTTGGGTTTTTTTTTTTATAAAAACTCCTCTCTAGCATTGCAATACAAAAATTTTGATAATGAATATTTGATTTGAGTTTTACTCTGTTTTCCTTCTTTCCAGGTGGATTCCAGTTCTTGCTCGTGGATGCTAGCGTTTTTCTCTGACGACGGCGTTCAACAGAGTTCGTCTTTTCCTCCTTGGGTTTTGCTGTCATTGGCATCTGGTAGCTCCCCAGAGTCTCACCGTCGTCTCTCTCAAGAACGACGATATTTATCTAGGCACTCTTACGGTAGCACCGTGCTTGTTGCCCTGCGCCTATCTCAAAGGACTTACTGATCGCCCACAAGGACAGATATTACCCGTCTTTTATCCTTCATTGCCATCTCTCCTCTCCCACCAGATCCCCATCTACCTCCTTCTCCATCCTTCACTATTCATCCTATCTCTCTGTTTCAGACTTGCTGGGAACGAACCCAACTCCACCAAGCCTTTTCTTTTCCCTTACATTCCTTTATTGTCTGCTTATTGACCCATTCATTTGGGTTTGACCGAACCATCCCTAATTCTTTATTCTCCCACTTTCTTTTCGTCTAACACCACCCCTTTTGACCATTGCCTTGTCCCACTAATTCAATCCATTATAACCAAACGTTCCCTTGCCTATTTATTTAATTAAATTCCATTTAAATCTCTTTAGTGATCATAATTTGTCCCATTTAAATTGAACAGTCTGAGTTACCTGCACCCGATCCTACCCGCTGCATCAATTGGTATTCAGAGTTAGATCTCGCCGATTCTCATCGGGTGAGACTTTCCTCAACATTTTGAATAAAAAAAAAATTATGGCTTCTTATGATTCGAGCAAAGATGATGAGATTGAAGAAATTTTTATTCGACATGAGAAGTATAATCCCGTAACTCACAAGTACCATATGGAGGTTGATTTCCCACCCTTCAGAGGTCAACTATACAATCAAGAGTTCTTCGATTGTTTTCGAAAGTCAAGTGTTTTCTCGATTACAGGAAAATCGACGACACGAAGAAAGTGAAGTTTTTGGCGTTTCGATTCCTCAGTGAAGCGTATGCATGGTAAGAAAAGTTATATGCCACCGGCAAGAGACGAGGCAAGCTTCCTATCCAATCATGGCCACAGTTGAAAAGGTTGTTATGCGCTCATTTCCTTTCTGCCCCTAATGAGCAAATGTCTAAAGAAGCAAGCGATGTCGTAGTCTCTCTCGAACAGGAGACTGTCCCGGACCTTGCATCGGTCCCAGTCCTCTCACTTGAACCGCCAGACATAGACAACGTCCCGACATTGGTCGAATCAAAGTCAACATCAATCGTTCCTATTTCCAAAGAGACAACTTTAGAATTGGGCATGCTCTCTCAGAATCTGTGCTACCTTGAGATGCTTGCTAGCTCATTCAGTGATCATATTGTATTGCCGGCATTCCAGTCGACGCAATCGATGAACATTGATCTATCACTGTTGTCACAGTTGCCACATGCATCACAGACGTCGTCAAAGTTGTGTGTCATCGACAATGACCCATATTAGTTCTCCTTTGATGTGAAGCCACTTTTCATTGTTGTTAAAGACGTCGTGCATTATTGTGCTTCTACAGTCATTCTAGAATCTCGCACGTATATTGAAATCACAAACTCAAGGTTCATCATGGATGTCTGAATCATATTCTTTGCGCGTTCGAAGCGTCGAAGGCCAAGAAACATCTCAGCAAGTATCGACGATTCTCACATTGGGTCCGAACTCGAGGACGAGTTTTTTTTCAACCAAGGGCGACTGCCCGGGTATCGACCCAAAAATCAGAATCTCACCGGAATTGGAAACCCGGTCATGAATCAAAGAAATCCGAGACATTTCTATTTTTATTTGTTTCCATTGATTTATTTGTAAGATAAGATTTGCTTAGGATTATTTCTATTTTTAATTTTCTATTTTCGTTTTATTTTTATTTTATTGCTATTTTTAGTTTTAGGTTTTTATAAAAACCCCTCTTTAGCATTGTAATACATAGATTTTGATAATGAATATTTGATTTGTATTTTACCCTGTTTTCCTTCTTCCCCGGTGGATTCCGGTTCTTACTCGTGGATTCAGCGTTCTTCTCCAACGATGGCGTTAGACGGAGTTCTTCTTTTCCTTCTTGGATTCTGCTGTCATTGGCGTCTGATAGGTCCCCAGAGTCTCACCGTCGTCTCTCTCAAGAACGACGATATTTATCCAAGCACTCCTACGGCAGCACCATGCTTGCTGCCCCGCGCCTGTCTCAAAAGGCTTACTGATCGGCTACAAGGACACGTATTACCCATCTTTTATCCTTCCTTGCGATCTCTCCTCTCCCACCAGATCCCCATCTGCCACCTTCTCCATCTTTCACTATTCATCCCATCTCTCTGTTTCGGACTTACTGGGAACGAACGCAACTCCACCAAGCCGTTTCTTTTCGATTCCCTTACATTCCTTTATTGTCTGCTTAGTGACCCATTCATTTGTGTTTGACCGAACCATCCCTAAGTCTTTATTCCCCCACTTTCTTTTCATCTAACACCACCCCTTTTGACCATTGCCTTGTCCCATTAATTCAATCCATTATAACCCAATGTTCCCTTGCCTATTTATTTAATTAAATTCCATTTAAATCTCTTTAGTGATCATAATTTGTCCCATTTAAATTGAACCAGTCCTAGTTACCTGCACCCGACTCTACCCGCTGCATCAATATGGAGGGCTCACCTTCAATGGGGTAGGCGGCGGTGTGAGGCCATATGGTGGGCTCACCTTTGGAGGGGTTGGTGGTGGGTTTGGCACATATGGTGGGGTAGGGACAACCGGAGCTGGAGGCGGCTTTAGCACTACTTTTGGTGGCAGTGGTGGTGATGAAGGAGGTGGCATTGGCACTATAGGCAGTGTCACAGGTGGGTTCGGCACATATGGAAGGCTCACCATCGGTGGGGTAGGCGGCGGTGTCGGGAGATATGGTGGGCTCACCTTTGGTGGGTTTGGTGGTGGCTTTGGCACATATGGGGGGCTCACCTTCGGTGGGGTAAGCAGTGGCTTCGGGACATATGGTGGGCTCACCTTTGGTGGTGTTGGTCGTGGCTTTGTCACATATGGTGGTGGCTTAACGTGGGGTGGTTTGACATGGGGCGGTGGTTTGACCATAGGGGGGTGTCTGGGAGGAAACTTTGGGAGCTTAGCAGGAGTTGGGTAAGGGCAGTCACAGGCTAGAGAAGGAATAAGAGCTCCTGAGTTAAGCACAAAGAGCAAGAGACTGGACAACAAGAACTTCCCCACGCTTAGGAGATGTGGAGGGTTTCTCATCTACTGCTGATGAGATTTATACTACAAAAATGGTTATAGGCCGGGTTTGGACGAGGGTAATGGAGTAATCCAACTCTTATTTGGTAATTCAAGAGTAAGAATAAAAAATCAACATTTTACCTCTTCTCTCTCACTCTTCTCTTACTTTTTAAAATCTTTTTCAAATAAAGAATATTCATAATACTCAACATAACCTCAAATTAAAGAGAACTCCAACTAACCCTAGTAAAATTTTACCACTCATCCAAACGCAGTAATAGAGAAATAAGGATGGAGAGGCCGCCGCCAAAGCCCTACTCCTGTTCAATTGATGAGAGGGCTTTGTCACTGTGCTTTGACTCAAATAATAGAGCCCAAAGCCCTTGGTTTTGCTACTTTTTGTCCTTATACTTTCTCTTTCCTTTTTTATATATGGAAACAAGGATAGTATTTCTCTCTCTGTGAAGAGTGGTGGCTTCCAAAGGATAGCCAGCCAGCCATTTTTATTTTTAACTTATTGGAACCGTAGCAGCCGTGACTGCCAGCAAAAATAACATTGTTACATTTTTTTTAATTATGATATATTTTAGTTGAAAGATTTTAAGACAATAAATTTAACTACATTATTATATGAGATAAAAATTTTGTATGTAATTTTATAAAATATTCTAAATTAAAAGATAGATTTAAATTTGTGTTTTGAATTTAATTTTGTGCTTACAAAAAATTTTAGAAGAAAGTTAACTTTTAAAATGTTATATTTTAAATAAAGTTTTTGCCATAATACATATATTAGGAAGAATAATTCAAGAAGAATAAGTTATTAATTATACATTAGAAATATAATATTTATGTTAAAAATACTTTGCAATTAAAATATTTATAAATATGATAAATGTTACTAGGCATGATCATCGTGAGTCAATGACCACCCTCTGAGTTTAGACAAAAGAACTAGGGAATGTTTACTCCCATTCTCTCTCCCACATAAAAAAAGTACCAAAATGAGAATAGAGTTATTACTATAAAATCAGGCAAAGTGAGAGGGAAAATCCACAGCCTTCTGGGGTTGGCCTTTTGCATTGGCCCAATATGGCATGTAATATGAAATTAATATTTTTAAACTGAATTATTTTTTAATTTTTTAATTTTTTTTAAAATTTTAAATATTTTTAGACAGTTTACACTTTACAGTATGCTTTTATTGCGAGAAGCACGCGTTATTAATGTTTTTGGGAAACAATATTTTACCGTTAAATTCGTGAGAAGAATGAAGTTCTCGCCCGATAATCGTTACATTGGTCTATATTACGTGCAAAAAACTAGTGGAGAAGATGGGAGAAGGATCCGTCAGTACTAACAAGTTCATGTTTGATCCCACTCTATTGACTGAGTAGTGATCTCCAATCTAGTCCAATAATACAGTAATAATTCTCACTGGAAAAAGAAATTTGAAAAAGGCTGAGACGTGTATTTTTTAATGTGGTAAAATCCTACAAATTAGGAAAACATCTACGTGTCTAGTGTATATTTTTTTACGAAATCTCCAACTCGGCAACGTTTGCCTTGGCTTTGCTAATTTTGTAGTCACAGAGAGATGTTACAAATTCGCCGATTCAACAATGTTCGCCTCAGCTTATAATTTTCTCTTCGTCTGTGATGAACTAGGAAAATAACCATTTTGCCCCTGTGACTTAGATTAGTTAGCCTCTGAGGTGTGTTAAATTGATGAAAATTGAGAAATTATCTTTTTACCCTTTAATATTAAATTAATAAATCTTTATTTTGTACATATTAGATATGTTTAATTTTTTTTTTTTAATTTTGCAGTATATTCTGAAAAATACAAGAAATTGGAATAAATTGGAATTTTTCTTACAAAAAGTGGGCCGCATTATCAAAATTGGAAAGTTTGTAATTTTTTACCACCTATTTTGGAATTAATATTAAATTATTATAATTCAAATCCACATATGAGAGTTTGAATTATGATAATATTTTTTAGATTGTTTAGAAATTGTAAAGGTGGTAAATTTTACAACACAACACAAGTGCGGCCCACTGACTCTCCAAATTCCAAATTGCCAACTCCAATTCTTGTGAGCCAAAGGAAAAGAATAAAATTGCCTTGTAATGCAAAGGTGGCACAGTGAATGCCGTGTGAAGCAAAGTGGATTTAGGAGAAGAGATCAACTTGGAGTGGAATTGTGAGAGAAAATCATGGAGGAGAGGCTTGTGGAGAAGTTTTCTCCAAAATCCCATCGCATAATTGTATGAAGCCAAATTTGTAAGGAGAGATGCGCATAACACAAAGTTCCATCCTGTAAAGTCTAGGAAAAATTGCACGTTTCCGTGTGGAGGAGAGGAAAAATTGGAGAAAAGATTGGATGAAGATGAGTCAGCAACACATCATCCAATTTAATCCAATGGAGATTTTATCTCCATTATGCGCATAACACATACAATTGTATGGATTTCACAATCCCAAAATCGTGTGATGTCTCCCTCCCTTTTCTACATTATAAATATGGGTCCCAATGCACAGAGAAATTTAAACCGAGCAAGCGATCAAAAGGGGCTGAAATTTGGACAGCTAAAGAGTCAAACTGAGGAAAAATATAATTTTTTAAGTCATTTATTCTACTTTATTTATGCAATAAGTTCCAAAGAATTGTATTTTATTATATTCTATTTTTTAAATGAAATTCATGGTAGCTATATAAGATGTATGGTCTTCCAATTATTTGATATGCTATGATGGTGGTTTTAATTTTATTTGAATTCTTCTTATTAATGTTATGAACAAAATTATTTTAAGAAATTTTCAAGGAAAAATAGAACCAATGTTAGTGGGACTTGACTTTTCCAGTCTAAGGTTCTTATTAAGAACATTTTTCTTTTAGATTTGGAAAAGGCAAGTGTAAATCCAGCTCAACTCTAAGCCTTGAATTGAAAATTTATAATTTAATGGACGTCATAATTTTTCTAATTAGAATGTTAATAAATGATAAATTTGAATTTATATTTAATAATTCTAGAGGATTTCATAGTCTAGGCCATAACTTTATTTTTAAATGGGATAACATGCCACCTTAGATACTTGTCTCGATTCCATTGTAAATTATGTAAATAATTTATTGTTTTTATGTTATTCTCTTATTTATTTATAAAAATCTTTGAAATGATGAAACTAGGTTAGAAATATTTTATTTGTTTCTTAACTTTGCATTTTAAATTAGATTGAGGTTGTTTACATTCACTCCACCATTTTAATTAAATCTATAAATCATTGATTTGTACGATAAAATTAGATCTCGTATTTTATAAAAATTCCAAAGTTAGATAACTATTTAAATATTGGTTTCCTAAATCTAAAATTTTTCTAAATTAAGATTATAACTCCCTGTTTTAGAAAATTTATCATGTTTAGCTTAAATCCTAAATTTTATTTTCTTAGATCACATTATTTTAATGGTACCATTTTTATTTCCATACATATATTTTGTTGATTTCCCTTGGGTTCGACCTCGCAATCATTCACTACACTATTAATTGGTTCGTGTGCATGCGAGTTAAATTTAAAACACAACAAGTTTTTTGCGTCGTTGCCTGGAAATCTCGAAATAAATTTTGTGCCATTAGATTTATGTGTTTTTGGAAAGATTATTATTTTTAGAAGTTTCTAAATTAGACAACTCTTTAAAATTAGAAATTTCTATTTTTAGAATTCTAATTTTAGAAAGTTTCCTTAAATTAGAAATTCTTTAAAATATCAATGATTTTGGAATTAATTTAAGTTTGGAAATTTGCTAAATCTAGAAACTGTGTAATTAGGATTTTTTATTTCTTAGAAATTTTCTAATTTAATAGTTTCCCTTATTAGCAACTTTTCTAATACTGGAGATATGTCTTAATTTACTTTATTTTAATTTATTGCTTGCATTTAATTTGTCCATGCATCTAGATTGTTAGTATTCATGCATTAGCTTAGATTGCTTTATTATATTTTGCACATTTGCTTGAATGTTGTGTGGTAATTTAGGACTGAATTTTCACAATATCTAGAAAAATAAGATTAGTAAAATTGGTTCATGCATCTTCTTAATAAAATCAAATAAGGAACCATTAGGCTAAGTTTTATGGTTTCATGCTCATTAGGAACATTTTCGATCTAAATTAATTTTTGTAATCGGTGAATAGTTTTATCTTCAAGAATGGTGTCTAAGACTAGTTCTGTCACTAAGACATGAGGTCGAGCATGATCTAAGGATAAGCTGGGACGAGATGCAGTGTGCTCCCCCACTTACTTGGGAACTTACCTGGCCATGTTGTGGTTAAACTCTCATTGGAGACTTACATTATTTGGAGAGAAAAGTAGGAGCAAGTCTAGAGACAATCCTAAGGGTCCTATTAGTAAATAAAAATTTGATTGCATTAGTGCAACTAAAATTTAGATTTAGGCATTTTCTTATGTGAATTTGGTTGAGCATGAATGATCGTGTCTGTGTCTGAATTATTGGTGTCGTGACTTTGATAATCGTTTGGTTCGAGTTATATTTTCTGTCGATTTACCGATCGTTGCATTCAGAGTTCAGTCTAGCTCAGTCATAGACAGTCTACCTTTATCACCACCACCATCACCTAACATGGACGGAGAAAGAGTAGAAGAGAAAACCCTCTAAGAATACTTTTCACCAGTCACACCCAATACACCATCAGGTTGTTCCGGCAACTAATATAGCAATTGAGCTCAAACCAGGCCTATTACATCTTTTGCCCGCATTCCATGGGCTTGATCATGAGGACCCTTACCTACATGTTAGAGAATTCTTAAAAATCTACGCCACCATCAAACTTCAAGGCATCACTAATGAATCCATTAAAATTCATTTATTTCCTTTTTCTCTCAAAGAAAAAATGAAATCTTGGCTAAATTATCTACTTGCAAATTCCATCACAACTTGGGATCAGTTAGCCAACAAGTTTTTGAATAAATTTTTCCCTATATCTAAAACTAACGCCCTCAAGAAAGAAATTTCAAACTTTAATCAGAAGGAGGGTGAACAATTCTGTGAGTCATGGAAAAGATTCAAAGATACACTGAGTAAATGCCCCCACCACGGCTTTGAAACGGGGAGGCTCGTGCAATTCTTTTATGATGGTTTGACCACATTGAACCGCACAATGGTTGAGTCTATGAAGGGTGAGGAATTTTTAATGCTAACTGTAAACAATGGATGTAATTTCTTATAATTATTGGCAGAAAGTTCTCAGCGATGGGACTTCCCCAAAAGAGAGAATTCAGCACAAACCTTAAAAAGAGGAGGTTCATACGAAGTTAGTAGCGACTTAGACGTTAATCTTGCAATTGCGAACTTAACAAAGAAAATCAATGTTTTAGTGATGACTCAGGAGATAAACCCATCATGCATACTGAGGTTTGCGCATTGTGTTCTAACCTACGACACACTGCCCAAAACTGTCATTCCTTAGGATCTAATGCTGAGTGCTTAACCGAGCAGGCCAAAGCACTCAATAATTTTGGAAGACAACAGGGAACCCCTTTCTTTGCCACATACAATCCTAATTGGCGGAATCATCCAATTTTTTTCTCGGCGTCAGAATCAGCCTCCAGTAGGTCAAGGATCCACTCAATATCAAGGTCAATCATACCAACCACCTCAGAACCAACTATTCCACCCATCTCAAAATCATTCAGCCCAACCAAATCAACTTATCAATGTTGTCTATCTCAACAACGTACGCCCTATCTTGAGGATACATTGGAACAATTCATGCACTCTACCCAGCAGGCTATGCACAAGCTTGAATCACAACTTGGGCAATTAGCCACCGCGATAGGAGATAGGGAGAAAGGTAGATTTCCCAGTCAACCTATCCCAAACCCCAAGGGCCAGAATAAGGTTTCATCTTCTAATCTAGAAGACGCTAACTCCATTATTACATTGAAATCCAGGAGACAGGTAGACAATAAAGTGGAAATGCCTAGACAACCGGAAGACCAAACCACTGGTCAATCCAAGCATCAGGATGACCCATCAAGTCCATCCCCAGTCCAAATCCTGATGCATCTGCTAGAAAACCATACGTACCTAGGGCTCCGTACCCGCCGAGGCTCATCACCAAGCAAGGGGTGCCTTTTGATGACATACTAGAGGTATTCAAATATGTCAATATCAATATTCCTCTACTTGATGCCATCAATCAGTTACCCTTATATGCCAAGTTTCTCAAAGAACTCTGTACGGTAAAACAGAGAACTAATGTTCCCACAAAGGTATTTCTAGCAGAAAATGCAAGTGCTCTCCTCCAACAGCCATTCCCGATTAAATATAAAGACCCCGGGTTCCCAACCATTGTATGCACCATTGGTACATATGAAATTGATAGGGCCTTATTAGATTTGGGAGCTAGTGTCAGCCTACTACCATACTCCGTTTATGAGCAGTTGGGGGTGGGAGAACTGGAACCCACTAGTATCACA
This sequence comes from Chimonanthus praecox, assembly GCA_022113865.1. Taxonomy (NCBI): domain Eukaryota; kingdom Viridiplantae; phylum Streptophyta; class Magnoliopsida; order Laurales; family Calycanthaceae; genus Chimonanthus; species Chimonanthus praecox. The sequence continues at coordinate 49,480,304 of CM039092.1, read as the reverse complement.
CTACAGTTAGCTGGCCGCTCTGTAAAAATTCTCATGGGTGTGATGGAACGTGTTCTGGTAAAAGTAGACAAATTCAACTTTCCAGTCAATCTTGTGGTGCTGTATACACAGCCCATTCAGAACGAAAGTGGGCACATTCTGGTTATTCATGGAAGACCATTCTTGGCCACTGCAAGAACTGTTATTAACTGCCAAGATGGTATGCTTAAGTTGTAGTTCGGAGATCTGACGAGAGAGCTCAATGTGTTCGACATATGTCGACAACCTCTCTAGATAGACGATCAGTGCTAGGTTAATATGATCTAGAGTTCTGTCCAGGAGTCCTTCCTTCACTTCATTTGTGATGACCCATTTTAGAAGACTTTGTCGACTTTTAGCACATAATTCGATGAAAATGGTAAACAAGAAGTGAACATTATGTTTGACGCATCCCCATATGTGCGAAAGTTCACCAAATTCGAACCTCTCCCCGTTAATCAATCTGTTCCGATCCCCTCTGTCGAGAAGTCACCAAAATTAGAGCTCAAGCCACTCGCTGAGACACTTAAATATTCTTACCTTGGACCATCAAACACTTTACCCTTTATCATAGCTTCCGATTTAACTTCTGAGCAGGACTCTAAACTCCTGGCTGTTTTAAGAGATCACAAAGAAGCAATTGGATGGCCCATTGCCGATTTCAAATGAATTAGCCCCTCTGTGGTCATGTACAAAATTCACTTAGAAGAAAATTCCAAGACATCCAGAGAACCACAGACACGACTCGTAAGACCCCGCCCTTTTTCACTCGCTTCCTCCCGTAAATTCAGAGTATATTTTTTTTTTATAACAGTGTAGAGTGATAGAGCGCAGGACGTCACGACGTGAGCTAAGTCCGAACTTCCAAAGCCCGACCCTTAACTGGCCAACCCTATGTGTGTGTGGATCAAGTCCATGAAAATAGTTCACACATAGCAATATCAACATGCGGAATAAAATCATAACATGCAGAATCATAACATCAATTTGCGGAATCATAATAGAACCAAGTTCTATTCCATTCAGATAGCAAAGTACGTCAAGTCATTAATCATCATTATCATAACGCAATTATTTAATAAGACATCCAACCATAGCAAATCCATCTAAGTTATTACAATCCGAATTCTAGATACTCAAATACAAGCCTATGAATATCTTAAACAAAATATAAACTAAAAGCGTTCCGAGCTCCTATGCTTGTCCCTTCTTGCGTTTAATGTTTTCCTCGTTTCCTGCATCATCCACTAAAGGGTAGAAGTAGGACGTTAGTACAACGTGCCCAGTAGGAATTCCAGTTAGGGTTAACACATGGGTTAGTACCAAAAATCCAGATATAATATATATATCAAAACCAGATATAATAAATCATTCCATACTTTTAAAACATTGTATCCAAAACAGTGTATGATAATAAATATCCAATCATACCGATGAAACCAGAAAACTTGCATGATAATAAAGATAGTAATCATGCCGAATCAATGGCATGCCATACTATCATATGCAATGAGTCCCACCCCATCACAAACTCATAGTGTCCTCTTGATGGAATTCTCATCATCAAGGTATCCTTCCACGAGTGTTTTACGGACGCCCCGTCGGAGTGTGGATCTCCGGATATATAGTATCCTTTTGATGGGATTCTCATCATCAAGGTATTCCCCACTAGTGCTTTACGGACGCCCCGACGGAGTGTGGGTCCTCGGTTACCAATCATCCCTCCCATGCCATGTATGAGATGTAAATGTCCATATGCTATGCAATTATACAAATCATAGCATTTAAAAGCTCATATTTGAAACATATAAAACGCATGCTATTTTATCAAATAAACATAGTATATAAAAATCACCATTTGAAACGTATCCAACACAGGCTATTTTAATCATATAAACATAGCATTTAAAATAACCATTTGAAACATAACCTTTGCAATGTAAATTCATCAATAAGGTAAGAAAACATTGTACATAAACCCATGGTTTCAAAGAGGTGGAATCCTACCAAAGACCGTTAACTCGTGCTTGCGTCTTTCGTCAAATAATCAATCGCCGATCGCGCACCACTTGCGAGATCCCGTTACCTTATAATATAATATTAAGTCAACACCAAGTCCTACTTGATTTGCAATATTTAAATCCATAACCATACTTGTGGGGTTCGGCCATACCTATGGCTGAGCCTCACCCTTTTTGTTCATTTATTCCATTAATTACCAAAATGCCATTGGTCCAAACCTTAGTTAATATTCTATTTATTTTAATCCAAGTACATAACCCTAGGTCCGCCAATCAATTCCCATGTTTAGATCCAAATACATAGATCCTAAACATCTAAGTTCTCCAAATAGTTTCTCATATAATTAATTACCTTATTGCAATACAAGGCTACACTCCCATCTTTAACAAGTATTTACAATTTTTGCCACTCATGTCTTACATAACCCATAGTTTCTTTTAAAATCTTTCACCCGTTACATGGTCCATAATAATTTCTCAACAACTTAAGTTTATACTTAGAAAGTCCACATTTAGAAACTTTCCAATTTCATTAACCAACTTCCATACTTAGAAATTCCCTAAAATGGAAACTTTCTAAATTTATCATTTCCTAATCTTGGATCCATAATTCCAAGTTCTTTCCATAAATAGGTCATTTCTAAATTAAAGACTTTCCATTTTAAACCTACCTTCCAAAAACAATTAACATACTTTAAAAAAAAATGCCATTACAACTTCATGTGGCCGAACCCTATGGTTCATAAGGTTCTCTTTTAAAATCCATGCATAGTATTCAATGGCTTTCATCATTCACACTTCCATAAATAAATAGTTTCCAAACTTAATCTCCACCTTTCCATAATTGAAAGTTTTCTATAATTAAACTCCACCTTCTATTATTAGAAGGTTTCCATATTTTACCATCCAAAATTAGAAGCTTTCTAATTTAGCCAACTCCTTCCAAAATAGAAACTTTCCAAATTAGTAACCATTTTCCATACTTAGATAGTTTCCTAGATTAGAAACCACCTTTCCTTAATTGAATGCTTTCCACATATAGATTCCATAATTAGATATTTTATAATTTCAATATCTACTTTCCAAGAATAGACACTTTCCTATCTTAAAACAAACTTCTATAGATAGATAGTTTCCTAAATTAGAAACTATCTTTCCATTATTGGATGCCTTTCAAGTTTAGCAACTCCTTCCATATTTGGAAGTTTTCCACATTAAGCAACCAAATCCATCTCCATCCCAAAAACAACCCCATGGGGTTCGGCCAAGCACCATGGCCGAACCCTATGGTTCATGACCTTCCTCAATGGTTTAGATCCATTAAACTCAACCACCAATTCATTACATATTTGGTGGGGTTCGGCCATACACCGTGGCCGAACCTCACCCGTTCTTTTCATTAGTATGGATCCAAACAATTAGCCATAAAACAATCCATATTCTTTCATTGATTTCATGAATCTAAAACCGACCACCATCAAAGGTTTTTATGATTTAAAATCCTAAGAACATAAACCTAATTAATAAATCAACACTCTCCATGATTTTCAATCTTTAAAACCTAATAACTAATCATATCTTTCCATGGGGTTCGGCCATGCCATAAGGCCGAACCCTATGGTTCTTTTTCTCCATTTAATCCATTAATACTCATCACTAATCTTTCTCCATGGAGTTCGGCCATGCATTATGGCCGAACCCTATGGTTCTTTTTGTTTCAAAAATAAAACTATACCATTAAGATACTAACCTCTTTCCGGTTGATTTCTTGTTCTCTCCTTGCTTGATCTTTCTCTTCCAATCTTCTTCTCCTTTCTCCTTTGCTTTTCTCCAAACAAGAACTCCTTCTTGTTGCTACCCTTTCTTCTCTTGCTCTTGGCGTGGAAGAGAATGATGAATTGAGAGAGGGAGAGAGAAAGGAATAAACTTAACAATAAAGGATGTCGAAAATCGTGTATCCCTCTTGATCTCTCCTTTCATAGCCTTTCTTAATCCCACATTAGAAAGTTCTTAAGATAAGCAACCCTTAGCCGTGCGCCCCTTGTGTTTCCCCTTTTTTCTTACACGTATACTATATTTTAGCTCAGTTTTGACCTTGTTAACTTGCGAATTAGAAAAAATGGTAAACTAAAAAGTTGTAGCCCTTGAAGTCTTCTTTCCAACGAAAAAAGAGTCAAAGCAATCAGATATCAGAGTGAAAATTTATAACCAAAAAACTGGACATATGTCAAACCTTCCTTATTTTTCTCTCTTTCTTATTTTCTTTCTTTTTCCTTAATCCCTATTTAGATTGTGCTATGCGCCCTTCCCTTGCCTAATTTAGTGGTGCCGTGCGCCCCCTTGCTCCCTTGATTTAAAGCCTTCCCTAATCCTATTTGGATTAGATAACTTCCTTAATTTGAACTTCCCATTTTACTTTCCAACTTCTAAACTTATAAACTTACTAATTTAATGACCATTCTCCATATTTAGACACTTTTCAAATTTAGCATCCATGTTTTCATATTTAGACTCTTTCCAAATTTAGCATCTATGTTTCCATATTTAGGCACTTTCCAAATTTAGCCATTGCCTTAATTAATCTCCCATTGGTTCATACTTAGAAGGTGCTATGTGCCCCCTTCCCTTTTGTTTTATAAAAATTTTCCTCTTAGTTCTAATTAGAAGGTGCCGATCCTTTATCTTAGCAATTCCTTTAATTCTACTCTTAACCAAGGAAAGACCTTTATGAAATGATCTTATGCGCATTTACTTGAATATCTAAATCCACATTCGGCCATGAATCATTTCTTCTTTTAGACTAGAAAGTCCCATGAGCATATCTCATAGATTTCATATCTCCCACACGGCCAGGATAATCTATTTTATTTCAAAAATCTTTCCATGATTCTTCATTTAATTTTTATTGAAAACATTTACCAAAACCGTTGGGTCTTAATTGGACAAAGACCCAACATTTTTACCCATCTTAGATCCATATCTAAAATTCATAATTTACATGGTTAATTTTCTTAAATATTTATAATTTGAAAATCCGGGGTATTACATGACTAAATCTGGCGATGCAGGATGTGGTGAGAGGCGAGATTTTAAAACTCCCCGAGGAGGGTATTATCTACCCAATCTCTGACAGTGCATCGGTGAGTCCGATACAAGTTGTTCCTAAGAAATCAGGTGTGACGGTAGTCAAGAATCAGGATAATGAGTTGGTGCCAACCCACATCCAAATGGGTTGGAGAGTTTGCATTGACTACTGAAAGCTGAATATTGTCATTCGAAAGGATCACTTCCCTCTTCCATTCGTCGATCAAATGCTTAAGCGTTTAGCCTATCATGCATTCTATTGTTTCCTTGATGGTTATTCTGGCTATAACTAGATCTACGTTGCCCATGAGGATCAGTTGAAAATCACTTTCACATGTCCATTCGGTACGTTCGCATATTGCCGTATGCCATCCAGGTTGTGCAATGCACCCGCCACTATTCAGCTGTGCATGATCAACATCTTTTCCGATATGGTCGAACGTTTCTTAGAAGTCTTTATGGATGAATTCTCTGTGCTTGGGTCTACTTTTGACTAGTGCCTGCACCATCTAAGCCATGTACTAATCAGGTGCCAAGAAAAGAATCTGGTATTGAATTGGGAGAAATGTCACTTTATGGTGAAACAGGGCATAGTAACAGGGCACATTATCTCTGAAAAGGGTATCGAAGTGGACAAAGCAAAGATCAATCTGATCTCTAATTTACCAAGACCCCAAACCATTAAAGAGATCAGGTCATTCTTAGGTCATGCTAGGCTTTACAGGGTGTTTATCAAAGATTTCAGTAAAATTTCTAAACCTCTTTGTAAACTCTTGATCAAGGATGCTAGTTTCGATTTTGACGATGAATACGTCCAAGCCTTTGAAAAATTGAAAACCACTCTGACCTCCACTCCTATAATACAACCACCTGATTGATTTGTCCCCTTTGAAATTATGTACGATGCCTCCGATTATGGAGTAGGAGCCGTGTTAGGACAAAAGAGAAATTGGTTGCCTCACGTTATCTACTATGGTAGCAAAACTCTCAATGACGCTCAACTTATGTCAATGTTGTTGGCAGTCGTAGTTGCACTCGACAAATTTCGATCATACTTAGTGGGTTCGAAGTCATTGTCTATTTTGATCATGAAGCACTTAAGTATCTCCTTTCTAAGAAAAATGCTAAGTCTCGCCTGATCCGATTGATCCTGTTGCTACAAGAGTTTGATATTGAAATTTGAGACAAGAAAGGTTTCGAAAATGTGGTAGCAGATCACTTGTCTAGATTGATAAATAAGTTCACTGATGACACCCGTCCTATCACTGAGTCCTTCCCTGATGAGTAACTCATGTCAATGTCCCAAGTACCATGGTTTACGGATATTGTTAACTATCTTGTTACTGGTCAAATGCCCCCCCACATTGGACTAAGCAAGATAGGTCTAAGTTTCTGGTACAGGTCAAAAGTTTTATCTGGGATGACCCTTATCTGTTTAAACACTGTGCGGACCAAATCGTTCGTCGTTGTGTCCTAGAAGAAGAGCAACGTGTCATAAGTTTCTGCCATGACCAGGCCTGTGGAGGGCATTTCAGCACTAGAAAGGCAACTGGAAAAATCCTGTAGTGTGGATTTTATTGGCCCTCCATGTTTCGAGACACCCACACTTTTTGTGTCTAGTGTAATAGCTGTCAAAGATTGGCTACTATCTCCTGTAGAAATACGATGCCTTTAAACTCTATCCTAACCATTGAGCTTTTTGATGTTTTGGGCATTGATTTCATGGGACCATTCCCTAACTCTTTTGGCAATCTATATATAGGGTCGACTTTTTGTCAAAGTGGGTCGAAGCGGTGGCATGCAAAACCAACGACCACAAAGTTGTCATCCATTTCCTTAAAGAAAATATTTTTTCTAGATTTGGAATTCCATGAACCATCATTAATGATGGTGGTAAACACTTTTGCAATCGCTCATTTGACAACTTGCTAAGATCATTTGGGGGTGACCCACAAGGTGGCTACTCCTTATCATCCGCAAACAAGTGGCCAAGTGAAAAATTTTGAATAGAGAAATTAAACATATTCTCGAGAAGACAGTCAATCCAACCAAGAAAGATTGGTCTTCTAGACTCATTGATGCACTATGGGCGTACCGTATAACTTTCAAGAAGCCTATATGAATGTTACCCTACCGTCTGGTTTATTTGAAGGCATGTCATCTTCCGGTTGAGCTACAAATCCTATTGGGCAATCAAAAAGTTCAATTTTGCTCTAGACTTTGCAGGACAACATCGAAAATTCCAGTTGGTTGAGCTGGAGGAATTATGAAATGAAGCCTATCACACGGCCAAAAGGTACAAAGATGGGATGAAAGTGTTTCATGACAAACACATCTTGAGAAAATCTTTTACAGTTGGTAAGAAGGTCTTGTTGTAAGATTCAAGGTTGCATATTTTTCCTGGGAAGTTAAGGTGCAAATGGACAGGTCCATTCATTGTTTCATTAGTGTTTCCACATGGGGCAGTACAGATCAGGCATCCTACGAATGGTCGTGCATTCAAGGTTAATGGGCAACGATTAAAACCATTTTCAGAGTTCTTCATTCCTGAAGTAGAGAACGAGGTCCGGATAGCCGATCCTGTGTACCAAGATTGATTTGAATATCCATATCCATTCACTCACCTACCCATCTTCATCCTTTCCATTACGTAAACCCACCTATACATCTGTCTATGTCTAAGTCTGTCTGAGTTTTCAGTATTTAGTTTAGGTTTTCTTCGAGTCAGTCTAGGATTTCTTTATTTAGTCCATTTTACACCTCATGCATTCTGAGATATGTCTGAACCCCAATTATTCGTTTTCTAAAATATTTATTCTTTTACACTTGGCCAGTGGAGATTAGGAAACATTGAGGATAATGTTCAATTTAAGTTTGGGGGTATTGAGGTCATTTATCATCCATCTCAAAAAAAATTTAGGGAAGAGTAAGTTCATGAAAACTGAGACAACCCTTAAAAAAAAATAGCATCCATCATTTGTTTTATCTTTGTGACCAGTAGACGTGAAAGAACTGGATAGGAGTCATGCACGTAGACGGTCGAGTTTTTTGTAGTCGAAGCACTTTGGCTGCAAAATGGAAAGCTAAGAGGCTAGGAATCTGTCACAAATGTGGACATGGAAATTGTAATGGAATAATATCTGATCAAGGAGTCCGTTGTCTGACAGCAGCAAAGTATAGACCTATAAATGGAAATAGACATTTATTTGGATTTACTCAAAGGTAGAGTAAGTCCGAAAAGACTGAGACTCCTTGGTGTCCAAATAAATATTGATTTTCGCTTAGGGGACTATAAACGTCTTGACAATATGACTTTAAACGAGTCATAGTTTTTTTAGGCAGAGAGAGACAGACTTAATCTTTTAAGGTAGAGTAAGCAAGAGCTGAGACTCCTTGGTACTTAACAAGACTGTCAATTAGGTTCAATAAAAGAATGCGTCTGGACGATCTGACGTAAAAAGAATTATATTTTTAGTATTAAGAAGTAAATAAAAATCTTTATATCATACTTTTTTGGAAAAGATTTTTATAGGATTTATGCTCGGAAATGCTTGTACACAATATAAATGTTTGTCTGAAAAAGAAAAATATTCATGAGTCGAGTGATCACCAAAGGAATACTAGTGGAGACTTAAACCCAGTGAGCTTTAGAGCCATTCTATCTTTCTGAGTGTTATAAGTAAACTCTTGTTTCTTTGATAAGCGCATTGAGTCGTTGTGAGAACTCATTATCCTTTAATTTGGTCATATTACTAAGAACGCCATCAAATTTGAGTTAAAATGCTTGAAATTTTTTCAAATTTATTTGAAGCAAAGAAATCATCTTATGAAGCTTAGGATAGGATATAGGCCATTTTTGGACCATTTGAGCCTTCAAGCTCACCTACTTTGCTCATTTCATCTTGATAGTTCCTTAGTTGAGCCTAATAAAACCTAATTATTGACTTGGCATATCTACCATACCCAACTCTGGACATGGAGTTTGAGCCAAAATTTTATATCAATGACCTATCTTCATATGAGAAAAGATTATGAAAGAATTTGTGATGGAATTCACTGAAAAATTATGGTGAAAAAGAAAAGAAAAAAAAATGGGAACATCCTATAAGTGCCCCGGTTCGTCCGAGTCACTCTTATTGTCAATTACGTGACTTAGTTGGACTTGCATTGGATGTATAAGAAGATCTACTATGAAGTTGAAGCGTCTACACCGAATAGGCTATTGGTACACAGGTAAGTGAACCGTAGGAGACCCTAGACTAAGTCAAATACCTTATAAGTCAATTGGAAACTAAAGTGAATAAGTGACTTTAAGCCTCAAGGCCTCATGCAATCTGCCGAGGCCTCGCAGCCAGTTATGCTAAGCTGAGCTGAGTCTAGCTGACCCTGTGTCGAGTTGACTCAGTCTCTTACAGATTTAGAAAGTTAAAATCTGTGTATATTTAATTGAGAGGAAATTATGGTAAATTGATTGGAAGCTTATTATGGTAAATATATTTATCCACATGGTGAGATGGGTAATTATGGTAAATTGATTGGAAGCTCATTATGGTAAATAAATTTATCCATATGGTAAGATGCTGCCACCTCACTTAAATTTGAATTTGAATACCCTTGGGGAGTTGTTCATGACAAGTATGGGAAGGCTCCTCCATGAGTTGTAATCCATCTTGCAATCTTCCATCGAATCCTTGATTGATGGCTAAGATAAATGAATTATAAATCATGCACGGTGGATATGAGGTGGCTGGTATTTGGCTGGATTCTGTCTGATAGATTAAACTGCAAATATGTGTTGCCTTTCCAGAAATTACAGCTGGTGAGGCCTCGCGGGCGTGACTTACTGCAGAACTTAATTTGTCTTATAAAATAACAGTAAGCCTTTTGTTTAGAGGACCGGAAATATACAGAGAAAAACCAGGAATAAGATTACAGTGTGTGATTATTCGGCCTCCCTCTAGACACCTTCTTCATCATCTTCCTTAGTAAATGTTTGGGTAATCAATACCCCAATCCTGATGAAGAATAAGGTGTTCATATAGGACTAAAACAAGTCATATCCAAGTCCTACTGATGTGCCAATAAATACGTTAATGATGCTAATTTGATGGAAAGGAGCACACAGATTCAGTAAAGAAGAAAGAGCTTAAAGGAAACGGTTAAGGTCCAATGCAATTTTTCTTCTTTGTTTTATTTTAAACATTGTAAAGTGTATTAGAACAGTGTGTTTGAACCATTCTAAAAAATATGTGTAGAGGATTAGACCGATTGGGTTGAACCTCTATAAAAAACTAGGTTGTATTATTTGGGTGTGAGACCCTTACATAGTATATTTGGGATAACCCTAGAGAGGGTGAGTCCAACAGTGGATGTAGGTTCAGGTGAACCGAACCACTTTATATCGTTGTGCATGTGTGGTTTGCATTAATGGTTTTATTCATTTGTTTATCACTTGCACACTCGTGTATTCCGCTGCACCTATTGTTAAATTTGATAAATTATTTAAAAGGAAACTAAACTTGAAAATCGACCTATTCACCCCCCTCTAGGTCTTGTATACTTCTAGTAACGGGATTTCACATCCATATATCAAAAAGGGATGTTGAAAGAGAAAAGAAAAGAAGATTTGAAAAAAGAAGAAGAAATACTTATATATATATATTAGAGGAAAAATATCCCGCTCATATTATGAAGACCTCTAACATTTTCTTATCAAAGTACTAATTTTTATAATCTTTATCCCTTCTTTGATATGACCCAGTCCTAAGCCACGTTTCGTGCTATTAGGAAGTCCTATTATTCCTATGTCTAAATAAGATATTTCATGTAAAGAATAGAGGAGGAAATGATGGTGTTTGACTCAACGTTCTTAGGAAAATGACATCTATTCATGAGATCAATTATTTTCTTCATCTGTGCCATCCTTGTATAATACAAATGTGAGAATTTTAATTTGAATATGTAAACCCCACTCACATATAGCTTGAGAGAAAATAAACCAAAACGTTTGAGCGTTAGTTTTTCTGAGAGATATATCTGGTGAAGTTTGAAGTCAAAGCTCATTTTCCAATGATGGTTACAAAACTTGTGTCTATTTGGAAAAATAAGACTGTCTTAATATTGGCTATCCCACACAGCACTCCGGGTATAAGACTTGTAAAATGAATTTTAGAATTGTATCATATTTAGATTTTTGTCTATGTGTTTTTGTTGAAAAATTCGATGTTTGTGGGTATCATCACTGAAAGCACTCACGAGAATATAACTTGTCCGCTAGTGGTGAGGTAGGGGTTTAAAGGCTTGTTCCATACGCTAAATGCAATCGAGAGTACCAGCGAAAGTGGTGTAGTTTAGGATTTTTAATTTCAGTTAGTAGTTTTTTGTTTTGCTCGAGGACTAGCAAAATCTAAGTTTGGGGGTATTTGATGAACATTGAGAAATTACCTTTTTACCCTTTAATATTAGATTAATTAGTCTTTATTTTATAAATATTAGTTATGTTTAATGTTGTTTTTTAGTTTTGCAGTATATTATGGAAAATAGAAGAAATTGGAATAAATTGGAAATTTTTTTTTGCAGAAAGTGGGCCGCGTTATCAAAATTGGAGTGTTCGTAATTTTTTACCACCTATTTTGGAATTCATTGTAAATTATTATAATTCAAATCCACATATGAGAGTTTAAATTATAATAATATTTTTTAGATTGTTTATAAATTGTAAAGGTGGTTAATTTTACAACACAACACAAGTGGCGCCCACCGATTCTCCAAATTCCAAATTGCTAACTCCAAATCGTGTGAGCCAAAGGAAAAGAAAACAATTTTCGTGTAATGCAAAGGTGGCACAGTGAATGCCGTGTGAAGCAAAGTGGATTTAGGAGAAGAGGTCAACTTGGAGTGGAATTGTGAGAGAAAATCATGGTGGAGAGGATTGTGGAGAATTTTTTCCAAAATCCCATGGCATGATAGTATGAAGCCAAATTTGTAGGGAGAGATGCGCATAACACAAAGTTCCATTGTGTAAAGTCTAGGAAAAATTGCAAGTTGCTGTATGGTGGAGAGGAAAAATTGGAGAAAAGATCGGATCAAGTTTAATTAAAGGAAGATGAGTGAGCTACACATCATCCAATTTAATCCAATGGAGATTTTATCTCCATTATGCGCATAACACATACGATTGTATGGATTTTACAATCCCAAAATTGTGTGATGTCTCCCTCCCTTCTCTACATTAGAAATATGGGTCCCAATGCACAAAGAAATTTGAACCGAGCAAGTGATCAAAAGGGGCTGAAATTTAGACAGCTAAAGAGTCAGACAGAGGAAAAAATATTTTATTTTTTTGTAAGTCATTTATTTTACTTTATTTATGTAATAAGTTCGAAAGAATTGTATTTTCTTATATTCTAATTTTTAAATGATATTCATTATAAGATGTATGGTCTTCCAATTATTTGATATGCTTTGACGATTGTTTTAATTTTATTTTAATTCTTCTTATTAACGTTTTGAAAAAATTATTTTAAGAATTTTTCAAGGAAAAGTAGAACCAATGTTAGGATCGGTGGGACTTGACTTTTCTAGTCTAAAGTTCTTATTAAATTTTTTCTTTTTTTTTAGATTTGGAAAACGCAAGTGTGAATTCTGCTTAAGCCTAAAGCTTGAATTGAAAATTTCTAATTTAATGGACGTCATAATTTTTCTAATTAGAATGTTAAAAATTGATAAACTTGAATTTATATTTAATAATTCTAGAGGATTTCATAGTCTAGGCCATGATTTTCTTTTTAAATAGGATAACATGCCACCTTAGATACTTTTATCAATTCCATTGTAAATTATGTAAATAATTTTTTTTTATTTAATTCTCTTATTTATTCAAAAAAATCTTTGAAATGATGGAACTAGGTTAGAAATATTTTATTTGTTTCTTAACTTTACCTTTTAAATTAGATTGAGGTTGTTTAAAATTCACTCCACCATTTTAATTAACTCTATAAATCATTGATTTGTACAATAAAATTAGATCTCGTATTTTATAAAGATTCCGAAGTTAGATTACTATTTAAATATTGGTTTTCTAAATCTAAAAGTTTGCTAAATTAAGATTATAACTCCATGTTTTAGAAAATTTATCATGTTTAGTTTAAATCCTAAATTTTATTTTCTTAGATCACATTATTTTAATGGTACCATTTTTATTTCCATACATAAATTTTGTTGATTTCCCTTGGGTTCGACCTCAAACTCATTTACTACACCATTAATTGGTTCGTGCACTTGCGAGTTAAATTTAAAACACAACATAAATAGAATAAATAATTGGAATTTCAGTGTTGCAGGATAAAATGGAGATTTTGGAGAAAAAATGGCCAAAATGGAAGAAAGGAGCAGGAAATTGGACAAAGAAGTTATTTTTTGAAAGTTTGAATTTTGCCACCTAAATTTAGAAATTATTGTAAATTACCATAATTCAAATGCATTTATGAGAGTTTGGATTATGTTAATAATTTTGGAATATTAATTTTAAATGTGGTATATTTATAACACCAGTGAAGACAAAAGTGGGATTAAGTCTAGAAATCCAAACTCATGAATGATATTCATAAGCCCATGATTGAAGCCCATAATATTCGAATTTTGCATGCAAAAGGAGATGATGTGGAAGGATAAATTCAAATGAATTGGAATGATCGTGGATGTGCCATGTGTCTAGTGTCTAGGATTGGAAGACTGCTAATTTCGTTGGAAAAAGACAATTACAGAGAAAGTCTCTCCAAAGCCATCTTCTAAAATTCGTCCTTAGCAATATTCCATTTCCTTGAATTCGTATAAAAAGAGGAGGCAACATGTAATTTCGAATTTGGCTAGATAAAGGAAGGGAAGATTGGATTGGATTAAGAGATCTCCAGGAAAGTGGGTTGAATCAACACAGATACACATAAAAGGATTCTTACTCATCCAACATTCGAAAATCATGGAGAATTCTTCTCCAATTTTCGCCCAAGGCATTGATATTTCCACCTCATGTGAGTCTTATAAATAGAGGAACATTGTAGAGGAAAAATTCAATCAATCAAGAGGCAAGGAGCATTGAAGTTTGAAGCAAGAGGAGGGAAGAAGAGGTGAAATTCATGTGGTTCAACTAAGGGTTCATGTATTTTTATTTCTTTTTTTTCTTTAAGAAAATTCCACATATTTTAACTTCTTTATCTTTTCCCATCAATAAATTCAAGTTATGTTTATAGATTTATGTTATTCCAATTTTCAGTTTTTATTATGATGGTTTGGTTCTTTTAATTTCCAATTATTAGTATGTTTTGTGATTGAATTCCTTGGTCAATTATTTTGAACATGAAACATTTAGACACCTTTGATTAACTTGAACACTCTAGATAGAAGGTTCTTTATGAATATGAAATATTTTGGATCTTAGAATTGCTTGAATAATCTAGATTTAAGGTTCAGATTGATTAATTTGAGGATAGATATATCTCATGACTTTTAATTTGGGAAATAAATTGATGAAAGACTTGAATTCAAATTTGGATTTTTACGTGAATTCTTAGATCAAGATCTTGATTTGAAATTTATGGGATATGATGTATTCTTGTGTTGATTGATCAATTCACTAGTAAATATGTATAGAGATTTGTTTTTATTTTGTATTTGTTAAATTTATCAAAATTCATGAAATTCGTGTGAACTATGTTAAAATTTGGTGTATGACTTTCAATTTCTTATTCTAAGTAAATTTGAGGTCATTGTAAATTTCATAACTTAATTCTACCATTTTAATTGTATTTTTAATTTTGTAGATCTAAAATTAATATCCATTGATTATTGATTTTGGATATGTTTTACTAAGATTATTGTTAGTGCCCCGGCTTAGCTGAGTCCCTATGTTTGTCAATTCCATGACTTGGGACGAAGCACTTGCTAGAGGCTTGAAGACTCAAGGTAATCAAGATTGAAGATCATGCCCTATCGGATTGAGGCTCATTGTTATGGCAATCACAAAATGGGTATTGGGCCATAGATTGTAACACCCAGGATTTTCCTTATGAATATATTGGAATAGTCCATTTGAATTGTGAATTAAATGAATTTGAGATTAAATGGTTGAAATGGACATTAGATGGGCAAGGTAAATGGGTCAATTACCAAATTGGGACCCAATGAGTCATAGTGAACTAGATTTTAAAGTAATTGGATAAGGTTAAAATAAATGGGTCAACTACCCAATTAAAATCCAATGCATAAAATCCACCTCACATGGAAGCTTAGTAGACAAGGAGGCCACATCATAGAGTGACATGGTCATGGTGGGACCCAAATTCCGCATGCATGGCTGGCCATGACATGTTGACTTGGTCGACCACCTAGTGAGTTCAAGTCTTGAGTTTAAGATTAAATTGCTTGAGTTGAGTTGGGAAGGTGAAAGGCTTCCATCTCAAGGGGCATGAAACCAAGGGACACGTTAGAAGTCAAAGAGTTTTCTTGGTTTAAGCCAAGGGTCTCCTTGGTTAAACCAAGGGTCTCATGGGTTAAACAAACCATGATGAGGGAGAGTGAAGATTCTAGTACTGTTACATAAAAGACACCAACCAAGGAGCACTCCACACCCCTTGGCTAATCACTCCTCCTCTTGCACACAAGAGTTTCCCTCCTTTCCTCCTCTCTCTCCCCCACCTCTACCTCTATACTTGGAGAATTGTTGAAGAACAAAGAAAGGAAAAGAAGGATTAAGGAAGGAAATACAGATCAAAAAGAAAAGAAGGAGACGGAAAAGAAGGTATGTTTTAAGGTTTAACAATATGGGAATAAGTCTAAAGAAACCATAGGTTTGGCCACGGTGTGGCCGAACCCATGGGTTTCATAGTTGGTTGGAATGGATGGCCAAATTGTTATAAGGCCATGGAGTTGGAAATCCATTCAAGGAAGGGCTATGGGTTGAAATAAACAACCAAAGGATTGGATCTAAAACCATGTTATAATGATACAAAGATTAAATAAATTATGGAAAACATCCTAGCCTTGGCTAGTGGGTAGTGTAAGTTCACAAAGAAGAGGTATGGAAGATGAAATCCATGTTTAAAAATGATAAGGATGGATTTCATGAAGAAGGGCCTAACCATGCATGCAAACAAAGAGAACTGATGAAAGGGTGTTGGCCGAGCAAACAAGGGTAATTTGGGAGTTTCAGTCGACTGAAAGTGGGCTGGCCGAGCACATAAGGGATATTTGGGTGTTTCAGCCGACTGAAAGTACACTGGCTAAGCACAGATGGGGTCCATTGGTATTTCATCCAACTGAATCTTTGATTCAATCGACTGAACGTAGACGTACCAAACAAGTAAGTGATCTAGTGTGTTTCAGCCGACTGAATCTTATGATTCAGTCGATTGAAGGTATACTTACCAAACACATAAACGACTTATTGATAATTCATCCGGCTGAGTATATACGGCACACAAATGATCTGATCCAAAGTCAGTCGACTGAAAGTGTATTGACCGAGAACACAGAGGATTTGACCCGACGTCAGCTGACTGAATCTATGATTTAGTCGACTGAAAGGTAACGGGTCAAGTTTATACAATACCTAGTCGTGTTTCAGCCGACTGAATATTGTTATTCAGTCGACTGAAAGTTTATGGGTACGGCAGAGAATAGTATTTGGCATGATTCAGTCGAGTGAATGAGAATGTTTTATTTTTAAATTATTTTCCAGATGCCTCTGTCTATCTGGAAGGATGTAAGGGATGATGATTTTAAATGAAAAATCAAATTAATATATATGATTGAATTTGATAAGGTAAAGAGGTTCGCAAGAGGATTTCGATTCGTTTTCACGCGATCGTTAGCATTGTTCTGGCGAAACAAGAAAATGACAGTATATTAGACATTGGTAGGATTCCTACCTTATTGAGACACTATGGATTATATATATGACACTCATTTTTATTCACAATATGATGTTTACTTTGGTTAAACAAATGGTGTATGTTTATGAACTGATTTTCAATGATATTATGTACTTTGATATGAAATGACATTCTTGCATTCATTACCTCATGCATGGCATGGGAGGGAATACATGTGACCAACAAGCCAAGTTATGAGCAGTCCGAACATGACTTGGGCTTGAGACTATCTTGTATGAAGCTATGTGAACTATTGAGATTTTGGCCTTGTCCGGGATTGCTAGAGATGAATACGACGTAGTTTGGGCCAAAGAGCTCCTGAGTAGACAGTCCCGAAACCCTGCGCAGAGAGAGGAGTCTACACTCCATCGGTAATTCTAATTAATAATATGTGGGGAGGTATACAGTGACCTGGTGGTGATGTCACAAAATACTGCAGACGTAATTGGCCAAGGGAACACATTGATATGGCGATTTATCAGGGAAACTATTTATATATGATGTGATTGGATATGAAATTTGGGTAAGAGATCATTTGGCATTGAACACCTATGACATGACATATATGATAACATGATTATGATATGGATATCATGCATGGTTTTTACTAGTTATGAGATGCTTTACAAATATGTTATAATGTATCTATCTTTATTTATATTAATCCTATGTGTACCATAACCCTACTTGGAATACCTAATGGACATGTTGACTGATGCCTTACTTCTACCCTATAGATGATGGAACAGGGAATGATAAGGAAACAGGCAAGAGACATGGAGGGAGCCAAACGTAGAAGCTTGGAATGAATGAAGTTTAATTTACTTGATTTTGATATTTATGATGTAATGGGAGAACTGATATTTTGGATTGTAATAACTTAGAAACTATTTGATGGTTTGATTATCTTTAAGTTTAATTGGAATTAGATGGTGATTGTTTTCCTTGCTTAATGATGACATGATTATGGATAACATTTTATCCATACATATATTATTCCGCAAGTATTCAAAAAGTGTGTGAAATGTTTTAGTGGACTTGGTCCACGCATACGTAAAGGTGGCCAATTAAGGGTTGGGTTTTGAAAACTCAGACTTAACTCTCCTAGTGACGACCCGCTCTCTATCACTCATTAAAATATATATATATATACTCTGATTTGTGGAGAGTGAAAAAGGGCGGGGCATTACATAGATGACTTTAGATGGTACCCATACCTTAGGAGGACCATTCGTAGGCTTAGTTGAACAAATGGTAAATCATAAAAATCATAGAGAGGAAGCTTGATAGTGAATTGGAAGCAAACTTGGAGATATGAATACAAGTTAACTATCAGCTCAACAAGTCGTTCTCACTGACCCCTCGGTAGAGATAGGATTGACCCATCGTGGTCATAGATTGGTCGGCCAGTTTGATAGAGGTTCTGGATCATAAGAACTGTCATTCTAGGTGTGCCTGTTATTGAAAGTCTCGTATGCACCGACCCCTCGGTGAAAAGCTGAACCGACCCCTCGTGGTCAACGACTCTTCGATAAAGACTTATGAGTTCTGGAACTTAGAACTCATGTGGACTCTCGAGAAAACTGACATATCGGTAATACATACCGGTCGAGAGTACAAGGACCGACACCTTGATAAAGGGCAACAGGTTGTTTTGGATATGACTACTTTCTAGACTTGAAACTCTGTCAGCATGGTGTTACCCCAAACCAAGCCTCTCATATGGACCGACCTTTGGGTGCCATGTCAACCCATTGGTAACACAAACCTGTCAGTTAGATATAAATTGTGCCATTAAAAGTGCATTTAATGCTCAATCGTCGAGTAGTTGAACGTTAATATTTTTAGTCACCGACCCCTTGGTGCGCCCGACCTCTCGCCACTAGAATGCCTCAAAAAATTGGTTAGCTTCTTTATAAATACCATTCTTTGTGCAATCAGTTGATATCATTTTGGCAAATCTGTTGGACCCTCATAATTATCAGTGAGCTTAAACAAGGGCCAACAAAAGGATCATTCTCTCTCTTGTGCTTACACTTGGGAAATCTAATACAACCAATCATAGTGATTGAGGTTGTGAAAAGAGAGAGAGGGGAAAGTATATACAAATAGGATAGATATTGGTAGAACCAATTTCCTAGTCACCCTGAGATTGTGATTGCTTAACAACGACTACGAGGCGTAACGTCGGGATTAACTCGGGCACACATTAGGTGGACCTTTGAGAAGCACACATCTTCGAGAAAGAGCTACAAGGCAAGTGCTTGTTGGTTTTAATTTTGTTTTAAAACCTTCATCCTGTAAAAGTGGATTAAAGAGGCTTGGTTCCAGAACCACCATAAAAAATCTAGAACGTCGTCTCTGGCACACGTTGTGGGTGGAATTTCCATCCAAATCAAATAGGTTGAGTTCCTATTTTACATGTGGTGGATGAAATTCCCAACCAATTGAGTGAGGTGCAATTCCTACTCTAATTGTGATAGTGTAAGTCCCCACTTAGTGAATTTGGGGATAGGTCAAGGTTGTGCCACTCCTAACAGTGGATGTAAATTGGCTAACTGAACCACTCTATATCTTGTGTCCTTTTGTTTGTGGTGTTGGACTCAATTTCTTGTGTTGAATAAATAATCACATTTGCAAACACACACACACACACACTTGATTGAAGTAATCGCTGCACTATAATCAATCAATCAAGGAATTTTAAAAGGACCAACGTTTTTAAGATTGACCTATTCACCCCCCCTCTAGCGTCAATCGTGTTCTAGCACCAATGGCGAACTCTCAAATATGTTTTCTTAAGGATATATTTTCCTAATTCCCCGTGGGATCGACCTCACACTCATATTTCTATATTATAAATGGTTCATGCATTTGTGAGTAATTTAAGACACAACAAGTTTTTGGCACTGTTGTAGGGAAATTTAAGAAAAAAAATATTTATGGAATAAGATCTATTTTCGAAAATTAATGGAATCTAAGTTTAGACTATGAAATGTTTAATTCTTGAAAAAATAATTTGGTGTGGATTAATTTAGAAACTTTCTATGTTCTTAAATTAACTTAGAGTGTTAAATTGGTTTTCATATTTTTATGTGATTTTGGTCTTCACCTAGGTTTTGAGGATTTTTTTTTTTTGCAGATTGTGCAAAAAATTGAAGAATCTAAAGTTGCAAAAATCAAGCATAAAAGGCCAAGGTAAGTTCCTAAACCACTTTTTCTTTGTTTTTTTATTTTTTTTTATTTTCATCCATTCATATCGATTTTTTTTTCTAAGTTGTTGCATACTTTTTTTTCAATTCATGCATTGTAAGATGTTAGTTTCATGCATTAGTTAGATTGTTTTGATTATTGTTTGCATCATTGTGTGTTAGATTTAAGACTTGCATTCAGACATTAAAAAAAAAAATGGTTCAAGCATTAAAAATTTAAATAAATTAAGAACCATTGTCTTAGGGTTTTCATTGCTCATAAGACCCTCTTTAATAGGGTTAGCCAATAGATCATCTGGTGAAGCATCTTCCACACCCACAGTGTCTACGAGAGTTCTGTCAAAAAGACTATCAGTCTAAGGATTCTGGGTTTTAAGCGGGATCTCTGTGATCCCTCCAGTTTCCTGGGAACTTACATGGATGTGTCTTGGTTAGGCCTGATCCAGTTGTCTAAAGGTTCTTGATAAATGCCAAAAAATGCATTTATGTCTTAATATTATTGGGCATTCTTACATTTCTTTTATATTTAATATATGCATTTACACGTGAATTTGTGAGTTTTATTTAATATGACTTATTACGTGTAATTTCTTTATTTCAGGAAATTAACCCAACCAATTCAATAAAGTTAGTCCTGAGCTAGTTCTCGAGTCAACATCGAGTCCAGGAGTCAAATCCCGAGTCGAATTTTGAGTCAATCCCGATCCGACTCAACAAATTGAGTGGAAGTTGAGTCAAAGAATAGTGCTGTTGAAGGACTGGCTGCCAACCAAATGAAAAATGAAAAAGGAAATGAAGCTGGAGAAGGGCACTAATGGAGAAGATCTCAAGCTGTCAAACAAATAAAAATGGAAAGCATGAGAGAGTCGTCTCTGGAAATCAAGTGGGTCACTCTTTGCTACAATGGTGTACATTTTAGGAAAAGAGGGAGAGAGCCGTTTGAGAGCAAAGATGGAAATATAGCAGAAGAATCGGCATGGGAGAGAGTCGTTGCTGGTTCTTTTACAAAAGGGGATCGGCTGAGAGAGAAAAGGGTATCTTTTTCCTGGGTGGAGCATCTCTTCCAGGGGTGGAAGTAGGCAACCAGCAAAATCCTTCTTCCTCTTTTTCTTGGTTTTCGAAGCAGAGAGCAGATTTGGGGGCTGGATCGGCTGGGCTTAGGTTTTCTCGAGCAGATCGGATCTCTCTCTAGGGTTAAGAAAAAAAGCAGCAGGAAAATCCATCTCTCATTTTGGAGAGCATCGAGCAGGGCTCGGTTGCAGCGTCGACCAAAGGTAGCAAGGGTGAGTGACACGCCATAAACAATTGGAGCACCGGATTTTATCTGAACAAGACAACAGTTGCAGCACCTGCTGCAACCAAACAGCAGCCAGTTGAGGTGGCTTTCTTTGCCGGGTGACAGACGTCAGCATTGACGGGCAGGAGAGAGGTTCTTCTGTTCTATTTTTCTTCAGTTTTCTTTACCTGAGCCAGCTCCTGCAGTGGAGGTAGCATCTCTCCTCTTTTGCTTCCTTGCATAAACGTGTCTGATTCTCAATTTCCTTTCTTTTCGTTGGCGTTCCATTTTATATTTATTTTTAATTAATTTACTCTATGTCATATTTCTTAAACTCCAATTTATTCCCTCTTTAAGTTTGATTAAGTAACTTTTCATTTAGTTCATGAGCATTTTAATTTTAAATCGTTTTAAGTATTGTTTTAAATTACATGTGAATTAATTAATTAATGTCATTTATCATGTCGAGCTAAAGTTCTAACTAAGGTTAGGGGTGAAATTTAATAATTTACGAGGTTATTTTAAATCAACATCTATGATGTTAATCTAAGTTTGTTTTAATTGAATGGTTTAATATATCTCAAATATTTATTAAAAATCTATGTAATTTTCTTTGATTCCGTGTAATTTTCGAATACACTGAATGCTTGGGTAATCTTATGAATTTTGTGATAAATTCTCAAGGACCTGTCCATGTCTATATAATTTCCTTGAATCTTTGTGATTTCTGAATACACTGATTTCTTGGAGAATCCCTGCGACATGTTATATGTATTTAACTATTTCTTAACCATCAATTATTTGAACGAAATATTTGAAGTTTGTTATTGGTTTAATCGCTAAATCATCCTGTTAGATAGAATTATTATTCAAATCGAATTGAGATAAGTTGATGCAAAATGATTCTATAAATCGTTAAATGGATCCCTCAACCTTAGTGCCTTTTTATTATTGTTTTTAAATTCTTCACCTTGTCTTTGCTCCATACTTTGTGTGGAAATTATCAAAATCAAATTTTAATTCTTTTCTAATGAAATAGTGTTCTTAATACCTTCAGTCCCTCTGGATTCGACCTCAGACTCACTGAGTAATTATTACTTCGTTGCCTACGCTTGGGTTTACACTTTTAAAGTGGTAGCAAGTTTTTAACGCTGTTGTCGGGGTTTGTAACGGTTTTACGAACACACACACACACACTCACACATATATATATATATATATATAAATTAAAAAAAAAGTTAGTTCTTCAATTTTTTTTTAATTGCTACTGATTTTTTTTTTTTTTTCTTGTTAAGGTGATTTTATTTAAATTCGTTCTTTATCTCATTTTTTTTTTCATTATTTTAGTTACATCTTTTACTTTGTTGGATGTCCTCGTGGCAACGGGACGAAACAAATCGCCTTAAAAAAATTGATTTTATTGCTAAACACTTGTCTGAGAATTTGTTTGAAGAATCTGAATACTCATTTTCATCATTCACAATGTCTGAACATGAGAGTGATCATGGGGAAAATGATGGTATCCCACAAATGAAAACGTTGTGTGAGTATTTGTAACCGACCAAATCAAGTTCTCCATCTTGTATTATTTTTCCTAATAATTAGGGTGCTTTTGATTTAAAACCAGGGTGATTCAATTACTTCCTAAGTATCTTGGTTTGGATTTAGAGGGCCCTTACATACATCTAAAAGAATTCGAAGAGGTTTGTGCTACTTTGCTAACCAAAATGTTAATAGTGTTGTAGTAAGGTTGAAATTATTCTCTTTCTTTTTAAAAGAGAATGAAAAAAGTTGGCTAAATTCTCTAAGACCAAGATCCATATGCACTTGGCAAGAAATGCAATGAGAATTCTTGAAAAAATTCTTCCCTACCCACAAGACTAATACACTTAGAAGAAAAATCATGAATTTCAAACAAAAAGAAGGTGAAACATTCTTCCAATGTTGGGAGCGTTACAAAGAATTATTGCAATCTTGCCCACATCATGGCTATGAAATTTGGTACACTATCAATTTTTTCTATGATGGTCTAAATTCCAATATGCGCCAATACGTAGAAATGATGTGTAATGGTGAATTTCTAAGTAAAGACCCTGAGGAGGCTTGGGATTATTTTGACTATCTAGCTGAAACTGCCCAATCTTGGGATGATATTGATGGATCTGATAAGGCAGAAAAGACCAAACCTAACGCCATGACAAAGTGGGGTATGTACCTCTTTAAAGAAGAAGACGATGTTAATGCCAAATTAGCCAATTTGACCAAAAAGGTAGAGGCCATCGAACTTGGGAAAGTACATTCAATTAAGGCCACTGAAAAAAGAAAAGATGTATGTGGGATATGTGAAACTATTGGACACCAAACTCAGGATTATCCGACAATCCTAGCTTTTAAAGAGGTGTTATACAATCAAGCAAATGCCATGAACACCTATAAAAGCCCTTTTTCTTCACCCTACTCTGAAACATATAATCCTGGTTGGAGGAATCATCCCAACTTTAGTTGGAGAAATGATCCAAATGCAAATAACCATGCCCCTCAAGGGCCTTCTACTTCTAATCCTTATGTGCCTCCACATAAGAAGACCCTTGAGGAAACTTTGAATGCATTCATGCAAAGTCAATCAGTAATCAGATAATGCAAGACATGAGTGAATTGAAGATATTTATGAACAAGTCGACCTCCATGTCCAACAATCAAGAAATGGGCAAGTTCCCTGCTCAACCTCAACCAAATCCTAGAGGTCAATTTAAGGGAAACAATTCAAATTCTTCTAATTCATACCAAGAACACACTAAGTCCATCACCACTCTACGAAATGGAAAAATAATTGATAAGAGTATTCTGACAAAGGTTAGCAAACCTAAGGAACTTTCAAATTCAAAGAGTGATGATGGGCCTAACGAGTCTGAGCCTAATGTGGTTTCGCAACATCCAATGCCTTCCCCTTTTCCCCAAAGGTTACAGCCTCTAAAAAAATCAATGACCAATGCCGACATTTTTGAAATATTTAAACAGGTCAAAATCAATATTCTTTTGTTGGATGTTATTAAGCAAATACAGTCATATGCTAAATTTTTAAAAGATTTATGTACAATAAAGCGTAATCTAAATGTACAAAAGAAAACAATCTTGACGGAACAAGTTAGTGCTATCATCCAACAGAATACCCCACCAAAATACAATGATCCGGGGTGTCCAACCATATCATGTGTTATTGGTGAGTTCCAAATTGGGCAAGCTTTGCTTGACCTAGGGGTGAGTGTTAATCTCCTACCCTATTCGGTATATGAGTAGTTAGGACTTGGTGAGCTTAAACAGACCACTGCAGCGCTCCAACTTGCCGATCGCTCACTTAAGACACCGAGAGGAATAGTTGAAGACGTGTTAGTCCAAGTAGACAAATTCTACTTCACTGTCGATTTCATAGTCTTGGACACCCAACCTGTGTTGAATGCGAGAGCCCAAATTCTTGTCATTCTAGTCCGCCCATTCCTTGCAACCTCCAATGCCTTAATCAATTGCAGGAATGGAGTCATGAAATTGTCTTTTGGCAACATGACTTTGGAATTGAACATATTTAACATTTACAAACAACCAGGTGATGATAGCGATGTGCATGAAGTAAATTTCATTGAAACGCTTATCCAAGACCAGTCTCCTCTATCAGTGCTCACTGATCCTCTTGAGGCTTGTTTAGCACACTTTAATTTTGATGAGGACTCCATAATTAATTATGTATATTCTGTTTTAGAGTCTGCACCATTATAAAATACATATAGGTGGAGGGTACGTTTTGAAGAATTACCACCTAGTGACACTGTAATACCCCCACCCATCTCAAAGAAAGTCCCACATCAGTAGTGAGGTGGGTGGGTTGGGTGTTAATATGAGGCAAATCCCCCTCTCCCATGTGTGAGGCCTTTTGGGCCTGGCCATGTGGGCCAGAGCCCAAAGCAAAACCGTGAGGGCATGGTGGGCACAAAGCATACAATATCACACTGGAAAGTTGGGGTAGGGTCGTTATAATTGGTATCAGAGCATGGTTCAATTCTTTGCCTGAGGGTGTGGGCTTGTTGTTGTGTGTACAGAGCCGGATACGGCTCTGGCTTTAAGTGGGGTAGATTGTAATACCTTCTCAAAAAGTCCCACATTGCTAGTTGCATTGGAAATTCTCTGGTATATAAGTGGTAACCATCCTCCTTTTAGTACAAGGCCTCCTAGGCGAGAATGGGTGTGTATGGGCCATGTGCTAGGAACAAAACCTTGAGGGTTACAGGGTATGGAACGAGGCTCTACCCGAAGGCCCAAAGAAGACAATATTGTACCGCTGTGTACTCTGATACCTGGACAAGGCCTTTTGGGAGCAACAGTAGGTTGGCTCGCTAAAGCAAATTCGTGCGGGTCCGTGTGTAGGCCCAAAGCGGACAATATTGTGTTAGCGGGACGGATCGTTACAGACACCATGCCCTTCCCATCCTGTGTTCAAATGCCAAAACTTGAGTTGAAACCTCTACCAACTGAACTCAGGTATGCATTCTTAGGACCAGCAGAGTCATTTCCGGTGGCCATTTCCTCAAAATTAAATCAAATCGAGGAAGAAAAATTAATCGATGTTGTTAGAGAACGTAAAGGTGCACTTGGATGGACCATAGCTGATATCAAGGGAATCAATCCCTCAATTTGTATCCATAGGATTTATTTAGAGGACAAATCTAAACCCTCTCAAGAATTACACCGTAGGTTGAATCCTAATATGAAAGAGGTTGTTAGAGCAAAGGTCATAAAGCTTTTGGATGTAGGAATTATTTACCCAATCTCTGACAGTACTTGGGTTAGTCCCGCTCAAGTGGTACCTAAGAAATCTGGGGTAACCGTAGTCAAGAACACCAATGATGAATTAATCCCAACTAGAATCACAACGGGTTGGTGCATTTGCATTGACTTTAGGAAACTGAACTCAGTGACTAGGAAAGACCATTTCCCTTTACCATTCATAGACCAAATTCTAGAAAGGGTAGCTGGCCACAAATTCTATTGTTTCCTAGATGGCTATTCTAGGTATAACCAAATAGAGATTGCACCTGAAGACCAAGAAAAGTCCACCTTTACATGTCCATTTGGAACTTTTGCTTATCGGAGGATGCCATTTGGGCTATGTAATGCCCCTGCTACGTTCCAGAGATGCATGTTGAGCATATTTAGTGATATGGTAGAATGTTTCCTTGAAGTCTTTATGGATGATTTTTCTGTTTTTGGCAATTCTTTAATGAATTTTTGAATAATTTGAAAATGGTGTTGCATAAATGCGAGGAGAAAAATCTCATTTTGAATTGGGAGAAGTGTCATTTCATGGTCTCAAAAGGAATCGTGCTTGGTCACATTGTCTCCTCCCAAGGAATTGAAGTGGATAGAGCCAAAATCGATTTGATAGCTAATCTGCCTGCCCCTAAGGCTGTTAAAGACATTAGATCTTTTTTGGACCATGCAGGATTCTATAGAAGGTTTATTAAAGAATTTAGTGCAATATCCCGACCATTGTTTAACCTTCTGTCAAAGGACATTCCCTTTGAGTGGACTGAGGCGTGCCAAGATGCTTTTACAAAGCTGAAGGGCATGTTAACTTCTGCTCCTGTTATGCAACCACCTGATTGGAGTTTTCCCTTAGAGATTATGTATGATGCCAGTGATAATGCAGTTGGGGCCGTGCAAGGGCAACGCAAGGACAAAAAGCCTCATGTCATTTATTACGCAAGCAAAACATTGAACAGTGCTCAAATGAACTATTCCATTACAGAAAAAGAACTCCTTGCAATAGTCTTTGCCTTAGATAAATTTCGGTCTCATTTGATTGAATCTCAGATTAATATTTTCACTGATCATGCGGCTTTAAAATACCTTTTAACTAAGAAGGATGCAAAGCACAGATTACTTAGGTGGATCCTCCTGCTCCAAGAGTTTAACTTGGTAATTAAAGATAAAAAAGGAGTAGAGATTGTGGTGGCTGATCACTTATCCAGGCTTATATTTTCTGATTCCTTGGAGACAATGCCATCAAGGACACGTTCCCCGATGAGCAACTCTTTAGTGTCTCCCAATTACCTTGGTATGCTGACATTGCTAATTTTTTGGTTACAAGTGAACTTCCAACCCAGTGGACCCAACAAGATAGAAAGAAATTTTTGCTCGAAGTGAGAAAGTTCTTTTGGGACGATCCATACCTTTTTAAATATTGTCCTGACCAAATAATCAGGAGAAGCGTGCCTAATAGTGAAATTCAAAGTGTCATCTCATTTTGTCATTTAGATGCATGTGGTGGTCATTTTTCTGCCAAGAAAACCACTGCAAAAAATCTTACAATGTGGTTTCTATTGGCCCACTATTTTCAAGGACGCTCATGAATTTTGTAAAGCGTGTGACCGTTGTCAAAAATTGGGAGGGATCACCCATCAAAATATGATGCCCTTTAGCCCAATATTAATTATTGAAGTATTCGACTGTTGGGGAATCAATTTCATGGGACCTTTCCCCCCCTCTTTTGGATATCTTTATATCCTTTTAGGTGTCGATTATATGTCCAAATGGATCGAGGCAGTTCCATGCAGAAATAATGATCATAAGACCGTTTTGAAATTTTTAAAAGAAAATGTCTTATCCAGATTTGGAACACCACGAGCCATTATTAGTGATGGGGGTACACATTTTTGTAACGTACCCTTTGAGGCCTTGATGCGTAAATATGGAATTACTTATAAAGTTAGTACCCCTTATCACCCACAAACAAATGGACAAGTTGAGGTATCCAATCGGGAAATTAAAAATATTTTGGAAAAGATTGTTAACCCAGATAGCAAAGATTGGTCTTTACAACTAACTGATGCGTTTTGGGCTTATCGCACAGCCTTTAAAACTCCGATTGGTATGTCACCTTATAGACTTGTCTTTGGAAAGGCTTATCACTTGCCTATGGAATTGGAACATAAACCGTATTGGGCGATAAAGAAATTTAATTTTAACTTGGATGATTCAAGCTCTCTTCGAAAGCTTCAACTTAACGAATTGGAGGAAATCTGAAATGAAGCTTATAACAATACTCGAATATATAAGGAGAAAATGAAAATATTTCATGACAAAAATATCATTCAAAAATCATTTGAACCTTCACAGAAAGTTCTTTTATATAATTCAAGGCTACACTTGTTTCCTAGTAAGCTTCGATCTCGATGGTTTGGCCCATTTATTGTAATGACCGTTTATCCTTATGGGGCCGTTGAGATAGAAAATCAAATAATGGTAATATTTTTAAGGTAAATGGTCAACAATTAAAACCATTTTTGGAACATTTTGTACCAGAGGTTGAGGCCACCGCTCTGGAAGATCATGTTTATCAAAATTAGCATTACTTTATGAGTGTATTTAAGCTTGTTCTTCTTTTACCTTCATTTTTGTGTTTTGTTCGCCGTATCTTCATGTGTGCAGTTATCAATTTCAGGTGTCTCCTACTCTCCCACATTATCTTTTATTGATTACTGTGTCCTTAAATGTTGATCTCGTTATACACTCTTTGTATTCATGTATTTTTGACATTGAGGACAATGTCACATTCAGGTTGAGGGGTAGGAGCTCAGTTGTAAAAAAGAAAAAAAAATTGTGTTTTGACAGTTTTCTAAAATTTGAAATTTCTTTTCAATTAAATAATAATTCTCCTCTACAATGATGAATTCTATTTTTCATATTTTTATTCTGAGAAAAATGAGGGGATTATTGTTTAATCAAATGTTAAAAAAAAAAAAAAGAGAGATTCCTTTTTAAATGATGGAATTTTTTTATTTTTGGTTGCTCGAGGACTAGCAACATGCTGGTTGGGGGGTGTGATAAATGCCAAAAAATGCATTTATATCTTAATATTATTGGGCATTCTCACATTACTTTTATATTTAACATATGCATTTACACGTGAATTTGTGAGTTTTATTTAATATGACTTATTACGTGTATTTTCTTTATTTAAGGAAATTAACCCAACCAATTTAGTAAAGTTAGTTTCGAGCCAAATCTCGAGTCAACATCGAGTCTTGAAGTCAAATCCCGAGTTGGATTTTGAGTCAATCCCGAGCCAACTCAACAAATTGAGTGGAAGTTGAGTCAAAGAATAGTGTTGTTGAAGGACTGGCTGCCAACCAAATGAAAAATGAAAAAGGAAATGAAGCTGGAGAAGGGCACTAATGGAGAAGATCTCAAGCTGTCAAATAGATAAAAATGGAAAGCATGAGAGAGCCGTTTGGAAATCAAGTGGATCACTCTTTGCTGCCGTGGTGTACATTTCAAAAAAAGAGGGAGAGAGCCGTCTGAGAGCAAAGATGGAAATACAACAGAAGAATCGGCATAGGAGAGAGCCGTTGCCGGTTCTCTTACAAAAAAGGATCGACTGAGAGAGAAAAAGGTATCTTTTTCCTTGGTGGAGCATCTCTTCCGGGGGTGGAAGTAAGCAACTAGCAAAATCCTTCTTCCTCTTTTTCTTAGTTATCGAAGCAGAGATCAGTTTTACGGCTGGATCGGCTGGGCTTGGGTTTTCTTGAGCAGATCGGATCTCTCTCTGGGGGTTAAGAAAAAAAGCAGCATGAAAATCCATCTATCCTTTTGGAGACCATTGAGTAGGGCTCGGTTGCAGCATCGGCCAGAGGCTGCAGGGGTGAGTGACACGCCATAAACAATCGGAGCACCGGATTTTATCTGAACAAGACAACAGTTGCAGCACCTGCTGCGACCAAACAACAACCAGTTGAGGTGGCTTTCTCTGCTTGGTGACAGACGACAACATTATCGGGCAGGAGAGAGGTTCTTCTGCTCTATTTTTCTTCAGTTTTCCTTTCCTGAGCCAGCTCCTGCAATGGAGGCAACATCTCTTCTCTTTTGCTTCCTTGCAGAGACGTGTTTGATTCTCAATTTCCTTTCTTTTCGTTGGCGTTCCATTTTATATTTATTTTTAATTAATTTGCTCTATGTCATATTTCTTAAACTGTAATTTATTCCCCCTTTAAGTTTGATTGAGTAACTTTTCATTTTAGTTCATGAGCATTTTAGTTTTAAATCGTTTTAAGTATTGTTTTAAATTACATATGAATTAATTAATTAATGTCATTTATCATGTCCAGCTAAAGTTCTAACTAAGGTTAGGGGTGAAATTTAATAATTTACGAGGTTATTTTAAATCAACATCTATGATGTTAATCTAAGTTTGTTTTAATTGAATGGTTTAATATATCTCAAATATGTATTGAAAATCTATGTAATTTTCTTCCAAACAATTCCCATATTTAGATCCAAATACATAGATCATAAACATCTAAGTTCTCCAAATAATTCCTCATGGGTTTCGGCCTTACACCATGGCCAAACCCATGATCCAACACTTTCACTTATATTTACAACAATGCCATCCATGGCTAACATAACCTATGACCTACTATTTTCACATTTATTTACCGAATTGCCATTGCCTCCAACAACTTAGGCTTAGGTTCCAACACATAGGTCCATTTATTTATTTTAAACATTCATAACACTCCCAAATAATTCATAACCGATTCCATCAACTTATGTTTGAGTTTCAAAACATAGGTCCATTAATTCTCATCCTTCATCTCTTTAAAATACACCCAAACATAAACTCATAACTGATTCATGGGGTTCGGCCAAACATCATGGCCGAACCCTATGTCCATTTATTTCACCTATTAACAATTTTGCCATCACCTTAGGTTCAGGTCTCTAAAACTGATCCATAAAGTTATACATTATACATAACACTCCAATAATCCACAACCATAGATCCATAAATAACACCTTCCTTTCCTTTAATCATATTAGGCCCATTCAAGACCCATAAAAATTTCCTTAACCATTTAAGTCCATAAAGAACCTCATGGGGTTCGGCCATACACCATGGCCGAACCCATGATCTTTTATTTTAGCCTTTAATTACAACTTTGCCATTATTAGAAAATTCCATAATTAGCAAGTCCATAATTAGCGACCTACCAATTTAATCTCTACCTTCCATAATTAGAAGGTTTCCAACTTTATTCTCCACATTCTATTTTAAATCCCTTCTAAATTGAACTCCACCTTCCATAATTAAACACTTTCCAAATCTAGCATCCATTTAATCAATCAACATTCATCTATGATCCTCAATCATTTAAATCCAATAGAATTATTAATACATCACCATGGCTTTCGGCCATACACCATGGCCGAACCCTATGGTTCAACCCTTTTTATTTAAACCATTTAAACCCATATTTTCCTCATTAAAACATCCATAAATTATAAGTAACAACCTTCCATGGGGTTCGGCCCTTCACCATGGCTGAACCCTATGGTTTATCAACCATTTTAAATCATGCATAATCAGTCCATGATTTTCATCATTAAAATTTCATAATTAAACCATACTTTTCCATGGGGTTCGGCCATACACCATGGCCGAACCCTATGGGCCATTCTTTCCATTATAATCATCATATTCATCCCTTAATCTTCTTCCATTAAAATAACTAATTCAACACCCAATTTCCTTCCATGGGGTTCAGCCACACACATGGCCGAACCCTATGGTTCCATATTTCTTTTAAAATCCATACATAGTATTCAATGGTTTTCATCATTCACACTTCCATAAAAATTCACCAAAGTCCTTCCATCAATTCTCTTCCATGGGGTTCGGCCATACACCTTGGCCGAACCCTATGGTTCTTTATCTTAAAAACAAATTAATCAAAAACCATAAAATCACTTACCGGTTCCGCGACTGATTCTTGTTCTTCCCTCGATTGATCTTTCTCTTCCAATCTTCTTCTTGCTTAGCCTCTTCTCCTCTTTGGTCTTTCACAAAACTAAAAACACCCTCTTGCCAAGAGCTCAATACGGCAATACCTTGTTGCTTTTGTTGTGCTGTGTACCCTTCATTCTCTCTTTTTATTAACCTCTATTTGCTAAGATAGTAAGTAATATTTTCAGCCATGTATTATATATAGACATTGCCGTGAGCCCCTCTCTTTTATCTTCTTTTATTAGACCTCTCCTTGGTCCCAACTTAAACAATGCTATTGCCGTGTGCACTCAATGTGTTGCCTCTTTATAAAACCTCCAATTGGCCAATCTTAGATGATAACAAGACCCCTTAAATTAACCATTGTTGTGTGCTCCTTTCTAAGATTAGCAAGTGCCATGCGCCCCTTTGTTTCCCACTTTGGAAGGTGCTATGCGCCCCTTCTCCCTTGTTGCCTTTCTATAAATTCTTTCCATTAATCTTATCTTAGAAGGTGCTAAGATAGATCATTCCCTATGCCATGTGTCCCTTTTAAAAATATTCTAACATGATGTGCGCATATCCATATCTTCCATTAATTCCAACTTATACTCCTACAATCTAATCATCCATGCGCATGTAATCTTCTAATCCTAAAATCTTTCCATGTCCACCTCATATACACGCCCCAAGTAATCCATTTTTAATTATATTGCATTATTATTTAAATCAGCCCCATTTAATTTAAATTAAACTAACTTGGTGGTCATCCAAGTTAACCATGACCCATTGGGTCCCAAATGGGCATTTGACCCAAATAAACTACCTTGACCCAATTAAACATATCTTACCTATTTATTTAAATTGAAATTATAACATATCCGTTGGATTTTAATTGGGCAAAGACCCAACACTTTACCCATATAAGATCCATACCTAAATTTCATAAATTAAATGGGTAGTTTCTGTAAGTATTTATAACTTGAAAATCTGGGGTATTACTGGGGGGGGATATGTCAATCCAAAATCGTTAGTCTTTTTTAAAAATTCTTTGATTGATTAGTTTAGTGCAGTGGATATAGCAATCAAGTGTGTGTGTCCCTTAGCAAAAGTGTTCAAGAAATCAATATAAGAAATTAGCTCTAATACCACAAACACAAGGACACAAGATATATAGTGGTTCGGTTCGCCAACCTACATCCACTGTTAGGACTAACTCAACCTTTGGTTATCTCCAAATTCACTAAGTGGGGACTTACACCCTTAAAATTAGAGTAGGAATTCCACCTCACTCAATTGGTTGGGAATTCTACCCATCACATGTGCCAGAGACGACGATCTATAGTTTTTCTATAGTGGTTCCAGAGCCAAACCTTTTAATCCACTTTCGGGACAAAGATTTTAAAAACAAAAATTAAAACCAAGAAACACTTGCCTTTGAAGCTCTCTCTGGAAGATGTGTACTTCTCGAAGATCCACCCAATGTGTGCTGACACTCCTCCTTTTAGCCGTCGTATAGCAATAACAATCTTAGGGTGACTAGGAAACTGGTTTTACCAAAATCTTTCCTAGTTGATATCTTTTCTTTCCTCGTCTCTTTCTCTCTTCCGCTAACTCAATCAATAGATTGGTTGTGTATGATTCTTAGGTGTAGGCACAAGAGAGATGATCATTCCTTAGAGTGTGTGACTCTTCTCAGTTCAAGGAAGTACATAAATGATCACACAACACTCATATTTATAGAGGAGTCTTAACATTTTTTCAAACTTTCCAGTATCAAAAGGTCGATGGCACCGATGGATTGGTGTTCATATTTGTTACTGTTCAACCACTAGACCATTGCGCATTAATTGCACTCCCAACGGCATAATTACTTCCCAATCGATAGGTCTGTGTCGCCGAGGGCTCGACAGTCATATGGCACCGAGAGGTCGGTCCATACGAAAGGCTCGATCTGGGGTAACACCATGCTGACAGAGTTTCAAGTCTTGAAACTATTCTTACCCAGACCGACCTGTCGTATTTTACCGAGGGGTCAGTCCTGGTACTCGATCTGTCTTGAACCACCGATATGTCTGTTTCCTTGGGAGCCCACTTGAGTTCAAAGTTCTAGAGCACACAAGTTATTCATCAACGAGTCGTTGACTACGAGGGTTTGTTAAGTTCATCACCGAGGAGTCGGTGCATACAAGACTCTCGATCAGAGGTATATCCAGAATGACAATTCTATGATCCAGAACCATTGTCAATCTGGCTGACCAGTCTTTGACTACAATGGGTCAATCCTGTCTGCACCGAGGGGTTGGTGAGAACGACTGGTTGAGCTGACAGTGAACTTAATTCATATTTCATTTCCAATTCACTGTCAAGCTTCCTCTCTAGGCTTGTTATGTCCATTACCAACATGTGCAACTAAGCCTAGGGATGGTCCTCTCTAAGGTGTGTGTTCCACCTAAAGTCATCTATGGTCATAATACCTTTTTGTGATTGCCAAAATGATGAGCTTTGAACCTGGTGGAGCATGATCTTCATTCTTGATCACCTTGGGTCTTCAAGATTCTTAACAAGTGCTTCTTCCCGAGTCATTGAATTGACAAACAGGGACTCGGCAAGGCTGGGGCATAACAATCTCCCTCTTTGTCAATTTCTTGACAAAACCTAGAAGCTGACCCAATTACAAGCCCAACCTTATTACATCACATTTGAATACAAAATATTACATCAATTGCATATATATATTTTAAATGAAAAACAAGACTATGATCCTCACATATTATTGTTCAATTTGCTTTAAATCATGTTTTCCTATCCAAGTACATAAGCAAGCAACACTAGAAAATCATTAGTGGGGTTAGTCCAAAATATAAACATACATCCATGGATTAAACTAGATTTGTATTCATACTCCCGCATACACCATGATTTCCTAAAGACCACACTGTCCATAGTTATCAGTGTTGAGAAGATTTTCTCCCCCAACCTTCTTTAATTTGATCTCCCAACTCTAAGCATAGACATTCTCACCATGGCCATTGGCTTTTTCATATTCCTCTCCTTTATGGTTCTCTTTTTAGATGCCCAAGCACTTCGGCTTCACCAATTACTCCCCATAATTGGTTTTGATGTCTTATAGCTTCTACTAATTTCTCCCCCATTTTGCCATACAATTGACAAATG
This sequence comes from Chimonanthus praecox, assembly GCA_022113865.1. Lineage (NCBI taxonomy): Eukaryota > Viridiplantae > Streptophyta > Magnoliopsida > Laurales > Calycanthaceae > Chimonanthus > Chimonanthus praecox. Next base: position 49,444,776 of record CM039092.1, on the reverse strand, counting down.
TTTAGTAGGTAGAAATCGAGTTTAAGCCTTCCCCTATGGTTCTTGCATTTAGTGCTTCTATGAGTTCTCTTCCAACTCATATAATCTCTTCATTGATCAATGCATGTTTTTCCTGCCGTCAAGCATTGATCTCCCCCACAGTACCATGCAAATTGCCATTGCATTACTGTTTTTTTTTATTCTTCTTTCCTTCAAGAGCTGTGTTGTTTTAAAGGTGTTCTCCAAATGGGGTCAACTACCTTACCTAGCTTTCCTTTTTAGAGTCTTATCCCCCATTCTCCTAGCTATCCTTTCTAGCTTCTTTTTTGACTCATCTCTTCCATAACTTAGCTGCCTCTAAGTTTATTTTTCTCCAAGCTTTCTTTCAAGTTTGCATCCTCCTTCTTCCTCATACTGTCATGACCAGTGACAGGTGTTAATCAACACATATTTCGTGCTCTCCCATACTCCAATGATGAGTGCAACATCACAGCCCGATCCCTATCTCCTTAACATGCCAATACAAAACCAACTCATTCAAATTTGCATGTTAGTCTATTTAACAAAAATCATGTTAACCATAGACAAGAGATAGAAGGCTATTAAACACAGTAATACACACATCACACTAAAACAAACTATATCATTTTATTGATGAACAAAAATGTGATTGAGTGCATATGGTTTAAGAAGGGGGCATCATGGGTGCTTAGACAAAATACCATAACGTATAGTTTTCAAGACAGAGACAACATGAAAAAGTATCCTAAGCAAAGCCATCCTGAGGAGGTGCTGGAGAAGGGGCTCGAGAATCTGGAACTGAGCTATCAGATCTGGAGATAGCAGCGACTAGTTCCTGGACAGACAACTTGATGTTATCTAGACTTGTTTCAAGATAGTTTATTCTCTTTTCAAGTCTGAAGACCCTTCTGCCCAGATTGACATTCTCTCGAGAGGGATATTGGTATTCTTCTTCTTCCTCAGTGTCTCTCCAAAATTCCTCGAAATGATGACTTTCATCCTCACTGCTGTCATCAGGGATAATGACATGGTCTTCGTTACTAGTTCTAAGAACATTCTCCTCTTCTGCTTATTCTCTCATTTCTTCATGTCGTTCTTCGACGAAGATGACATCTTTGTCAATGATGGGTTCTTCTTCAACCTCTGGTTAGGTTTCCTAACTAGACACAGGATTTCTAGAGCTAGGGCCAGGGCAAGACAGAGAATCTGATCTTTTGGTTTTTTTTATGCACTGACTGGTTTCACCTCTTTCTACAAAGGGCTTAGGACGTGTCTGGGCTGCCATCTTTCTAGGCATGGTTTTTCCAAGAGGAGATCCTCAAACAGTAGCTTGGAGGTGGATGAGGTGATGACTGAGCCTAACCTGATCTAGGAGAATCACAAAAATCGTGATTTTCAGGCTTCTAGTGATAGGAGAAACAAAAACTCTATGGTTTTCAGGCGAAAAATTAGTCCGAGAGGTCCTATTGATTGGTCTAGGGCATGGGAGGCGAAAGGGGGACCACCAGACCTTCGCGGGAGAGTGGATGAATAAGTTGTCATTTTCGCAGAAAGGGTTCCTTTTAATTCAAACATTCTGTCTTACTGACATGTTGTTTCCATCGATAAGTCGAATCTTTCGATAAATTTTCCCCCTTTTCGACAATGCTCGATTTAGCACAGTACCAACATGTCTGTTACACCGACTAGTCGACTATACCGAGAGGTTTAGATTATGGATCGATCATCTCTGATTTGTGACACTTGATGAAATCCTATTCTAAGCATGACGTACATAGATCTATTCTATTATGATAAAACATAGATATGCCAAATAAAATTCATCAAATCATTAAAGCATGCACAAAATCAAAATTTTCATTCCAAAACACCTAAAATTAAAAGTACTTTGAATATAATGTATTGCTTTCCAAGTAGAATATGTACTATATCCAGGAAGAGTACATTCTAGACTTGTAGTTAGCCAAATTTTATTTCCTCATGTCACAACACTTTTCTGCTATGTAAACTCACATGGTTTTTCATGAGTCCAATTGTAGTGGTTGAAGATATGGAAGTGAATCTTAAACCAAAACAAAACATGAATAGTGGTCTATCTCCTAGGTACAAAGATTGTGGCATTTAGTGTTGCATACACACCCCTATGATCGTACCTTTGATGACCAAACTTGGGATCCATCAACTCTTTTAAGAGATGATTCATCTGTCTCTTCAAAGAGTCTTGTCTTGTGTCCACCTTCCTTGGGTTTCTTTTAAGCTTAGGTGTTGGTGGATATCTTTTAGGCATAGGTTTTACTGGATTGTGCCTTTTAGCTCGTGCTTTCCTTTCCAAGTATCTCTTCTAATGATAACAATTTCTTTTGAATTACCCCATCCTGTGATAGAAATAACACTTTCCCTTTGAAGGGTGAGAGATACTTATTTTTCCAAACACTCTATGGTTCATAGGTCCTTTGGTGGATGAGGCACCAAGACCAGACCTATCACCATATTGTTTACCCGAACCTAGGAGTTTTTTAAGTCTTTCATCTCCTTGGGTAAACCTATATTGGAATTTTTCTTTATGAATTTTTAATTCTTTAACTTCCAAAGATAGTTTTTTAACATCCTCTTCAAGAAGGTTATTGTGATGCCACAAATTCTCGACATCCTTAAAATGAATTATTATCTCTTCCTAAAGACTTTTATTACTCTCTTTTAGTTTTGAGTTTTCATTGTTAGAGAATTCCAACTTCGAGATTAGGAGAGATTTTTCAATTTTTAAATCTTTCACATGATTTGCGAGGTTCAGGTTTTCATTTTTTAACCTTGTCTAATTTCCTTGCCAACCTCTCACTTTCAAAGAATAGAGCACTGTATGAGGCTTGAAGATTTTCATCACTTTCACTCTCATCATCCTCTATTATAACTGTGGGATTTTCTTGATCACCAATGATTAAGGCTATGAGACCTTTTGATACTTCAATTTTTTTCTAAGTCTCTTCATCTGAATCACTCTCTGATTCAGATGTTTCCACATAGGTCACACCCACATTCATAGCCTTATTTATTTTATCTGAGGGACATTCATTCATGAAGTGTCCTCTCCCTCCAAATTATAACACATTTGTTCCTTGACATCCTCTCTCTCTCTCCCTTTCCGTCTAATATCCTCTTGTCTTTTAGGGTATCTTTTACTTGATTCACCATTTCCCATTCTTCTCAAGTTGTTTCTTTTAACAAAGTTTTTATAAAACTTTTTGGCAAACATTGCCATTTCATCACTTGAGAATTCATCTTCCGAAAAATCTTCTTTTACTTTTGTCTTATTTTGTTTTAAGGAAGATTTAGAGGCAATAGATTTGTCCTTTGGTTGTTCAAAGTGTTGTTCATAGGTTTTTAATGAACCAACAAAATCATCGATATTCATTAAGGACACATCTTTGTTATCCTCCATAGCCACAACCTTGGGCTTGGAATATTTCTGCAAGATTCCGGACAATTTTAGTAGATACCATGTCCTCAAGTATCCCTTCACCTAGAGCATACATTTGATTCGCAATGTCACTTATCTTGGAATAGAAATCCATGAAGACTTCATCCTCCCTCATTTTAAACGTATCAAATTGATTTTGGAGGATCTGAAGTTTGGACCTCTTAACTATTGAGGTGCCTTCATGAGTTCTTTCAAGAACTTCCCATGTCTCATTTGCAGTTTTACAGGTCATAATTCGCATGTACTCGCTATCAGACACTACACAATTAAGGGCATTCATGGCTTTGCCATCGGCTGTCTGAGCAGCATTTTCAACTGGGGTCCAAGTGGCAAAAGGTTTGGGTGTCATCAACACGGTTGTCGTGGATGCTATCATTTTCTCTTCCATGGGTTCCTGCCATCTAGTCTTTACAATATCCTATACCGATGAATCTATGGAAACAAAGAAGCTTCCCATTTTGGCTTTCCATGAGGCATAGTTTGTTCCATCGAAGTAAGGAGGTTTGGATATTGCATAACTGTCTTCCATGGTGTTCTAGCTTGGATCAACTCGGATGGTTAAATCCTTGTAAAGAGCACTAGGCTTTGATACCAATTGAAAGTCCCTTCCTTCAATGCTAGAAACACAATTGACCCTATAAGGGGAGCGGGTGAATAGATCAATCCCAATTCATTTGTCATTTTTCAAAATTCCTTGATTGATTAATTAAGTGCCACGGATATAGTAATCAAGTGTGTGTGTGTGTGTGTTCAAGCAATCAACACAAGAAATTAGCTCTAACACCGTAAGCACAAGGACACAAGATATATAGTAGATCGGTTCGCCAACTTACATCCATTCTTAGGTCTAACTCAACCTTAAGTTATCCCCAAATTCACTAAGTGGGGACTTATACCCTCACAATTAGAGTAGGAATCCCACCTCACTCAATTGGCTGAGAATTCCACCCACCACATGTGCTAAAGACTATGGTCTAGAGTTTTTATAGTGGTTCTGGAGCCAAGCCTCTTTAATCCACTTTCGGAACAAAAGTTTTAAAAACAAAAATTGAAACCAAGAAGCACTTGCCTTTAAAGCTCTCTTTCGAGGATGTGTGCTTCTCGAAGATCCTTTTTATAGCAATCACAATCTCAAGGAGACTAGGAAACTGATTTTACCAATATCTTTCCTGGTTGATATCTTTTTGTCAATTTTTTGTTTGTCTCATTAATATGATAGATGAGGCTTGCAGGAGATTTCATTTAAAAAGACTAATCGCACCTCCAATTTGAGGTGAACAAACCTCATGATAAAAAAATAAAGAAAAAGTTTAATCTAGCACCCCTTCCCAACTCATGACTATTTGACTATTTTATATCAAAAGCTCCTAATTTTGCGGAAGAAACTTACAATCATGACCTTGTATTAGAAGTTTTTAATATTCTTTGCAACTATATTTTTTTATTGAAATTTTTCAAAATTCTCACATTGACATCTCATGTGTACACCTAGCAATATCTGACTCGACTTGACCTCAACCTATTTACAAATGGGTAGATTCGACTTTGAAACTGAAAGTAAATAGGTAGACCTCACTTGAACCCAAACATAAATGGGTAGATTTGACGAACCTTACTATTGTCATGTCTATATGCAACATATCCAATCATATAAAGTCTACACCTATTTAAAGAATAATCATAACGTGTGTCTAGAAAGGTCTCATTAGTTAAATAGATGGGTAAATTTGACCCAAAGAAAATCTAAAGTAGACCCAATTGACTTAACCCATTTAATAAAATCCGAGATTGACTCCAAACAAAATTTGATCCATTCTAATAAGAGCTGACGGGTCAGAATCCATTGTGAGGTCTTGTTACACTATGAGAAATGCTCACCGAAATTCTCCATTTTTATTTTTTTTTGTTTTTATCCTTTTACAGGATTCTAAATCACAATTGTCGGCAAACATATATACACATAAAAATAAAAATAAAAATAAGCAACTTGAGTGCAATTGGCAATTCGTCTCGTATTCTTGTACACAACAAGCTTAAGAATTTGGATAAGATCAACACACCCACTCATGGTCCTTCTTCATTTACATTCGTATGTTGTATCAGTGATCTGCAAATCATCCATTCACATGTACTTTGCATACTGCAAATAATTTGGTTGATGTCAAAATCCGGGTGAAACCAAACATGGCATTCATGTCATTGCCTCACTCTTTTTTCAGTAGCAGATTTTCTTCTCAATCTCTTTGGACTCTAATGGATAGTCGTCCTTCCTGTCTATCAAAGAATCGACGAAAAGTTACATGGACCATTTTTAGTTATTTCATGGAATAATCGGAAGTTTGGAAGAAGCGAGACAGAACAATCTTTTGAGATGAAAGTTCATTTTTCTTCTCTTTCTAACGTAGAATTACAATCGATAGATATTGAGAAACATCAAGCATAGATTAACCCCTTTTTTTTCCAATGAAAAAAGATATAATTAACATTAAAATGCGGCATAGATAAAATCGGGTTTATAAAAATATGTGAATTTTCTTTTGCCATAGTAACTGAGAAACTTTCATAGATTCGCAACTGGTAGCTGAGTTAACCAACTCATTACCTTGTAAATTCTCACGTACTCCATCCAAAGTCTGAAAGCGAAATTTGTGTACAAAATCGTCAAGCTAGATGGAACCGTGAACTATGTCCAAGAATGTAGTAGCAGACCACTTGTCTAAATTGATAACTGAGTTCACTGATGAGACTCGTCCTATCACTGAGTCCTTCCCTGATGAGCAACTCATGTCAGTATCCCAAGTACCATGGTTTGCGGATATTGTTAACTATCTTGTCACTAGTCAAATGCCCCCGCATTGAACTAAGCAAGATAGGTCTAAGTTTCTGGTCCAGGTCAAAAGTTTTATTTGGGATGACCCTTATCTGTTTAAACACTGTGCTGACCAAATCATTCGTCGTTGCGTCCCCAGAAGAAGAGCAACAATGTGTCATAAGTTTCTGCCATGACCAGGCCTGTGGAGGGCATTTTAGCACTAGAAAGACAACTGCAAAAATCTTGCAGTGTGGATTTTATTGGCCCTCCATGTTTCGAGACACCCACACTTTCTGTGTCTCATGTAATAGGTGTCAAAGATTGGGAGGTATCTCCCATAGAAATATGATGTCTTTAAACCCCATCCTAACCATTGAGCTTTTTGATGTTTGGGGCATCGATTTCATGGGACCATTTCCTAATTCTTTTGGCAATCAATATATCCTTACAGGGGTCGACTATGTGTCAAAATGGGTAGAAGCGGTGGCATGCAAAACCAATGACCACAAGGTTGTCCTCCGCTTCATTAAAGAAAATGTTTTCTCTAGATTTGGAATTCCACGAACCATCATTAGTGATGGGGGTAAACACTTTTGCAATCGCCCATTTGCTAATTTGTTAAAATCGTATGGGGTGACGCATAAAGTGGCTACTCCTTATCACCCACAAACAAGTGGCCAAGTGGAAATTTCGAATAGAGAGATTAAGCGTATTCTCGAGAAGACAATCAATCCAAATTGGAAAGATTGGTCTTCCAGACTCATTGACGCAGTATGGGCGTACCGTACAACTTTCAAAACGCCTATAGGAATGTCACCCTACCGTCTGGTTTATGGTAAGGCATGTCATCTTCCAGTCGAGCTAGAGCATAAGGCCTATTAGGCAATTAAAATTTTCAATTTTACTCTAGACTCTACTGGACAAAATCAGAAACTTCAGCTTGTTGAGCTGGAGGAATTACGAAATGAAGCCTATGACACGGCTAAAAGGTATAAGGACCAGATGAAAGTGTTTCATGACAAACACATATTGAGAAAAAAGTTTACAATTGGTCAGAAGGTCTTGTTTTACGAGTTAAGGATGCATCTGTTTCCTAGAAAGTTAAGGTCCAAATGATAGGTCCATTCATTGTTTCATCCGTATTCCCACATGGGGCAGTACAGATCAGGCATCCTACTAGTGGTCGTGCGTTTAAAGTTAATGGGCAATGATTAAAGCCATTTTTATCGTTTCCCATTCCTGAAGAAGGGACCGAGGTCGAGTTAGCTGATCCTGTGTACCAGGACTGATTTGAGGACCCATACCCATTCAGTCACCTACCCATCTTTATCATTTCTATTTTCCAAACCCACATATCCATCTGTATGTGTCCGAGTCCGTCTGAATCTCCAGTGTCTAGTTTAGGTTTTCATTGAGTTAGTCTAGGATTTCCTTATTTGATCCATTTTGCACCTCATCCATTCCTAGGTATGTCCCAACCCCGATTGTTCATTTTCTAAAATATTTTTTCTTTTACACCTGGCCAGTGTCAATTAGGGAACATTGAGGACAATGTTCAATTTAAGTTTGGGGATACTGAGGTCATTTACCATTTAAAAGAAAAATTGAAAAAAAAAAATCATCATCTGTTTTGTCTTTGTGACCAGCAGACGTTAAAGAACTGGATAGGAGTCATGCACGTAGACGGTCGAGTTGTTGTCTTCGCTTTGTGTCTGTCTAGGACACAAGTTCCCCCAGACTTGTGTAAGAAAATCGTTTCCTTAGCTATGAGGGTGAGGAAGCTGGAAATCCAAGTGGAGCAACCTAGACCTCTTTGTGGTCGAAGCACTCTGGCTGCAAAGAGGAAAGCTAAGAGGCTACGAATCTGTCACAAATGTGGACGTGGGAATTGTAATGGAATAATATCTGAGCAAGGAGTTCGTTGTGTGACAACAGCAAAACATAGACCTATTAGTGAAAATAGACAGATTTATTTGGACTTAGTCAAAGGTAAAGTAAGTCCGGAAAGAGTGAGACTCCTTGGTGTCCAAAGAACTGTTGATTTTCGCTTAGGGGACTATAAACGTCTTGACGATCTGAAGTTAAAAGAGTCATAGTTTTCTTAGGCAGAGAGAGACAGACTTAATCTTTTAAGGGTAGAGTAAGCAAAAGCTGAGACACCTTGGTATTTAACAAGAATGTCAATTAAGGTCTAAGAAAATCACGCGTCTTGACGATCTGATGTAAAAAGAGTCATATATATATATATATATATTTAGCATTAAGACATAAATAAAAATCTTTATATCATGCTTTTCCGGAAAGATTTTTATAGGATTTATGCTCGGAAGTACATGTACACAGTCATATTAATGTTAGCCTGAAAAAGAAAAATTTTCATGAGTCAAGTGATCACCAGAGGAATACTAGTGGAGACTTAAACCCAGTGAGTTTTAGAGCCATTCCATCCTTCTAAGGGTTATAAGTAAACTCTTATTTCTTTGATAAGCGCATCGAGTCGTTGAGTGATCTCATTATCATTGATTTGGTCATATTACTAAGAACGCCATCAAAATTGAGTTAGTACACCTTAAATTTTTCTAAAGTTATTTAAAACAATGAAATCATCTTATGAAGTTTAGGATAGGATATAGGCCATTTTTGGACCGTTTTGAACCTTCAGGCCCACCTATTTTGGTCATTCCATCTTGATAGTTCTCCATTTGAGCCTAATATAGCCTCTTTTATTGACTAGCCATATCTTCCATACCCAACTCTGGATATGGAGTTTGAGCCAAAATTTTATATCCATTACCTATCATCATATGAGAAAAGGTTAGGGAAGAATTTGGGTTAGAATTCGGTGAAAAATTAAAATAAAAGAGAAAATAAACATGGGAACATCCATACATCAAAGAGGGATGTTGAAAAAAGAAAAGAAAAGGGGTTTCTTAAAAAAAAAAAAAGCATCTATACGTCAAAATAGGATGGGAAAAAAAAAATTTGAAAAATATTAGAGGAAAAATATCCCGCTCATATTATGAAGACTTCTAACCTTTTCTTATGAAAATGTAAATTTTTAGAGTCTTTTATCCCTTCTTTGATATGACCCGGTCCTAAGCCTCGTTTCGTCCTATTAGAAAGTCCTATTGATCCTAAGTCTAAATAAGGTATTTCATGTAGGAAAAATAAAGGTATTTGACTCAACGTTCTTAAGAAAGTGGCATCTAATCATAAGATCAATTATTTTCTTCATTTATGCCCTTTTTTTTTAAAACATACGTGAGAACTTTGATTTGAAAACGTAAACTTCGCTCACATATACCTTGAGAGAAAATAAACCCACCTTTGAGCAGTATTCTTTCTGAGAGATATATTTGGTGAGGATTGAAGTCAAAGCATATTTTCCAATGGTGGTTATAAAACTTGTGTCAATTTGGAAAAAGAAAACTGTCTTAATATTGGCTATCACACACAACACTCTGAGTATAAGTCTTCTAAAATGAATTTTAGAGTTGGATGTTATTTAGATTTTTTTACCATGTGTTTTTGTTGAAAAACAAAAAAAAAAAAATTATGTTTGTGGGTATCATCACTGGAAACCCTCATGAGACTATAACTCGTCCACTAGGGGTAACCTAGGGGTTTAAAGGCTTATTGCAAATGCTAAATGCAATTGAGAGTGCCAGCGAAAGTGGTGATATTTAGGATTTTAATTTTCCATTTTAGTTTTTAGTTTTGCTCGAGGACTAGCAAAATCTAAGTTTGGGGGTATTTGATGAACAACGTAAAATTACAATTTTACCCCTTAATATTAGATTAATTAGTCCTTATTTTATAAATATTAGATATGTTTAAATGTTGTTTTTAGTTTTACAGTTTATTTTGAAAAATATAAGAAAAGAAAATAAAAATGATAAAAAATGGCTAAGTCAAAAATTCAGTTGACATCACCTTCGGAATGGGTAGGTTAAGTTTTCCTTCTACACTCATGTTTAAATTTTATTCAAGTCAAAACTGAGTCTCATTTACCAACCCTTCTCATTGACTCTCGATTGAGGTACTCGGTACCTGAAGGAAAGTCTGAAAGAAACTATTTCTATTTCTTTTTCTATTTCCATTTATTTTCTATGTTTTTTTTCTTTATCTGGTTGCAGGACTTATGGGAGAAACAGAGAAGACCGATAGAAGAAACAATGAACGAGCTAACCAGCTGAGATGCACGGCAGCCATGCATCGCGACAGTCACTAAGTCGGAACAGTGAATGAAAACAGCAGCCGGGGGAGAAAAGCAGCCAGCAGAGATGGAGCAGCTGAAGCCAGCGGTAGCAGCATCAGTCTGCTGCCCACATGAGCAGCAACGATCGAAGTAGAGAAAGGAGAGGTATAGAACAAACAGCAGGTAAAAAGAAGTCACTAAAGCAACAACCAGCACTGCACACAGAGGCAGCATCACGGTTCCATAGCTAAGCAGTCAGCTGAGAAGGTAGCAGCAGAAGAAGGGCAGCCACACAACAGTAGCAGTGACCGATAGCAGCAAAGGAAGAAGAGCAAACAACAGTCAGCCGGCTAAGGCAGGGAAGAACAGCAAGCAGCAGGGTAGCCGGCTAAAGCAGGCAGCGGCCAAGAAAGAGAAGGACAAAATCCATGAGCAGCAGCAACACTAATTGCAGAGAAGAAGGGCAGCTAGCTGAAGAGAAGACAGATCCAGAGTTTGAAATCGGTAGACAACAGATAAGGATAAGAAGGAGATGGGTTGTGCAGATCGTCCAACAGAGATGAAGAGAAAGGAAGAATAAGGAGAGTTGCCGTGTAGCAGTTGTTAACTGAGCAACTAGGAAAGAATTATCTACTGATAAGATTGATTTCAGATTAGAGGAAGAAGGAAGATAAGATAAGGATGAAAGTTAGCCAATGCAGAAAAGATTGAAACTGAGAAAGGAAGATCAGAGGATAAAGAAGAATTTGATTTTGAGCTGGGATAAGGTAGAGTAGAGAAGGAATCAACAAAAAGAAGATAGGAAAGCTGGGAAGAAAAGATAAGAGAAGAAGAGATAAGATAGAGTCAGCTGTGCAGCAGGGTTTCAAAGATAGATGAGGATAAGGTGTTAGCCGATTTTATCAGAGGAGGAAGAAAGAAAAGAAAAAAAATAAGAGTTATCTGTCGGATAAAGCTAAGGAGTAACCGATGCAGAGAGGTTTAAAACTGAGCTAAGGGGATGAAGAGTTAGCCTTTGGGAGAAAGATAGGGATAAAAGAGAAGCTTACACGTCACTCCTTTATTTGAATTTAAATAGATCTTTTATCCGGACTGAGTTTGAAGGGTTTCTTATCTCATCCCTTCTCTCCTATAAATTCAAGTGTTTGAGACCATTGAAGGTTGAATAGGGCAAAACATCGAAAAGACTGAAGTTGGACGAAGAAAGACAAAGAAAAATATTTAATTTCTTGTAAGTTTTTTTTTTTTATGTCAAGTCCAAAAGGATTGTATTTCATTTCCAATTTTTTATATAAAAATTCATGGCAATTGTTTAGATTTATGGTGGTCCCAGTTATTAAAATATTTAATAGCGATGATTTGTATTTTATTTTTAATTCTTTTTTTGAACATTATGTAAGAAATTATTTTTAGAATTTTTTCAAGGAAAGTAGAACCCCTATTAGCATCAGTGGGACTTGCCGTCTTTCCAGTCTAAGGTTCTTATCAAGAACAGTTATTTTAGATTTGGGGAAACACAAGTTTAAAACCCGCTCAAGCCTAAGGCTTGAATTGAAAAAAGTCTGATTTAATGGATGACATAAAAAAATTCGAATTAGAATTTTAATAGGAAATATATTTGAATTATATTTTATAACTCTAGAACATTTCATAGTCTAGGCCATGATTTTATTATTTTTAAATAGGATAACATGCCGCTTCGATATTTATCCCGATTCCATTGTAAAATATGTAAAAAAAAATATTTATTCTTGAATTATTTTATTTTTATTTTTTCTCAACAAATATCAAAACAATTTAACTAGGTTAGAAACATTTTATTTGTCTCTTAAATTTATATTTTAAATTAAATTTAGGTCATTTAAATTTACTCCATTCTTTTAATAAAAAATTTATTGTGAACTACCAAAACTAGGTAATAAATTAATTATTGGTCTAAATTAAGATCATAACTATATGTTTAGAAACTTATTTTCTTAAATCACATTTTTAATAGTGCCATTTTCTATTTCATACATATATTTTGTTGGTTTCCCTTGGGTACGATCTCGTATTCATACTCTATACTATAAACTGTTTCGTATGCTTGCGAGTTAAATTAAATCACATCACACAACATTGATTAAAATTTCAAATTTAATCTCTTTAAATAATTTTAGTCTCTAAATTTTTGTGCCATTAAAATTATATGAAATTTATAAAATTAATTTAACTAAAAATATTTATACTTAATTTTTTGACCAACTCAAACCTCTATATTTATAAGTAATTAAATTTTTTGTTACATTGAATTATTTATAAACTCCATACTAATATAGCTACATAGCATTGTACTAAAAATATTGTTTTTTTAATTTGTAAAACTAGCTATAGTAGTTTTCTTATTAATTTTTTTTTTTAAATTGTGTTGAGCTGCGGTTTGAGGTTCGCAGCTTCTTTAATAAAACCATATTGAACCACAGTTTTTACAACTAGAAGGTTTTCTCACCCAGGAAGAAGCTGGTCCGGTTCGACCACAGCCCGGTTCGATTTTTATTACATTGTTACAAGAAAAAAGTGAGTGGATAAGATGGGAGAATGATTCATCGCTTCTTACAAGTTCATGTTTGATCCCACTCCATTGAGTGAGTAGTTCTCTCCAATCCACTCCGATAATAGAGCAATAATTCTCACCGGAAAAAGAAATTTGAAAAAGACTGAGCCGTGTATATTTTAATGTGGTAAAGTCCTATAAATCATGAAAACATCTACACGTCTAGTGCAGGCAAAACATTCATTATAACTGAGAAAGTTTTAGGAATTCGCCAACTCCGTAATGTTCGCCTGGGCTTTGTTAATTTCTCACTGTGAGAGAGAGAAATGTTGCAAATTCGCCAATTGAACAGTATTTGTCTCTGCTTGTAATTTTTTTTTTTTTGCTTGTTTTTAAATTTTGGATCAACTAAATCACTTGGGCCCACTTGTGAATGACTTGGGCGTTTGTTTTGAGTCAACTTATTTTTTCATTTTGTTTTCTTCATCCATGGATTGTTGCATCTGCGAGTCCCATAAAGACAATGATAGTTCTTATGATGGTGAATCAATCATTCAACATCATGCTGGGATGGATGGAGAAACTCAACCCTAATATCTACGGCGTGACGGGCTCCGAATCCAACCCACTCTTTCACGAGAAGGGCGTGAGATGGAGAGATGGTGAAGAAAAAAAGAATCCAAATAAGAATCTAACTCATGTTAGTGAGTGGAGAGACGATGAAGAGCTTTCTTTTTCCAAAATTAGATCCTACTCGTATTACTGAGTCACGAGACTGGAGTGATATCATAATCGAATTCTCAACTCCGTTCCTCATGTATTTCCAGGTTTTTCCACTGTTGACACTGGGGAAAATATTTCCAGGTTTTGCTGCTTCCTTTTTGTTTTGGACCCAACTCAGTTCTTTTGTTTCTCCTTTGGACTTTTTTTTTTCTCCCAGGTTCTCTCCCATTTGAATTCGTCCTCTTGTACTCTCTTCCTCTCACTGGGTCTTTCTCGGGCGACTTCCATCTAGAGAAAAGAGGGGGTGACAATAGCGAGAGAAAGAAGAGTAGAGATGCGAGGCTGCCTCTCTCTTTCTCATCTAGGTTTTCCCTTTCACTCTGGGATTTTTTCCCTCGTTTTTCTCATTTGTTCCTCCTTGTTCGTCACCTTCAACGGTCCCCTTTTTATCCTCAGTGAAGGTCGGCCATTCATCAAGGCATGTACCTATTGGAGAGAAGAAAGGGAGGCTCCAAACACCAGTTGATAGTGATGATTTGTTCTCCCCAACCGTTTGGAGTAGTTGTCGTTTTGACTGGATCTTGACGACACGAGTGCTACCAGTTTCACACAGTGGCTTGACTCGGTGACACAGACTCGGTCCGTTTGCCAAAGTAGACCTCCCTCATCTGGAGGCTTTTGGTCCCTCAAAATCATTTAGTGGAGAAGTTGGGTAATTCTTCCATTCCTATTTGGTCGCACCCCATACCGCATTGGAAACTTGGGTTGCTACCTTCGTGTTCGAGGTGGTTGTTATCCTTCACGACTCATTGTTTCCTACCATTTTTTCTCACGACCTCATATTCTTTGATTCATAGGTTTGCAGCGTTTGCGCTCTATGATAGTTGTTTCTCTGGATGCAATTCTCTAATATTCCTTTTTCGAGTGTTGGGTTGCCGTGTTGTACCTACAATAATGTCACCACACAAGTCTTCTTTAAGGTTTTGCTCACTTCTTTCTTAGGACATGTGTTGTCATTGGAGTCCTCGCTCTGAAACGAAAACTTGATCCCACTCTACTGACTAAGTAGTGGTCCCCGATCCACTCTAACAACACAATAACAATTCTCATTAAAATGAGAAATTTAAAAGAGAATGAGACGAGTATGTTTTTTAACGTGATAAAACCCTATAAATCAAGGAAACATCCACGTGCCCAGTGTAGGCAAAACTTCCACTATAACTGAGAAACTTTTAAAAATTCTCTGGCTTGGCAATGCACGCCTTGGCTTTGTTAATTTCTCAATTTCAACCAGAGAGATGTTAGAAGTTCTCAATTCAACAGTATTCGCCTCGGTTTGTAATTTTCTATTCGTCTCTTTTAAATTTTGGACCCACTAAATCACTTGGGCCCACATGTGAACGACTCTGTGGTTTGTCCTGAGTAAACTCATTTGTTCATTTTCTTACCTTCATCCATGGATTGCTGCATCTGGGAGACAAATTAAGACAATGGTAGTGCTCGTGATGGAGAATTGATCCTTCGACAGCATGGAGGGCTGGATGGAGCGACTCAACCACAATATCAACAGCGTTATGAGATCCAATTCCAACATACTCTATCATGTATTTTCAGGTTTGGCCGGTGGTGTCACTAAAACTCGGTCTTGAAAATATTTCTAGATTTTACTACTCACATATTGGTTGTAAAGATTAATATAAATCAATCTAATATTTTTAAGTACATCAATTGATATTTCATTCTCCAGAGTACTCATACCATATTTTGGACTAATTAATATTGAGATTCATTGGGAGGGATGTCAAACTATCATATTGATGCAAAAAAGCCCAATATTTGTGTTGAAATCTCAGATGCTATAGTATAACATCCATAGTTATGTTGGTCGACCTTTTTAGAATTTTACTAGAAAATCTTGGGTTTGAATCTTACTTTACTAATATGATAGTTGAAGCTTGCACGAGATTTCATTTAAAAATACTAATCTCCCCTCCAATTTGATGTGGATATACCTCATGATAAGAAAAAAAGGAAAAAGTTTAATCGAGCATCACTTCCCAACTCATGACTAGTTGACCATTTTATATCAAAAGCTCCTAATTTTGCTGAAGAAACTTACAATCATTACCTTGTATCAGAAGTTTTTAATATTCTTTGCAGCCATATTTTTTTATATAAATTTTAAAAACTCTTACATTCACATCTCACGTCTAGACCTAGTAATATCTGACTCAACTTAACCTCAATTTGTTTACAACTGGGTAGATCCGACTTTAAAGCCGAAAATAAATAGTTAGACCTGACATGAACCCAAATATATGTGTAGACTTGACGAATCCCACTATTGCTAGGTCTATATGCAATATATCTAATCATATAAAGTATGCACCCATTTAAGGAATAATCTTAACATGTTTCTCTCTAGAAAAGTCTCATTAGTTACATAGATGGGTAAATTCAATCCAAAGCTGACCCAAATAGAATCTAAAGCAGACCCTTATTGACTTAACACATTAATAAGATCCTTCACTCCAAACAAAAGTCGATCCGATCCAATAAGAGCCGACTCATCTAAACCGATTGCAACGTCTAGTCATATTTGAGAAATGTTCACTGAAAATCTTCATTTTTTTCAGTTTTCTTCCCTTTTACAGTATTCTAAATCACAACTGTCGGAAGACATATATATAAGCAACTTAAGAGTCCAATGACTTGACTTTGCCCCTGTTGGAGTTGTACTCAAGTGGTGATGCCGCGTCCAATACAATTCGTCTTGTATTCTTGTACACAACATGCTTGAGAATTTGGGTAAGATCAACACACCCACTCATGTTCCTTCTTCATCTACATTCGTATGTTGTATCAATGATATACAAATCATCCATTCACATGTCAAAATCCGAGTGAAACCAAACATGGCATTCATGTCATTGTCTCACTCTTTTATCAGTAGCGGAATTTCTTCTCAAATCTGTCAATATCGCATGGATAGACGTCCTTCCTGTCTATCAAAGAATCGACGAAAAGCTACAAGGTTATTTCATGGAATAATGGGAAGTTTGGAAGAAGCAAAACAGAACAATCTTTTGAGCTGAAAGTTTATTTTTCTTCTCTTTTTAACATAGAATTACGATCGATAGATATTGTGAAACATCAGGCACAGATTACCGCTTTTTTTTTTTTTTTTTCCGATGTAAGAAGATATAATTAATGTTAAAATGCGGCATAGATTTTTGAAAATTAGGTTTATGAAAAATAGGTGAATTTACTTTTGCCACAGTAATTCAGAAACTGCCATAGATTTGAAACTGAGTAGCTGAGTTAACCAACTCATTTCCTTGTAAATTCTCACGTACGCCATCCAAAGTCTGAAAGTAAAATTTGAGTACAGAATCGTCAAAGAAAGAGATGGAACCATGGACCCTGGCCAAGAAAACAGTGTGTGAAGAAGCTGTTAGCTTTAATAAGCTATAAAGCAAGTTCGGTTTTCTCTCTCAAAACTTGTTAGGTTAAAGAGAGATGACACATACACTTAGAAAAAATTCCAAGTCTCTCAATTGAATAACATATTTATAAAGGGAATTAATAAAAAATTCTATAAAGTTAAGAAAACTATGTGTACATTCTTACTGAGTTGTACAGATTTTTTAAATAAGAAAGATTCAATAACTAACTACACATCACCATAATATGCCTAAGTCTAAGGGACCCATTGCCACAACATGGGAGAAACTTAGGAAACCCAACATATAAATCCATGGTGATATTCTCCCATTTCCATTTGGCTACTGGAAGAGGTTATAATTTTCCTCTTGGTCTTTGGTGTTCAGCCTTACTTGCTAGTCAAGCACCTAAACACAACCAGTGCTACTTCGCACTTCATTCTACTCCACCAAAGTTGTTGGCGTAAATCGTGATACATCTTCGTACCACTAGGATGCACTGCAAAAAGAGAGTGATGAAAGTGATTGAGCACTTCTCCCCTACGTCCCTCTGTCTCAGGCACAAACAAAACGTTGGTCCTGATTTATCAATCCTTCAACTCGACACCATCTATCAATTGAGCCTATACTTTGATAGATTCTCGGTCCTTTTGTTGTGTTTCCAACACCAGCCTTATCAGTTCTGGTTGTGTAACCTTATTCTGTGCTTGAACCGGTCCATTATCTTCCACTAGATGTAGGTCGTACTCGCCTACTGCACCCAAACATGTTCCACTATAGGGCTACCATGCAAGCTACGTTGCAATGAGTCTTCATACTCAAGGAATTTGCCACGACATTCACCTTTCCTGGATGGTAAGAAAGCTCAAAATCACAATCTCTTAGATATTCCATCCATCTTCTCTATTTAACGTACAACTTCTTTTGAGTGAACAAGTAGTTGAGACTATGGTGATCAGAGAATACGTTAAATCTCTCACCAAACAAGTGGTGTCTCAAGAGTTTTAAAGCAAACACTACCACTGCTAGTTATAAATCATGAGTCAGGTAACTTTGCTCATGTCTTTTCAACTGCCGAGATCCATAGGTTACAACTCTACCTTCCTGCATCAGCACACATCCCAATCCATTCTTGGAATCATCACAATAAACTGCAAATCCACGTCCTTGTTCTGGTATATTTAACATAGGAGAGGTGGTCAATTTTTTTTTCCAATCTAGGAATGCCATCTCACAAGCCTCATTCCACTCGAACTTTACATCTTTCAGTGTCACCTTTTCATGGAAACAACAATTGGGGAGAAACTTGGTATAAACCTCTTGTGATAACCTGTTAATCCTAAAAAATTCTTATTTCAAAGACATTCGTCGGTCTTTAACAATACATCACAACCTCTGCCTTGGCAGGATTTACTGTGATTCCATTCGGAGTCACTACATGTCTTAGAAACTTGACCTGTGTCAACCAAAATTTGCATTTGCTGAACTTGGCGTACAACTGATTTTCTTTCAAAATTTGCAACACAATCCTCAAATATTGCTCATGTTCCTATTATGTTGACGAAAATATCATATTGTCATCGATAAATACTACCACGAAGATCCCTAAATACGGAAGGAAAAGTTTGTTCATCAATTCCGAAACGTGGCAGGAGCGCATGTTACCCCAAACAACATCACTAGGAGCTCAAAATGACTGTACTGAGTAACGCAGCTTTTAGAGATATCCTCGTCTCTAACTCTCAATTGGTGGTAACCTGATCTCAGGTCTATCTTGGAGAAAGACTTAGCTCCCTTTAACTAATCAAATCGATCATCTATCCGTGGCAACAAATACTTTTCTTTATAATTACCTGATTCAACTTCCAGTAATTTTTGCATATTCTAAGAGATCCATCCTTCTTTTTGGCAAATAGAGCCTGTGCTCCCCAAGGTGAAGTACTAGGGCACATAAATCCAATACTACGCAACTCATCCACTTGAGTTAGCAATTCCCTTTCCTCTGTCGGTGCCATCCTATAGTGTAACGACCCTATCCCAACTTCTTAGTGTGATATTGTTCGCTTTCATCGAGAACATTAGATTTCATTTGAATTATGGCGTGTTTTGAGACCTATATTACTTGAGATGTGGAGACACCTTTACTTGGTGATTTATTTTATTGATCTAAGTTGAGACTATGAAGTTAAGTTGTTTAAGTCACGTTATGACTTACATGTGAATAGAAATGCATACATGTATTGAGTTACATTGTGGATTATTTGCATGCATTTCTTAAATAGGAAAAATAAGTTAAAATGTTGTAGTATAGTTATCTTATAAAGGGTTTCGTTGTGAATATGATGAACACTGCAGGAATTAGCGTGATTGTAGGTAGATAGCCTTATCATGTTGCGAGTAGTAAAGGTACCCGTGTAGGGACTACCAAAGGTGGAGGTGACGTGACATATGGGACGATAGAGTGATCGCTGAAAGAATGCGACTGTCTATGTGAATGGGTTTTGATCTTATGTGTGAGAGAACATAGGCTATATGTGAAATGGAGCAACTGTAAAATTTGGTTAACAATAGTACAATTCCTAAGTCTTGTGGTTTCGTCAGAAGGTGTGTTAGTGGATACTTCTAAGGTTGAAGTTGTGCTTAAGTGGGAGAGACCCCATAGTGTTTTTGAGATACATAATTTCTTAGGCTTGGCTAAATATTATCGGAAGTTTATTAAGATTTCTCTCTAGGCTTGCTGCACCTATGAAGAATCGAAGAAAAGATTGACATCATCACCGCTTTTGATATTTTAGAAAGATACCTTGGTTATGTTGAGCATTGTGATGCTTTTGAGGATGGGTTTAGTTGTATGTTAATGCAGAAGTTGTATCCACAGTTGTTCGTCAATCAAAGGTAAATACCTTAGTTAAATTTCGAGGGCGAAATTTCTTTAAGGGGGTAGGTTATAGCGACCCGACCCAAATTAGCTGGTTTAGGCCCAATTAGAATTTTCGGGTAGACTTTTATCGGGTGTTGTATTTGTTGGCCTATTTATTTGATTGAATTTGTTTGAAATTTAATAATTGATTTAAAAACTAAGAGATGACTTGAGACTCTAAAAATAAGCAGACGCTTATTTTTGGAAACTTTCTAAATTTAGAAATTTATGAAATTGGTTGTTGTGGGGCCCATAACTATCATCAAATTTTTAAATATTATTATTATCCATTTTTTTTTTGTTGAGACCAATTTGGAAAGTTTCTAAAATTTTCCTTTACGGGACTCAAGTTGTCTTAATTTTGGAAAGATTGAATTGAAATTTACTTTTAAGTAAATAAAGTTTTTATTTTGGAAACAACAGTTTACTTATTGTAAAATCTAATAAATTTTGGAAATTCAAGTTGGAGTTTTGGTGGGCCATGGTCCCACATGAGTCTATTTGGAAAAAAAATTCAAAAAAATTAAAAATAAACTAAGACACAAAGAAATCCAAGTTCGTTGGGCTTGAGGAAAAGGAATAATAAAATAAAATAACATATGCAATTTGTTGGGGTCCAATTTGACTAAGGAAAGAGCGTATTTTAACAAAGGCTTAAAATAAGGAAGAAATCTTAAATCAGAAGACTCCTTGGCCGACCATACGTTAATAAAACAAGGATTCGTTTGAGGCTTTTGCAAAACAACGAAAGCTGAGTTTTTTCTTTCCTAGGAGAGCCTCTCTCTCCATCGACTTTCCTTCTCTCTCTCCTTGAGGTATGTTGCTTATTTACTTGAACCCTTTTTCTTCTTAAGTAATCTTTGATTTTAATAAACAAGATTTTGGGTTATTCAATCGATTTGAACATCAAATTCGAATATGGTGTGCAAATCCAACTATGGTGTTGGTCTCCATGGATTAAAATTGTCGGAGCCTATTCTATTTAATTTTATGGATGGGAAATATTTACTTTCTGAAATCCATGGACAAATCAATCACACCTCACACGAATTCGGGTGGTTTGAATTTGATTTATAAAGTTTGGGATCAATGAAAGACGAGAAACTCAGGTAAAGTTCCAATCTGCGTACCATGGACAAAAAATTCATAACTCAGGTATCCGATGAAATTTTTCGACGAATTAAAGTTTGTTCGAAGCTAAACTTACAGATCTAGACACTATAAGAATTGGAAGCCATGATCATCTAAATAGATGCCTCAGATCGGATCACAAAGTTGGGCCAAAATACATATTGAAAATTTTGGGAAGTTTTACCCTAATTCATTGTGCGATTTTTAAGTTTTTATGTTAATCATATTGCTTTGAAAGTTTGTGTGGATGTAGTAAAAATGAATTAGAAATCGTAGAAAATTTTTTGATTTAGTTTTGATGAGTTAAGTACCCCAATTAATTACTGCAAACCATGCCAATCTCGAATTTGCAGTTTCGGCACAATTTTGGGGACCCGTCTTCTAAAAATCTTAACTTGATATCTGAATGTCAAAATGGTGTAAAATTCATGTCTATTTTGTTCAGAACGAGGAGATATATCTCCTGAAAAAATAATAATTAAAGGGCCAATTTGGTGATTTGATTGGTCGAATTAGACCTGAAAGAGGACCCCATTGCCCCATTACATATCTGTAGTTTTTTGGCAATTTTACAGTGTCTCCATATTTGATTTTTTTATTCTATCTTGGGATATCAGATCAGTGAAAAAAAATTTCCTAAAATCAATCCCTCAGAGAGACCTAACTCCGAGAAATTTTAAATTTAAATTCAATGGGATGATGAGTAAAAATCGGTTTACAACCCAAGCTCTCGGACATACTGCAATCTGTTTGGCCACTTGACTGTCTGAGTAAAACAGTCATATCTCGGGCTAGGAGCATCAACTATAGCCAAACGAGATATCGTTGAAATCGTAATTCAAAGATCTATCTATTGGCAGAATATGAGAATTAATTGTTAAACTTGTTGTTCCCAAAAAATTCTGTAAGATGAGTAAATTTCACCCTGTTAAGCTTTCTTTGAAAAGTATGTTAGTCTTGGAAAATATGGATTTTGAATTTTTATTCCCTTGAACAGAATCCCTATGATTTCAAGAGGGACTTTATTAATTTAAAATAACTGGGAATTGAACTTCCTACGTGGTTTTGGAACCTTTAAAATAATTGCAGAGTTCTGAATTGAAAGCTTGCAGATTTAAAGCTTGGTTTTTTTTTTTTTTGGGTGGTATTGCTTTGCATACTTGATGTGAGGGATTCAAATACTTTCATGTGTATTTTGATTTATGGATTCTTGTGATATTGTATCTTGTATGTTTGAATGCATAGAGATTGTGTTTTAAATAAAAGGAGTGAGATTTTTTGGAAATAATGGGTAAAGTCCTGTGCATCTCACTAAACGTATGGGGACCTTATTTTGGCTGAGTGTTTAAACTAGTGAGTAAATAAGTTAGCTTGGATTGCTGTGAGTACCCATTACCTTGTTGGAAAACTCGTAATATGTATTCAAACCCGATTTGAAATTATTCTATATTATGTTTGGGAATTTTGGTGAATTTCAGTGAATCATTTTATGCCATGAAAGTTCCCATTTTTCAATGTGCTAGAACCTCATGATTGACCCTAGGGGGGGGGGGGGGGGGGGGGGGGGGGGGGGGGGGGGGGGGGTGGTAGTGGAGGGGGTGTTGGGGTTGGAATAGGTCAATTCAATTTTTAATGATGTTTACAAATTTCTTGGTTTAAAGTGCAGCGGAATGTTTATCAAGAAATTTGTTTAGTGTGATAATTTCATTAAGCGATTAAAGTCCCGACACGATCAAAATACTTATTGCAAGTGCATCTCCGGCACACCCAAAACCAGTACTAGCACATCCAAAGTCAGCAACTGTCGACACACCTGGTCCAGTAGATGTAAACCGACACACACAACTCGGCAATGGTTCAATAGTAAAGGGTACGTGGAAGTAGTATTAATAACATCACAGCTCACAAAACATCATCATATGTGATCAACATCACAAATATCCATAAACACTTTTCACAATAGTGCATCATGTCTAGGCACATAAGTGGGTTAATCAAAACAGACCCTTGAAACCACTCATTGCACTAGATCCCATTTATCTTGATTTACTCTTACTGCAGTGTTAAGTCTTCTTGCCTAAAATGTATGGTATCGAGGAATCTATCAAGCATACAAACATATATATAGATAAAGATCAGTCAATATACATAACATAACAAGCAATACATACTCATAGTATTTCAAATCTTATTTTTTCAGGAAATCTCCAGGGGAAATGAAATTGAATCTCCTATATTTGGTTACTAACCATTTTAAGTTACAATAATCAGCAATGTATATATAATAGAGTGCTCAGGCCACTTCTCATATAGTCTTCTGGGCATGACCAGATTGACGTACTGAGTTAGGCCTAGAGGTATAATGTACTCAGGCCACTACTTTTATAGCGAGTTAGGCTTAGAGGTCACTCAGTACCCGAACCCTTTTTTTCTACCGAGCGGCGAAGGAAATCGCACAGCTACAAATAACTATTGGGTTGAGTCAGCCATAGATATAGAATATCGGCCTAGAAGTGAATACAATAAGTAATACGCTATAGTATTAAGAGAAAAGAGGTTAGTATCATTTTTAATTATCAAAAGGGGTATAAACATCACATTAAAACCTAGAGTCTAAAACATGAAATCTTAAATCAAACAAGATTTACAAATCAAAACTGGGTTCCTAGGAACATGCCTCGAAACTTGGTACTGTGGCTTTGGAACTTCCGAGCTACTACGTGAAACTTGTCCACAGAACCTTCGGAATATGGTTCTGTCCTTTAGAACGTCCGAGGCTAATTTCTCAGAACGTCCGAAGGTGCTTCCGAGCAGAAAAACAGAAAACAGAATCTTTGGTGGTCTCAGGACTTGCCAAGAGAAGCTCGGAACTTCCGAGAGGTTCGGTCCTTCCGAAACAAACTCGGAACATGTCGTTCGCAGAGGCAGGAAAAACTGTTAGCCTCTGGACACTTCGGAACTCCGATTCGAAGCTCGGAACTTCTGAAGTGTTGGCTTCGGAGCTTCTGAAGACCAACTCTTGGACCTTCTGAGAGTCGTCTTCTGTAACACCCTGCCCTTTTCACTAAGCTTTCCGAAAATCAGAGTCTATTTTTTTTTTTAAAAAAAAAATAGAAGACTGAGCGAGAGCAGGACGTCACGACGTGAGCTAAGTCCGAGCTTCCAAAGCCCGACCCTTAACTGGCCAACCATACGTGTAAGTGGACTAAGTCTACTAAAATAGTTCACACGTACTCAAGTTAACTTGCGGAATAAAACATATATGCAGAATAACAATAGGATAACAATCTTATTCCAATTTAGATAGCAAAGTAGTCCGTCATTTACCAATGATTATCTTAACTTGAATATCCAAAATAATCATTCAAACCATAACAAAATATATTTACGTTATTACAACCCCGAATGCTAGCTATTGAAATAAATAGTCCATGAATAACTTAAACAAAATATAACTTAATCATCCAAGCTCCTAAGCTTGGCTCCGATCTCACTCATCGTTCCCTTCGTTTCTTGTGTCAGCCACTAGAGTAGAAGTAAGGCATTAGAACAACGCGCCCAGTAGGTATTCCATTTAGGGTCTACACATGGTTAGTACAAATCATATATAATAACATAATGTCAAAACCATATAAAAGCAATGCCATGTCATGATGTCAAATGCAATGAGTCCCACCCATCACAAGTACATATAACCTCTTGATGGGATTTTCATCATCAAGGTATCTCCGGATTCTTCTTGTTGGTTAACGTACATCAAGGTCTTCCTACGAATGCCTTACGAAAGCCCCGACGGAGCGTAGCCTCCGGTTACAAACTTCCCTCTATGCCATGCATGAGATGCAAAAGTCCACATGCTATGCAATTATACAAATCATAGCATTTTAAATCTCATATTTAGAACATAATCTTTTTACGACATAACTCATCAAAATAAACCACATAAACCATGTTTTCAAAGAGGTAAAATCCTACCAAAGACCACTAAAGTGTCCTTGCTTCTTAAACCAGCAACCGCTCACGATTGCGCACCGTTTATGAGGTCTCGTTACCTTATAACATAGCCATGAGTCAAACCAATAACCCATTTGATTTTTAATAATATCAAAGTCCAAAAATACACTTTGAGGGGTTCTGCCATACACTATGGCAGAACCTCACCTATTTGGTTTTAGCCCCTCTTTAGATTTGTTAATCAAACACCACTAAGGTAATCATCTAAACCCTAAGTCCACAAATCATTCTTCATATATGGTCGAACCCATGGTCCATTATTTCCACTTAATTACATCCTTCCATTGGTCTAATCCTTAGTTAACATTTCATTCATTTAATCTGCCATATATAGATCCTAAGTTCACCAAACATTTCCCATGGGGTTCGGCATGCACCATGACCGAACCCATGGTCTATTATTTCCACTTAATTACAACATTGCCATTCTTTTATCCATGGCTACCATTCCATTTATCTAAAGATACATAAGTTCACATTTTGATCCACAACAAGGTTCATGGGGTTCGGCCATACACCATGGCCAAACCCTATGATGTCTAAAACCCATTTCTCCATTGAGTTCCTTACCATTTAATCCCTTCAAAATCATTGATATCCCTTTCATGGTGTTCGGCCATACACCATGGCCGAACCCATGGTTCATGGTTCTTTCACCAATTACAGTTTAACATGTAAAATGATTAGTATTCCTCTTTTTAAAGTCCTTTTAAAAGTTCTTAACATGTACCTACCATTTCCATGTTTTGAAACCCATTAAAATAATTAAAACAATCCACTTGAATTCAATATCTAAAAACCCAAGTCGATACATATTCCTTGGTGGGGTTCAGCAATACAACATGGCCGAACCTCACCCTTTGGTTTTGTGCCCTTCTTTCCATTCTTTATCTCCTTTCACTAATATCCTCTCCATTTTTAAACCTTCTAAATAGTCATAAACTTTCCTTTTTATTCTTCAAGAACTCATAAAATAACCAAGGTCCCTCCATGGAGTATGGCCGAACCCTATGGTTCATCCTTTCCATTAAAATACCATATGCTTCCCTTAATTTTTCTTCCATGGGGTTCGGCCAACACCATGGCCGAACCCTATGGTTTCTTACTTTAAACAAAGTCTATCAAAAACACCTACCGGTTCCACGACTCCTCTAGTTTTCCTTTTCTCCGGCTTGTTCTTCTGATCCTTTCCTTCCTTAGCCTTTTCCTCATTCTTCTTGATCCTTTGGCTGTGAGAGCTTGAGAGAGAGAGATGGAATTCAGCCTTGAGTGAGAGAGAGAGATGTTTGAGATGTCCACTCTAAATTCTTTTCTTTTTGGTCCTTATGGGTGGTCAGCCAAGAGATGATTTTGAGGGAGAGAAGAACAGCCAAGAGGGAGAGAGAGATAGAATTGTAAAACTAATGTCTTTCTTTGATCAATAGGGTCGGCCAAAGGTGGTGTCCTTTGGTGACACCCCTTTGTAACTCCCAACCTCATTTACCTCCCTCAATTAAATTCCATTTGGGGGATTTCATCCATGAGATGAAACCCCATGTCTCCAACGGCTGCAATGGAGATGCCTTGTGTAACCTCCCCAAACATCATTCATCTCCCATTAATGCTTCCTTTGGGGGTTTCATCTATAAGAAGACCCCCCCCCCCCCCCCCCCCCCTCTATGGAGTATGGCCGAACCCTATGGTTCACCCTTTCCATTAAAATACCATATGCTTCCCTTAATTTTTCTTCCATGGGTTCGGCCATACACCATGGCCGAACCCTATGGTTTCTTACTTTAAGTCTATCAAAAACATCTACCGGTTCCGCGACTCAGATTTTCCTTTTCTCCGGCTTGTTCTTCCGATCCTTTCCTTCCTTAGCCTTTTCCTCCTTCTTCTTGATCCTTTGGCCGAGTGTGAGAGCTTAAGAGAGAGAGATGGAATTCGGCCTTGAGTGAGAGGGAGTGATGTTTGAGATGTCCACTCTACATTCTTTTCTTTTTGGTCCTTATAGGTGGTCGGCCAAGAGATGATTTTGAGGGAGAGAAGAACAACCAAGAGGGAGTGAGAGATAGAATTGCAAAACAAATGTCTTTCTTTGATCAATAGGGTCGGCCAAAGGTGGTGTCCTTTAGTGACACCCCTTTGTAACTCCCAACCTCATTTACCTCCCTCAATTAAATTCCATTTGGGGGGTTTCATCCATGAGATGAAACCCCATGTCTCCAACGGCTGCAATGGAGATGCCTTGTGTATTTCCTCCCTCTTGTTCCTTCTTCCCCCATTAACGCTTTTTGGTGGTTTCATCTATAAGATGAAACTTCGACCCCCCCCCCCCCCCTCCCTCTTTCCTCCAACGTGTACCCTTTGGATTTTGAATTGTGTAACCCCCAGAACTTTTCCTCTCCTCATTACTTCTCCATGTGGGGGTTTCATCTTTGAGATAAAACTCCCATGCCAACGTGTGCCTTTGTTTGAATTTGCAGTAAACCAAAACTTCCCACCTCTCCAACATGTAACCCTTGGTTTGATTTTTGAAACAACCCTTCATCTTCACACTTCACTCACTCTTTAATTCAACTCACCACTTTAATTTAACTCATTTCAAATCAACTCAACTCACTTAACTCATCACTTTAAAGTCAACTCACTCACTTGATTGCCTTCCCATTTTAATTCAGCCCCAATTAAGTTAGGCTTGAACTCACTTGGTGGTCAACCAAGTCAACCATGACCCATTGGGTCCCAATTAGGCATTTTGACCCAAATAGCAACCTTGACCCAATTGAATGCATCTTACCCATTTACTTTAAATTGAACCTTATACCATAACCCGTTGGGTCTTAATTGGGCAGTTGACCCAACACCTTACCCATCTAAGGTCCATATCATTTAAATTCACAAGATAAATGGCAAATTCATATATATTTGATAACCTGGAAATCCGGGATATTACATTTTCCTCCTCTCTCTGCAACAACAGACAGTAACGGCAGCGGAAGAGTGAAATACGAATCAAGAAATAATGGGTTTTTTTGGTTCATTTTTCACATCCAACTAGTCAGATGGACTCATCTGTGAGTCCTCTTGACGTAGGGAATAAATTAAATCCTTAATATTAAATTAAGACATTCAATTTTAACATGGAAATCAGGGAAACACATGAAAATCTAAGTTTCCTTAAAACTTCAATTTCATTTTACATACTCTAAATTTGATCAATTTTACTTCTGTTTGATTCTAAACTTGTTAAAATTTAAAAACAAATACAATGGTTATAATGTCTGGAGTTGAAAATCCAAAACTTGAAAAATCTTCCCCTTAAGCTTACGGTGAAAAATTTGAAAAGCAGAGAGGGAGTGGCTTAGTCTGGTTTTCAGTGGGTTGAATTCTTAATTGAGGTAAAACCAACTAGGATGAAAGGTAGGATTTATAGAATTTTACCATGGTCAGGTGAGAGACACCTCACCGGCAAATCACGGGCGCTGTATGGGTTGCCTCGGCCACGTACCAGGGTAACAGTAAAACTGCAACTTTATTTTGCAGATAATCCTTCCTGCAGGTTTTGTAAATAAGTCCAGTTTTGGTCTGAATTAAATTTTAACAAAAAAATGGTTTAAATAACTTAATTAATTTAATCCAACTTAACAGAAATGTTGGGTTTTACAAACTCTACTCATCATAAAAGTTTGGTGATTTAAAATTCATTAAAAACCATAGATTTAGACAAAATTCACATTTTGACACTATTTACTTATTTTAACTTGTGATAAATAAAAGGGTTTAAAACCTTTATTTTCAAAATTTGGAGAAATAAACTAAACCATTATATTAAAACCTAACATCACATGTTTTCTCAAAATTTTCTTATTCCTGAACTTATTTAAAAACATTTATCTCTTCTCTTTCGGGGTCTTTTCGGGTAGTTTTAAATACTATTTTCGAAAAATAATATAATTTTATAATTATAAATTAAAATCCTTGGTTAAGGAAATCAATATCATCCATTAATAATCAAATAATTACATAGAAGAAATAAATTTATAAATGGTAAATTACCATTTTGCCCTTCCAACTAGACGAGTTGGATCATCGAGCTTTCAAGCTCTGACTGGGCCACACCTAGGCTTTTCATAAAGCCTTAACCGTAATTCTCAAGATTTACCTGTCAAAGTATGATTTATCATACTGATTATGCTTAATTCGGGTCAGGGTATTACAATACGAGTTGGAAACAAATCTATTACAAGATCTCCAACTAGATAATCAGCCAACCTCTTGGCACATGAGTGGATTCCGTGCTCCATTTCAAGATGCCTAGGCGTCGACATTCCGCACACTCTTGCTCACGTTTCACACATGAAAACACACATCTCACCCCATTACGTGTGAATAGTGTTGGTATCGCGTTACGGTCCTGTTCACATCTTTTCCGTCAATACAATAACCACGGACCTCCATTCATTGTTGCAGGACTAACGATATAAGAATCCAAATATTTATAATGTAAATATAAGATGTATTTTAATAAGCACAGTGTGGTTGAATTTCCTCATAAGTTGGCGAGTGTTTTTGACGAACTGTAAAAATGTTAAAACCGTATAAATACGTGGTATAATGAACGTAACAGGGTTTATCATATACATCTATCTCTTATATTTTTATATTTTAGTCCTCCCTTTTAGGTGATAAAATCAAAATGTTAAGTACATGTGAAAAGTAAGAGTCGGTGATAGTGCGTGAGATAATACACGCTAAAGAATAACAACAAACCAAGTGGAAGCAAAACTGACAGAAAATTAACAAAATAAAATAACACTGAATACATGGTGTTTTAAGAAGGTTATGCACACAAAACATAAAGAAAATAAAATTCAGTGCTCGTCTCATATTATCAACTTTTGATCGTTACCGCGACGTATTCAGATTGGCCCAGCGAAGAAAGTGAAAAGTAGGGTCTATCCACAACTAATGTAACACCATATTTAAACAATTATTGCACAAAATAAACACAAATTCGGTCAAATGGATGAATTTTGATCCAAATAAATCATTTTTACAATTAGTTTAAAATATTGCAAAAATTACCATTTTGCCCCTGCATTATTAAAAAATACTCTGAAAATTGAAAGACAATTCGAATGGTTGACCCATGGTCTACTGGTCGAACATATGCACATGTTCGAATAGTCAACTGGTCGAACAGTGGTGGTTTGCCGCTAATTTTCAATGGATCAAAAATCTCTCCACGTGGTGGAGCAGTTTTCCTTTTTTTGGGCATTTTCTTTGTCGATTTTTCACGGACAAACCACAAAGTATTTTCCTACCTAATATTAATCAGAGCTTCCTCTTACTGAGTTCTAGAATCTAAAAAGAATAACTGGGTAAGAAATCATACCAAAAGCTTGAGAAAAATCAACACAAAGTGACTGCTGGAACTAATTGCAAAGCAGAAAACTAAAGCAAAAAATGAGGAACTGAGAATCAATAAGATGAAGAAAAGTATAGCAGAAGCAACAATGGAACTTGAAATTTTCCTAAGCCCCTGCATTGATATTTATAGCCTTCAGATTCAAGCACCTGAAGCACCATAACCCTTGGATTCAAATGGAGAGGTTTAAGGAGGATCTGAAGAAGCCAACAACTATTTTTCTTCCTCTATTTTTTTTTTCAGTAAAACCATGAAATTCACTATTTAGTTAACAGTTAAGTAACAAAATCTGGGTATGTTTAGAAAACTCTCTGATAAAATCTGACACCGCAGCTGCATTGAGAACGTGGGGTTTATTGAGGGTGGTAAAGTCAAATTTTTGTTTTAATCTAAAAACCCTTTATTTTTACAAAAAACAATATTTTAACAAATAGACAACCTACATTTACAGAACTTTGAGACTCAAATTCAAGCATCTAAAACGTTAAATTGAAATTCTAAAATTTCAAACATTTTGTTAAAATAAAGATTAATACTATCAACTTTTACAAATTTTTGGATTACGCGGTATTTGAAAAATCGGGGTTCCACAGAAAATTTAGATAATGCTCGTTTAAAAATCATATTCCAAGAAATCATCGGAAAAATTCAAAAATATCAATGAGTGCAATACTCCAAGACATAGAGTGTTTGCAAATTTCAAGGTTTGATTATGTCAACAAAGTGATTTTATGCACTCGGCTAGTTTTCAAGACACTATTCATGATTTTTTTATGTAAAACAAAGTACATTGTGAAATGACTATTTTCCCTCCAGACTTCAACAAGTTGGATTATTGAGCAAATAAATCAAATTGGATCAAACTTGAGCTTTTCAGGAAGCTCTCTCTGCGCTCTTTAATACTAACTAGTCACAAAGGACGGGTAATGTTCTTAAAATGTACTCAGTATTTTAAACAAGGGTTAGTGTCTCATAAGATGAATCTAATCTCTAATAGTAAGCTGTCATGCCCCGTCCTAAAGTGGGCCCGAAACGGGACAGGAGTGTTTTTTTATCTAATCACAGAGAGGAAACCTTTAGTGGTTTTTACGTTTGCCCAACGAGGGAAGTCCATCGGTTTCAAAC
This sequence comes from Chimonanthus praecox, assembly GCA_022113865.1. Taxonomy (NCBI): domain Eukaryota; kingdom Viridiplantae; phylum Streptophyta; class Magnoliopsida; order Laurales; family Calycanthaceae; genus Chimonanthus; species Chimonanthus praecox. The sequence goes on along the minus strand of CM039092.1, from coordinate 49,412,992 downwards.
AATATAAGCCACACGTGTATCACACATAGTGACTCAAACATATACCATAAATGTTTCCCCTTACAAATACACAGCATCAGAATAACACACAAAAAAGTAATGGTTTTATTACTTGTTTAGGGACACCTCAAAGGACACAATGTTATTACAATAATAACGATAGTTTGGTCCGATAAAACATAACATAAAATCTCCCACCTAACGGGGAGAATCAGGGTTCCCAACTGCCTACTGCTGCAACGGGTTCGTCAATCCTTTCCTTGGGCAAATTTCCTAGAAACGCAAGGGAGTGAGGTCACTAGCCCATTGAAAAGAAAATAACGAACATACATAACATATTATCACCAAAGCATTATCAATCAATGCATGATTCAACCTAAACAAGTTCTTACACTAATTATTAAGCAGTCTTTCTATATTGGATCATCACCCTAGCACGGTTATCCTACCACGATTAACGCATGCAATACCTCTCTTTGAAACACTGCCTTTTGTTTATCGACATGTGGTCTACACTAGGTTGATCACGAACTAGTGCTTCTCAGCCCACAATACGCTCTATAAAGCAACCAATAATGGTTCGATACTTCACACATTACGTACCACGCTCTACACTACAACTACTCACAACCCAATGCTTCACACAGTGCGTAAAGACAATTCACATGCATAATGACATACAACACATGTTACTCATATGGATTAAAAATCCAATTAACCCATCATGATATCCCTGGTCACTCAGCATATATCTCTCACACAGCTAACATGCATTTCTAGCATATACCCCAATGGAATCTCATAGCACATAATCCAACATTTACATATCACCAAAGATAAGCAGTATTGAACTTGAAAGTTCCTGGAGTGCTTGAACACGATTGACCCTAAAGGGGGGTGAATATGGCAATCCCGATTTTAACAACCTTTTCAATAATCTTAATCATTCAAAACAATATGCAGTGGAATAAAAAGATTAATCAAGTGTTTTATGATAAGAGAGTGTGCAGATACTAAAGCAATCACAACAACAAAAACCAAACACCCACGACACAAGATGTATAGTGGTTCGGAGCAAATTCCTCCTACATCCATTGTTGGACTCAACCAACCTTGGGTTATCCCAAATACACTATGTGGGGAATTTTGCTGATGTGCAAATTTTACATTTATAATCTCGCAAGTGCACGAACCATGTATAGTATAATAGTATGAGTGCGACGTCCAACCCAAAGGACATCCCCAAAATATATGCTTAAATTAAATTGGTACCTTTAAAAAGATGTAATCTTAAGAGATCAAATTCATGGATTTACAATTCTAATTTAAAAAACCAAAGTAATACCATAATTATCTAACTTATGAATTTAACAAGTCGAGAATCAAATCCATCTTCTTTTTATTAAAATGGTGAAACATGAATAATGGTAGTCTATCTTAATTAAAAATTACATGTTTTAAAATCAAAATATCATAACTCCAACCCTAGTTAAAGAATCTTTTGAAAAGGGATTGATTTGATACAATGAATAAAAGAATTAAAAATTCAATAAGATTAAACAAACAATATGAAATACATATGATAGAATGGAATTGGTCTCAAGCAATCAAGATGGCATTAATTTCCAAATATTAATAATAATACTAAAGCCAAGAATCTAGAGTTCTAGTAAACTGATTATATTTGTATTAATGTTTAAAATTATTTTAAAGATTAAATCTATGGATTCCATTAAAGTATTCATCACAAAACATACTTTAGATTTGAATGATAAAGATAGGCTCCTCTCTTAACTCTAAATTTTCATCACACCCTTAAAATAAGATCCTTAGAAATCAAAACAAGCGATCACCCAAAAATGGACCTTGTAATTGAATGATAAAAATAGGCCTCTACTTTAATTCTAAGTATTTCATAACACTTTTAAAATAAGAGCCTTAGAAATTAAAACAGTGGTTCATCCAGAAATTCTTGTTCACACATTAAATTCATGCACAGAGTTAATTCTAGAAAATAAAAATAAACATAAGTACAAACAAAGATCAATTGGAAAACTAGAAACTAAATATTTCACCGCACTTTAAATCTTATTAATAAACTTGGAATTTTGAATTACATGACTTGGAATTGGATAAAAGAATATTGGAAAATAAACTACAAATCAAACCACTAACCCTTATTCTTGATTTTACTGTTCTTCCTTCTTCTCTTCCTTTGGTCCACGCCTAGCTTTCATTCCCCAAGTCCAAATTCAAAATTTATTGTTGGCTTAGTGCTCCATTTATAGGCTCAGGGTTTGGATGGATGGATGAGATTTAATCTGGGTTAAGTTATGAATTGATGGTGGATTTGATCTCATTTAGAAGTGGATGGAGGAGATTTTAAGTTGAAAAGGCTAGGGTTACAAGGCATACACGAAATTGGGTGGCTTGGTTTGGTGGCTAAGTACTGGGGGAGAAAAAATTGGAATTTAGGATGAGTTTGGAAAGTAAAGTTCAAATCCCATTTTTCTACACATGTACCGTCTTGCAGCTCCATTTCGACCTAGTAAACTTCCAAATCTTGAAATTTTGTAACCAACAAAGTTGTATCCCTTGAAATCTTACTTCCAATACAGTAAGAACAAACGCAATCGGATATTGAAGTGGAAAGTTATGGTCAAAATAACAAAGTTGTCTCAAAACTTGTCTTCCAAATCGCATCTTTTTGTCCATTTCTTCCTACACAAGGCTTCACACGAAATTGACAAGTGTAATCCTTACCTTGGGAGAATTTGGATTGCTTGGAGGAGGGGTGATGAGGTGTAGGTGATGTGGCATGAACCTAGATGGGATTTTGGGTCAAGTGCATGGAGAGATTTTGGTTACTTGGGTTCCAAGTTGTTCTATATCTAGGGCTTTTATGAATGAATGGATATGATTGAATGGGACCTAGATCTAATGGCTCTAAGGTTAATTGTATAAAATAAAATATTGGAATGATGTGGTACCTAATGGAGGGTTATGATTTAAAGGTTAAGATAGATGGATGATAGAATGAATGGCCTAGATCTACATGATGTAAGTATGCATTGGATATGGGATGGAGACTTTAGGGTTTACCTAAAATGTAAGCATGAAATGGATGGTTATGATGAAATGTCCTAAATCCAATGGCTTTAATGAGTAATGTTTGATCTAAATGGATGGGTGATGAAATGATGTATGGATGGTGACAGTCCCTTTACACGGTGCAAGAATATCATAATTGACCCTAGAGGGGGGGTGAAAAGGTCAATCACATTTTTCATGGTGTTTACAAATTTTTTGATTGTTTTAAGTGCAACGGAATATTAATCAAGAGATTTGTTTAGTGTGATGGATTGTTTATTTAATTCTTTAAACATTTACACTAAGATTATGACCCTTTATATAAAGCTTGATTATCGATGTTTGTGCACAATGTATAAGAAATGATAATCAATATGCAAAGTGACGTGTGTTGAGAAGAGTACTTCAATACTAAATATAAAAATACAAAGATCGAACACCATGAGACCAATTTAAAGTGGTTTGGTTAGCCAACGTACATCCACTGTTAGGACTCAATCAACGTTGAGTTATCCCCAAATCCACTAAGTGGGGACTTACACCCTCACAATTAGAGTAGGAATTCCACCTCATTCAATCGGCTGGGAATTTCACCCACCACTGTAGAGTAAGAATTCCACCTATCCATTTGGCTGGGAATTCCACCCACCACTGTGCTGGAGACAGTGCTCCAGAGTTTTTTATAGTGGTTCCGGAGCAAATGCTCATTAATCCACTTTTGGAACAAAGGTTTTAAAATAAAATTAAAACCAAGAAGCACATTCCTTTGAAGCTCTTTCTCTTGATGTGTGCTTCTTCAAGATCCCACCTAATGTGTATCGACGCTCCTCCTTGTTGCCACCGTTTAGGGAGCACAATTCAGGGTGACAAAGAAACTGGTTTGGCACATCTTTTCTAGTTTCTGGTCTTTTCTTTCTTCTCTCTTTCTCACTTTCAAACTCAATCAATAGATTGGTTGTTTATGAGTTATCTCTCCTCCTTTCTTTCTTCTCACAAACTCAATCCAAATGATTGGTTGTATTAGATTTCCCAAGTTTAAGCACAAGAGAGAGAGTGATCCTTCTGTTGGCCCTTGTTTAAGCTCACTGATAAAGATGATGGTCCAACTGATCTTGCCGAAGGATACCAATTGGTTGCATAAAAATCACTTTTTATAGAGAAGGCAACGAGTTACATTAACGGTAATGTCCCAATAGGTCGGTCGAACCGAGGAGTCAGTGACTAAAAATTGTTACCGTTACAAACCCGACCGTTGTGCATTAAGTGCACTCCCAATGGTAATATTCTTTCCCGGCCGACATGTTGATGTCGCTGATGGGTCGACACTTATGGCACCGAGAGGTCGGTCCATACGATATGCTTGGTCTGGGGCAAAAACATGCTGACAGTAGTTTGAAGTCTAGAAACCTGTTACCCAGAACGACCTGTCGCTCTTTACTGAGAGGTTAGTCCTGGTACTCTCGATCTTGAATTACTAATATGTGTATTTCTTCGAGAATCCACTTGAGTTCAAAGTTCCAGAAAAAGAACTCATACATCTTGATCGAGGAGTCGTTGATCACGAGGGGTCGTTTCAGCCTTTCATCGAGGGGTCGATGTATACGAGACTATTGATCAGAGGCATACCCAGAATGACAGTTCAACGATCCAGAACCTATGTCAATCTGGCTGACCAGTCTTTGACCATGATGGGTCGAACCTATCTCTACCGAGGGGTCGGTGAGAACGAATGGTCGAGCTGATAGTAAAACCAACTATATAATTCCAAGTTGGGTTCCAATTCACTGTCCAAGCTTCCTCTCTAGACTTTTTATAATTTAACCATTTGTTCCTCTAAGCCTATGGATAGTCCTCTCTAAGGTTTGGGTACCACCTAAAGTCATTTATGGCCATAATACTTGTTTTGTGATTGTCATAACGATGAGCTTCAATCCGGTGGAGCATGATATTTACTCTTGATCATCTTGGGTCTTCAAGCTTCCAGCAAGTTCTTCTTTCCGACTCATGGAATTGATAAAGTTAGGGACTTGGCCAAGCCGAGGCACTAACAATCTCCCCTTTGTCAATTTCATGACAAAACTTAGAAGCTAACCCAATTACAATTCCACCCTTATTACATCTCACTTGAATACAAAATATTACATTAATTACATGTACATATTCAAATGGAAAAACAACACTATTATCTTCGCATATTCTTGTTCAGCTTTCTTCATTTCATTTTTCCTGTTCAAGTATATAAGCAAGCAACACTAGAAAATCATTAGACTGGTTAGTCCTAAAACATAAATATGCATTCATAGACTAAACAAGATCTGTATTCAAGCTCCCCGTACATCCTGATTTCCTAGTAACCAACACTACCCAGTGTTGAGAATATTTCTCCCCCAATCATCTTGAGTTTGATCAATCTCCCAAACTCCAACCATAGACATTATCCCTATGTCTATTGGCTTCTTCCTACTATGGTTATCTCTTACTAGAGACCCAATCATTTTACCAATTACACCCCATAATTGGTTTTGATGTCCTCTAGCTTCTACTAATTTCTCCCCCATATTGTCATACAATTGACAAATATTAGTAGGCAGAATTCAGGTTCCAGCACTCCCCCATGCTTCTTGCATTTAGTGCTTTCATGAGTTCTTCTTCCAACTCACTTTATTCTTACTTACAGTCCAATGCATATCTCATGCATTATTGTTTTTCTCCTTCCTTCCTGTGGGTCAAGCCATTTTTCCCATCTTCCCTCTTTGAAGTTTTTCTCCCCCATTTTTCAAGCTACCTTCTATAGCTTTCTCAGCTCCTCCATAAACTTAGCTGCCTCTAAGTTTATTTTTCATCAAGCTTCTATTAAAGCTTGTGTAAATCTTCCTCCTCCCACTGTCATGACCAGTGACAGGTGCTAATCAACACATATTTTGTGCTCCCCCAAACTTCAGTGATGTGTGCATTCTTACATCCCGATCCCTATCTCCCTAATATGCCAATATGAAACCAACTCATTCATCCCTATGTGTTAGTCTATTTAACAAAATCTATGTTAACAATAGACATGAGATAGAAAACAATTAGTACACACATTAAACCATAGTAAATGATATCATATTAATGATAACCAGTTTAGTACATATGGTTTAGAGGAAGGATAACATGGATGCTTCAGACAAAATGTCGATATTACAATTTTTCAAAAGATATACATGAAAAACTATCCTAAGCAGAGCCATCTGAGGGAGATGCTTGAGTGAAAGGGGATCGACATTGAGATCCAGGAACAATATCATCTCTGTGGGTTTCTGAACGGAGTTCCTGGACAGACACCTTGATCTCATATGCCAATTCTTCAAGGTCATCTATCCTCCTCTCAAGCGAGGAGACTCTTTCATCAAGAGTGATAGTCTTTTGTCGAGGGAATTGGAATTCTCTCAGAAAGACCTTAAACATACGAGCTTCTTCCTCTTCGGCTTCCTAGATTGAGATCACTTCTTTTTTGGCTCCAAGGTCTGCTACAGATTTGGTTTGAGACTTAGATGATACCGACGACTGGATTCAGTTTTTGAGTTAGGGCTCCCTCGTTGAAAGGTCTTCTTAGGAACAGAGCTTGCAGAACTAGGTTCAGGAACATCTTGTACCAGCTTAGGTGATCTCCTGAGGAAATGGGAGCTGGACTCAAGGATTTTTCCAGTGGTTGAAGACTGAAATTTAGCTGTCTCCTTTTTCGACATGGTTGTTTGGGAGGAGCTGACCAAGGCTTATCCGAACACTAAATTTCACAACACCATGACAACCTTATTTTTTGAAGTGAGAGAAGCAAAAACCCTAAGGTTTTTCTGCAAGATTTCTCTCCAAGAGGTTTTATTGAATGGTCTAGGGCATGGAAGGAGAGGAAATCACCAGAGCTCAGCGGGAGGAGACCTTTTTAACTTACTTTTTCTGACTTACCGACCGGTCGTGACCAACGACCTGTCTGTGTCGACATGTCGATATGTGTTGACATGTCGATATGTATCGACCTATATCCCCTTTCAATTTTTCCTCTTTTCAGACAGCGTTTTGATTTCTACTAGTACCGACTTGTCTGATCCTCCGACAAGCCTATCATTTGACCTGGGTTGTAAAATGAAGGATGACTGGGTGTGTGTGTGCTTGTGATGTTCATAGTTCATTGACCTTTGCCTATATACCTTTTAATGACAGTGATGCTACAAACATTCAAACCGCATCTGTACCATTTGAATATTCAATTCACCCTTCTAAAGATAGGCACAGACCATAGATTATGGATCTCTTTTCTTGGATCCAAATCAATGCAAGTTTCTTGGACACATTTAATTCACCAATTCAAGTATATTATCCAAGTGTGTGATGTCATGAGATGCGGCATTTCCAAGCTTTAGCAACGGCAAGGTATATATGAACATAGTTCATTCCACATAATGTATAAACTAATGAATATTGGAATGAAACTCAAAGCACTCTAATCATACATTCATTTCTTGATTTGAATATATTAATCAAGCATACAAAAATCAAGTAAGACACTGCACACACAACTCTTATGCTTATTATCATGTTATTATCCAAAACATGATAAACACTTTTACCAATCTTTCAAGAATGCTCTTATTTCTTGAAGAGAGCTGGTACACAAATGGATTTATTTGATCATTTATTATTAGCACTTTTGGTGTTCACACCAAACTGAAAATCCATTTAAAGACACAGAGCTTGTTTCATTCCAGAAGGGATAATTTGGAATGAAACGACATTATGTATGAGTACCATACACACTGTATATGAGGTAATGCACATACTACATTCATTTCCTAAAAATGCACAAGTCACATGGCATTTGAAATGAAATGAGATAAGTATATTCCAATAATATAGTACAGACCTACATGTACAGACGAGTATCTTGACATAAAATCAATCCAACAATCAAACATCAACATGGATTGAAGGGAAGATACACAAGTAATTTGAAAACATGTTTCAAATGTGATATCAACAATGGTTGCCCTTCATACATTTGAACATAAATTGTGAGACTTGGAATCTAAGTCCACAATCCAGAGATCGTCTTTTATCAAATATGGTCTTAATCTTGGGTGTCTTCCCAATTGATTTGAATCGCAACTCCAGATTTTGTACCATGATATTAGTCTTAAACATCTCAGTACATGGCCTTGTATGACACTTGGAAATCATTACGTTCATCAAGTTCCTTTACAACATCCTCTTCTTCTCTTAAAGGATTTAGCTTGACTTTTTCAATGGATGAATTTTATCAGTCACCTATATTTTCAACACACAAATTAGTCATGATAGGAGATGTCATCCATTGGGCTAGAAGAGGTAGTTTTTCGTGGATTCTTTCAGCCTCTTTTGTTGTTTCATGTTTGTTAAATACATTGACAACATATCATGAAGCAAGACTGTTGAATGCTACAGGAGTTTGGTTTAAAGTACATAGCCAATTCATCACTAGTCCAAGTTCGATGGTCTTTGGGCTGAGTGGTCATGGAAGTTGAAGATTTATCCAATACTTCTTCCATAGGTTTGCACCGCTTACTATTCACCTATTTCCAAACATATATATTGATGAAAATATTTAAAGTTTTTCATTCCATTTTTCATCAAAAATGAAGGTTTGAAAATATCATGGCTTTCTCTCATAGCGATTGTTCTAGCACGGATCAACTCGGATGGTTAGATCCTTTCTCAAGAGAGTGAGGCTCTAACACCGAATGAAGGTCCCTTTAAATGGTGTTAGAACATCGTGATTGACCCTAGAGGGCGGATGAATAGGTCAATCCCATTTTTCATAGTGCTTACAAATTTCTTGATTGTTTTAAATGTAGCGGAATAATAATCAAGAGATTTGTTTAGCGTGATGAATTATTTATTTAATTATTTAAACAGTCACAATAAGATTATGACCCTTTACATGAAGCTTGATTATCGATGTTTGTGCACAATGTATAAGAAATGATAATCAATATGCAAAGTGACGTGTGTTGAGAAGAGTACTTCAATACTAAATACAAAAATACAAAGATCGAACACCATGAGACCAATTTAAAGTGGTTTGGTTAGCCAACGTACATCCACTGTTAGGACTCAATTAACGTTGAGCTATCCCCAAATCTACTAAGTGGGGACTTACGCCCTCACAATTAGAGTAGGAATTCCACCTCATTCAATCGGCTGAGAATTTCACCCACCACTGTAGAATAAGAATTCCACCTGTCCATTTGGCTGAGAATTCCACCCACCACTGTGCCGGAGACAACGCTCCCGAGTTTTTTATAGTGGTTACGGAAAAAAATCCTCCTTAATCCACTTTCAAAACAAACAAAGGTTTTAAAATAAAATTAAAACCAATAAGCACTTGCCTTTGAATCTCTTTCTCTTGATGTGTGCTTCTTTAAGTTCCCACCCAATGTGTGCCGACGCTCTACCTTGTAGCCGCGATTTATCAATCACAATCCAAGGTAACAATGAAATTGGTTTGACACTGCTTTCCTAGTTTTTGGTCCTTTTCTTCTTCTGTTTTTCTCACTTTCAAACTCAATCAATAGATTGGTTATTTATGAGTTATCTCTCCTCCTTTCTCTTTTTCACAAACTCAATCCATATGATTGGTCGTATTAGATTCCCCAAGTTTAAGAACGAGAAAGAGAGTGATCCTTCTGTTGGCCCTTGTTTCAGCTCATTAATAAAGATGAGGGTCCAACTGATCTTGCCGAAAGATACCAACTGGTTGTATAAAGATCAGTTTTTATAAAGAAGGCAACCAACTGCATTAACGGTAATGTACCGATAGGTCAGTCATACCGAGAGGTCAGACGCACCGAGGGGTCGGTGACTAGAAGTGTTACCTTTACAAACCCAACTGTTGTGCATTGAGTGCACCCCCAATGGTAATATTATTTCCCGCCCGACATGTCGATGTAGCCGATGGGTTGACACTTATGGCATTGAGAGGTCGGTCCATACAATAGGCTCAATCTGGGGCAAAAACATGTTGACAATAGTTTCAAGTCTAGAAACCTGTTACCCAGAACGACTTGTCGCCCTTTACCGAGGGGTCTGTCCTGGTATTCTCAATCGTTCTTGAGTTACCGATATGTTTGTTTCTTCGAGAGTCCACTTGAGTTCAATGTTCCAGAACTCATACATCTTGATCGAGGAGTCATTGACCATGAGGGGTCGTTTCAGCCTTTCATCGAAGGATCGGTGCATACGAGACTCTCGATCATAGGCTTACCCAGAATGACAGTTCAATGATCCAAAACCTATTTCAATCTAGTCGAACAGTCTTTGACCACGATGGGTCGATCCTGTCTCTACTGAGGGGTCGGTGAGAACGACTGGACGAGCTGACAGTGAAACCAGCTATATATTTCCAAGTTGGTTTCCAATTTACTGTCAAGCTTCCTCTTTAGGTTTTTTTTGATTTAACCATTTGTTCCTCTAAGCCTAAGAATAGTCCTCTCTAAGGTGTAAGTATCACCTAAAGTCATTTATGCCCATAATACATGTTTTGTGATTGCCATAACGATGAGCTTCAATCAGGTGGAGCATGATCTTTACTATTGATTATCTTTTGTCTTTAAGTTTCCAGAAAGTGTTTTTTTCCTAGTCATGGAATTTAACAACTTAGGACTTGGCCAAGCCGAGGCACTAACAGATGGTTATGGTCCTAAGGTTGATCTAGGTGATGGATAGGTTTAGGGGTGAAACTCGAGTTGGGTTTTGGCCCGAACCCACATGACTCGACCTGAAAATCATGCGGGCCGGGTCATGAAAGTAGGGTCAGCGGGTCAGGTTGGATTGATAAGTTAGAAACCCGCATTGAAGTCGGGTCAGGTTGTGTTGAGAAATTTTTAAGTTAATCCGACCCGACCCAATCAAACCAGACCCGACTTTGTAAAAAGTATGCTAAAGTAGGTTCAAAATGCGAGTCGGGTAAAGACGTCCGGGTCAAAAGTTCTAGTCGAGTCATGTAATAGGCTGAATTCAATAATATTTTGGCTATTCTTTATTTTTAATTTTTAAAAATTAGGATTTATAGATGGAATGGATGTTAGATGGATCAAAGTTGGGGCAATGGACCATGGATTGGATTAATTTTATTTAATTGAGTCAATGATGTTCAAATTGAATCAAATGTCCAATTGGGACCCAATGGGTCAAGATGGATTGATGATTAGGGTAAATGGGTAAGGAATAGAGTTAATCGGGTCATGGACCCAATTAAGATCAAAGGCATGGGGTCCATCTCATTGGCAAGTGTAGGAGTGGAATTATCCAAGTGGTATGGCCAAGTGGGACCCAACTCCACCTCATCAAGCGAGGTGGCATCTGGGCTAAGGCACAAGTGGGGCCAGTCACCATGGTTGACTTGGTCAACCATGGGTGAGTCAAAGATAAATTAAAGAAGATTAAATGTAGTGAGTGGAATTAAATTATTTGATTGTAATAACCTAAGTTAGATATAAATTCAAATGATTGAGTTGGGAAATGAGTTGCATTTAAATGGAGTGAGTCAAATGGGGAGTGAGTCACATAAAAGATCAAAAGATGGAGTGAGTCAAGAGGGTGATTTCATCTCATGGAAACCACTTCACCAAAATCGTTGGGATGAGGGTGGTGTGTACCATGTGGGGGGCATGCACCCCCTTGGCTAGACAAAGAGCTTAAGTGGAGGACATGCAAGGACCATGATTGGTCAAAAGAGAGGTGGTGATTCCATCTCATGCAAACCACCAAACCACTAAGAGGAAACCACCAAGCCCAAAACCATTGGAAGGGTGGTATGCGCCATGTGGAGGCATGCAAGGTCATGATTGGTCAAAAGAGAGGTGGTGGTTCCATCTCATGCAAACCACCAAACCACCAAGAGGAAACCACAAGCCAAAATCGTTGGATGGGAGTGGTATGTGCCATGTGGAGGGCATGCACTCCCTTATTTGGTCAAAGGGCTCATGGGGAAGACTCCACATTAATAAGGGTGGATTCTAACCCAAGGAACCCCAAGACAAGATGGAAAGAAGGCTTTTGATCTCATACATCTCATCTCCCTCTCTCCCTCTCCCTCTCCCTCTTGGCCGATCCCTGTAACACCCCAGATTTTCAAGTTATGAATATTTATGGAAATTGTCCATTTAATTTGTGAATTAATGGAAATAAACATTAGATGGGTAAGGTGTTGGGTCAATTGCCCAATTAAGGCCCAACGGATTATGGATAAAGTTTACTTGAAATAAATGGGTAAGATTTATTTAATTGGGTCAAGGTTGTCAATTGGGTCAAATGCCCAATTGGGACCCAATGGGTCATGGTTGACTTGGTTCACCACCAAATGAGTTCAAGCTTAATTAAAGTGTGGCTGAATTAAATTGGATTGAGTTCAAAATGGAATCAATGAATTGAGTTGATTTTAAGTGAGTTAAATAGAATTGAATTAAAGATATGAGTTGAGTTAAAGAGATGAGTTTAATGGGACTTTCATTTTAAGTGAGTGGAGTGGGAAGATGGAGAGTTACATCTCATAAGACCAAACTCAAAATGGACACACGTTGGAAAGGGTGGGAGTTTCATCTCATGGGATGAAACTCCAAAAGGAACATTAATGAGAAGGTGAAAGGTTTTTGTTGTTACACAAAGAATACTCAAGAATACATGTGGAAACATAGAGGGTTTCCATCTCATGATGGAAACCCAAGAGGCACATGGTTGAAGTTTCATCTCATGGGATGAAACCCCCAAAGAAAGTATTAATGAGGGAGGTGAAGTGTTGCAGTTGTTACAAAAGGTCATCAACCAAAAGACACCACCCAAGGCCGACCCTCTCTCATTAAACAAGACAAGACTTGGTTTTCATTTCATCCTCTCCCTCTCACTCAAGGCCGACCCTCTAACTAAGACAAAGGAGAAAGGACCTAGAGTTTTCTATCTCAAGCTCCTCTCCCTCTCTCAAACCTACACTCTTTGGCTAAACCCTCTCTTTGGGTTTTCATCTCAAGACCTCTCAAGCTCACTCTCAGCCAAAGATCAAGGAGGAAGAAAAGGCTAAGGAGCGAGAAGATTGGAGGAGCAAGAAGGAGTGAAAGAAACCGGAGGAGTTGCGGAATCGGTAAGTACTTGATGAAATTTTATTAAGTAAGAAAAGATGGTCAAGGAACAATGGCCGAACCCTAATTTTTATTATGGCTAAGGACTTTATGTATGAACCATGTATGGAATGGTGAATGATCAAGGATCATGGTTTGGCCCTTGCATGGCCAAACCCTAAGTTTATGTATGAGAACCATCAAGGACAAAAAGGGGTTGATGAAGTTTGGCCATATTGTATAGCCGAACCCCATCAAAAGATCAAATGTGGATGTATTATCTTTTATAAGAAAATGATGAAACATAAGGTTCAGCCATGTTGTATGGCCGAACCTCATGGAAGGGTGTTAGTGATTTAAAAGGTTTTAAAGGAAGGAAATAATGGAGGAATGTTATTGATATTTTTATATGGTCTCAAATGTTATAATGATGAAGAACCATGGACATGGGTTCGGCCATGGTGTATGGCCGAACCCCATGGAGAGGTATTAATGGACTTATATTTTTTGACCATAAAAATGATGGGGGAATGTTGGTAATTTTAATGGATTTTAAATATGGTAGAAGATGGTTTAAATGATGAATCTAAGTGTATGGGTTACCTGCCCCCCCCCCCCCCCCCCCCCCCCCCCCCCTGGAGGGACTTGTTTATGAACCTAAGATTATAAATGATTTAAAGAAGAAGATGGAGATGAGACATCACCATGGCCGAACCCCATGAACCAATTATGGACCATGGATGGATCATTTGGTAGATCCATGTATGATTTAAATGAATGAATAATCAAGCCAAGGAATGGAGGTATCTACTAAGGGTTTTATGTTATGATTAATGAATCATGTGTGTATCATTTGTTGGGACTTAAGTCATATGTAAATAAGCTAAGTGATTAGCTATGGATAGAATGATGGCTAAGATGGAAATGTGATTAAAATGATGGACCATGGGTTCGGCCATGGTGTATGGCCGAACCCCATGGGGAATGTTTGGGTGGACTTAGAGTTGTTAAATGATTAACTTAGGTGTGATTGGTTAATGAATCAAAAGAGGGAATGATCTTGGACCCATACTTATTTAAATGATAAGGGATTAAAAAGGGGACCAAAACCAAAAGGGTGAAGTTCGGCCATGTTGTATGGCCTAACCCTACTCATGGGTGATTGTGGACTTAAATCATATTTCAGCCCTAAGATATGGCCAAACCCCACTAGTGGACGGTGGAGAGTGGACAGTGGGTACTGGGCAGAGGTAACCGGCTGATTTTAGAAATGAAATATTTATATGATTTTCCAAATGGCTAGTCTAAATTGGAAGGATGAAGGGAATGGTTTAAATCAATTGGAATAATTAATTTGGTTATTTTATGGGATTAAATGTATCACCAAATTAATGTATGCATGTGCAAAATGTAATAAGGTAACCGGAGACCCACGCTCCGTCGGGGCGTCCGTAAGACATTCGTGAGGGGTACCTTGGTGTGCATTATCCATCAAGAGGTAACAGGAGTCCACGTTCCGTCGGGGCATCCGTAAGGCATTCGTGAGGATACCTTGATGAGGAGTTTCCATCAAGAGGAAGACCTTGATGAGGAGTTTTCCATCAAGAGGAATACTATGTGTTTGTGATATGGGTGATGGGTGGGACTTATGGCATGTGACACCCATGGCATGACATTGAATCAATATGATTATGATCTCTATTATCATGCAATGTTTCTGGTTTTTATCTGTATGATTGGATCTCTATTATCATACACTGTTTTGGATACGATGCTTTAAAAGTACGGTATGATGTATTATATCTGGATTTTTTATACTAACCATGGGTTTGACCCTACTTGGAGTACCTACTGGGCGCGTTGTCTAACGCCCTACTTCTACCTTACTTGATGACACAGGGAATGGACGAAACGAGGAACGTGATAGGAGCCAAGCTTAGGAGCTTGGATGTTTTAGTTTCGTTTTATTTAAGTTACTCATGGACAATGTAAATTGAGTAACTAGCATTCAGGACTGTAATAACGTAGATATATTTGCTATGGTTTGGATTGTTAATCTTGGATATTTTAACTTAAGATAATTAGTATTAAGTGATGGACCTCCTTGCTATCTAAAATGGAATAGAATTATTATTCTATTATAATTCCACATATATGATTTATTCCGCATGTTAACTTGAGTACGTGTGAACCGTTTTAGTGGACTTGGTCCACGCACACGTATGGTTGGCCAGTTAAGGTCGGGCTTTGGAAGCTCGGACTTAGCTCCCCTCATGGCATCCTGCTCTCTCTCACTCTTTTATTCAAGAAAAAAAATAGACTCTGATTTTCTGCAAGTGAAAAAGAACGGGGCGTTACAATCCCCTTCTCAAGATAAGAAACACTTAGAGTATTTTCCATCTTAAGCTTCTCTCTCTCTCACTCAAGGCCAACCCTCCCTCTAAGACAAAGGAGAAAGGACTTAGAGTTTTCCATCTCAAGCTCCTCTCCCTCTCATAAGAACCCTAGGGCCGACCCTCTCACAAAGACAAAGGAAGAAGACTTAGATTCTCTCCCTCCCAAGCTCACTCTTGGCCGAAGATCAAGGAGGAAGAAAGAAGAAAGACTAAGGAAGGAAAAGAGCAGAGGAGCAAGTCGGAACGAAAGAAACCGGAGGAGTCACGGAATTTGTAAGTACTTCATAAGATTTTATTAAGTAAGAAAAGAGGTTAAAAGAACATCGCATTTTTGGATTGGAGAGTTGGCCAAAATGTTATTGGCCATGGATTTAAAATCCATCCAAGAAATGAGATGGAAAAGATGGACAAAACCTTAATGGATAAGATCGATTACTAAGGACACTATGTATATATGGTTTATGTTAGCATGAATGGCTAAACATGAAAAATGGTCAAGGATCATGGTTTGGCCCTTGCATGGCCAAACCCTAGATTTCATGCATGGACCATTAAGGACAAAGGAAGGGTTGGATGAGGTTCGGCCATG
The DNA here is from genome assembly GCA_022113865.1 of Chimonanthus praecox. NCBI lineage: Eukaryota > Viridiplantae > Streptophyta > Magnoliopsida > Laurales > Calycanthaceae > Chimonanthus > Chimonanthus praecox. Next base: position 49,396,793 of record CM039092.1, on the reverse strand, counting down.
TTGTATGGCCAAACCCCATCAACGGATATAATCATAGGTATGTGACTTTTTAAAGGTAAGTGATGAACCATAGGGTTCGGCCATGTTATATGGCCGAACCCCATGGAAGTATGTTGGTGATCTTAAAGGGTTTTAAAGGAGGGAAATAATGGAGGAATATTAATGATTTTAAATGGTCTCAAATGTTGTAAATGGTGAAGAACCATGGACCATGGGTTCGGCCATGTTTTATGGCCGAACCCCATGGAGAGATATTGATGGACTTAGATGTATTTGGACCATGAAAATGATGGGGAAATGTTGGTGATTTTAATGGGTTTTAAATGTGGTAGTTGATGATTTAAGAGATGGACCTAAGTGTATGATTAAACCCCCCCATGGAGGGACTTGATCTATGGACCTAATGATGTAAATGATTTAAAGGGAGGATGAAAATGGGACACCATGGGTTCGGCCATGTTGTATGGCCGAACCCCATGAACCATTTTAATGCGTCATTTATGGATCTATGCATGTTTAAATGAATGAATGATCAAGCTAAGGAATGGAGGGATTTGATAGGGATTTATGTCATGATTAATAAATCATTTATGGATCTATGTTTATTGATCATTTATGGACCTAAGTATGTATAAATAAAAGGAGTGATTAGCTATGGAAAGAATAATGGCTAAGATGGAAAAATGGTGAAAAGGAAAGGACCATGGGTTCGGACATGGTGTATGGCCGAACCCCATGGAGAATGTTTTGTGAACTTAGGGTTTTATCAATGTTAAATGATTAACTTATGTACGATTGGTTAATGAATTAAAAGAGGGAATGATCTTGGACCCACATTTATTTAAAAGATCAAGGACTAAAAAGAGGGACCCAAAACCAAGTGAGTGAGGTTCAGCCATGTTGTATGGCCGAACCCCACTAAGGTATGTTTGTGGACTTAAACATGGTTGGAAATCAAATGGAGCATTGGTTTGATTTATTGATATGTGATAAGGTAAAGGGATCTCACAAGCAGTGTACGATCCGCTTGACGCGATCGGTGATCGATTTTTGGACGGAAACACAAAGACCGGTATTTAGACATTGGTAGGATTCCTACCTCATTGAAAACCATGGAATATGTGTATATGATGTTTTTACTTGAATTATTTTGGTATCAAATGATGTGTCTTAATGATGGGATTTTAATGCTATGATATTATTATTACATAGCATGTTGCACTTATATCTCATGCATGCCATGGAAGGGATCAAATGTAACCAGAGTCCATTCTCCGTCGGGGCGACCGATAAACAAACGTGGGGATACCTTGATGTGCATTATCCATCAAGAGGGGTACTATGATGGGAGATGTAACCGGAGTCCACGCTCCGTCTGGGCGACCGATAAACAAACGTGGGGATACCTTGATGTGCATTATCCGTCAAGAGGGATACTATGTGATTGTGATACCTTGATGAGGATTTTCCATCAAGAGGGATACTATGTGATTGGTTTGAGATGTAGCTGGAGTCCACGCTCCATCACGGTGACCGATAAACAAACGTGGGGATACTTTGATGTGCATTTTCCATCAAGAGGATACTATGTGATGATGATGTGGATGATGGGTGGGATTCATGGCATATGACACCCATGGCATGACATTGACTTGCATGGTTTTGATATTATTTATATATATGTGCTTTTGTTATACTAATCCATGTGTTGACCCTACTCGGAGTACCTATTATGCACGTTGTCTAACGCCCTACTTTTACCTTAGATGATGACACAGAAAATGGACGAAGCAAAGGACGTGATCGGGGCCAATCTTAGGAGCTTGGATGTGCTAGATTATTTATTTAAGTTTTATTCATGGATAGTAATTTGAGTACTTAGCTTGTTGGACTATAATAATTTAGACTACTTGCTATGGTTTGGACTTTTATTTTGGACATTTTAATTTGAGGTAATTATCATTAAGTGATGTACTTCCTTGCTATTTAATAATTGGTAGGATAGACTCTATTATAATTCCGCATTAAGTTTAATTCCGCAAGCTTAACTTATTACGTGTGAACCGTTCTTCGTGGACTTAATCCACATACACGTATGGTTGGGCAGTTAAGGGCCGGGCATTGGAAGCTCGGACTTAGCTCGCGTCGTGACGTCCCGCTCTCTCTCACTCTTTTATTTTCAAAAAAAATAGACTCTGTTTTTCGACAAGTGAAAGAGGACGGGGCGTTACAAATCGGGTTGGGTTCCATATATTAGTAACTCGGGTCTGGTTGGGTTTTAAAAAACACAACCCGACCTGTCCCGATTTCAGCCCTAAATAGCTTGGATGGCCAAGATCTAATGTCATGAATGTATGGGTTGGATTTGATAGGTGGCTCTAGGTTTTGACCTAATTTTTATGCATGAGATGAATGGTTAGGATTTAAGATGGAGATGAGTGGTTAAGATTGCATTGGAGAGGAGATTGGATGGTGTGGATCGATAAGGAAATGGACAAGGCTTGGGCGTGTGTCTGGGTAGTGGATTTGGGTTTTGGACCTATAAATAAGCACATGGGCCTTCAGTGGACATTGAACTTGACCTTGAGGTCTTGGGCCTTTGTTGGACTTTGGAGTGCACATTGGCCTGGCCCATCTGTTATATGCGTATGGACTGTTTGTGGCCTGGCCCAATGATAGGATGTTGAGCATAGCTTGGCCCAATTGAAGTGGATTTTCAGTCTTTGGCACTAGAATTGCATGTTCTCTCTTCCAGAATTAAATAATTAACTTACCACTCTAAAATCTAAAATATTAATTTAATCTAGACTCTCATAAATGGATCCAGATTGATCCATTTATATTTAAAACCCTAAAAGTGGCGTGAAATGATTACTAAAGTTCTAGGTCTTCTGAATTAAGCACCAAACTTGCAATTATCCACTGTTTTAGCTTGATTTCCTAAATTTTCCATTTTTAATATGTAAAACTATAAAATAACATTAAATGCACCAATATACATAAATATGAGAGCTAACTTGTCCAATAATTATGGGTAAAAATGTAATATTTTAGTGCTCAACAACGCCCTCACGAATAGAGGAGGAATTCCACCTAACTAAATTCAATGGGAATTTCACCCACTCGCCTAAGATTTTGAAAGGTTCGACCTACCCTTGTCTACTTCCTTATCCATCGATTTTTTATAGTGGTTTAAGTACCTTGCTTTAATCCACTTTACAATATGATTTATAAAATTAAATCACTAAGAAGCATTTGCCTTTTGAAAGATCTCTTGATGATGTTGTACTTCTTGAAGAGTTCTCCAAATGTGATCTCGTTGAAGACGAAGATAATCCGGTATATGAGCAATCACAAGCTATGGGAGAGGTTTCTTCTAACGACCCGACTCAGCTTTTGGGGATTTTAGGGTTTTGGTAATGGTGGGGAGAGTGGGCTCTGTTGTGGGCCTCAGTTCATTTAGGATTTTGATTCGAGATTTGAAGGGAATTTTGGCAATTTGGATCATTTAACATTTTGTCATGTAAAACATTTGAAAATCGCACAAATTTCTCCACCGATGTTCGACATCTGATTTTCTACGGGTTTTAGATTTATTTCTGAAAAGAACAGAATCGATTTTGAAGTTTTGAGTTTCATGCGTTTAAGGAAAAAAAATCAAAAAAAAAAAACCTAACCTCATAATCCCCTTCTTTCCTCTTGGGCTGGGCTGAAGGCTCGGCCAGTCAGCCTAGTTCCAACTAGCCCAGCCTTTAGCCCAGCCCGATTTCAGGCCCAACCCAAATCGGCCTATCTTTGTGCCCAGCCCATCTTAAAACCCAATTTTCAGATCCAGCCCATTTTAGATCTAGTTTTCAGTTTTAGGCCCAGTCCTGAACCCGACCTAGTTTTGTAACACTCCGCCCTTCTCGCATCGAAATCAACGTCTGTTTTTTTTTAATAATATCAGAGTGTGAGCAATACGATACACATGCCAACCCTTAACTAGCTAACCCTATATGTGCATGGACCAAGTCCAGGAAAACAGTTCACACATACCAATATATACACATGCGGAATAAATCATTATTGTTTAATCATGATAAAACTCATATCCAAACCATTTGATAGCAACGTACTTAGTCATTGAATCAAATAACATTATCCAAATAATTATCCAAATAACATCAAACCATAGCAAAATATCTAAGTTATTACATTCCAAATTTTGGATACTCTAAATACAAGTCCATGAGTATCCTTATTCAAATCATATAAAATAAATCATCCAAGCTCCTATGCCTGGCCTTCCTTGCTTTCCCCGTTTTCCTCATTTCCTGTATCATTCACTACAGGGTAGAAGTAGGACGTTAGAACAACGCGCCCAGTAGGTATTCTAGTTTGGGCTAACACATTGGTTAGTACCAAAAATCCATATATACATATATCAAAATCAGGGTTAATAAATCATAATATACTCATAAAACTTTGTATCCAAAACAGGGTATGATAATAGAGATCCAATCATACCGATAAAACCAAAACCTTGAATGATAATAAAAATCATAATCATGAAGAATCAATGCCATGCCATGCTATCATATGCAATGAGTCCCACCCATCGCAAACACATGGTATCCACCTGATGGAATTCTCCTCATCAGGGTATGCCCCATAGATGCCTTACGGACATCCCGATGGAGTGTGGACTCCAGTTACACTGTATCCTCTTGATTGAATTCTCCTCATCAAGGTAATCCTCCTGTTGGGATTTTTATCACCAAGGCAGGCCCCACAATTGCTTTACGGACTTTTCGATGGAGTGTGGGCTCCGGTTACCTATCATCCCTCCCATGCCATGCATGAGATGCAAATGCCAACATGCTATGCAATAACACAAATCATAGCATATAAAATATCATATTTGAAACATATAAGTTTTGCATCATAAACATCATAAATCAGATAAAAGCAATGTACATAAGTCCATGGTTTCAAAGAGGTGGAATCCTACCAAAGACCGCTAAAGTGTGCTTGCGTCTTTCGTCCGGTAACCACTCACGATCGTAAACACCTTGTGAGGCCTCGTTGCCTTATAATACAATAATAAATCAAAACCAAGTTCCACTTGATTTTCAAGGTTCTAAGTCCATAAATAAGACCCCATGGGGTTTGGCCATACACCATGGCTGAACCCATGGTCTATAATTCAATTAATTACCATAATGCCATTGTTCATAACCATAGCCTTCTTTCCTGCTTAGGTTCCAAATCATGCATAATTCTTTTAATCCAAACACTTAGTACATAATTAAATCATGGGGTTCGGCCATACACCATGGCCGAACCCTATGTCCAATGTTTCCATGCATTTACAAAATTGCCATCGTTTCCCTCCTTCATTTGAATCTAACATAACTAGACCCTATAACAACTCCTTAACAAAATCAAGTCCATCAAATACTCCTCATGGGGTCCAGCCATACATCATGGCCGAACCCATGATTCTCCACTTTGGCATGTAATTACAATTTTGCCATTGGCCTAATTATTTTCATCATTTTGTTCATTAATACATCAATCTAATCTCATAAAATAGGTTCATAATTCGGTCCATAAATCGGCCATTAGCCATTACTTAAAATGCCATACGATCCCTTAGTTTGGTCCATGGTGTTTGGCCATACACCTTGGCCGAACCCTATGGTGTACAACTTCCCAATTATAGAAACTTCCATAATTAACAAGTCCACAATTAAAAGGTCTGTATTTAGAAAGTTTCTTAATTAATCAATCACCCTTCCATAATTAGATGGTTTCCATAATTACCATCCAAAATTAAAATCTTTCTAATTTAGCCAACTCCTTCCAAAAATAGAAACTTCCCAAATTTAGCAACCTTCTTTCCATACTTGGATGCTTTCTAATTTTAGCAACCTTCTTTCCATAATTGGTGCTTTCCATAATTAAACTCTACATTTCCATAATTGGAAGATTTCCATAATTAAACTCCCTCCCATAATTAAATGCTTCCAAATTAAAAGGTTTCCAAAATTAAACCCTAGTGGGGTTCGGCCATGCACCATGGCCGAACCTCACCCATAGAAACAATCTATTATCATTCATTAAACAAGAACCCATATCCTTCCATTTAATCAATCAATAATCATCTAATAAAATTCCTTAATAAATTAGATCCATAAAGAAACTCATGGGGTTCGGCCATACATCATGGCCGAACCCATGATCCTCCCAACTTCCATTTAAACTCTTTTAGAACAATATAAATCTTCATGGTTTTTATCATTCCAATTTCCCATAACTCTTACCAACACAACTCCATTTAACCCCTTCAAAGATCATATATCTTTAACATCAATTTCCCAATTACACTTAACCAATACTCTTCTATGGGGTTCGGCCATGCACTATGGCCGAACCCTATGGTTCTTTCTTTCCATTTAAGTAAGCCATGATCATCTAATTAATCAAACCACCTTATTGATATCCTTTCCATGGGGATTTTCAATCCTTTACAATTAATAAATCAACCCACATGATTTAAAGTCTTAAGAACCCCAAATCCATAATTGTATTTGATGGGGTTCGACCATACACCATGGCCGAACATCATCCCTTCTTTTCTATTAAAAAATTATCAAAATGATCCCCCATTCTTCTTCCATGGGGTTCGGCCAAACACTATGGCCGAACCCTATGGTTCTTTTATTTCAAAACAACTTATCAATTAAATACTAACCTTTTCCGATTCCGGGCTCTTCTAATCTTTCTCCTTTCTTCTTAATTTTTCTCCAACCAAGAACACCTTCTTGTTGCTGCCTTTTCTTCTCTTGCTCTTTGCCATGTGAGAGGATGAGAGATTGAGAGAGATAAAGAGAGAGAATTCGACAATGAGGGTGTAAAATCGTGTACCCCTCTATGTCTCCCCTTTTATGCTATTCCAATTGATCCAAAATTAGAAGTTGCTAAGATAAACATGCCCCATTGCCGTGTACCTCTTATCTTAATTGGAATGGCAGACCTTCCCTCTTTGGAAGTGTCATACATGGCCATGCAATGTCTATTTAGTTAGACATCTTCCTTATTTAATTTTTAGACCAAATACATACCCTTTTAAATTATCTTATGCGCATAATGTAGATATGAAATATCTCTATACACGGCCAAAGAAATCCTCATTTGATTTTTAAACATCTCCTTGGATATTCAAATCCAATATTTGGCCATGTCCAAATCTTTTAATTAATTCTTGGACATAATACATTACTAAGATAATTCAACCCATTTAAATTTTTATAAAACCAATTCCACAAACAATTGGGTCTTAATTGGATCATGGCCCAATTCTTTATCCATATAAGATCCAAGGCTAATATTCACAATTTAAAAATGGATAATTTTCCCATAAATAATAAATTGAGAAATCCGGGGTATTACAAGTTTTGGATCTGGTTTTCAGTTTGGGCCACGTTCGGCGCATTCTGGGCCCGCTTGTGGGCCAAATTTGTTTTATCCTGTTTTAACCCGTTTGTTAATCCTTGTATTTCTTTTTCATCAGATTGAGCCCCTTTCAACCCACTGAACCCGATTTCTCGGAATTGATTTCAAAACGCACACAGATGAGGGGACTCATCACACTTGTTTTAGCATACCATAAAATGTATATATTTATCTTGGAATTGTTGGACATGTGCAACGATTGAGATCTCTGTTGTGCTATGAGCCACTCTGCAAGGGGAAATCATTGTGATGAATATGTGGCAAGGGGCCATTCAAGGACACTCATGTCGCTTGCATCTCATTACATGCTAAGTGATGTTGTGATAACATGACGGTTGGTTATACGATATTGTGTTGTATTGACAATATAGCATATTAATCGGATAAATGTAAGAATATGTTGGTTGAATGATTGGATAACATGTATGTGCGATAATATGTATGTATGATAACATGTTGGGTGAATAACATAACGACCGTCGTATGTTCGAAAATTTGTTGATAAGTCATAGATAAGCATGTGTAGGAGTGTGAATGAATCATGCCTATTATATTGTGATGATATAGATGCATGCATGATATGATAACATGTTGAAATGACAATATGCTAACATGTGGGAGATAGTATCAGATTATGATGTACATACATCTGATTGTGATATGATTTGCTATGTCGATAACATGCAGTCGATAGTAGAATGTACCTGATCATATGTGATATGCGTAGAGATAACTTCTCATGCATGTAGCTAATGTATTTGGATAGCCAGTGGGCATGGGTGTTAAGCTAAACCAGAATTTAGAGACACCCCCTAGATTATCAGGTAGTTGGGGTTGAGAGGTTGTGGGAAACCGTGTCAGGAGGCGTGGTTGGTTGTGGATCACTAGATGATGGAGGATGAGTAGATGTATTTCCCTGGTGTGGGAGATAGTATTTGATTATGATGTACATACATCTGATTGTGATATGATTTGCTATGTCGATAACATGCAATCGATAGTAGAATATACCTGACCATATGTGATATGCGTAGAGATAACTTTGCATGCATGTAGCTAATGTATTTGGATAGGCAGTGGGCATGGTGTTAAGCTAAACCAGGATTTAGAGACTTGTAACGCCCCGCCCTTTTTCACCCGTTTTCCGAAAATCAGACTCTATTTTTTTTTTTAAATAGAAGAGTGAGAGAGGGCGCGGACGCCACGACGCGAGTTAAGTCCGAGCTTCTAAAGCCCGACCCTTAACTGGCCAACCCCACGCGTGCGCGGAGCTAAGTCCACGAGAACGGTTCACGCGTAGGAGGTGAGCTCGTGGATTACGATTATTGCGGAACATGATAATAGAGTCTATCCTACCGGTTTTTAGATAGAAGGGAAGATACAACATTAATTCACCAAAATGCCCCTATGTTCATACTTATATCACAAAATATCATCGTCCATAAGTAAATTCCAAACCATCGCAAGAAATGCAAAATTATACAGTCCGACGCGCTAAGTTACTCAAAATTACATTTCCAAAATATAAACTTAAATAACTAGGAATGCGTTTCCAAAGCTCCTAAGCTTGGCCTCCGGTATGTCCACCGCTTCCTGCCTCTCCTGCGTCATCAGCTAGGGTAGAAGTAGGGCGTTAGTCAACGCGCCCAGTAGGACTCCGAGTAGGGCTAGCACATGGATTAGTGATACACACATACCGATAACATAAAATACAACAAAATAAGTATGTGATGAATGTTATGTCATGGGTGCTTATGTCATGTGTCCCACCCATTATCCGTATGATCATACAATGTATTATCCCCATGTTTGCTTCTCGGTCGCCCCGACGGAGCATGGACTCCGTTTATAGCCCTCAGGCTATCCCCATGTCTGATTCTCGGTCGCCCCGACGGAGCATGGACTCCGGTTATGACCCCTCAACTATCCCCATGTTTGCTTCTCGGTCGCCCCGACGGAGCATGGACTCCGGTTTGTTTATTTTTTCTGCCCATGCCATGCATGAGATGTAGTGCATTATGCTATGTAATATATATGTAACCCATATACTTGACATATCATACATAGCCATATGCATAATATTAAATATAAACCATATGCTTCATAAACTTATAACTCATCATAAGATAAATCATAATCATAGGTCTATCATAGGCCAAATCAAAATAATTTAAAATACCATTACATATCCATCGCTTACAAAAAGGTAGGAATCCTACCGAATACCGTGTCGCGTTCCGTTACGCTTCCCGTTCGATAATCCGGTCGCCGATCGCGTACCGTTTGCGACGCCCGATACCTTATTACATTTACCGAATTAGTCCATACATGATCCATGATTAAGTCCCTAACTTAGCCCATTATCCATTGGTTTTAGACTCATACATAAATCCAATTTTGGCCAAATTTAAAATTCCGATTTACGAGCCTAAAACGCGGCAACTATCCGCTTCATTTATTCATTCATAATATATCCATTTTCATGTCCAACCCACATAGGGTTCGGCCATGTACCATGGTCGAACCCATGGTTCTTCAATGTGGCCACAAATTACGGTTTTGCCACTCCTCTTCCATGGTTAAGTTACCCCTTTTTCCCATGCATATTTAAGTCCATATTTGACCCATAAACTTGGACCCATTATAATTTCTTATCATGACATAACATCATAAAATCAGCCATCTAGTTTAATTAAATTTGTAAATATTTATCCCATACATAATTCCATACCTAGCCCATAATATGGCTCACAAAGGGGTCATGGGTTTGCTTTTATTGGTGCCATTTTCAAACTCATATTTTGTCCCAAAAATAATCCATTTCAAAAATCATAAATCTTCATTCATTTTGGCCCTTTAAAACAACTCCTAGGCATTGATACATGCATTAACCTTAGCCTAAAATTTATCAAAATTTGGGTCATGGGTTCGGCCATACATCATGGCCGAACCCATGATGTTTCTTTCCCCATCCTTTTGGTTTCAATTACCCATTTAAACATACCTCCAATGAAACTTAAATCATCCATTTCAATCACTATCTTTATTCCATTTAAACATCACATATCATACTTGTAACATCCATTTAAATTTCATCATTAACTTAACTTAATTTCCATTTCGTTTAAGCACATATATAAACCATACTTAGCCCATGAATGACCTAAAACATGGGTCATGGGTTCGGCCATACAACTAAAACATGGGTCATGGGTTCGGCCATACACCATGGCCGAACCCATGATGCCTTTCCCTCAATTTTAACTTGGGTCCTTTAATCACATTTAAAGTCCATTAAAAACTACCAACATTTCCTCATGCTTTCTCATTTAACAATCCTTTAAAACACCCATTTTTAATCATTTGAAAACTAATTTTCATTAACCATTCTCCATACTTCTAATCTTATAAAAATTCTAAAATATCATCCATGGATTCCATCATAAAACTTTTTCCAAAAATTGCCTACATTTAACCCTTTAAATCCTTGGAACCCTAACCCATTCTCCAACTTTTTATTTCTTATAAAAAACCCTAATTAAAATGCATTAAATATAGTCCAAATTAAAATCATCCTCATTTACCATGGGGTTCGGCCATGCTACATGGCCGAACCCTATGGTTCATCCATTCATTAAAAATTCTATATTCTCCATGCTTTAATACAACCTTAGAATTCCAAAAATTTGAAATCATAAATCACTAATGTTTACTCATTTAAAAACCTAAAGCTCATTAGCCATTCTCCAAAATTTTAAACCTTGACATCTTAATAAATTCATCCCACATTGGCCATGGGGTTCGGCCATGCTACATGGCCGAACCCTAAGGTCCATTCAATCCATTAAAACTTCCATCTTTTCCATACTTAATCCATTCATTTTATTTTTTTCTTAGACCATCTCTTCCATTTCTTTGCCTTCCATTTGATGGATTTTAGATCCATTCCATAGCCTAAAATAATTTGGCCACCATCATATGGCAAGGATGGATTTTAAAATTAAAAAACCCTAAATAATAAATTTCTTGTTTAGAACATACTTACTATCCGACGACTCCTCCGGTCTTTGTCGCTCCCGTCAACTTCCTTGGCCTCTTTTCTCCTTCTTCTTGATCTTTGATCGGCTAGATGTGCTTGATCAATGGTGGGACATGTTTGGATCGGCTAATATTGAGTGAGTTTGTTTGAGAGGGATGGAGAGGGAAGGTGATGGAAAACAGATATTAGCCTTTGATCTTGAAGGGGTGGTGAACTAATGCTTCACTTCTTTTCTTCTCTTCTTCTTCTCTTCTAATTTTTTTTTCTTTCTTTTCTTGTTTTCTCTTGGTGTAGGACGGTGGAGAGGTGGTGAGAATGAGAGAGTGAAATGAGAGGGATGAGATGGAAAACCCATCTCTTTCTTTGGTCTTACTTGGACCATGCTCCTCCATGATAGCCTCACCAACCAAAGTATGGGCTACCTTGACTTTGGTGGTGGTTGTTGAGACCCAACCACCAAGCATGGCTCCCATGTCCTTTTTGACTTGCCTATGTTGACCTTTAATTAATTAACCTAATTAATTAAGTTAAGTCCTCACTTAGGTTAATTAATTTCTATCCAATTTAATTCCATCAATTATCTATCTAATAAATCCACCCATGGTTGACCAAGTCAACCATTGGACGGCCCCCACATGTACCTACCCCACCCGCCACCTCACTTGATGAGGTGGAGGTGGGCCCCACTTGGCCATGTTATATTAATTCCATTAATTTTAACTTAGGTAATTTTACAATAATTTTAATCAATTTAACTTACCTTAATCTACCTTAGTCATTCTTTAATTTATCCATGGTTGACCAAGTCAACCATGATGGTTGGTCCCACTTTTTCCTTGGTCCACACGCCACCTCAATTGGTGAGGTGGAGGTGGGTCCCATTTGGCCATATCACTTAATCTTGATACATCTTAACTTAGATAATTTTATAATTATCTAATCCATTTAATTTATCTTAATTGGATCACCATTGGGTCCATGACCCAATTATATTCTTGTCTTACCCATTTCTTAGGGCTTACCTACCTTGGCCCATTGGGTCCCCTATGGCCCTTTGACCCAAATTGACTATCTTGACCCAATTACTTACCATTGACCAATTAAATGAATTAATTCTAATTCATGGTCTATTGGGTAATCATTGGGCCCATGGCCCAATTAGATTCCCTCTTTGCCCACTTACTTTAGGGTTGGAACCGATTATTTTGATCCATTGGGCCCCACATGGCTATCGGGCCCCCTTTGACCATCATTGATCCGCTTGGTCCTCATTGACTCATTAAATGGATTTCATCCAATCCATGGCCCAATTGGGCCATCATTGGGCCATTGTCCCAAAATTTGGTCCATTTGGCATTTTATTACATTAAACTTCAATTTAAAATGAATAAATGCCAATATATATATTTATCAAAAATTCGGGTTATTACAAGACTCCCCCTGGATTATCAGGTAGTTGGGGTTGAGAGGTTGTTGGAAACCGTGTCAAGAGGAGTAGTTGGTTGTGGATCACTAGATGATGGAGGATGAGTAGATGTATTTCCCTAGTATGGGTTAGATTGTCGGGTCTATCACTAGTGGTCTTCAGATGCGCCTGTGGGGGAGGCGTGGTATGACTTGGAGGACGAGGTGCCCTGGAGACCCGGTCACGACAGGTGGTGAGGCAATCATAGTGCTCATGGAAGTCCATGGGTTGAGTGTTGATCCGCCTAACGTAGACTTAGGGTCATTACAGACACGGTACCCGAGTGCATGGTGGTTGAGGTTTCTCTAGTGGTTTGATGGGCTGAGTGGTTCGTCCACGTGTAAATTAGAAGGTGCGGACAGTCTAATATGTTATTCCAGGATATGACACCCGCAAGGTACGGACAACCTGAGGTGTGGCATGATGTGGCAATCTAGGCTATGACACTGGCAGATTGGGGACAGTCTGGTGTGCTTTTCTAGGCTATGACATTTGCAGGGTGGGGACAGTCTGAGGTGTAGCATGATATGATTGTCCAAGTTATGACACCTGCAAGGTAGGGACAGTCTGAGGTGTGGCATGATATGGTAGTCCAGGCTATGACACCGACAGAGTGGGGACAGTCTGATGTGTTATTCTAGGCTATGACACCTGCAGGGTGGGGAGGTCTGAGGTGTGGCATGATATGGTATTCCAAACTGTGACACCGGCAGGGGGGACAGTCTGAAGTGTGTATTCCAGGCTATGACGCATGTAGGGTGGAGAGAGTATGAGGTGTGTATTCCAAGCTATGACACCTGCATGGTGGGGACAATTTGTGGTGTTTGTGGATTTCTGTGGATGTGGCCCTAAAGGTACAGTGTTTGTAGAGTACGTTGAGTATGTACTGGGTCGCCCTAGGATCCAAGTGGGTTGAGTGTTTGTTTACTAACTTTTGGGCTGAAGGGTGTGGTAGTGTGATTACCTGTGGTTATGCCTTGGGATTCATGGTTGAGACTTGTGAGGTGGGTGTTGACTCACTGGGAGCTTACAGGCTCCTAACGAGTGAGTTCGCCGCCTCACTCGATAGAAGGTCTATGGAATTCCATGAGGGGTGGATGTGCGGATTGTGTTGAGACCAGCAGATGGGGCCCAAAGCTACATGTATGATTGTCGAGAGCCTGGTCTTGGTTGAGGAGACCACAAATGTCTAGTTTGCAGTCCGTAGAGGACAAGTGCAGAGGTTACTCTCGAGTGATATTCTGTTTGGGACTCTAGTGAAATCATGGGTTAGTTGTCATACATGTGCAGGTTGTCCTGGGAGAGCCATAGGGTTGGTTGAGGGCCAGGAACCCTAATTTGGTTGGGGATTGATCTGTGTACCTGTGTGTGGGTGGACTGCAGCAGATGGGCACATAGGGGAGTTGCCTATAGGACGTGTTGGAGGCTCGATAGATGTGGGCCCGTGTACTAGGGGTAGGGCACACGTTTGCATGGTCATGCACGTAGACATCCTAGACATTGATGTGTTCATATGATTATATGCAGTGTATGCTTGATGACATATGATGCATGTGTTATCCTCACTGGGCATGGTGAGCTCACCCCTTCCATTACAGGTGCTTTTAGAGAAGGGGTCGATAGGACCCTCAATCGAACACTGGGTGTGGAGCTGCAACTTTATTTTCTGTTACAATCCATTTTGTAGTTGAGAGCTTGTTAATGTATTTGAGATATGTGTACATTTCATTGAGGTGGAGGGGGTGTTGGGTTATAAAAGGGTGCTCCCCTTTCCTTAGCACAAGTCCTTTTGGGCCTGGTCTTGTGGGCTAGGCCCAATGCAAAGTCATGTGGGCCGCCCCACGTGGGCCCAAAGCGGACAATATTGTGCTGAATGGACGGGTTGTTATATTTTGTATCATAGCACGGTTCAACACTCGGACTGTGTGGGGCCTCTACCCTTCTGTGTTGTGTTGCTTGTGTAGACCCCTTGTCAATGTGACATGACAAAGCCGGGGACGGTTCTGGTCTTAAGGGGGGCGGATTGTAACACCCCACCCACATGGGGGTGTGGGAAAAAAGTCTCACATCGCCTATGAGGTGGAGGAGGTGTGGTGTTATAAGTGTAACACCCTGCCTTTTTCACTTGCTGAAAATCACAGTCTATTTTTATTTTTATTTTTGAAAATAAAGAGTGAGAGAGAGCGAGGCGTCACGACGCGAGCTATGTCCGAGCTTCCAAAGCCCGGCCCTTAACTGGCCAACCATACATGTGTGTGGACTGAGTCCACTAAAACGGTTCACACGTATAAGGCTAAGCTTGTAGAAAAAACGTAGTTGCAGAATTATAATAGAGTTACTATCCTATCCAATTTTAAATAGCAAAGAAGTCTATCACATTAAATAACTGAAGTTTCAATGTCCAAAATAAAACAAACCATAGAAAATAGTCCTAAGTTATTACAGTCCCAAAATTCTAATTACTCAAATTACATTGTCCAAAATAAAAAAACTTAAGTAAAACAAATCCAGATCATCCAAGTTCCTAAGCTTGGCTCCGTTCACGTCCTTCACCCCGTCCATTCCCTGTGTCATCATCTAAGGTAGAAGTAGGGCGTTAGACAATGCGCCCAATAGGTACTCCGAGTAGGGTCAAACACATGGATTAGTATAAAAATCACATAGATATATATAATGTCAAAACCATGCGAGTCAATGCCATGCCATGGGTGTCATATGCCATGAATCCCACCCATCAACCATATCACAATCACATAGTATTCCTCTTGATGTACAAGCCACATCAAGGTATTGTCATGACTCCCCACGTATGCCTTATCGGTCCCACCGAACGGAGCATGGACTCCTCTTTTCATTTCAAACATCATATCTGGAATCAGTGCGGATCCCTCCCCACGTTTGTTTATCGGATATCCGAATGGAGCGTGGACTCCCCTCATATGATCCCTCCCATTCCATGCATGAGATATGAGTGCCAACATGCTATTCATATTACACAAAATAGCATTGAAATTACATCTTTAAAACATAAGCATTGGATACCAAAATAGCTCATCAAAACATGGAATTAAAAAGCATTCATATACATAGTCCAAGTGCATCAATAAGGTAGGAATCCTACCAACGTCCAAATATCGTGTCCTTGCGTTTTAGTCAAAAAACCAATCACCGATCGCGTCAAGCCGATCGTACACCCGTTTGTGAAATCCCGTTACCTTATTACATTTACACATAAATAAATCAAACCGACGATCCATTTGATTTCCATCGACCCCTACATCATTCCATATTCCTTTCTATTTACGAACATAGCCCTTAAGCCGGCTAAGTCCCCCAAGCGGTTTCGACCATACATTAGGGCTGAAACATGTTTAAGTCCACAATCACCCATTAGTGGGGTTCGGCCATACAACATGGCCGGACCTCACTCTTTTGATTTTTGGTCCCCTTATTACCCCTTGTTTTATTTTAAACAAAGCGGTCAAACATCATTCGTTCTTTGATTCCTTAATCTACTAATATTTCATAGTTAATCACACTTAGGTTCATAACAAATCCATCCATGGGGTTCGGCCATACAACATGCCCGAACCCATAGTTTTCTCATTCATCATCTTCCCATCTTTAGCCATCATTTCTTTAACCATATTTGGATCCATAAAATATCATTCATAGGGTTCAGCCATACAACATGGCCGAACCCATGGTTCTTCCATTCCCTCTTCTTTTTAGTCCTTGTTTGTTTTAACCCATCCAAGTCAACATAGTTGATCATTCAATCTCTTAAACATACATAGATCTACAAAATGATCCATAAAAATGATTCATGGGGTTCGGCCATACAACATGGCTGAACCCATGGTTCCTTATTTCCATATTTTCATTTCTTAACTTGATAGTCCAACACATATTTAGATCTATAAACATTCCTCCATGGGGTTCGGCCATACAACATGGCCGAACCCATGGTCCATCATTTCTCATCATTTAAAACCTATTTTAAATCCATCAACATTCTTCCATGGGGTTCGGCCATGTTTCCTCCTCTTCTTCCTATTTTCCATTTTCATATCATCTTGAGGATGGTTTTCTTAAGAATCACATGCAACAAGCCATAGGTCATTTGAACCTCATCCATTCTCTTTTTCTTTTGTCCTCAATGATCCATATATAAAAATTAGGTCTTTGATCATTCTCCATTCCTCATATTAAATCATGCATTACCATAGTCTCATTATCATCCATTAATCATGTATAACTTATAGTCCTTAACAACCTATCTTACCCATCAACAATATTTAGGGTTTTGTCCATTTTTCAATCTAAAACAAACCACATTTCGGATTTGAACAATACTTTGTCTATGTTCATCTTATTACTATTCCTTGGATGGATTTCAAATCCATGGCCTATAACCATTTGGCCAAACTTTACAACTCGAAATGGAACCCCATGGTTTCGGCCATTCCATAGCCGAAACCATGGTTCCCTTGTTTTCTTACAGTTTTTAGTAACATGAAACATAAACCTTACCATTTCTCCTTCGTTTTCTTTCGTTCCGTCTTGCTCCTCAGTTCTTCTCCTTCCTTAGTCTTTTCTTCTTCCTCCTTGATCTTCGGCCAAAGAGTGTTGCTTGAGAGGGAGAGGTTTGAGATGAGAAACTCTAAGAGAGGGTTCGGCCAAGGAGTGAAGGTTTGAGAGAGGGAGAGTGAGATGAAACACTCTCAACTATTTTGTCTAAGGTAAAATCGGCCAAGGGAGAGTTGAGATGAGCCCTTTCTATCTTGCCCTAGAATTTCTTGAGAGAGAGAGAGAGAGAATGAGATGTAAAAACCCTAACTCTTTTTGTCTAGTGAGGGTCAGCTAAGGAGGACTTGAGAGAGGGAGAGAGTAAATGAGATGAATGTCTCAAGGAGAGTTAGCCCTAGGGTTTTGGTTGTTGCTAACCCTAATCTCCCCAACCACCCTCATCAAGATGGGGTCTTTCCCATGTGTCCCTTGGCTAACCAAGAGGGCACATGGCTTACACTTGGCTAACACTCCCTTTCCAACGATTTTTATGTCTAGGGTTTCCATGAGATAGAAACCCTCCACCTCCTCTTTGACTCACCTAAGTCCTTTCATCTTCCATGTGACTCACCACCCATTCAACCCACTTCATTTAAATGAAACTCATTTCCCTAACTCAAGCACTTGAATTCATTCTTAATTAATTAATTCCTTAATTCCACTCACTTCAGTTAACCCTCTTGAACTCACCTATGAACTCACCCATGGTTGACCAAGTCAACCATGGTGTCCGGCCCCACAAGTTGCCTTAGACCACATGCCACCTCACTTGATGAGGTGGACTTGGGTCCCACTTGGCTATGCCACTTCCATGTCACCTCCTACACTTGCCACCTCACTTGATGAGGTGGACCCCATGCCTTAGATCTTAGTACACGACCCAATTAAATCAATTCCTTACCCATTTACCCTAATCATCAATTCATCTTAACCCATTGGGTCCCAATTGGACATTTGACCCAGTTGACCATATTTACCCAATTAATTAGAATTAACCCTATCCATGATCCATTGGACCATACTAGGGCCCTTGCCCCAATTCTTATCCATCTAACATCCATTCCATCCATAAATCTTAATTTTTAACAATTAAAACAAATAATAGCCAATATAATTATTGCATTGAAAATCCGGGCTATTACAATAAGAGGGTGCTCCCCTCTCCTTACCACAAGGCCTGTTGGGCTTGGTCTTGTGGGCCAGGTCCATTGCAAAGCCGTACGGGGCAAAGTGGACAGTATTGTGCTGAAGGGACGAGTTGTTACAAAGTTAATGGTGTTGTGATTCTAAATCATTTTTAATGTTGTGGTCATGCTTCTGGTTTGGCTTATTGGTGGGTTACCGTGATTAGTATGAGTTGCAGGAGCGGTGTTTCCCATTTAAAAAAAATGAGTACCCGGAATACTATTAGATCGCATTCGGGAGTTGTATCGGTTTTAACATGCTTGTAGCAGGACAGGTTGTTACATTTCTAGGATTTGGATTTGCAAGTTGATCCTAGACTAGATTTCTCTCTCTCTATCTCAATAAATGGTTGATTGGATTCTCAAATGATTCAACTATGTGGAGTGCATAGAGAGAGGTTTTGGAGAGGCTTGGGATCTCTGGGAATGCCTAAGGATATTCTTATATCAAGGGTTCCAAGGGTCCAACAAAATTCAACAAGATTTGGTGCTTAAATAGGCAAACATGAAAATTCTTAATTGAGATGGCTATCGGTCGTGGGTCACAATAAATCATTGGACAAAAGTTACCGTTGAAATATGATCATTATACATGTAATGCCCCGCCCTTTTTTACCCGTTTTCCGAAAATCAGAGTCTATTTTTTTTTTTAAATAGAAGAGTGAGAGAGGGCGCGGACGCCACGATGCGAGTTAAGTCCGGGCTTCTAAAGCCCGACCCTTAACTGGCCAACCCCACGCGTGCGCGGAACTAAGTCCACGAGAATGATTCACGCGTAGGAAGTAAGCTCGAGGATTATAATCATTGCGGAACATGATAATAGAGTCTATCATACCGTTTTTTAGATAGAAGGGAAGATATAACATTGAATTACCAAAATGCCCCTATGTTCATATTTATATCACAAAATGTAATCGTCCATAAGTAATGTCCAAACCATCGCAAGAAATTTAAATTTATACAACCCGACAAGCTAAGTTACTTTAAAATTACATCTCCAAAATGTAAACGTAAAATAAACTAAGACTGCGTTTTCCAAGCTCCTAAGCTTGGCCTCCGGTATGTCCACCGCTTCCTGCCTCTCCTGCGTCATCAGCTAGGGTAGAAGTAGGGCGTTAGTCAACGCGCCCAGTAGGACTCCGAGTAGGGCTAGCACATGGATTAGTGATAACACACATACCGATAAAATAACATATAACAAAATAAGCATGTAATGAATGCTATGCCATGGGTGCTTATGTCATGTGTCCCACCCATCATCCGTATGATCATACAATGTATTATCCCCATGTTTGCTTCTCGGTCGCCCCGACAGAGCATGACTCCGGTTATAGCATAAGAGCTATCCCCATGTCTGCTTCTCGGTCGCCCCGACGGAGCATGGACTCCGGTTATGACCCCTCAGCTATCCCCATGTTTGCTTCTCGGTCGCCCCGACGGAGCATGGACTCCGGTTTGTTTATTTTTTTTGCCCATGCCATGCATGAGATGTACGTGCATTATGCTATGTAGTATATAAATAAACCATAATTTTGATATCCCATACATAGCCATATAATGCATACTATTAAAATATAATCCATATGATTCATAACTTAAAACTCATCATAAGATAAATCATAATCATAAATCCATCATAAACCAAATCAAAATAATTTAAAACACCATCACATATCCATCGCTTACAAAGAGGTAGGAATCCTACCGAATACCGTGTCGCGTTCCGTTACGCTTCCCGTTCGATAATCCGGTCGCCGATCGCGTACCGTTTGCAACGTCCGATACCTTATTACATTTACCGAATTAGTTCCTACGTTATCCATGATTAAGTTCATAATTGATCCATCTACTTAGACTCATTAATGGTCATTAATTATGTTACAAATTTATCGAAAATCAGCCCTTTAACTTAGCCTCATTTTTCGTGGTTTAAAACACATACATAAACCCGATTTTTGGCCAATTTAGATATTTCCAATTTGCGGCCTAAAACGCAGCAACTAATCGCTTCACTTAACCATTCACAAAATATCCGATTTTTATGACTAATCCCTATAGGGTTTGGCCATGTACCATGGCCGAACCCATGGTTTTTCAATGTGACCACTTATTACGGTTTTGCCACTCTTCTTCCATGGTAAATCATCCATTCATTTATGTGCATTCTAAGTCCAAGATTCATTCATACTTAGGTCCATTCAATCATGACCTAGCATCATAAAATCAGCCACCTAATATTTAATTTTGAAAAACATTTACTCCCACACCTAATTCCACATTTTGGCCTAAGGTGTGGCCCACATATCATGGCCTCCAAATGGGATATGGGCTCGGCCATACACCATGGCCGAACCCATGGTGCCTACTTTCCATTCCCTTGGGTCCATTTTACTCCCTTCAATCCAATCTCCAATGAATTTAATTTATCCATTCAAGTCCCCATTTTCATTCCATTTAAAACCTCACATATCATTTTTTTATAAATCCATTAAAATCTAGCATTCTTCTACATCATTTTTCATTTATTAAAAATCCACTAATCACTACCCTAAGGTTCACCATTTTCAAAGATTAGGTTTTGTCCCAAAATAATCCAATTTTAAAATCACAAATCTTCATCCTTTTTGGCCCCTTTAAAACAAACTCCTAGGCATTGATACATGCATTAACCTTAGCCTAAAATTGATCAAAATTTGGGTCATGGATTCGGCCATACACCATGGCCGAACCCATGATGTTTCTTTCCCCATTTTTCTTGGTTTCATTTACCCATTTAAACATACCTCTAATGAAAATTAAATCATCCATTTAAATCACCATCACATATCATACTTGAAACATCCATACAATCTATCCATTTTTCTTAACCAATTTCTATACTTTCCCATCATAAAAAAAATTATTAAATACCACCAAGGGTTCGGCCATACACCATGGCCGAACCCATGGTTCATGGCTCATCATCCATTGATGCCATTCTTAGACCAATGTTTTTGTCCAAAAGACAGCCATTTTTTTTTTAAATCAATAATCCTCATTCATTTTGGCCCTCTAAAAAAATATCATACACTTTGTAAATCCATCTAAATTTCATCATTAACTTAACCTAATTTCCATTTCGTTTAACCACATATATAAACCATACTTAGCCCATGAATGACCTAAAAACATGGGTCATGGGTTCGGCCATACACCATGGCCGAACCCATGATGTCTTTCCTCATTTTTTTTTTTTGGATTTTTAAGTACATTTAAAATCCACTTCTACCACCAATCATTTCCTCATTACCTCCATAATTCAAACTTATTTACTCCACCACTTCCATCTTTTAGCACCCATTTGAAAATCACATACCATACTCAAAATTTTCAAATTTTAGAAAACATCAACCATTGAGCATCTAAGGGTCCTAATCCTCATAGATCACTAAATCATCACCATTTAAATCACTTGAAAACTAAATATCATAAATCCTTCTCCACCATTTTAAACCTTCAAACCTTAATTAAATTACCCATCATTCACCATGGGGTTCGGCCATGCTACATGGCCGAACCCTATGGTCATCCATTCATTTAATCTATCTCTCTCTAAGTTTATCCATTTCTTAATCTTCCATTGATGGATCTTAGATCCAAGGCCCATGATGTTTTTGGCCATTATCTAATAAATGGATTCCCTTTTTAACCATAAACAAAAATCTAAACTCTTGTTTAGAAATACTTACGGATCCGACGGCTCCTCCGGTCTTTGTCGCTCCTCCTGTCAACTTCCTTGGCCTCCCTTCTCCCTCTTCTTGATCTTTGATCGGCTAGATGTGCTTGATCAATGGTGGGACATGCTTGGATTAGCTAAGGTAAATAAGGTTAGGTTAAGAGAGAAAGAGAGTATGGAGATGAGGGAGAGATCTTCAAGGTCTTGGTGGCCCAAAGCTTACCTTCTCTTCTCTTTTCTTCTCCTTTCCTTCTAAGTTTTTCTTCTAAGTTTTTTTCTCCTCTCTTTGCAAGGTGAGTGCCGTTTTTTCTTGGTGTATGAGGAATGCTAGAGTGAAATGGGTTGGTTTGAAATGGGATGGAGGTGGTTGGAGTAGCCTTCACTCAAACATTAATTTCCTCACCAACCAAGCATGGGCTAGCTTGACTTTGGTGGTGGTGGTTGAGCCCAATCCACCATTTAAGCCCATGGTTTTATTTTGTGTTTCTTAAGAGTGGTTTGTGTTTGTTGGAGTGGTTTTGACCATTTGACCAATTTAGATTAGGTTAATTAACTTAGATCAATTTGATTTTTAGGTTAAGTTAATTAAGCCCCATATTTCATTTAATTCCATTAAATTCCTTCTATAAGATCCACCCATGGTTGACCCAGTCAACCATGGTGGTCGGCACCACTATCCTTGGGTCCACATGCCACCTCCATGGGTGAGGTGGAGGTGGGCCCCATTTGGTCATACCATTTAATCTTGATACATCTTAACTTAGATAATTTTATAATTATCTAATCCATTTAATTTATTTTAATTGGATTACCATTGGGTCCATGACCCAATTATATTCTTGTCTTACCCATTTATCTTAGGGCTTACCTACCTTGGCCCATTGGGTCCCATATGGCTCTTTGACCCAAATTGACCATCTTTGACCCGATTACTTACCATTGACCAATTACATGTATTAATTCTAATTCATGGTTTATTGGGTAAACATTGGGCCCATGGCCCAATTAAATTCCCTCCTTACCTTAGGCTTACCTCAATTAGGTCCATTGGGTCCCAAATGAGTATTGGGCCCAATTTGACCATCCTTGACCCGATTAGTCCTCATTGACCCATTAGGTGGATTTCATCCAATCCATGGCCCAATTGGGCCATTCTTGGACCCTTGTCCCAAAGTTGATCCATTTGGCATTTTCATCACATCAAATTCCAATTTAAAATAATTAAATGTCCAATATATATTGATTCGAAAATTCGGGCTATTACAATACATTTAATGCAGTCCCAACGGACACTCCACGATGGGTCATGG
This sequence comes from Chimonanthus praecox, assembly GCA_022113865.1. Lineage (NCBI taxonomy): Eukaryota > Viridiplantae > Streptophyta > Magnoliopsida > Laurales > Calycanthaceae > Chimonanthus > Chimonanthus praecox. The sequence continues at coordinate 49,373,011 of CM039092.1, read as the reverse complement.
TCGGCGATGGATCTTGGCCCTTAAGTTTGACCTGCCAATAATATGACCGTTACACATTAAATGCACCCTAACAGTACAACAACGGTCACCCACGATGGGTTGCGATTGACAATAGGTCGTCGAGCCCAAGTGTCGACGGATCGCCAATTGACGATAGTATCGTCTTGAGGCCAACTGAATTTTACAGAGTGTTTCCCATCCAGAACTCTGAAAATTCCAGTCGACAGGTTGTGGACCACGATGGGTTGGTGCCTCACGATAGTATCGGGCTGAGAGTGAACCACTTTGACAATGTTTTTCCAACCAGAACTCGTGTCAATCTGAACGATTGATCATATGACCACGGACAGTCGTCCATGACCTTGGCGATAGATCACCGGACACTATATGTCGTCCTGACAGTTCAACAATTTTCCAACTTTTGAGTCCACTTGGTTCTGTTGAATCTCATGGTCCACTAGGCTTAGTTAGATTATACAAATGTGATATCTAAGCCTAATTCAAGTCTTCCTAGGTGTGTTGGGATCACCCTAAATGGCCAATTACCTTTGTGTGATTGCCATACACATGGTGATCTTGAATATTCAAGTTGATCTTCCATCTTTAATACTTGATTCAATCTTCAAACCACTTGAGTCTTGTTCATTGCTTCCTTCTTCCGTGGCAATGCTTCTCCTGAGTCATGGAATTGACAAAGAAGTGACTCAGCAAGCCATGGAACTAACAGAACCAAATACTAAATTTAATAATAGACACACAGTTAATCCCCTACATTCCAGGGTTATCAAATCTTTACTGTATTTTAAATCTATACAAGGTAAATGATGTTGATGTTTTAAATTTGTAAATCTTGCAAGTGCACGAACCATTTATAATACAACGATTGATTGCGAGGTCGAATCCAAAGAAACATTCAAAATATATGAAATTCAAAATACAAATGCTTTAATTTTTATGTTTCTTAGAAAACCAAGATTCAAAATTAAATCTAAGATAGAAATCAATTTTAATCTTAAAAGTATATTTTCAAACTAATCAAATCTCTATTCCAAATAAATAGATCTACAATTTTAGATCGTTGATTAAAAGTGAATAAAATAATGTTTTAATAAAGCGTTTATAAACAATGTCAATTTTAATTCCAATTCACAAAATTAAAACTTAATTAAATTAAATCTTAACTAGTTGTTTTAAATACATGAAATAAGTACACATTAAAAAAATTAAAGATTTAAAAATAAAAACTAAAATACAACATTCAAAAATAAATTAAACATGAAAATTAAATTGGAAAGAAAAATAAATGACAGAAATAAAAATGCAATAACGTAAAGGTTGGTTGTTTGGAAAGGACTGTTCATCACCGAAGATATTTAAATAAACAAACGACCTAAATTTGAAATTCGCATAAAAATCTAAGATCCAGTTCATTTTTATCATCGATATTAAAAATCATAAACTTTAATTATAAAATAAAAACCTTAGCAACTTAGATTTAACATTTATAACCTAAGCTCTAAATGTTTCATGTTCAGTTAAATAATTAAAGTGTACAATTCCAATATCAAATCAAGAACAATCATAAAAAAAAAATAGAAATGGGATGTTCCAAGATTCTAAATGGATGTCCTTTGATTATTTATTGGAAAAATTAAATAAAGGATTGATTGAATACAAGAAAGATGGAAATTAAAATTGCAATAAGAAACTCACTGCAAAATTTGAATGCATTGTGGATCTCTGAGTCTTCCTTGGTCTTCTTCTCCTATCCTTTGGTCCTGTTTGGATCCAGAGTCAAATTCGAGTTTTGCATGTGGTTATTGGGCTATTTATAGAACTTTGGATTGGATGGATGGCTAGGATTAAATCTAGATTTAAGTTGATGGTTGAAAGGTTGGGATTAGATCTAACTTAAATTGGGTGACTTGGATTAAAAACTAGAAAACTAGGGTTTCTCTATAGGGTCACACGAATTTGGTGTAATGGGTTGGCTTGGAGTGTAGTGCAAGCAAGGAGAGAGGGATATTAGGATTTTGATTTGGCATGGGGTTTTCGAATTTGGCTAATTGGTTTAGGGTTTTGGATTGTGTAATGATGTGAACGGCTAGGATTAAATGGATGGATAAATGAATGGATGAGATGATGAGGTGGAGGGTTGACAAGGTGTAAAATTCGAATGTGGTAGCTTTGGATTGTGAAAATCGTGAGAGACATGGTGGATTCGAATGATGAGATGTGTAGGGATCCTAGGAGTGTATCTAGATGGTTTTAAGTTTAAGTGCATGGAGAGGTTTTAGGTGCTAAAATCGTGTGGACTGTGTGTTAGATGGATAAAGTGGTGACAAGGCATGGGCAATGGAGGCTAGCTTGAGCTTCAAGTTGTTCTAACTTAGGGTTTGGTGAATGGATGGCTAAGATTGATTGGCCAAGTTCTAATGGCTATGATAGGTGACTGGTAATCTAATTGGATGAATGGGTAGATGATGCATGGATGATCTTAATCCTAAGGTTTATCTATACGATGGATGATTTGGATGTCCTAAATCTAAACGTGATGCATGAACGGATTGGATTAAGTAAGTGGATCTAGGGTTTTACCTTAATAAGATGTATGAAATGAACGGTTTGGATTAGTTGATGGGGTCAATAGATGGTGTGGATGGGAGATTGGAAATTGGATGGTTAAGATTAGATGGGAGGATGGGTCATGAACTTTTGGGTTTTGGACCTGGAGCATTGGATCTTGAATTGGACTTTGACTTCTTGGACTGGAGTCTTGGGCTTTTGGGCTTGAATTCACTTTGGACTGGCCCACATTGGGAAATACGTATGAAGTGTTTGGCCTGGCCCAGTGTCTGGCATTTGGAGCAAAGCTTGGCCCAATTGCAGCGGATCTCTAGCCCATGGATCTTGACTTCAACTATTGGCCTCTTTGATTGCAAACTTGATTTTGAAATTAAATAATTAATCAAACTAGTCACAAATCTAAGTATTGAATTAATCTAGACTCTCATAAATGGATCTAGATTATCCAATTTAAATTTAAAACCCTAAAGTGGCATGAATTAATTATGAAATTCTAAAATTTCCATTTTAAACTCTCTTCCAACAATTATGCACTGTTTTATGCTTGTTTCCTGTTTTTTTCCATCTTTTTATCTACAAAACTAGAAAAAATAATAAAGCGTATCTTTTATATACAAAATCAAGGCTAACTCAATCATAATTAAACAGTAAAAATGTAAGATTTTTAGACTCAACAAATACCCCTAAACTTAGATTTTGCTAGTCCTCGAGCAAAAATCTAAAAATAAAACCTAAGTCTAAAAATCTAAAAAATGAAATCCCAAAGTTGAACCTAATGTTTTATTTCGTTGCTAAACCTAAAACTATATTACAAATAAATTCTAAAGAAACACTACTTTTGTTAGCACTATCGATTGCATTTAGCGTATGTAACAAGCCTTTAAACCCCTAGGTTACCCCTAGTGGACGAGTTATAGGCTGTGTTTGGATGGGGGTAAGGGGGTTACCCCCCTTTACCCTTGTTTGGTAATGGGGGGGTGAGGGTAAACATTCAAAATTTTACCACTCCCCCTCATTTTCTGAAAACCCCTTGGAGCATGGGGGTTTTCATGAAATCCTTGCCCCTCTTTACCCCCTTTTATCCCTCTTTATACCTATGGAGCAAAAATATTTGAAAATATTTTTTAATTGATGAATATTATTTATTAATTATGTTTCATAAAATTTTATTTTTTATTTTTTATATTATATTAATTTAATAAAAATTGTTAATATATTACCCTCCTACCCCCTCTTTGCACCTATGGAGCACAAATATTTTTAGAATATTTTAAATTGATGAATATTATTAAAGATTATGTGTTTTGTTTATTTTTTATTTTTTTATTATATAAATTTAGTAAAAAATATTAATTCTAATAAATCCTCTTTACCCTTCTTTATCCCTCTAAACCCTCCCCTCTTTATACCTATTACCCTTATTTACCCCTCTTTACCCCTTTTTGAACCTATTACCATTCTTTACCCCTCTAAACCATCTTTACCCTCTTTAACCCTCTAAACCCTTCTTTACTCCTCTTTACCCCCTTTACCCTTTTTTGCACCTATTACCCTTCTTTACCCCTCTTTACCCCCCCCTAACCCCTCTTTGCACTATGGAGCAAAAATATTTTTAAAATATTTTTAATTGACGAATATTATTTAATAATTGTGTTTTATTTATTTATTTATTTTTTATTATATACATTTAGTGAAAAATTATTCATTCTAATAAATCCTCTTTACCCTTCTTTATCCCTCTAAACCCTTTTACCCCACTTCCCCCTCCTTTACCCTCTTTGCACCTATTATCATTCTTTACCCCCCTTTACCCCTCTTTGCACCTATTACCCTTCTTTACCCCTCTAAACCATCTTTACCTCTCTTTAATCCTCTAAACCCTTCTTTACTCCTCTTTGCCCCCCTTTACCCTTCTCTGCATCTATTACCCTTCTTTACCCCTCTTTACCCCCCTTTACCCATCTTTACACCTATTACCCTTCTTTACCCCTCTAAATCCGCTTTATCCTTCTTTAACTCTCTTTGCTTCTATGGAGAAAAAATATTTTAAAATATTTTGTAATTGATGAATATTATTTAATAATTATGTTTCATTGTCTTTTATATTATATAAATTTAATAAAATTATCTATTCTAATAAAGTTGTAATATATTACCCCTCTTTACCCCCCTCTTTCCACCTATGGAGTAAAAATATTTTTAAATATTTTTTTAATTGATGAATATTATTTAATAATCATGTTTTATTATTTTTATATTATATGAATTTAATAAAATATTTAATATATTACCCCTCTTTACCCCCTCTTTGCACCTATGGAGAAAAATATTTAAAATATTTTTAATTGATAAATATTATTTAATAATTATGTTTTATAAAATTTTATTTTTATTTTTTTATTATATTGAATTTAATAAATGTTATTAATTCTAATAAAATTGTTAATATATGAAGTTACTCGTGTTTATAGTTACCAAATAAGATTTTTTACCCATAGGATCAGTTCTTACTTTACCACTACAATTACCAAACAAGATAAGGGTAACCCCTGTTCAAAGGTAACCTCTACTCGACCCCTACTCAAAGGTGACCCCTACTCAAGGGTAACCCCTTGAAAATTACCCCCCATCCAAACGCAATCATAGTCTCGTGAGGGCTTGCAGAGATGATACCCACAAACATCCAATTTTTGTCTAGTCTTAATTTTAGATTCAGCAAAAACAAGTCCATAAGAATCTTGACATCATATGATTCCAAAATTTATTTTATAAGACATATTTGCAGTGTAGTGTGTGCTTACCAATATTAAAAATAGTTTTATTTTCCAAATAGACACAAGATTGATAACCAACTTTTGGAAAATACGCTTTGACTTCAAACCTCACTAGATATCTCTCAGAAAGACTAACGCTCAGAGGTTGGGTTATTTTCTCTCAAAGGTATATGTGAGAGGAGTTTGTGTATTCAAATTCAAGGTATCTCACATATGTATTGGAAAGACGGCACATGACAAAGAAAATAACTTTTGGATCTCATGAATGGACGCCACTTTCCTGAGAACATTGAGTTATACATTATCATTTTTCTTCTTTATTCTCCACATGAAATACTATATTTCTACTTACGATCAATAGGACTTCCTATAGGACGAAACGTGGCTTGGGATTGGGTCAAATCAAAGAAGGATAAAAGACTCTAAAAATAAATATTTTGAACAAAAAGTTAGAGGTCTTCAATATGTAAGACGGGATATTTCTTCCTCTATTTTTTTTTGAGCACTTTTCAAAATACTCATATTTTCTCTCATTTTTTTTCACATCCTTCTTTTGATGTCAGGATGTTCCCTTTCTTTTTCTTTTTCCTTTATACTCCTTCTGTCCCAAATTAGTTGTCCTATATGGATTTTAGAATTGTCTCAAAATAGTTGTATCATTTATATTTGAGTAGTATAAAGTATGTTGAAAATAGATGAGATTACATGAGTCCTAGCCTTATATAGAGAGTTCCTTTAAAAATACAAATATTTCAAATAAGATAACTAAAATGGGACGGAGAGAGTATATTTTATTTCCAGTGCCATTTTTTTTAAGAGTACCATCCCAATATTTGTCATCTCTTAACATTTTCTGGTATCTTAGAATAGGTCACAGATATTTTCTATGAGGCTCAGACTCCATAACCAGAATTGGGTATGGTAGACATGGCTAAATAATAAACAAGCTAATTAAGGCTCAACTGGAAGTAACATGATAAATTGACAAAAGACAGGTAGGCATGAAGGCTCAAACGATCCAAAAAGGGCCTAAATCATATCCTAAGTTTCATACAATGATTTTTTATTTTTTTTAAAATAAATTTCAAACAATTTCAAATGTTCTAACTCAAATTTGATGGCGTTCTCAGTAATATGACCAGAATTGAAGAATGATGAGATCCACAACAACTTGACGCGCTTAAGAAAGAAAAATGGATTGACTTAGATCCCTAAGACTGGCACTAAAGCTCACTAGGTTAAGTCTCCACTAGTATTGCTTTGTTGACTACTAGACTCGTGAAAAGTTTTCTTTTCCAACCAAATTTAATATGACTTTGTAAATCTTGTGCTGAATATAAATTCTATAAAAAAATTATTGAAAAAGTGTGATATAAAAAGTTTTATTCACCTATTGATGCTGAAAAATCACTTAGACTCAAATTATTATTTTTTCTTTCAAGGAGTAGTCTCAGTCTTCACTTACTCTTCGCTTGATCGAAAAAGGATTTTTTTTTCTAGAATAAAAAACATTGACTCAAAATACTGACACAAACCTTTTTTTGGTCAAGGGTAGTCTCAGTTTGTGTTTGTAAACTGAATCTTCCCTTGACTTTTTCAATAGGGGTTTCGGTCCTTTTTGAACTTACTCTCTCCCTAAAATTGTTTTATTTTTTATTGGACTCTACTAATGTAACCCCTAGATACCCCCAAACTTAAATTTGATATTGTCCTCAATGCAACAGTTAGATGCAGAATGTCAGGACATTTGTTAAATTTTGGGTTTCGACGTATCTAAGTGAAACAATAAAAAATACTGACTCAACCTAATCTGACTCTCTAGACTGACTCTGTTTTTTTACAAAAAACCCTGTGATTAATCCATACTCTATTATTTTTACAAACATTCTACAACCTAGTCCTTTGTCACTGAGTTCCATACGCTTCGGCAGATGGTGGTGGCCAATATGCTTAACTGAGTATAATGTATCATTGCCAATAATTCACTTTTCATCAAGAATTTTTCCGCATGAAGTAAAGCCATGGTTCTTTGGGACCATTACCTATGATAGTATCACCCTCAATTATATTGTTCCAATCTTCTTCTACCCGAGCTAGACTCTCCTCACTTCTGGAAGAAGTCTCAGATGTTGATGAAATCGACATGACTTCACAAACCCTACTGTTTTCCTAAATAAATTGATGACTAATTTGGGTTCCACCAGTTGGTGACCTAACTCTATCTAATCTCTTAGTCGAATCACACCTTCAAGTGCTCATATTTACTTAAACAAGAACTGCAACGCCCTATCCCGTTACAGGCTTGTTACTATCGATACTTAACCAAAATACCACACATTCCAAACAGCAGGTTTTTTTTTTTTTGACTAAACATCAACAACCATAGGGAAAAAACTGAAGTACTATCAGTTCAATCAACATAGCAGTGCAATAAGTGGTTAGTACAATTATCCATAACAATAAACAACTTCCAAATTAAACACACATTGTTCTCTCCAAACAACAAAAAAGAAAAGAAAAAAGAAGGTAAACTAAGCAATCTGAGTTCATCATCGCCTAGACCAGGTCTTGGGACCCGCTGGGTCCCTCATCCATCGAGCCACCTAAAAAGCAAGAGGTGAGTACTACATACGTAGTGACAGAACACACATGCATAGTTACACAACATATATCATGCACTGCCTAAGAGGTAACAAAAGTCTACGTGCATGGTCCCACATGACACGTACTCGACCCACCGGACGGGCCATCCAGTACATACTCAACATAACCTACAACCATCCTACCTTTAGAAAATCCACCCACCAGCCCCATAGATTGGTACCACAAGTCATGAAACATAATACGGTCATAAAGCCCATGGGGGTAAACTTCAAGCGCACTAGCGAGAGCTATCCTCCACTGCACCATCCCTGAACCTATGAACAGGCAAGCACATCCTCAACCTACACTGTCATCCAGGGACCACAAAGCCTTACTGGCGGGAGTTATCCCTCACCGCACCGTCCCTTGACCAATGAGCAGGTGAACACATCCTCAGCCTACTCAGTCATCCAGGGACCACAAAGCATACCATTGGGAGCTGTGCCTCACCGCGTAGTCCCTCGGCAAATGATCGGGCGAGCACCACCTCAGCTTAGTTGATCACTCCGGGATCACAAACTATACCAGCAGAAGTTATCGTCACTGCTTCGCCCCTCGACCAATGAGTAGGCGAGCACCTCCTCAGCCTACTCGGTCATCCAGGGGCCACAAAGCTGACTAGCGGAAGCTGTCCCTCACTACACCATCCCTTGACCAATGTGTAACGCCCCGTCCTTTTTCACTCGCTTTCCAAAAATCAGAGTTTATTTTTATTTTTAAAATACACAAAGAGTGGTAGAGAGCAGGACGTCACTACGTGAGCTAAGTCCGAACTTCTAAACCCTGACCCTTAACTTGCCAACCATACATGTGCATGGACTAAGTCCACGAATACGGTTCACACGTACTAATATATATACAAGTGGAATAAAACATAAACTGCAAATTATAATAGAACCTAACTCTATTCCATTTTAGATAGCAAAGTAGATCAAGTCTTTAACCATAATTATCTTAACTGGAATATCCAACATAAACCATCCAAACCATAGTAAAATATCTAAGTTATTACATACCCGAATTCTAGCTACTCAAATTACAAGTCCATAAATAACTTAATCAAAAATATAATCCAAACACATATCCAAGCTCCTATGCTTGGTTCCAATCACGCTCGTCGTTCCCTTCGTTTCTTGTGTCATGCACTAGGGTAAAAGTAGGGCGTTAGACAACGCGCCCAGTAGGTACTCCAAATAGGGTTAACACATGGTTAGTACAAATCATATATAATAACATAATGTCAAAACTAAATAAAAACAATGCCACGTCGTGATGTCAAAGGTATCCCCACAATTACCTTACGGACGCCACGACGGAGTGTGTTCTCCAGATTCTTCTTGATGGATGATGCACATAAAGGTCTTCCTACGAATGCCTTACGGATGCCCCGACGGAGCGTAGCCTCCTGTTACAAACTTCCCTCCCATGCCATGCAAGAGATGTATATGTCCACACTCTATGTAATAGAATAATCATAGCATCAAAACCTCACATTTGAAACATAATATTTTTACAACATAAACCATCAAAATAAGAAGTTAAACCATTAACCATGGTTTCAAAGAGGTAGAATCCTACCAAAGACCACTAAAGTGTCATTGCACTTTAATCCGGCAACCGCTCACGATCGTGCACCCCTTGTGAGGTCCCGCTACCTTATAACATATCCATGAGTCAAACCAATATCCCATTTGATTTGCAATAAAGTCTACGTCCACAAACACACTTTGTGGGGTTCGGCCATACACTATGGCCGAAACTCACCTATTTTGTTTTAGTCCCTCTTTTGATTTGTTAATCAAACACCACTAAGGTAATCATTTAGACCCTAAATCCACAAAATCATTCCTCATGGGGTTCGGCCATACACCATGGCCGAACCCATGATCTTTCATTTTTAACCCTATTTACATTCTTTGCCATTGTTTCCATCACCTTAAGTTTGGGTCCAAAATTGATCCATAATATAGATTTATGAATGATTCATAACATAAACCCCTAAGTCCACCAAACATTCCCCATGGGATTCGGCCATACACCATGGCCGAACCCATGGTCCAATATTTTTACTTATTTACCACATTGCCATTATTCTATCCATGGCTAACATTTCATTCATTTAAGCATACCTAAGTCCATGTTTTGATCCACCAAATTGTTCATGGGGTTCGGCCATACACCATGGTCGAACCCTATGATGTTCAAATCCAATTTCTCCCTTGAATCACTTACCCTTCTTAGGTCTATAAACCAAGGTCCCTCCATGGGGTTTAACCATACATTTAGGTTCATCCTTTTTTATCCCAAAGTCCATCAATATAACTTCCATTTTAAACCTTTTAAAATATCAATAAACTTCCATGGTTTTCATCCTTCAAAAACCCATAATAATTACTAACACACTTCCATGGGGTTCGGCCATGTAACATGGCCGAACCCTATGGTTCCTTAATTTCTTTTAAAAATCATGCAACCAAGATTAAGTCCTTTGATGGTTCACATACATACATCCATTTAAATCCTTTAAAACCTTTAAAACCTTTTAAAATCATATGCATTCATCTATGTTTTTCCATTCTTTAAATCCATTATAATTCACTAATATATCCTTTCCATGGGGTTCGGCCATACAACATGGCCGAACCCTATGGTTCCTTACCTCCTCTTGAACATCATTTAATCCCATATAAATTCCTTAACAACTTTCCATGGGGTTCGGCCATACAACATGGTCGAACCCTATGGTTCATCTTTGGGTCTTTAATCCACAATAACATTAAGGTTCGGCCATTGTCCTTGACCTTTGACCCTCTTTTCTTATTTATGAAATTTATCGAGCACTTACCGATTCCGTGACTCCTCCGGTTTTCCTTTGCTCCGACTTGTTCTTCCCGATCCTTTCCTTCCTTAGCCTCTTCCTCCTTCCTTCTTAGTCCTTTGGCCTAGAGTGAGAGCTTGAGAGAGAGAGAGAGAGTTCGGCCTTGAGTGATAGGGAGAGAACCTTGAGATGAAGCTCTAAGTCTTTTGTCTTAAGGAGTGGTCTGCCAAGAGAGGGTTTGAGGGAGAGAAATAGCCAAGAGGGAGAGAGTGAGAGTGAGATGAAAACCCAACTTGTTTTGTTCCAATGAGGGTGGTCGGTCAAGGGTGGTGCCTTTGGTAAAGCCCTTTGTGTAACTCCCAATCCCATTTACCTCCCTCCTTAATACTCCACTTGGGGGTTTCATCCATGAGATGAAACTCCCAAGGCTCCAACGGTGTAGCCTTGCTTGGCTTGTGTAACAACACAAAAACTGCCACCTCTCCATTAATGGCCCATTTGGGGGTTTCATCCATGGGGTGAACTCCCATGTGCCCAATGGTGTGCCTTAGCTTGGATTGTGTAACAACACCAAACGGTCACTTTCCCATTCCTGATGCATTTTGGGGGTTTCATCCATGAGATGAAACTCCCACACTTCCAACGTGTAACCCTTGGTTGGTTTTTGAAATGGTTGGTTTTTGAAATAACAACCTTTCATCTTCACACTTCACTCACTCTTTAATTCAACTCACCACTTTAATTTAACTCATTTGAAATCAACTCAACCCCTTGATTCCATTTCCAATTTAATTCAACCCCACTTAATTTAATTTTGAACTCACTTGGTGGTAAACCAAGTCAACCACGACCCATTGGGTCCCAATTGGCATTTTGACCCAATTAACAAATTTTGACCCAATTAACAATCTTGACCCAATTGAATACATCTTACCCATTTATTTCAGTTGAAACCCTATTCGTAACCCGTTGGGTCTTAATTGGGCAATTGACCCAACACCTTACCCATCTAAGGTCCATATCATTTAAATTCACAAATTAAATGGGCAAATTCATATATATTGATAATCTGAAAATCCGGGGTGTTACAATACAACCCTCTTTTTAAAATTTTTGTTCCGAAAATTGAGCGAAGTAGGGTTTCAAACATTTATATAAATAACTCAGGGTGAGCTGTTCTCATTTCCGATTCTAATTCCCAAGTGGCTTTCTCATTACCATGTCGATCCCATTCTACCTTGACGAACTGAATCGCTCGGTTTCGTAATACCCTTTGTTCTGTCTCCACCACTCGGTCAGGTTTCTCGACGTATGTCACGTCGCTTTGCACCTCTATGTCTTTTACGTTCAGCACATGTGAAGGATGGGGATTGTACTTCCTCAACATAGATATATGAAACACATCGTGTAAAGTTGACAACTGTGAAGGAAGTGCTAATTGATAAGCCACCTCCCCCATCCTCCTTATGATTGAAAACGGTCCCACATATCTAGGCGACAGTTTCCCCTTCTTTCCAAATCTCATGTGTCCCTTTTGTGGCGAGACTTTCACCTCAAATTCAAGGAACCTCCTCCTCTTGTCAGCATAACTCTTCTGGCGACTCTGTGCAGCCAATAGATGCTGCCGTACCAACTGAATCTGTGCAGTAGTCTCTGCAACTAACTCAGGCCCAATCAGTGCAAGCTCACCGGCCTCTGTCCAGCACAGTGGTGACCTACAATGTTTACCACATAAGGCTTCAAATGGAGTCATCTGAAGGCTTGCCTGGTAACTGTTGTTATAAGAAAACTCCACCAACGGCAAGTGATCCTCCCATCCACCCTTGAAATCTAGCATACATGCTCTCAGCATATCCTCCAATGTCTGTATTGTCCTCTCAGACTGTCCATTAGTCTGTGGATGGAATGCTTTGCTAGTCAGTAGATTTGTTCCCATGGCCGACTGCATGCTCTGCCACACTCTACTGGTGAATCGGCCATCCCTATCAAACACAATAGTCCGGGGAATACCATGTAGCCTAATGATATCCTTGATATACCTTCGACCCAAGGTCTCAGATGAATCTGTCATTCTAATGGGAATGAAGTGTGTAGACTTGGTCAATCGGTCTACCACAACCCATATTGCATCGTTGCCCTTTGAGGACCTTGGCAACCTCGTCACAAAATCCATGGAAATGTGTTCCCATTTCCACTCTGGCATAGGTAAGGATTTGAGTAACCCTGGTGGCTTCTGATGTACCGTCTTAACCTGCTGACAAGTTAAGCAATGAGCCACAAATTCTGCCACATCTCTTTTGAGTCCATGCCACCAGTAGTGTAACGCCCGCCCCTTTTTCACTCGCTTTTCGAAAATCAGAGTCTATTTTTTTTTTTGAAAAGGAGAGTGAGAAAGGGCGCGAACGTCAAGACGCGAGTCAAGTCCGAGCTTCTAAAGCCCGACCCTTAACTGGCCAACCCCACGCGTGCGCGGAACTAAGTCCACGAGAACAGTTCACGCGTAGAAAGTAAGCTCGCGGAAACTAGGAACATGATAATAGAGTCTATCATACCGGTTTTTCGATAGAAGGGAAGATACAATAGTAAATTACCAAAATACCCCTATGTTCATAATTATATCTCAAAATGATAATGTCCATAATGCAGTCCAAACCATAGCAAGAAATATAAATTATACAGTCTGACGAGCTAAGCTACTTTAAATTACATCTCCAAAATGAAACTTAAATAAAATTAGATATCTGTTTCCCAAGCTCCTACGCTTGGCTCCCGGTGTGTACACCGTTTCCGCCGTCTCCTGCGTCATCAGCTAAAGTAGAAGTAGGGCGTTAGTCAACGCGCCCATTAGGAATCCGATTAGGGCTAGCACATGGGTTAGCGATAACATGCATACCGACAATAATATAATGATAAAGTAAAATCACATGTATGCCATGCCATGGGTGCTTATGTCATGTGTCCCACCCATCCTCCATATCATAAATATCGTATCCCCCTTGACGGCAAAGCCTCGTTAAGGTATCCCCATGTTTGCTTCTCAGTCGCCCCGACGGAGCATGGACTCCGGTTATAGCACAACGTGCTATCCCCATGTCTAATTCTCGGTCGCCCCGACGGAGCATGGACTCCGGTTTCATTATTTTCCCGCCCATGCCATGCATGAGATGTAAGTACATTATGCTATGTAATATATATGTAATCCATAAACTTAATATATATCATACATAGCCATATAATGCATAACATTAAAAATATAAACCATAGTATGAATATAGAATTCATAAATCAGAAACCCATGATAATACAAATTACATAAACATCAAAATAGATTAAAATAACCATCACATATCCACGGCTTACAAAGAGGTAGGAATCCTACCGAATACCGCTTAGCGTTCGTTTCCGTTCGATAATCCGGTTGCCGATTTTACGTACCGTTTGTGACGTCCCGATACATTATTATACATTCACCGGATTAGTCAATATTTTATCCATGATTAAGTTCCTAACTGATCATAACCTTAGATCCATTTAATGATCCTTAAATACGTTACAAGTTTATCGAAACTCGGCCCTTAACTTAGCCCATTATCCATTGGTTTTAAACATATACATAAATCTGATTTTGGCCATTTCAAGTATTCCGATTGGCGAGCCTAAAAAGCAGCATCTATCCGTTTCATTTATTATTCATAATGTATTCGATTTCATGTCTAATCTCCATAGGGTTCGGCCATGTACCATGGCTGAACCCATGGTTCTTCAAAGTGGCCACTAATTACGGTTTTGCCACTACATCTCCCATGGTTAGACATTCACTTGACCTTATGCATTTTTTTGGGTCCATGATTGTTCATTAAAATTAGACTCCTTAGTGATCCCTAACTTAGGTCCGTTAATGACCCATGACCTCACATCCATAAAAAATAGCCACTTGATTTAAATTTTTTTTTTTTTGAAAACATTAAATCCCATACATTATTCCATTCTTGGCCCTAAGCATGGCCCACAAAGGGGTCATGGGTTCGGCCATACACCATGGCCGAACCCATGATGTTCATTTTCCAATTTCTTGGGTCCATCATATCCCATCAACCATGCCATACGATCATTTAAAATTTAGCCATCGATTAGACTAATTTCCATTCATTTACGCATATACATATATACATTAACCTTAGACCAAAATTAAATCAAAATATGGGTCATGGGTTCGGCCATACACCATGGCCGAACCCATGATGTTTCTTTCTCCATTTTTTTTTTCTTGGTTTCATTTACCCACTTTAACATACCTCCAATGAAAATTAAATCATCCATTTAAATCCTCATTTCCATCCCCAAAAACATAACTATATACTATACTTACCAATCCATTCAAATTTCCATTCCTCTCCATCATTTCCATACCTAGAAATCCCAAAACATTACCATAGGGTTCGGCCATATACCATGGCCGAACCCATGGTTCATGGCCCACCTTCCTTAGAGCCATTTAGGACCAAAGTTCTACTAATATTTGTCCATGATTTTTCTTTGTTAACAATCCCATTTAAAATCAATAATATCATTCATTTGGTCCCAAAAAAAACTCATGTCATACACTTTGTAAATCCATTAAACTATCATTTCCTTCATTAATTTCTATCCTTTTTCATCCATTAAAATTACTAACTATCACCAACTTTAAATCATTTGAAACCTAAATATCATTAACCATTCCCATAATTTTCAAACCTTAAAAACCATTAATCATTTAGCAGTTAAGAACCCTAAGCCATTTTTCCTACTTACAAAACCCTAATCAAATGCATACATCCTCTAATCACCCACCATGGGGTTCGACCATGCTATATGGCCGAACCCTATGGCCCAACATTTTTCTTCCAATGTTACATAAATCTATGCTTAATCCATTCCTCTTATTTTACCTTAAACCATCTCTAATCCATTTATTCTTAATCTATCTCATCCAATTTATCCATTTCTTACTTTATCTTTGGATGGATCTTAGATCCATGGCCCATGATGTTTTTCTCCATTTTCTAATAAATGGATTCCATTTTTTTTTTAAACCATGAACAAAAATCTAAACTCTTGTTTAGAAATACTTACGGATCCGACGACTCCTCCAGTCTTTCTTTCTCCTCTTGATTTCCTTAGCCTCTTTTCTTCTTCCTCTCCTTGTTTGATCGGCTAGATGTGCTTGATCAATGGTGAAACATGCTTGGATCGGCTAAGGTAGATGGGGTTTAGGTTGAGAGAGGGAGAGTATGGAGATGAGGGAGAGATCTTCAAGGGTCTTGGTGGCCCAAAGCTTGCCTTCTCCTTCTCTTTTCTTCTCTTCTCTTTCTAAGTTTTTCTTCTAAGTTTTTTTTTTTTTTTCTTTCTTGAAAGGTGGGGGACGTTTTTTTTTTTTGTGTGTGAAGAGAGAGATAGAGTGAAATGGTTTGTTTGGAAAGAGATGGAGATGGGTGGAGTAGCCTACACTCAAACATTCATTTCCTCACCAACCAACATGGGCATTAATGGTGGTGGTTAGGATAAAACCACTACTTAAGCCCATGGTTTCATTTTTGTGTTTCTTAGGAGTGGTTTGTGTTTGTTTGAGTGGTTTTGACCATTTGACCAATTTAAATGAGCCTGATTAACTTAATCAATTTGATGCTTAGGTTAAGTTAATTAATTACTTCCCACTTAATTTAATCCCATTCAATTCCCTCTATAAGATCCACCCATGGTTGACCAAGTCAACCATGGTGGTCGGCCCCACCATCCTTGGGTCCATACGCCACCTCAATTGGTGAGGTGGAGGTGGGCCCCAATGGTCATGTTACCTTGGTCAATTTTATCACCTAACTTAGGTGATTTAAATTTTATTAAATGTATCCCTCTTATTGGATCCCCATTGGGCCCATGGCCCAATTAAATTTTTGTCTTACCCATTTACCTTAGGGCTTAGTTACCTTGGCCCATTGGGTCCCATATGGTTAGTTGACCCAATTACTTACCATTGACCAATTAAATGAATTAACTCTAATTCATGGTCTATTGGGTAATCATTGGGCCCATGGCCCAATTAGATTCCCTCCTTGTCCACTTACCTTAGGGTTGGAACCGATTTTGATCCATTGGGTCCCACATGGCTATCGGACCCACTTTGACCATCGTTGACCTGGTTAGTCTTCATTGACCCATTAAATGGATTTCATCCAATCCATGGCCCAATTGGGCCATTCTTGGACCCTTGTCCCAATTTTTGATCCATTCGGTATTCCATCATGTCAAAATTCAAATTAAAATCAACAAATGCCAAAAATATATATATATATATATATATATATATTGATTTAAAATTTCGGGATATTACAATAGAATCCTCTTTTGAAATTTTCGTCCTGAAAATTCGAGCGAAGTAGGGGTCCAAAACAACTCATGCGAAGAGCTCCGGATAAGCGGTTTTCATCTCCGACTCAAGTTCCCAGGTGGTTTCTTCACTACCATGTCGTTCCCATACCACCTTGACGAACTGAATGGCGCGGTTCCGCAGCACCCTTTGTTCGCTTCCAATAACTCTGACCGGCTTCTCCACATATGTCACATCGCTTTGTACATCTATGTCTTGAACATTTATCACATGAGAAGGATCAGGATTGTACTTTCTCAGCATGGACACATGAAACACATCATGTAGAGATGACAGCTGTGAAGGGAGTGCTAACTGATAAGCTACCCCTCCCACCCTCTTCAGTATCGGAAACGGCCCCACAAATCTAGGCGATAGTTTCCCTTTCTTTCTGAACCTCATGTGCCCTTTCCGTCGCGAGACTTTTAAGAACACTAAGTCTCCCACCTCAAACTCGAGGAACCTTCTCCTCTTGTCGGCATAGCTCTTCTGACGGCTCTGTGTAGTGAGTAGATGTTGCCGTATCAGCTTAATCTGTGTTGTAGTCTTTACAACCAAATCTGGCCCAATCAACGCTTGCTCACCGGCCTCCGTCCAACACACTGGCGATCTACACGGTCTACCATACAAGACCTCAAACGGAGCCATCTGGAGACTTGCCTGGTAACTGTTATTGTAAGAGAACTCCACCAGTGGCAGATGATCTTCCCATCCGCCCTTGAAGTCTAGCATGCATGCTCTCAGCATATCTTCCAGTGTCTGTATCGTCCTCTCTGACTGTCCATCAGTCTGTGGATGAAATGCTGTGCTAGTTAATACGTCGGTCCCCATAGCCGACTGCATGCCCTGCCATACCCCGCCGGTGAATCGTCCATCCCTGTCGGACACAATAGACCGGGGGATACCATGTAGCCTGATGATCTCTTGGATGTACCGTCGACCCAAAGTCTCTGATGAATCTTTCATTTTGATGGGAAGAAAATGTGCGGACTTGGTTAACCGGTCCACTATGACCCATATCGCATCATTGCCCTTTGATGTCCTTGGCAACCCTGTTACAAAGTCCATAAATATGTGCTCCCATTTCCATTCTGGTACCGGTAAGGGTGCAAGTAGGCCCGGTGGTTTCCGATGTTCTGCCTTAACCTGTTGACAAGTTAGGCAACAAGCAACAAAGGCTGCTACATCTTTCTTAAGCCCATGCCACCAATAGTGCCTCTTAAGATCATGATACATCTTGGTGCTGCTCGGGTGGATAGAGAGTTTGGTTTGGTGTGCTTCAATTAGCAACTCTCTTCTGCAATTCTTAGGCACATATGTCCTGCCTCGGAACATAAGACCCTGTCCTGGTCGCAACTCCCACTCCGGTACAACCTCACCGGTAAACATCTTAGCCCAAATCTCCTCCACCTCTAGATCTGTCCGTTACTCCCGTTCAATCTCGGAGACCATGTTGGATCGTATGATCAGATTATATATGGTCCCATGATTATTGAGGTAGAGTTTAAATTCTCTGATGGTATTCAGTACCTCCCATTCCGTCCTGATCATGCTGGCTACTGTCGCATGTGACAAGCGGCTAAGGGCATCCGCCACTTTGTTTACCTTGCCAGGATGATACCGAAGTACGAACTCATAATCCGCCAGATATTTCGTCCATCTACGCTGTCTCATATTGAGTTCTTTCTGATCGAATAAGTACTTCAGACTTTTGTGATCCGAGAACACCTCAAACTTTTCACCATAAAGGTAGTGTCTCCAGCTTTTGAGAGCAAAGACCACCGCTACTAGTTCTAGATCATGGGTGGGGTAGTGGCGTTCATGAATTTTCAACTGTCTTGATCGGTACGCCACCGCACGATTATTTTGACTGAGTGTACACCCCAGTCCCTCACCGGAGGCATCATAGTACACCTCATAATTTCTGCCTCTTTCCGGCAAGATCAGAATAGGAGCGGTCGTAAGCCTCTCCTTTAGCTCCTCAAATCTCTGATTACACAGATTGGACCACTCAAACTTGACTCCTTTCTAAGTGAGTCGGGTAAGTGGAGCTGCAATCTTGGAGAAGTCCATGATGAAATTCTGATAGTAACCTGCCAATCCCAGAAAACTGCGGATCTCGGTCACATTTGTCGGCTCTTTCTATTCCTTGACTGCTGCTACCTTAGCTGGGTCCACGGCTATACGTTCCTCTGATATGATGTGCCCCAAGAAGTTGACTTCAGATAGCCAAATTTCACACTTGCTGGCTTTGGCATACAATCGGTTCTTTCTCAAGGTGTCTAGGACTATCCGCAGGTGCTCGGCATGTTCCTTCTGACTTTTGGAGTAGATCAGAATATCGTCAATGAATACGATCACAAACTGATCTAAGTAAGGACGGAATATCCTATTCATCAGGTCCATGAACACCGCCGGTGCATTAGTAAGCCCAAACGGCATGACTACATACTCATATAGACCATACCGTGTCCTGAAAGCTGTCTTTTCTATGTCCTCCTCTCTAACCCGAATTTGGTGATATTCGGACATTAGATCAATCTTGGAGAAATGAGAGGAACCCCGAAGTTGATCAAACAAATCGTCAATCTGAGGTAGGGGATATTTATTCCTGACAGTCAGCTGGTTCAACTTTCTATAATCCACACACATTCGAAGGGTACCATCCTTTTTCTTCACAAACAACACTGGGGCTCCCCATGCGGATATGCTGTTCCGAATAAAGCCCAGTTTGAGCAGTTCATCAATCTGCTTCTTCAACTCGATCATTTCAGCTGGTGCCATCCTATAATGGGGTAATGATACTGGAGCGACGCCGGGGTATAGTTTGATTTCAAAGTCTATCTCCCTCTAGGGTGGTAAACCAGGGAGTTCTACTGGGAATACCTCGGCATAATCTGCTACTCCCGCCGGAAGTTCTACCACTGGTGTCTTATCTAATCGGAGGATGTTCAAGGCAAGATGGTTCAGTTCTTCCTGCAGCCTCCTAGGGATGCCCTGCCTGTCAGCGTGTACCATGTACTGCTTTCCTTCGGGTGACCAAAATATCACCCTACGAAGATGGCAATCAATATGGGCCTGATATGTAGTCAACCAGTCCATGCCAAATATGACATCGTATTCCGCCATATCGATTACTAAATAGTTGAAGTCGAATCTGAATCCCGCGAGTTCCTTGTTTAATGCCATACATATAAGTCCTAGTGATGTGTCTCCCACGGGGGATACAATGGTAAGTGATGTGGACAGGTTTTGTACTAGTGTGCCCGTGGCAGATATGAAGATATAAATGAATGCGAAGCTCCAGAGTCAAATAAAGTAACAGCATAGGAACTACCAATTACAGCCATACCTTGCATTACCGAGCGATCCACCGCTACTGGAGTCAATATGTTGAAAAGTCGTCCAGATCCGGTAGGGGTTGGCGCCCGTCCTGCCTGATTGTATGTTCTACCTCCTCGCGACTGAGTTGGCCTGGATGGAGGGCGGAAGGTACCCCTGGAGTTGGAGGGTCGGCTGTTCTGGGGACTTTCTCTCTTGAAGTGGCCCTGTTGGCCACACTGATAACATGTGTTCCCACCCCGGGGAACCTGTGTGACGGATGTTGATGAGGAGGGCTAATTGGGGCGAAAGCCCCCCGTAGATCCTGTGGAGAGTGAGGATCTGCTAGAATTTGGACGGAACTTCTTGTTGGGTTGAAATGCACCCCCAAACCGTACTATTTCGTTCAACTCCCGTTCTGCTATGGTGGCCCTGCTGACCACCCCTGCCAATGTGGGTTCCTTGAAGATTGTCACCGTGACTCTGATGTTTGGTCGAAGGCCCCGTTCAAACTTATGGGCCTTTCGGTGCTCAGTATCCACCATGTAGAATGCATAAACGGACAGCTTAAGGAATTCTCTGTGGTATTATGCCACCGTCATGCTGCCTTGTATCAATGAGAGGAAGGCTTGAGTCTGGCTCTCTCTTTCCTCCTCTGGAAAATATTGCTCTAGGAAGGTGGCTGAGAACCATTCCCATGTCATGATGGTCCTTTCCCCTTCTGGTACCAGTGCTTGTTGCTTTTCCACAATTTCCCACCAACTACTAGCAACCTCGATCAGTTGGGAAGTGGCCAACAAGATTTTATCAGCAGGATTGGAAATTTGGAGCAGATTAAAGATCTGATTGATCCTTTTTAACCAATGTTCCTCTCCGACGGCCCCTTCTGTTCCCCTGAAGTAAGGAGGGTGCTGTTGTTGGAAATCTTTGACCATCTTCCGTTTACTGGAGTCGCTGGCGGTCGCATTTCCGCTTGAGTGTTGTTGAAGAGTGGAAGCGGCTGCCGCTTGAACTACGTCTCTTAGCTCGGGAGGTACACCTTGTATGTTTATACTATTTTGTCCCTCAGCTTGATGAGGTGGTGGCACCTCCTCTTGATGCGGTGGGTGTACTTCCTCTTGATGAGGTGGTGGTACCTCCTCTTCTTGTAGAGGGGGGGTTACCTCTTTCTCTACTCGTGCGCTGCGACGGGTTCTTCTTTTTTGCGGCATTTTTCCTAAGTCATTAAAAAAAAAAAACATTTACCAACTTAGTTCCTTCATAATGTTGGCGCGTTCATATACATTTAGTTTTTTTTGGGAAAATTTGTCAATATAGACATACTTAGTTTTTTTTGAAGGGATAATTCCTAAATATTACGTATTGTCTCTCATATTGGGGAAAATTGCCAAATATGCATACTTGGTTTGGGGAAAACTTCCCAAATAGCTATGTTTGTCTATTTTGGTGAAATCGGGGAAATTTTCTTACGTTCGATTAATCCATCAAGGTTATAATGATTGTACTTCCCTTACTATCATTTTCTTACGTCAAATGTGGCGTTCAGATTGAATGTTTCAGTCTAAGTGAATCGAAGTAAATTAACCCGGCCCCCGTGCAACGGACTCCGAAGAGTCGGTCAATTGGGATTCTTATCCGTCAGTGAGACGTGAAACCGTCTTAATCATACTTCGAGAGATTCATTCTTCTGATTTCGCTCTGATACCAACTGTAACGCCCGCCCCTTTTTCACTCGCTTTTCGAAAATTAGAGTCTATTTTTTTTTTTTGAAATGGAGAGTGAGAGAGGGCGCGGACGTCACGACGCGAGTCAAGTCCGAGCTTCTAAAGCTCGACCTTTAACTGGCCAACCCCACGCGTGCGCGGAACTAAGTCCACGAGAACGGTTCACGCGTAGAAAGTAAGCTCGCGGAAACTAACTGAATGCGGAACATGATAATAGAGTCTATCCTACCGATTTTTAGATAGAAGGGAAGATACAACATTAAATTAACAAAATATCCCTATGTTCATAATTATGTCTCAAAATGATAATGTCCATAATGCAGTCCAAACCATAGCAAGAAATATAAATTATACAGTCCGACGAGCTAAGCTACTTTAAATTACATCTCCAAAATGAAACTTAAATAAAATTAGATATCTGCTTCCCAAGCACCTAAGCTTGGCTCCCGGCGTGTCCACCGTTTCCGCCGTCTCCGGCGTCATCAGCTAAGGTAGAAGTAGGGTGTTAGTCAACGCGCCCAGTAGGGCTCCGATTAGGGTTAGCACATGGGTTAGTGATAACATGCATACCGACAATAATATAATGATAAAGTAAAATCACATGTATGCCATGCCATGGGTGCCTATGTCATGTGTCCCACCCATCCTCCATATCATAAATATCGTATCCCCCTTGACGGCAAAGCCTTGTCAAGGTATCCCATGTTTGCTTCTCGGTCGCCCCGACGGAGCATGGACTCCGGTTATAGCATAACGTGCTATCCCCATGTCTAATTCTCGGTCGCCCCGACGGAGCATGGACTCCGGTTTCATTATTTTCCCGCCATGCCATGCATGAGATGTAAGTGCATTATGCTATGTAATATATATGTAATCCATAAACTTAATATATATCATACATAGCCATATAATGCATAACATTAAAAATATAAACCATAGTATGAATATAGAATTCATAAATCAAAAACCCATCATAATACAAATTACATAAACATCAAAATAGATTAAAATAACCATCACATAACCACGGCTTACAAAGAGGTAGGAATCCTACCGAATACCGCTTAGCGTTCGTTTCCGTTCGATAATCCGGTCGCCGATTTTACGTACCGTTTGTGACCTCCCGATACCTTATTATACATTCACCGGATTAGTCAATATTTTATCCATGATTAAGTTCCTAACTGATCATAACCTTAGATCCATTTAATGATCCTTAAATACGTTACAAGATTATCGAAACTCGGCCCTTAACTTAGCCCATTATCCATTGGTTTTAAACATATACATAAATCCGATTTTGGCCATTTCAAATATTCCGATTGGCGAGCCTAAAACGCAGCATCTATCCGTTTCATTTATTATTCATAATGTATTCGATTTCATGTCTAATCTCCATAGGGTTCAGCCATGTACCATGGCTGAACCCATGGTTCTTCAAAGTGGCCACTAATTACGGTTTTGCCACTACATCTCCCATGGTTAGACATTCACTTAACCATATGCATTTTTTTGGATCCATGATTGTTCATTAAACTTAGACTCCTTAGTGATCCCTAACTTAGGTCCGTTAATGACCCATGACCTCACATCCATAAAAAATAGCCACTTGATTTAATTTTTTTTTTTTTGAAAACATTAAATCCCATACATTATTCCATTCTTGGCCCTAAGCATGGCCCACAAAGGGGTCATGGGTTCAACCATACACCATGGCCGAACCCATGATGTTCATTTTCCAATTTCTTGGGTCCATCTTGTCTCATCAACCATGCCATACGATCATTTAAAATTTAGCCATCGATTAGACTAATTTCCATTCATTTACGCATATACATATATACATTAACCTTAGACCAAAATTAAATCAAAATATGGGTCATGGGTTCGGCCATGACCCATGATGTTTCTTTCTCCATTTTTTTTTCTTGGTTTCATTTACCCACTTTAACATACCTCCAATGAAAATTAAATTATCCATTTAAATCCTCATTTCCATCCCAAAAAAAATACTATATACCATACTTACCAATCCATTCAAATTTCCATTCTTCTCCATCATTTTCCATACCTAGAAATCCCAAAACATTACCATAGGGTTCGGCCATACACCATGGCCGAACCCATGGTTCATGGCCCACCTTCCTTAGAGCCATTTAGGACCAAAGTTCTACTAATATTTGTCCATGATTTTTCTTTGTTAACAATCCCATTTAAAATCAATAATATCATTCATTTGGTCCCAAAAAAAACTCATGTCATACACTTTGTAAATCCATTAAACTATCATTTCCTTCATTAATTTCTATCCTTTTTCATCCATTAAAATTACTAACTATCACCAACTTTAAATCATTTGAAACCTAATTATCATTAACCAATCCCATAATTTTCAAACCTTAAAAACCATTAATCATTTAGCATTTAAGAACCCTAAGCCATTTTTCCTACTTACAAAACCCTAATCAAATGCATACATCCTCTAATCACCACCATGGGGTTCGGCCATGCTATATGGCCGAACCCTATGGCCCAACATTTTTCTTCCAATGTTACATAAATCTATGCTTAATCCATTCCTCTTATTTTTCCTTAAACCATCTCTAATCCATTTATTCTTAATCTATCTCATCCAATTTATCCATTTCTTACTTTATCTTTGGATGGATCTTAGATCCATGGCCCATGATGTTTTTCGCCATTATCTAATAAATGGATTCCATTTTTTTTTTAAACCATAAACAAAAATCTAAGCCCTTGTTTAGAAATACTTACGGATCCGACGACTCCTCCAGTCTTTCTTTCTCCTCTTGATTTCCTTAGCCTCTTTTCTTCTTCCTCTCCTTGTTTGATCGGCTAGATGTGCTTGATCAATGGTGAAACATGCTTGGATCGGCTAAGGTAGATGGGGTTTAGGTTGAGAGAGGGAGAGTATAGAGATGAGGGAGAGATCTTCAAGGGTCTTGGTGGCCCAAAGCTTGCCTTCTTCTCTTTTCTTCTCTTCTCTTTCTAAGTTTTTCTTCCAAGTTTTTTTTTTTTTTTTCTTTCTTGAAAGGTGGGGGACGTTTTTTTTTTTTTTTTGTGTGTGTGAAGAGAGATAGAGTGAAATGGTTTGTTTGGAAAGAGATGCAGATGGGTGGAGTAGCCTACTCTCAAACATTCATTTCCTTACCAACCAACATGGGCATTAATGGTGGTGGTTGGGATAAAACCACTACTTAAGCCCATGGTTTCATTTTTGTGTTTCTTAGGAGTGGTTTGTGTTTGTTTGAGTGGTTTTGACCATTTGACCAATTTAAATGAGCCTGATTAACTTAATCAATTTGATGCTTAGGTTAAGTTAATTAATTACTTCCCACTTAATTTAATCCCATTCAATTCCCTCTATAAGATCCACCCATGGTTGACCAAGTCAACCATGGTGGTCGGCCCCACCATCCTTGGGTCCATACGCCACCTCAATTGGTGAGGTGGAGGTGGGCCCCAATGGCCATGTTACCTTGGTCAATTTTATCACCTAACTTAGGTGATTTAAATTTTATTAAATGTATTCCTCTTATTGGATCCCCATTGGGCCCATGGCCCAATTAAATTTTTGTCTTACCCATTTACCTTAGGGCTTAGTTACCTTGGCCCATTGGGTCCCATATGGTTAGTTGACCCAATTACTTACCATTGACCAATTAAATGAATTAACTCTAATTCATGGTCTATTGGGTAATCATTGGGCCCATGGCCCAATTAGATTCCCTCCTTGTCCACTTACCTTAGGGTTGGAACCGATTTTGATCCATTGGGTCCCACATGGCTATCGGGCCCACTTTGACCATCGTTGACCCGCTTAGTCCTCATTGACCCATTAAATGGATTTCATCCAATCCATGGCCCAATTGGGCCATTCTTGGACCCTTGTCCCAATTTTTGATCCATTCGGTATTCCATCATGTCAAAATTCAAATTAAAATCAACAAATCCCAAATATATATATATATATATATATATATAATATATATATATATATTGATTTAAAATTTCGGGATATTACAAGTAGTGTCTCTTCAGGTCGTGGTACATCTTAGTGCAGCCTGGATGAATAAAGAGTTTTGTTTGGTGTGCCTCAATCAGTAGCTCTCTTCTACAGCGCTTAGGTACATATATCCTACCTCGGAATACAAGAACCCGTCTTGGTCGTAACTCCCATTCCGGTAAGACCTCGCTAGTAGACATCTTGGCCCATATTTCCTCCACTTCCGGGTCTATCTGTTGTTCCTGTTCAATCTTGGTAACCATGTTGGACTGTATGATCAAATTGTACATACTCCCATGGTTACTGATGTATAGATTGAACTCTCGAATGGTATTCAACATCTCCCACTCTGTCCTGATCAAACATGCCACTGATGCATGTGATATGCGGCTGAGGGAAACTCCCACCTTGTTCGCCTTGCCAGGATGGTATCTTCCCGCAACTCATAATCCTGCAGATATTCCATCCATTTGCTTTGTCTCAGGTTGAGCTCTTTCTGATCAAACAAGTACTTCAAGCTCTTATGATCTGAAAACACTTCAAACTTCTCACCATATAGATAATGTCTCCACCTTTTGAGAGCGAAGACCACTGCGGCTAGTTCCAGGTCATGCGTGGGGTAGAAGCGTTCATGTATTTTCAATTGTCTTGAGCCATAAGCCACCACACGATGACTTTGACTGAGAGAACACCCGAGTCCCTTTCCTAAAGGATCGCATTGTACCTCATAGCCTTTGCCTCTTTTCGGCAAAATCAGGATAGGAGCAGTTGTAAGTCTCTCCTTCAGCTCCTCAAATCTCCGATTACACAGATCTGACCTCTCATATTTAACTCCTTTCTGTGTGAGTCGAGTAAGTGGAGATGCAATTTTGGAGAAATCCATGATAAACTTCCTATAATAACCAACCAATCCTAGGAAGCTACGGATCTCCATCACATTTTTCGGCGCTTTCCAATCTCTCACTGCCGCCACCTTACCCTGGTCCACAGTTATACCTTCTGCTGATATAACATGCCCCAAAAAGTTGACCTTAGATAACCAAAATTTGCACTTGCTTGCTTTGGCATATAGCTGGTTCTTCCTCAAGGTGTCCAGAACTATCCGTAAGTGCTCAACATGTTCCTCCTGACTTTTGGAATAGATCAGGATGTCATCAATAAATACAATCACGAACTGGTCCAAGTAAGGGCGGAAGATCCTGTTCATTAGATCCATGAACACAGCCGGTGCATTGGTGAGTCCAAACGGCGTGACTACAAACTCATATAATCCATTCCATGTTCTGAAGGTTGTCTTCTCTATGTCCTCCTCCCTAACCCGGATTTGATGGTATCCGGACATCAGATCAATCTTAGAGAAATGGCTGGAACCTCTAAGTTGATCAAATAGATCATCGATCCTGGGTAGAGGATACTTGTTTCTAACTTTCAACTAGTTCAGTTTTCGGTAATCCACACACATTCGGAGTGTACCATCCTTCTTCTTTACAAATAATACTGGAGCTCCCCAAGACGATGTACTATTCCGGATGCAACCCAGTCTAAGCAGTTCATCAATCTACTTCTTTAGCTCGGACATCTCTGCTGGTGCCATCCGGTAGTGTGGTAATGACACTGGTGAAGTGCCAAGGTACATCTTGATTTCAAAATTAATCTCCCTCATGGGAGGCAAGCTAGGGAGTTCTTTTGGGAATACATCTGCATAGTCCTTCACTATCGCCGGAAGTTCAACCACCTGTGCCTTGTTTATTCTGATACTGTTTAATACCAGATGATTCAACCCTTCATGCAGTCTGTTTTGTTTGTCAGTACGCACCACATATTACTTTCCCTCGGGTGACCAAAATGTCACCCTGCGATGATAGCAATCAATGTTGGCCTGAAAGCTAGCCAACCAGTCCATGCCAAAGATGATGTCGTACTCAGTCATATGAGTACCAGTTAGTTGAACTCAAATATGAGTCCAGCGAGTTCAGTATTCACTGTTGTGCATATAAACCCCAATGACGTGTCTCCGACTGGGGATACAATGGTGAGTGATATGGACAGTTTTTGTAATAATGTGCCAGTAGCAGTTTTGAATGCAGCAGATATGAAGGAGTGGGATGCTCCAGAATCAAATAAAGCAAAGGCGTATGAACTACTTACTACAGCCATACCTTGAATCACGGAGTGATCCACTGCTGCTGGAGGAGCTAAAGTAAACAACCATCCAGATCCTGTAGGGTTAGGCCCCCGTCCAGCCTGATTATATGTCCCGCCTCCTCTTGAATTAGCTGGTCTAGTTGGTGGACGAGATGAAGCTCTGGAATAACAGGGTCTGCTGAGTTGTGGGCATTCTCTCTTGAAATGACCCGGCTGGTCACAATGAAAACAGTTGTTCACTCCTCTGGGAGCCTGTGAGACTAATGTTGATGGGGAGGGATGATTGGAATGAAAGCCCCCTGTTGACCCAGTAAAAGGTGAGGGTCTGCTAAAGTTCGGTCGAAACTTCTTGATGGGCTGAAATGTACCCCTCCCACTCTGACCTCGGCGGTTGTCAAACCGCACTATCTCAGTCATCTCTTGCTCTGCTATTGTGGCCCTATTAACCACCTCTGCCAATGTGGCTGCCTTGAATATGGTTACCTTGGCCCTAATGCTTGGCCGTAGGCCCCATTCAAACTTGCGTGCCCTTCGGTACTCAGTATCCACCATATACAGAGCATAACAGGACAGACTGAGGAACTCCTAGTGATACTCTACCGCTGTCATGTTGCCTTGTACCAAAGATAGAAACGCTTGAGTGTGGCGCTCCTTTTCCTCTTCGAGAAAATAATGGTCTAAGAAGGTAGCTGAGAACTGATCCCAAGTCATTGCAGTCCTCTCTCCTCCGGAAGGAGTGTTTGCTGCTTCTCTACCACCTCCCACCATTTACCGGCATCATCAATCAGTTGTGATGTAGCCATCAAAATCTTGTCTTCATTACTCGAGATCTTTAATAGGGTCAGAATTTGAGTAATCTTCTTCAACCAATTTTTCGCTCCAACAACACCTTATTTACCTTTCAAGTAAGGGGGGTACTGTTGTTGGAAATCCCTGACCATACTCCTGTCATTGGTGTCGCTTGTGGTCGCATTTCCGTTCAGATGGTGTTGAAGAACAGAAGTAACCACTGCTTGAACCAAATTTTGTAGTTGTAACGCCCCGCCCTTTTCACTTGCTTTTTTAATCGAAAATCAGAGTCTAAAAAATTCTTTTGAAAGAAACAAGAGTGAACAAAAGCGGGAGCGCCACTACGTGAGCTAAGTTCGAACTTTTAAAGTCCGACCCTCAACTGGCCACCCATGTGTGCATGGACTAAGTCCATGAAAACCATTCCACACATGGTACTAATTAAATCTTGTGAAATAATACTTAAATACGGAATAACAATAGGATAACAATCCTATTCCATATGAGATAGCAAAGTACATCCATCACTTAATAAATATTAACATCCAATCCATAGTAAATAAATCAAAGTTATTACAATTCTGAATAACATAAACAACATATAGGCCAATCATCCAAGCACAAATCCACGCTCCAATGCTTTTCTCCAATCACGTCCTCATTCAATTCCCTTCTTGTGTCATCCACTAGGGTAGAAGTAGGGCGTTAGAAAACGCGCCCAGTAGGTATTCCGATTAAGGCTAACACATGGGTTAGTATATAAAATCCAGATATAATATAACATATCATACTTATAAAACATCATATCCAAAATTATGTATGATAACAGAGATCCAATCATACAGATAAAAACCAGTAAACTTGCATGATAATAAAGATCATATCATGCCGATTCAATGCCATGCCATGCTATCATATGTCTTATGCTATGAGTCCCAACCATCACATACATATAATCTCTTGATAGTATTCTCATCGCTTGATAGTATTCACCACATCAAATTACTCCTCACGACTTACGGATGCCCCGACGGAGCGTGGGTCTTCGGTTAAAGTATCCCTCACTTTAAGGACGCCCCGACGGAGTGTGGATCTCCGGTTAAAATACCCCTCACGACTTACGGACGCCCCGACGGAGCATGGGTCTCCGGTTGCATTCCATCCCTCCCATGCCATGGATGAGATGCAAATGCCAATCATGCTATAGAATATTACAAAACATAGCATGAAAATCCCATAAATTGCAACATATTGTTTGATACCAAAATAACTTATCAAACATGAAATAAAATCGTCAAAAGTACATAATACATATCCATGGTTTCAATGATGTAGGAATCCTACCAAAAGACCGCTCAAGTGTCCTTTGCTTCTTAATCCGGCAACTGCTCACGGTCTTGCACCGTTTGTGAGGTCCCGTCACCTTGTTTATATATCAACAAGTCAAGGCAATATCTATATAATTTCCAATTAAGTCTAAGTCCTTATACACACTTTGTGGGGTTCGACCATACACCATGGCCGAACCTCACTTACTTTGTTTGATCCCTCTTTGATCTATTACTCCATCACCACTTGGTTAATCCTTTAACAATTACTCATCTACCATTGGTAACCACCTAAGTCCACAAAATACAAGCTTATGGGGTTTGGCCATACAACATGGCCGAACCTCACTTCCTTATTTTGGTGCCTTTCTTAAAGTCCTTTGATCATTAATTTAAAACCAAGATCATACTACCTTGATTCATACATCTAATCAATTGTACCATAATTATTTAACCTTGATAAGAACCTAAGTCCGTAAAAATATCCCCCATGGGGTTCGGCCATACACCTTGGCCTAACCCATAGTCTTCCATTTTTTTGGCCATATTTACATTTTTGCCACTCCTTCTTGCCATGGTTAATCACCTTACATATATGTATGTCCATAACCCTAACTGATCCATAAACATGGATCCCTCCATGCCTCATCAATCATGACATGAAATCACTATACATCACTCATTACCTTAACTTAATACTCATTTATTTTACACATGCATATAACCCTAAATGTCCCATTGTATGGTTCATCAAATGGCTCATGAGGTTCGGCCATGGTGATGTCTTATCTCCATCTTCTTCTTTAAATAATTCACAATCTTAAGTTCATAAACAGGTCCCTCCACGGGGATTTAATCGTATACTTTAGATTCATCAAATACTCCAAAGAATAGATAAAATGGTCCATGGGGTTCGGCCATACACATGGCCGAACCCTATGGTTCTCTTGAGTCAATCCTTCCATCCTTTGTGTATGGTTCATATTCAACATTTTAACCATAATCTTAATATGGTTCAGCCATCCCATGGCCAACCTAAAACATCAATTTTTATTCCAAATAAAACACTTAAAAACTCTCACACATTGGTATGGTTTTTATCTCTCAAAAACCATACAAAGTTATCAAATCCTTTCATGGGGTTTGGCCATCCTAAGTGGCTGAACCCTATGACCCATGATTTGAACCCCTTTAACATACATCTTATGTCTAATTAAAACATCTAGAAATCTCCATAATATTGCATGGTTTTTAACTTTCAAAAACCATCAACAATAACTAAGCATTTCATGGGGTTCGGCCATCCAAAGTGGCCGAACCCAATGATCCATTTTCCACCCTTTTTAATCAGCACTTTTCCAAGGTTTAAACCCTTGATGGATTCGGCCATACCATGGCCAAATCATGCTTCCTTTTTACCAATTTATTTAACTGAATTTTTATGAAACACTTATCAAATTCCTTTGCTTCTCTTCTCTCCTTTTGATCCTTGCTTCCTTCCTTCTTGCTCCCTTAGTTCTCTAGCCGATTATGTGCTTGATCAATGGTGAAAACACCAAGAGCTGGTTCGGCCAAGGAGATAGGTTCTTAAGAGAGGGAGAGAGATGAGAATTCTATGCTTTCTTTGAGATGTAAATTCGGCCAATGGTGTATTGCACCATTTTTGTATAACAGCCCCTTAAACCACTCATTTGCCTTATGAATTCTTGCTCTAACCAAGGAGTCCCATGGCTTAACTATGGGACACTTGGCCTAAGCTTATGCAACCATTTCATCTCCCCATGTTGGGTTTTGGGTTTCCATCAGGAGATGGAATGAGATGGAGAGCCTCCAAGCTCCCAAGGTAAGTCTTATCCCATCTCATTGAATTTTCATGCATGGAATGTCACTCCCATGGTGCCAACGTGTGGGATTTGTCTTTGTGGTGTTTGAGATCAACACAACTCTCATTTACTCACTTGACTCACTTTGAATTAATGGTCTCTTTGGTTTCCAATTTAACTCATTCAACTCATTAACTCAACTCACCCCATTTAATACCACTCATTTATTGTACTTGAGTCAACTCCATTGTTTGATTCAAATCCAACTCAATTCAGCCCCAACTCAACATGATTTAACTCAACCCGTTTAGCTCACTTGATGGTCCACATGGTCAACATGGTCAACATGGTCAACTCGACCCATTGGGTCCCATTTGAACCTCTTGACCCAATTAGGCGCCATGACCCATTTAAGTGACCATTTGTCCATTTAAATGGAATTTACCCAATTGCACATTGCTTACCCATTTATCCTCCATTTAATTCCCAATCAATTCAACCTAACGCAACTAAAATTGAATTCACCCAATGGTCAAATAAGTCTACCATGACCCATTGGGTCCCAATTGGGTCCTTTGACCCAAATAACCATCTTCACCCAATTAGGTGTACATTACCCATTTAATTAAATTTGATCCTTATAATATGTACATTGGGTCTTAATTTGAACAATGGGCCCCACCATTTTCTCATCTAGGATCACATCCTTTTAATTCACCATTCCAATGGGATTTTCGTAAATATTGCTCTCATTGAAAAATCGGGCTGTTACAATATAACCTTCTTTTTAAAATTTTCGTCCTGAAAATCGAGCGAAGTAGGGTTCCAAAATAAATTACATAAACACTTCAGGATGAGCTGTTCTCATCTCCGATTCGAGTTCCCAAGTGGCTTCTTCATTACCATGTCAGTCCACACCACTTTGACAAATTGAATTGCTAGATTCTGTAACACCTTTTGTTCTGTCGCATGCTATATCTTTTTTTCGTGAGCCATTTGTGATCTCACGTAGATCAACCTACTCTGTTTCACTTTACTTGCTCTCATAATATTTTCCATACGTACCTGTCAATATGTTCTTTCATCTACTCTCTGTGTGAGGTAGTCTGTCAATGCGAGCCTATGCTCAAAGCTTTTTCTGATTCCATTTTAACTAGGTTTCTAGTTGCACTCTCCTTGAATTCCATCGGCTAACTGCAGAGTCAGGTGATCAGTATAACTCGACAGTCGCCCATAGCTTTCCATTCAAGTTTCACTAGACTCTTATCTTTTCCGTTAAATACATCTCCAAAATTTTGCACATCTTCATTTGCACATATGTTACTATGTGACTAACACCTTTTGTTCCAACTTCCACGATACCGATACCCGGCATCAATCCAAACCACCAAGGGAATAATCACCCATGGTTAAATACATCCATCCCTGGTATCACTTTTTTCAGTAAATATCATCTATCCATGTTTAATAATCATCCATGAATATAACCCTCCTATAGGTATAATCCATTCATGGAAGCAATCCATCCTTGATATTACTCTGTCCATGAGTATCATCTATCCATGATTAATATCCGTCCATGAAAATAACCCACCTATGGGTATAATCCATTCATGGAAACAATCCATCCTTGGTATAATTAATCCAGGGCACATCATCTACCCTGAGATACTCTATCTCTAGGTATAACACTCGATTGAATCCCTAAATGACTGTGGTAACAATATCCAATCAAAAATGTATCTCGACCCCTTGGAAGACTTAGGGCTCATGATTTACTAAGCGGAAGACCCACGTCCAACGTGATCTGGTCTACC
The DNA here is from genome assembly GCA_022113865.1 of Chimonanthus praecox. Lineage (NCBI taxonomy): Eukaryota > Viridiplantae > Streptophyta > Magnoliopsida > Laurales > Calycanthaceae > Chimonanthus > Chimonanthus praecox. Next base: position 49,338,810 of record CM039092.1, on the reverse strand, counting down.
TCGCCCTGCATCCCTTCACCTCATAGGTGATTCAGTCAAGCTCTAAGGCGGTCGATCCGCGTCTAAAGAGACTAGTACCACCCCCACGGGGTAAAATAGTACCTAGCTCTGCGCATTCCGGCACATCTAATGTCCGAAATAGCCGTGAGAACGCCCTCCAGCGCGAAGCCTGCGAGTGACCCACTCCTCAACGGTAACCCTATAGGACCAAGTCTCCATACTTCATATCAAGGTTTCCACACTCCCAATCATCAAAATCACGTGAGGGACGCACCCATACCATGCCTTAGGATAATCAAGTGACCTCGTCACCTTTACCATGAAACTACAGTATCTATGGTGGGGTCGATATACCCACCAATTGTCGTCATCGACCCATTGATCAACTTAGTTTCTCATCAAAATCTATGTTCCCATACTTGGGAAAATTCCCTGATCATCATCTTGTATTTCTTGTTTTGGGGAGTTTTCCTATGTATCATGTAATATCTCATGTCTGGGGAAGTTTCCTATGTATCACATCATGTATCTTTTTTGGGGAAATTGCCAAATCATCACTCTTTGTTTTCCTTTGTTTTTGGGGGGAATCTCTATATACCTATTGTTTGTTGCTCAATTTGGAGATATCGGGGAAGTGTATCCTATTTTGCCATGTTTGATAAATCCAAATTTGATGACTATACTTGCTTTGCTATCTTTCATTGTTGTTCACAGATTGATTGTTCAGTCTGAGTCTATCAAAGTAAATTAATCCGGCTCTCAGTCAGCGGACTCCGAAGAGTCGGTCAGTTGGGATTCTTATCTGTCAGTGAGACATGAAACCGTCTTAATCTTACTTCGGTGATTCAATTTCCCGTTTCGCTCTGATACCAACTGTAACGCCCCGCCCTTTTCACTTGCTTTTTTAATCGAAAATCAGAGTCTAAAAAATTCTTTTCAAAGAAAAAAGAGTGAACAAGAGCGGGAGCTCCACGACGCGAGCTAAGTTCGGACTTCTAAAGTTCGACCCTTAGCTGGCCACCCATGTGTGCATGGACTAAGTCCATGAAAACCATTCCACACATGGTACTAATTAAATCTTACGGAATAATACTTAAATACGGAATAACAATAGGATAACAATCCTATTCCATATGAGATAGCAAAGTACATCCATCACTTAATAAATATTAACATCCAATCCATAGTAAATAAATCAAAGTTATTACAATTCTGAATAACATAAACAACATATAGGCCAATCATCCAAGCACAAATCCACGCTCCAATGCTTTTCTCCAATCACGTCCTCGTTCAATTCCCTTATTGTGTCATCCACTAGGGTAGAAGTAGGGCGTTAGACAACGCGCCCAGTAGGTATTCCGATTAAGGCTAACACATGGGTTAGTATATAAAATCCAAATATAATATAACATATCATACTTATAAAACATCATATCCAAAATTATGTATGATAACAGAGATCCAATCATACAGATAAAAACCAGTAAACTTGCATGATAATAAAGATCATATCATGCCGATTCAATGCCATGCCATGCCATCATATGTCTTATGCTATGAGTCCCACCCATCACATACATATAATCTCTTGAAAGTATTCTCATCTCTTGATAGTATTCACCCCATCAAATTACTCCTCACGACTTACGGACGCCCCGACGGAGCGTGGGTCTCCGGTTAAAGTATCCCTCACTATACGGACGCCCCGACGGAGTGTGGATCTCCTGTTAAAATACCCTTCAAGACTTATGGACGCCCCGACGGAGCGTGGGTCTCCGGTTGCATTCCATCCCTCCCATGCCATAGATGAGATGCAAATGCCAATCATGCTTCAGAATATTACAAAACATAGCATGAAAATCCCATAAATTGCAACATATTGTTTGATACCAAAATAACTTATCAAACATGAAATAAAATCGTCAAAAGTACATAATACATATCCATGGTTTCAATGATGTAGGAATCCTACCAAAAGACCGCTCAAGTGTCCTTTGCTTCTTAATCCGGCAACTGGTCACGGTCTTGCACCATTTGTGAGGTCTCGTCACCTTGTTTATATATCAACATGTCAAGACAATATCTATATAATTTCCAATTAAGTCTAAGTCCTTACACACACTTTGTGGGGTTCGACCATACACCATGGCCGAACCTCACTTACTTTGTTTGATCCCTCTTTGATCTATTACTCCATCACCACTTAGTTAATCCTTTAACAATTACTCATCTACCATTGGTAACCACCTAAGTCCACAAAATACAAGCTTGTGGCGTTTGGCCATACAACATGGCCGAACCTCACTTCCTTATTTTGGTGCCTTTCTTAAAGTCCTTTGATCATTAATTTAAAACCAAGATCATACTACCTTGATTCATACATCTAATCAATTGTACCATAATTATTTAACATTGATAATAACCTAAGTCCATAAAAATATCCCCCATGGGGTTCGGCCATACACCATGGCCAAACCCATGGCCTTCCATTTTTGGCCATATTTACATTTTTGCCACTCCTTCTTCCCATGGTTAATCACCTTTCATATATATATATATATATATATATATATATATATATATATATATATATATATATATATATATATATATATATGTCCATAACCCTAACTGATCCATAAACATGGATCCCTCCATGCCTCATCAATCATGACACGAAATCACTATACATCACTCATTTCCTTAACTTAATACTTATTTATTTTAGACCTGCATATAACCCTAAATGTCCCATTGTATGGTTCATCAAATGGCTCATGAGGTTCGACCATACACCATGGCCGAACCCCTGATGTCTTATCTCCATCTTCTTCTTTAAATAATTCATAATCTTAAATTCATAAACAAGTCCCTCCATGGGGATTTAATCTTATACTTTAGATTCATCAAATACTCCAAAGAATAGATAAAATGGTCCATGGGGTTCGGCCATACACATGGCCGAACCCTATGGTTCTCTTGAGTCAATCCTTCCATCCTTTGTGTATGGTTCATATTCAACATTTTAACCATAATCTTAATATGGTTCAGCCATCCCATGGCCAACCTAAAACATCAATTTTTATTCCAAATAAAACACTTAAAAACTCTCACACATTGGTATGGTTTTTATCTCTCAAAAACCATACAAAATTATCAAATTCTTTCATGGGGTTTGGCCATCCTAAGTGGCTGGACCCTATGACCCATGATTTGAACCCCTTTATCATACATCTTATGTCTAATTAAAACATCTAGAAATCTCCATAATATTGCATGGTTTTTAACTTTCAAAAACCATCAACAATAACCAAACATTTCATGGGGTTCGGCCACTCAATGGTCCATTTTCCACCATTTTTAGTCAGTACTTTCCAAGGTTTAAACTCTTGATGGATTCGGCCATACCATGGCCAAATCATGCTTCCTTTTTACCAATTTATTTAACTGAATTTTTATGAAACACTTATCAAATTCCTTTGCTTCTCTTCTCTCCTTTTGATCCTTGCTTCCTTCCTTCTTGCTCCCTTAGTTCTCTAGCCGATTATGTGCTTGATCAATGGTGAAAACACCAAGAGCTGGTTCGGCCAAGGAGATAGGTTCTTAAGAGAGGGAGAGAGATGAGAATTCTATGCTTTCTTTGAGATGTAAATTCGACCAATGGTGTATTGCACCATTTTTGTATAACAGCCCCTTAAACCACTCATTTGCCTCATGAATTCTTAGTCTAACCAAGGAGTCCCATGGCTTAACTATGGGACACTTGGCCTAAGCTTATGCAACCATTTCATCTCCCCATGTTGGGATTTGGGTTTCCATCAGGAGATGGAATGAGATGGAGAGCCTCCAAGCTCCCAAGGTAAGTCTTATCCCCTCTCATTAAATTTTCATGCATGGAATGTCACTCCCATGGTACCAACATGTGGGACTTGTCTTTGTGGTGTTTGAGATCAACACAACTCTCATTTACTCACTTGACTCACTTTGAATTAATGGTCTCTTTGGTTTCCAATTTAACTCATCCAACTCATTAGCTCAACTCACCCCATGTAATACCACTCATTTATTGTACTTGAGTCAACTCCATTGTTTGATTCAAATCCAACTCAATACAGCCCCAAATCAACATGATTTAACTCAACCCTTTTAGCTCACTTGATGGTCCACATGGTCAACATGGTCAACATGGTCAACTCGACCCATTGGGTCCCATTTGAACCTCTTGACCCAATTAGGCGCCATGACCCATTTAAGTGACCATTGTCCATGTAAATGGAATTTACCCAATTGCACATTGCTTACCCATTTATCCTCCATTTAATTCCCAATCAATTCAGCCTAACCCAACTAAAATTGAGTCCACCCAATGGTCAAATAAGTCTACCATGACCCATTGGGTCCTTTGACCCAAATAACCATCTTGACCCAATTAAGTGTACATTACCCATTTAATTAAATTTGATCCTTATAATATGTACATTGGGTCTTAATTTGAACAATGGGCCCCATGATTTTCTTATCTATGATCACATCTTTTTAATTCACCATTCCAATGGCATTTTCGTAAATATTGCTCTCATTGAAAAATCGAGGTGTTACAGTAGTTTGGGAGGAACCACGGGTATGTTCACGCTATTTTGCTCCTTGTCCTGATGAGGTTGTTGTTGCACCTCCTCTTCATCCCCACCTGGGTGTTGTCGGGTTCTTCTTCTCCTTGGAGGCATTTTTGTCCTAAGTCATTTAGAGCATCATTGACTTAGTTTCCTTGTATAGTTTGTATTTTCATACTTTTGGGGAAACTTCCAAATAAGCACTCTTGGTTTTTCTTTATTTTTGGGGAAATTTCCTAAGTATCTATTGTTTGTTTCTCAATTTGGGGATGTCGGGGAAATATATCCTATTTTGCTATGTTTGATAAATCCAGTTATTTTGACTGTACTTCCTTTGCTATCATTCCTTGTTGTTCTCAGATTGAATGTTTCAGTCTGAATCTAATGAAGTAAATTAGTCCAGCCCCCGTGCAGCGGTCTCCGAGGAGTCGGTTAGTTGGGATTTTTATCTGCCAGTGAGACATGAAACTGTCTTAATCTTACTTCGAAAGATTCAACCTTCCCGTTTCGCTCTGATACCAACTGTAACGCCCCGCCCTTTTTCACTCACTTTTCAAAAATCAGAGTCTATTTAAAAAAGAAAAAATACGTAAAGAGTGATAGAGAGCGGGACGTCACAATGCGAGCTAAGTCCAAGCTTCTAAAGTCCGACCCTTAACTGGCCAACCATACGTGTGCATGGACTAAGTCCACCAATACGGTTCACACGTACTAATATATATATACAAGCGAAATAAAACATAAACTGCAGATTATAATAGAACCTAACTCTATTCCATTTTAGGTAGCAAAGTAGATCAAGTCTTTAACCATAATTATCTTAACTAGAATATCCAACATAAACCATCCAAACCATAACAAAATATCAAAGTTATTACATGCCCGAATTCTAGCTACTCAAATTACAAGTCCATAAATAACTTAATAAAAAATATAATCCAAACACATATCCAAGCTCCTATGCTTGGCTCCGATCACGCTCATCGATCCCTTCGTTTCCTGTGTCATCCACTAGGGTAGAAGCAGGGCGTTAGACAACGCGCCCAGTAGGTGCTCCAATAGGGTTAACACATGGTTAGTACAAATCATATATAATAACATAATGTCAAAACTATATAAAAACAATGCCATGTCATGATGTCAAATGCAAGGAGTGCCAACCATCACAAGTACATATAACCTCTTGATGGAATTCTCCTCATCAAGGTATCCCCACAGTTGCCTTACGGACACCCCGACGGAGTGTGTTCTCCGGATTCTTCTTGATGGATAATGCACATCAAGGTCTTCCTACGAATGCCTTATGGCAGCCCCGACGGAGCGTAGTGTCCGGTTACAAACTTCCCTCCATGCCATGCATGAGATGTATATGTCCACACGCTATGTAATAGAATAATCATAGTGTCAAAACCTCACATTTGAAACCATCAAAATAAGAAGTTAAACTATATTACATAACCATGGTTTCAAAGAGGTAAAATCTTACCAAAGACCACTAAAGTGTCCTTGCGCTTTAATCCGGCAACCGCTCACGAAACATTCTTTGCCATTGTTTCCATCACCTTAAGTTTGGGTCCAAAATTGATCCATAATATAGATTTATGAATGATTCATGACATAAACCCCTAAGTCCACCAAACATTCCCCATGGGGTTCGGCCATACACCATGGCCGAACCCATGGTCCAATATTTTTACTTATTTGTCACATTGTCATTATTCTATCCATGGCTAACATTTCATTCATTTAAGCATACCTAAGTCCATATTTTGATCCACCAAATTGTTCATGGGGTTCGGCCATACACCATGGCCGAACCCTATGATGTCCAAATCCAATTTCTCCCTTAAATCACTTACCCTTCTTAGGTCTATAAACCAAGGTCCTCCATGGGGTTTAACCATACATTTGGGTTCATCCTTTTTTATCCCAAAGTCCATCAATATAACTTCCATTTTAAACTTTTTAAAATATCAATAAACTTCCATGGTTTTCATCCTTCAAAAACTCATAATAATTAGTAACACACTTCCATGGGGTTCAGCCATCTAACATGGCCGAACCCTATGGTTCCTTAGTTTCTTTTAAAAATCATACAACCAAGATTAAGTCCTTTGATGGTTCTCATACATACATCCATTTAAATCCTTTAAAACATTTTAAAATAATAAGCATTCATCTATGATTTTCCATTCTTTAAATCCATTATAATTCACTAATATCCTTTCCATGGGTTTCGGCCATACAACATGGCCGAACCCTATGGTTCCTTACTTCCTCTTATAAATCATTTAATCCCATATAAATTCCTTAACAACTTTCCATGGGGTTTGGCCATACAACATGGCCGAACCCTATGGTTCATCTTTGGGTCTTTTATCCATAATAACATTAGGGTTTGGTCATGCAATGGCCGAATCATCCTTGACCTTTGACCCTCTTTTCTTATTTATGAAATTTAACGAGCACTTACCGATTCCACAACTCCTCCTGTTTTCCTTCGCTTCGATTTGTTCTTCCGATCCTTTCCTTCCTTAGCCTCTTCCTCCTTCCTTCTTAATCCTTTGGCCGAGAGTGAGAGCTTGAAAGAGAGAGAGAGAGAGAGTTCGGCCTTGAGTGATAGGGAGAGAACCTTGAGATGAAGTTCTAAGTCTTTTGTCTTGAGGAGTGGTCGGCCAAGAGAGGGTTTGAGGGAGAAAAACAGCCAAGAGGGAGAGGGTGAGAGTGAGATGAAAACCCAACTTGTTTTGTTCCAATGAGGGTGGTAGGTCAAGGGTGATGCCTTTGGTAAAGCCCTTTGTGTAACTCCCAATCCCATTTACCTCCCTCCTTAATACTCCACTTGGGGGTTTCATCCATGAGATGAAACTCCCAAGGCTCCAACAGTGTAGCCTTGGCTTGGCTTGTGTAACAACACAAAAACCGGCACCTCTCCATTAATGGCCCATTTGGGGGTTTCATCCATGGGGTGAAACTCCCATGTGCCCAATGGTGTGCCTTAGATTGGATTGTGTAACAACACCAAACGGTCACTTTCCCATTCATGATCCATTTTGGGGGTTTCATCCATGAGATGAAACTCCTACACTTCCAACGTGTAACCCTTGGTCGGTTTTTGAAATGGTTGGTTTTTGAAATAACAACCCTTCATCTTCACACTTCACTCACTCTTTAATTCAACTCACCACTTTAATTTAACTCATTTGAAATCAACTCAATCCCTTGATTCCATTTCCAAATTAATTCAACCCCACTTAATTTAATCTTGAACTCACTTGGTGGTAAACCAAGTCAATCACGACCCATTGGGTCCCAATTGGCATTTTGACCCAATTAACAATCTTGACCCAATTGAATACATCTTACCCATTTATTTCAATTGAAACCCTATTCATAACCCGTAGGGTCTTAATTGGGCAATTGACCCAAAACCTTACCCATCTAAGGTCCATATCATTTAAATTCACAAATTAAATGGGCAAATTCATATATATTGATAACCTGAAAATCCGGGGTGTTACACAATGAGCAGATGAGCACCTCCTCAGTCTACTCGGTCATCCAGGGATCACCTCATTCATCACACACTCGGGTATCGGAACCGCGGGGGGCCTCTAAGGTTGCCCTGGATGAACCAACATTCAGCGAGATGGTTTATCTAGGTCTAACATAACTACATCCCAAACAATCTTTATTAGGGACTCCCGCCCATCTTGTTCCCTAAATCAGATTACACCTCTCTCATAGGTGCATCTGAGAAACATAAGAAGGACCGACTATTTGATCCATGCAACGGGCAAAAGTACCCATTCCAATCACATGGCGGTCTGCATCCCAACCATGCGTCCACCGTATGGCCTCATAGAAACCCTAATGTTGCCTAATGTCTATGTCCCTCTGACATTCTACGCATCCAACAGTTGCATGTACAATTAATCATAGATATATTTTCAATAAGGCAATAATAGATCATCGTCAATCATGTGTATTACAATCTATCACATATTAGCATGTTGGCATTCCATCATGTTATCAATCAATCACATCCAATTATTTAATCATGCATAAACAATATAATATTAAGTTCATCCATCATTCTCATATCATCACCAGACACGAATACACGAAGGGGTCTTCTCGACACATAGTCATCTGAACGGTTCCCTTGCCGAGTGGCAAAAATAGATATAAGGATCCCATTCCTCGTATTCCGTGTCCACATGATTCGAAGGTAAATAAATGCAGAAATACGTATGCTAAAAGTGTGAGAGTTCCCTCACCGGTGTGCTTTTGAAAATCAATCGTGAAAAGTCAGGTCCGTTGGGTTGGAAGGGACTCGATCTATTGAAAAAAGAAAAAAGGAAGAAGTAACCTAGTAAAATGGGCCAAAACAAGTCTAGGCTATAGACGGGTCCAAAAACGGGTTGGTCCTAAAGTTGGACCGGGCCGGGTCAAGGGCTGAAGTGGGCCGGACCCAAACTAGGCTAGTCCTAAGGTTGGGCTGGAATTGGACCTAACTGGCCAAGTTACGCCTGGATTACCAAGGTCCAGAATCAGACCTAGCTGTGTCAACTAGGGTGTTCTAGTGAGTTGACTCAACAAGTCAGTTGTTCAACTGAGTTGACTCAGCAACTCGGTTGAGGAAAAGGGAAAACAAGGAAAAACGAGGAAAGAAAAGGAAAAGAGGGGAAAAAGAAGGAAACATGAGGAAAAGGGGGTAAACCGAAGAAAATGAAGAGGAAAGGGCAGGGGTCGGCGGAGAGGGAGGAGAATTAGAGAGGAGAGATGGGGTTAGCTGAACTCGGTCGAAGGAAAGAGGTCTGATGGATTGGGTGCCAAGAAGCTTGACAATTTCCAACGCGAACAACAGCTGGTAAAGGCGATGGAAGGAGAAAAAGAAGAGTGAGGTACGGCAACGAGGGAAAGGGTTGAGGGAGAGAAAAAGGAAGGTGAGAAAAGGGCTAAGTAGCAGCAGGCGCGACACTGTAGCGATGTGCTATAGTGCGGCGCAAAATGAAGGGTTTAAAAAGAGGAGCTTTAGGGTTAGGGTTTTCGGAGGGGTTTGGGGCTCTTTTTTTTTTTTTTTTTTTTTAAAGACACAAAATCAAAATCTTTCGAAAACAACATTTTAAAACCCGAAGAAGAATCAGATGTCGAACATTGGGTAAGAAAAATGTGTGATTTTCAATTATTTTGGTATGACAAAGTATTAAATAATTTAAATTACTAAAGCGCCCTTCAAGCCTCTGAGCTTGGGATTTGGCGAGAGAAGGTCTATCACGGGACCCACAGTATCTCCACTGCTACTGAGACCCTAAAATCCCGAAAAATTGGGTCGAGTCATTACAAAGACCACACAGGACAAAACAATTTCAAACAAAATAAATGACTTAAAACTAAAAATAAAACCTGAACTGACCTAGGTCTCTAGACTGGCTTTTAATCTTTTCTTCAAAAATTCTAAATCTCCAAATAAGAGTTTAACCTCAATCACGATCAGATAAGTTCCCAAGTAAATGGGGAAGCACAGACGGCATCTAGTCCCAACTTATCCTTAGACGATGCTCGGCCGCATGACAGAACTAGCCTTGGACACCGTTATTTTAGAAAAACTAGAATTGGTTAATTAAAATTATTTGAATGAAAGACTGTCCTAATGAGCATGAAAGACCCTAAAGACTAACCTATAGTTCCAAAATTGATTTTATTTAAAATGTATGAACCATTTTATCACTAATTTTTTTTATGTGAATGAAACCTAATCTAACAATGCAAGCATCAAACAAATATGCAAAACAATAAGCAAACAAACTATACTAAATGCATGATTCTAGCAACCTAAATGCACGAGATAAATAAATATGCAATTTTTTTTTATACAAGTAATATATGCCAAACACCCTAATAAAAGTTGTACGAATGCATGAGAAAATAAAAATTAAAAGAATATAGTTAGGCACTTACCTTAGCCAATGCGTGCAAATTCCAGCAGCTTTATCTCGCGATTTTAAAAACTTCTGAAAATATAACACACGAACCTAGGTGAAGATTCTAATTCAAAAATGCACGAACTAACTAAATGCAAGATCCTAAACTACAACTAGATTAAGATCAAAATAATGAGTCCTAATTAAGTGTCCTAGAATAATGTGAGATTGTAAATAAATTTCTAGATTAAAATCATAACTTAATAAAATTTAATCAAAGATCCAAATTTAGAAACTTTCCAAAAAATAGAATTTTCCAAAATTAGATCTCCAAAATCGGACAATTTCCAAAAATAGATTGTTTCCAAAAATAGATAATTTTAAAATTTTCCATAGACAAAAATTTTAAAACTTTCCAAAAATAGATTTATTTACAAAGTAGAGATTTTATTAAAATGGATTACATTTATAAGATTAAACAGAGGCTAAAGGAAGATATTAAATGATTTTACCAGTTTTCCAAAAATAGAAAATTTTCCACAAAAATAGAAACCGGTTCCAAGAATGGAAAGTTTCTACAAAAATAAAAACTTTCAAACATTCAATAGAATATCGAAATTTAGCAAAATTTCCAAAACTAAGATAAAATTCAAAATCTCTCATATTTTAAAGAAAATTTAATTTTAGAAACTTTCCAAAATTAGAGTTTCTAAAAATAGAAATTTCAAATCTTAGTTTGCCTAAATTAAAAGATTCCAAAAATAAAAGTGTTTTCCAAAAACCATAAAAATTGAAGAACATGTACTTTAATTGTTTCCCCGGTAACGACGCCGAAACTTGTTGATGTTTTAAGTTTGTAAATCTTGGAAGAGCACGAACCATTTATAGTACATCAGGTTGAGTGCGAGGTCGAACCCAAAGAAAATATTCAAAATATATGAAATTTAAAATACACATGCTTTAATTTTATGTTTCTTGGAAAACCAAGATTCTTAACAAAATCTAAGATAGAAATCAATTTTAATCTTAAAGTATATTTTCAAACTAATCAAATCTCTATTCCAAATAAATCGATCTACAATTTTAGAACGTTGATTAAAAGTGATTAAAATAATGTTTTAATAAATAGTTTATAAACAATCTCAATATTAATTCCAATTCACAAAATCAAAACTTAATTAAATTAAATCTTAACTAGTTAATCAAGTTGTTAGGGAGGTTTTAAATACATGAAATAAATACACATTAAAAGAATTAAAGATTTAAAAATAAAAACTAAAATACAACATGAAAAATAAATTGGCAAGAAAAATAAATGACAGAAATAAAAATGCAGTAACGTAAAGGTTGGTTGTTTGGAAAGACTGTTCATCACCGAAAATATTTAAATAAACAAATGTCCTAGATTTGAAATTCGCGTAAAACTCTAAGATCCAGTTCATGTTTACCATCGATATTGAAAATCATAAACTTTAATTTATCAAATCAAACTTTAGTAACTTAGCTTTAACATTTATAACCTAAGCTCTAACTGTTTCATGTTCAATTAAATAATTAAATAGTGCAATTCTGATATCAAATCAAGAACAATCATAAAAAGAAATTAGAAATTGGATGTTTCATTATTCTAAATGGATGTCCTTTGATTATTTATTGGAAAAATTAAATACAGGATTGATTAAACACAAGAAAGATTGAAATTAAAATTTCAATTAGAAACTGTGGATCTCTAAGTCTTCCTTGGTCTTCTTCTCCAATCCTTTGGTCCTCTTTCGCTCCAGAGTCAAATTCGAGTTTTGTTTGTAGTATACTGGGCTATTTATAGGACTTGGGATTGGATGCATGGCTAGGATTAAATCTAGATTTAAGTTGTCACACCCCGACCCGAAGGGTAGGCTCGGAACGCGACTGATTTTTTTTTTTTTTTAAAGTTAAACTAACTCAAGCATTCTAACTAGGCCGGATCAACAGTTGGCCCAAAGGTTACACATGATCTTAACATTTGGACTCATACATATACCATAAGTCTACCCGACAATAGACATAAATAATAACACACAACAAGATCACATAATTCCAACCATTGAATTATCATTACAAAATCATCATCAGAGTAACTAAAGAAATGCAGTAGTTTTCAATACATAACATTCAAACAGACTAAGTACCATACCCATTACTTTACAAAGACAAAAGGTTCCAAGAACCAGAAAGCAAATATAAGGGTATTCCCCTCAGTGGGAATCCCAAAACATCGCCGCAACTTATCCACCCTAAGCTTGAAATAACGGGTTCTCCTCCTCGGGTTAATCTCCTGAAAAATGAGTGGGATGAGCGAACTAGCCCAGTGAAGGAAATATAATAGTGCAGCTTTAAAGTAAACAAAAGGTTAGCAATAATCAACAGTTGCAATAATATCTCATGCTTAATAATAAAATTCACAATATCAAGTAAAGTCTCATCATCATCTTTCCATCATTCTATCATTCTTCCATTACTGCTATCATCTAACGTAATACCTACCGACTACACTGAGACCATTGTATTAAGTCCCGACACGTTCAAAATACATCATTGCAAATACATGTCCGGTTCTACCATAGGCGATACTGACACCCTCAAGTTAGCAACTGTCGACACCCATGGTCCAGTAGACGTAAACCATCTCCCATATGCCCGATATTGGTTCAATAGTCAAAGGCACGTGGAAGCAGTCTTACACATTTCATATGATCAACATCATAGCATTCGTAATCATCATAAGCACTCTTACCATAGTGCATCATGTCTAGGCACATGAGTGGGTTCATCAAATTTGAAACCACTCATTGCTCAAGACTCATCTCAGAAATAAACCTGTTTACATCTTACTGCAAAGTTAAGTTCCCTCACCGTATATGTGTGGTTTCATGATCTCTGTTCAAACAAATAGACAAGTGCACAATCAATATACATAGCATCAAATACATACGCACAAGTAGTATTTCAAAATCATATGTTTTTCCAAAAATATCTAAGGTACATGGAATTGAGTCTCCTACTTGGTTTCTAACCTTTTTAAATTATCATAATCCACAAGATAATATAATAAAAAGGTGCTCAGTCCAAATCTTATATTGACTTCTGGGCATTGACTAAATTGACTTATTGAGTTAGGTCTAGATTCCTCAAGTCACTTCTCGGTTGTCTTCTGAATAGGACTAGATTTGACATTTTGAATAAGGCCTCGAGGTCACTGAGTGCCCGACAAACATAGCATCGGCATGAAAGTGAGATCACTCAGTGCCCGACAAATAGAGTCGGCCTGAAAGTAAATACAATAGTATATATACTAAGTAATAAGAGAAGAGGGTTAATACATTTTTAGATTAACAATAGGGTACTAACATCACATCAATCAATTAACCATCAAATAAGAACATTTTTCACTTCAAAAACTAGGTCCCACGGAACATGCCTCGGAACCAGGTACTGTGGGTTCAGATCATCTGAACCACACCTAAACTAGTCACTGACCTCGGATCATGGGTCTGACTTTGGATCCTCCGAAGATAGGGTCTCGGATCATCCGAAATCCATCCAAACCAAAAAAAAATAGAGAAAACAAGTCTCGGTGGGTCTGGGTACCTCGGAACATCCGAAGTTAGGGCTCGAAACGTCCCAGTGGGTTCTGTCCTTCCGAGCTTTACTCGGATCGTCCGGCTGAGTCGAGTTGGCCTCGGCCGCTTTTGGGCTTTGGGTGAAGCTCGGAACGTCCGAGGGGTGCTCTCGGACAGTCCGAAGGGTGTGACCCTCGGACCATCCGAAGATCGACTCTCGAACCGTCCGAGAGTCGTCTTTCTCCATTGTTTGTACCAACAGACAGCGACGGCAGACACACAGTGAAATATAAATCCGGAAACAGTGGGCTTCACGAATCGGCTTTCACATCTAGCCGGTCCGATGGACTCCTCTGGGAGTCCTCTTTCCATAGGGAATGGTTTGGAGTTTTGAAGTTCAGTAAGCCAACGGATTTTAACACTGAAAGCTCACGAGCATAAGGAACCCATGATTTTTCCTTAAACTTCAAAACCATTTTACACACCCAAAACTTAACCAAAACTGGTTTTTCTTTATTCTAAACCATAGAATTTGAAAAGGAACACAGTGGTTACCTTCACTGGAGTTCCTGGGTTAAAATTCCTAGTTTGAAAATCTCTTCCTTCTAAGCTTATGGTGGAAAAACTGGGAAGAACAGAGGCTGGGTTTCTGGTTTTTCAAAGAGCTGGGAGACTGAGAGGGAGAAGAGAAAGATAGATAATTATCTGGGAGTTTGAAAGCTGGTCTGAGGAGCTCAATTTATAGAGTTTTGGCGGGAGGAAGGGGGCCTTTGGCCACTGCATGCCGCTGCATCCAGTGGGGTGCGGACATTGATACAGTGAAAATACTGTTCCGCTGGGTGGTTGAAAATAAGTCCTCCTCCAATTCCGGTTTTGCAAATAGGTCCCAATTTTAATAGAAAGCCAATTTTTAACTAAAATCATATTTTAAAAACTCAAAATCTTAATCCTACCTTACAGATAAGTTGGGTTTTGAAAACTTAACCTACCATAAAAAATTTGGGATTTAACTCACTAAAAATCATTGATTTAAATAAAAACCATAATTTGACACTATTTACTTAATTAAATAAATGTTAATTAAAACAATTTAGAAATCTCATATTGGGGTGTCGATGAATAATTAGACCATTCTTAAAATGGTCTAACTAGTTTTAAAATTTATCTCCTTTTCAAAACCATTTAAAATAATTATTTCCCCCTTTAGGGGTTTGGACGGGCGGTTTTAAATACCATTTTTTGAAAATAAAATTATTTTAAAATCAGAAATATGAATCCTTTATTAAGTAGAATAATATCATCTAATAATAATCACATAACAATATAATTTACAAAAATGATACTAATAAGCGGTAAATTACCAAAATGCCCCTCCAGCTGGACGAGATGGATCACTGAGTTTTCGAGCTCGGATTGGGCCACACCTGGGCTTTCCTCAAAACCCTAACCGTAATCTTCGAGATTAACCAGTTAAACATGATTTATTAAGCTAAACTACGCCTAATCTGGGTCAGGGTATTACATCCTACCCCCCTAAAAGGAATTTCGTCCCGAAATTTAAGACAACTCTTACATTTTTGGTTGTAAACAAGCCAGAGTACAGCTTTCGCATCGTCGATTTAGGTTCCCATGTCTCATGTTGCACGTCGCGATGTTGCCACAGCACTCGCACTGGAGGAATAAACTTCATCTTGAGCTCTTGAGTCTGGTGTCCTTAAATCTTGACTGGCACTTCTTCAAAAGTTAGGTCTTCTGATACTTCAATATCTTCAAAGCTTATCACATGCGACGGATTAGGCTCGTACTTCCTTAACATAGATCCGTAGAACGTACTATGCACTCTCTCTAAAGCTTGAGGAAGATTCAATTGATAGGCCACTTCACCTATCCTCTTCAAGATCTCAAAGGGTCCAACATATCGAGGTGATAGTTTTCCTTTGCGCCCGAACCGTTGCACTCCATGACGTGGTGCTACACGTAAGAAAACTCGGTCGCCAACTGTAAACTCCGAAGGTCGTCGCCTTTTGTCAGCATAACTCTTTTGTTTGCTCTGGGCTGTCTTAAGACGCTGTCTGATCACTTCAACTTGTTCTGACGTCTCACGTACTAGATCAGGTCTTAGCAGCGCTTTGTCTCCTACCTCTATCCAACAAAGAGGTGACCTGCAAGGTCTGCCATATAAAGCGTCGTATGTGCCATCTGTACACTTGAGTGATAATTGTTGTTGTAGACAAGCTCGATCAAAGGCAAGTGATCTTCCCGACTTCCCTGCATGTCAATCACACAAGCTCTTAGTATATCCTCTAAGGTTTGAATGGTTCTCTCTGATTGACCATCCGTCTGAGGGTGAAAAGCAGTGCTGAAATATAGCTTAGTCCCCAACTCCTCTTGCAATCCTTGCAAAAGCCTTGATACAAACCTCAGATCTCTATCAAATACTATGGATACAGGTACTCCACGCAATTTGACTACCTCCTTTAAATACAATATGCTTAGAGTAGCCAAAGAATCTGTCTTCTTGATCGGCAGAAAGTGAGCTGACTTCGTCAATCGATCGACTATTACCCAAATAACGCCATTCTTCCTAGGAGACTTTGGAAATCCAGTTACAAAATCCATCGTGATATGCTCCCACTTCCATTCAGTCACTTCTAAAGGTTGCATCTTTCCACCAGGTCGCTGATGTTTTGCCTTCACTTGTTGACAAGTTAAGCACTTCGACACAAAATTTTGGTACCTCTCGCTTCATACCTTTCCACCAGAAAAGTCACCGTAAGTCACGATACATCTTCGTACCAGCAGGATGCACCGCAAAGCGAGAACGATGAAAGTGATCAAGCACATTTCTCATGCACTCATCTGACTTTGGTACAAAAAGTCTATCTTTGAAAGTAAGACTTCCGTCCGCCTTGATCTTCCAATCCTCTAGGGTCGCTCCTCCTGAAAGCTGAATTGCCAACTCCTTTGCTTCTGGATCGTTCTGTTGTCCTTCCAACACCAATCTAATTATCTCGAGTTGCATAACCAAACTATGGATTCTCGCTGACCCGCTTCCTTCGATCAGCTCTAGATCATACTCGGACAGAACTTCCAACATCTTCCACTGCAAGGATGCCATCCTCGCCACGTTGCTGTGAGACTTCCTGCTCAAGGCATCGGCCACTAGGTTGGCTTTCCCTGGGTGATAAGAGAAACTAAAGTCATAATCTCCCAGGTACTCCATCCATCTTCACTGCCTCATATTCGAGTCTTTCTGAATGAAGATATACTTGAGACTATGGTGATCAGAATACAACGGCTGCTAACTCCAAATCATGAGTTGGATAGTTCTGCTCGTGTCCCTTCAATTTCCTTGAACCATAAGCTACTACCTTCCTCTCTTGCATCAGCACACAACCAAACCAAACTTGGACGCGTCGCAGTACACATCGTAACCTCGTCCTTGCTTGGGTATCACCAAAACTGGAGACGTAGTCAACTTCTCCTTCAGCTCTTGGAATGCTCTTTTACAAGCTTCGCTCCACTCGAACTTGACGTTCTTCCTCGTCAGCCGAGTCATTGGCACCGCGATCTGAGAGAATTGTGGGATAAACTTTCGGTAATATTCCGCTAATCCCAGAAAGCTCCGGATCTCGAACACGTTCTTAGGACTTTCCCAAGTCTTCACGGTTTCTACCTTCGCTGGATCTACCAAAATTCCTCCTAGAGACACCACATGTCCCAGAAACTACACTTGAGTCAACCAAAACTCACACTTGCTCAGCTTAGCGAACAGCTGAAGCTCTCGAAGAGTCTGAAGAACAATCCGCAGATGACGTTTGTGCTCCTCCTCGGACGATGAAAAGATCAAGATATCGTCGATGAAGACTATCACGAACTCTCGCAGATACGGTCGAAACACGCGATTCATCAAATCCATAAACATGGCTGGCGCATTCATCAAACCGAAAGGCATCACTACAAACTCGTTCAAACCATACTGCGTAAGAAAAGCAGTCTTAGGAATGCCTTCCTCTCGAATCCGCAACGGATGGTAACCAAACCTCAAATTGATTTTCGAAAAACATCTCGATCCCCTCAAAAGATCAAAGAGGTCGTCTATTCTAGGCAACGGATACTTATTCTTAATAGTTACCTGGTTAAGCCATCGGTAATCTATACACATCCTCATAGATCCATCCTTCTTTTTCACAAAGAGAGCAGGTGCGCCCCACGGCGAGTTGCTCTAACAGATAAAACCGAGTCTAAGAAGCTCATCTACCTGCGTAGCTAGCTCTCTCTGTTCAACCGGCGCCATCCGATAGGGTACCATGGAAATCGGAGATGGTCCGGGCTGTAGGTCTATGACAAACTCTATTTCTCGGCGTGGAGGTAGCCCAGCCAACTGGTTAGGAAACACATCCATGAACTCACACACCACCCGAGGAGCAACAGACCCTACACCACCTACATCTTCCCAACCCATGCTTGCCACCACACTACTAGGATACGCCCTAAGGCCAGAGAAAGTGACTCTCATCTTTTCATAGGGTACTAACTTCTCCAAAAACCTCTCACCGGTTGAGGAGACCCCACGAATTCTCCTCTGAGAGCAGTCTATCAAGACCTCAAAAACAGACAACCAATCCATGCCAAGGATGATGTCAAAGTTCGTCATTTCCAAAACCAGAAAATCATAGGACAACTCCACTCCGCTAATCTTCAAAACACAAGATCTACACTCTTGGTTCACCAAAGCCTTCTTACCCAAAGGTGATACTACCATTAGCGGGTTATCTACTTCTACCGGTTTCAAACCCAATCTATCACAACAAGTTCTAGAAATAAAGGAATACGAAGCACCGGTATCAAAAAGCACTCGAACCAAAAGGCTAAAAAGATTAAGGGTACCTTCCATCACAGTGTTCTCCACTGGCTCTTCCTTCTGAGTCCCAATCGTGTAGACTCTCCCCTGAGGACGTCCTTGTCCTCTCCCTTGGCTGTTCCTTAGTGGTCCGTTCCTCGGTGCCACCGAGCCTCTTGAGGTCCGCTGAGAACCTTGACCGACAGACGGTTGCACTACAGAGAAAGAAACTCCTGCGCCCTATGAAGGTGCAGCTTTGCCGAGATAAGGGTAGTCCCTAAATAGGTGCCCAGTCTGCTTGCAGTGAAAGCACGCATTCTCTCCTCTGAATGGGCAGAACTTAGAATTATACCCAAGCTGGTTGCAGGTGTAGCACACGACCTGCCCGGAGTCAGACCGTCTCGATTGTCCTACACTAAGCTGGCTCTTCTTGAAAAAAGGCCTCTTCTGGTTAAGTTTGGCCTTCTTGTTGGAAGAAGGTTTCTGACAGCTGTCGACGCTCTGGTTGATGGAGTCCACTGCCTCTACCTTCGAAGCTCGATCGATGATCTCCTCCAAGGTGTCGAACACTAGGCCGGCCACTTGCCGCTGCAGAAATGGTCGGAGTCCATTCTCAAAGTGCTGGACATTTTCCTCTTCGTTTGCCACTATCCATGGCACGAACTGCATCAAGTCGATGAAGTACATGGTGTACTGCGCCACAAAGTCGAATCCTTACTGAATGTTGAGAATTCCCTTTTCCTCACCTCGTGCATGGTCTTCGGAAAGTAACGGGCTAGGAAGGCTGTAGAGAACTCATCCCACGTCATTGGCTCGTGATTATGAACCAAGTTCTTTGCTTCCCACCACTCGTATGCGTTTCCTTCCAACTGGTACGCCGCCAAGGTCACTCGTAAGTCGTCGGCAATAGCCAAGGTATTAAGGATCCAGCTAATCTGGGTCAGCCAGTTCCTTGCAGCACTAGGGTCTTCTGTTCTAGAGAAATTTGTCTGGTTCAGTCGCTTGAATTCCTTAAGAGCCGAGGTGGCTCTCTCCTATGGTGTTCGGATTGGCGGGCGTCGTATGTTTTCAGCTATCTGTTGAAATTCTTCAACCGCCGCTCGAATGACTTCATTTGGTAGAGGATCCTGCCTCATCACCAAAATAAAAGAAGTTGTCCGGACATGTTGCCGATTTATGCCCGAACACTCCACAGCTCAAACAGGGTATGATCCATGGTCCTCCAACATTATGACAATTTGTCGTTGCGCTCCCATGCCCGCGAAGTCCGTAAACAGGGCAAATGACATCAATTGGATAGGGCAGTAGGTACAGTTGTACCCCTCCTGATTGCATAATTCGCACATATAATCCGAATACTCATCCAAGGGCGGAGTAGCTGGAGTATATTCAGGCGAGCCATTCTCCCCTACAGACTCCTCTAGATTTGGGATGTCTCCCACTCCCTTTTCTGGATCAGCCCCAACATGATACTCGGGCGATGCCACTTCTACTTCCTCATCAGGTGCAACACTGGAATCAAAAGAAACCAGGTTGATCGGATTGCTAGGGGTTCCCCTGTCCCACAACTCAGTGTACTCTGTATTGGTTGACATATCTATATCACAAAAACAGAAAAGATGTCAAAAAAAATTGCAGTACTAAGACAAAAGCAAGTCTAACTAGGTTGTAACCCATCACAGTCCTAGAGTTTGAGCCGAAGCTCTGATACCAAGCTGTCACGCCCCGACCCAAAGGGTGGGCCCGGACGCGACTGTTTTTTTTTTTTTTTTTAAGTTAAACTAACTCAATCATTCTAACTGGGCTGGATCAATAGTTGGGCTCAAAGGTCACACATGATCCCAACATGTGGATTCAAACATATACCATAAGTCTACCCGACAATAGACATAAATAATAACACACAACAAGATCACATAATTCCAACATTGAATTATCATTACAAAATCATCATCAGAGTAACTACAGAAATGCAGTAGTTTTCAATACATAACATTCAAACAGACTAAGTACCACACTCGGTACTTTACAAAGACAAAAGGTTCCAACAATCAGAAAGCAAAGATAAGGGTATTCCCCTCAGTGGGAATCCCGAAACACCGCCGCAACTTATCCACCATAAGCTTGAAATAGAGGGTTCTCCTCCTCGGGTTCATCTCTTGAAAGGTGAGTGGGTGAGCTAACTAGCCCAGTGAAGGAAATATAACAGTGCAGTTTTAAAGTAAACAACAGGTTAGCAATAATCAACAGTTGCAATAATATCTCATGCTTGATAATAAAATTCACAATATCAAGTAAAGTCTCATCATCATCTTTCCATCATTTCATCATTCTTCCATTACTGCTATCATCCAACGTAACGCTTACCGACTATACTAAGACCATTGTGTTAACTCCCGACAAGGTCAAAATATATCCATACAAGTACATCTCTGGCTCTACCATAGCCGATACTGACACCCTTAAGTCAGCAACTGTCGACACCCATGGTCCAGTAGACGTAAACCATCTCTCATATGGCTGATATTGGTTCAATAGTCAAAGGCACGTGGAAGCAGTCTTACACATTTCATATGATCAACATCATAGCATTCATAATCACCATAAGCACTCTTACCATAGTGCATCATGTCTAGGCACATGAGTGGGTTCATCAAATCTGAAACCACTCATTGCTCAAGACTCATCTCATAAATAAACTTGTTTACATCTTAGTGCAAAGTTAAGTTCTCTCACCATATATGTGTGGTTTCGCGATCTTTGTTCAAACAAACAGACAAGTGCACAATCAATATACATAGCATCAAATACATACACACTAGTATTTCGAAATCATACATTTTCCCAAAAATATCTAACAT
Source organism: Chimonanthus praecox (assembly GCA_022113865.1). NCBI lineage: Eukaryota > Viridiplantae > Streptophyta > Magnoliopsida > Laurales > Calycanthaceae > Chimonanthus > Chimonanthus praecox. The sequence goes on along the minus strand of CM039092.1, from coordinate 49,316,967 downwards.
ACATGGAATTGAGTCTCATACTTGGTTTCTAACCCTTTTAAATTATCATAATCCACAAGATAATATAATAAAAAGGTGCTCAGTCCAAAACGCATATTTTCTTCTGGGCATTGACAGATTGACTTACTGAGTTAGGGCTAGATTCCTCAGGTCACTTGTAGGTTGTCTTCTAGATAGGACCAGATCTGACATTTTGAGTAAGGCCTCGAGGTCACTCAGTGCCCGACAAATATAACGTCGGCCTGAAAGTGAGATCACTCTATACCCGACCAATAGAGTCGGCCTGAAAGTGAATATAATAGTATATACACTATAGTAATAAGAGAAGAGGGTTAGTACATTTTTAGATTAACAATAGGGTACTAACATCACATCAATCAATTAACCATCAAACAAGAACATTTTACACTTCAAAAACTAGGTCCTTCGGAACATGCACCGGAACCAGGTACTGTGGCTTCGGATAATCAGAACCACACCTAAACTATTCACTGACCTTGGATCATGGGTCTGACTTCAGATCGTCCGAAGATCGGGTCTCGGATCATCCGAACCGAAAAAAATAGAGAAAACAAGTCTCGATGGGTCTAGGTACCTCGGAACATCCGAAGTTAGGGCTCGGAACGTCCGAGTGGGTTCTGTCCTTCTGAGCTCTCTCAGATCGTCCGGCTGAGTCGAGCTGGCCTCAGGCGCTTCTGGGCTTCTGTTGAAGCTCGGAACGTCCGAGGGCTGCTCTCGGACCGTCCGAAGGGTGTGACCCTCGGACCGTCCGATGATCGACTCTCGGACAGTCCGAGAGTCCTCTTCCTCCACTGCCTGCACCAGCAGACAGTGATGGTAGACACACAGTGAAATACGAATCTGGAAACAGTGGGTTTCCCGGATACGGTTTTCACACCTAGCCGGTCCGATGGACTCCTCTGGGAGTCCTCTTTCCATAGGGAATGGTTTGGAGTTTTGAAGCTCAGTAAGCCAACGGATTTTAACACTGAAAGTTCACGGGTACAAGGAACCCATGATTTTTCCTTAAACTTCAAAACCATTTTACACACCCAAAACTTAACCAAAACTGGTTTTTCTTGATTCTAAACCACCTAGAATTTGAAAAGGAATACAGTGGTTACCTTCACTGGAGTTCCTGAGCTAAAATCCGGTCTTTTGAAAATCACTTCCTTCTAAGCTTACAGTAGAAAAACTGGGAGGAATAGAGGCTGGGTTTCTGGTTTTTCAAAGAGCTGGGAGACTGAGAGGGAGAAGAGAAAGATAGATAATTATCTGGGAGTTTGAAAGCTGGTCTGAGGAGCTCAATTTATAGAGTTTTGGCCAGAGGAAGGGGGCCTTCGGCCACTGCATGCCGCTGCATGTAGCGGGGTGCGGACATTGATACAGTGAAAACACTATTCTGCTGGGTGGTTGCAAATAAGTCCTCCTACAATTCCGTTTTTGCAAATAGGTCCCAATTTTAATAAAAAGCCGATTTTTAACTAAAATCATGATTTTAAGAACTCAAAATCTTAATCCTACCTTACAGATAAGTTGGGTTTTGAAAACTTTACCTACCATAAAAATTTTGGGATTTAACTCTCATTAAAAATCATTTATTTAAATAAAAACCATAATTTGACACTAGTTATTTTATTAAACAAATGTTAATTAAAACAATTTAGAAATCTCATTTTTGGGTGTCGAAGAATAATTAGACCATTCTTAAAATGGTCTAACACAAGATACTAGTTTTGAAATTTATCTCCTTTTCAAAACCATTTAAAATAATTATTTCTCCCTTTCGGGGTTTTGACGGGCAGTTTTAAATACATTTTCTGAAAATAAAATTATTTTAAAATCAGAAATACGAATCTTTTAATAAGGAGAATGTTATCATCCAATAATAATCACATAACAACATAATTTACAAAAATAATACTAATAAGCGGTAAATTACCAAAATGCCCCTCTAGCTGGACGAGCTGGATCACTGAGCTTTCGAGCTCGGATTGGGCCATACCTGGGCTTTCCTCAAAGTCCTAACCGTAATCTTTAACATTAACAGATTAAACAAGATTTATTAAGCTAAACTACGCCTAATCTAGGTCAGGGTATTACATAAGTTGATTGATAAAAGGTTGGGATTAGGTTTAACTTAAATTGGGTGGCTTGGATTAAAAAGTAGAAAAACTAGGGCTTCTCTATAGGGTCACACGAGTTTGGTGTGATGGGTTGGCATGGAGTGTAGTGCAAGAAAGGGGAGAGGGATTTTAGGATTTGGATTTGGCATGGGACTTTTGAATTTGGCTATTGGTTTCGGGTTTTGGATTGTGCAATGATGTGGACGGATAAGAATAAATGGATGGATGAATGAATGGATGAGATGATGAGATAATGAGGTGGAGGATTGACTAGGTGTAAAATTCGAATGTGGTAGCTTTCGATTGTTAAAATCGTGTCAAACATGGTGGATTAAGATGATGAGGTGTGTAGGGATCCTAGGAGTGTATCTAGATGGTTTTAGGTCTAAGTGCATGGAGAAGTTTTAGGTGCTAAAATCGTGTGAACTGTGTTTTGGATGGATAGAGTGGTGACAGGGCATGGGCGATGGAGGCTAGCTTGAGCTACAAGTTGTTCTAACTTAGGGTTTGGTGAATGGATGGCTAAGATTGATGAGTGTTGTGATTTTAATTTTAACGAGTGCACAAACCAATTACAGTGTAGTGAATGAGTGTGAGGTCATACCCAAGGGAAACCACAAAATATATGTATGAAATAAAAATGGTGCCATTAAAATAATGTGATCTAAGAAAATGATTTTCTAAAACATGGAGTTATAATCTTAATTTAGCAAAATTCTAGATTTAGATAACCAGTATTTAATTAATTATCTAACTTTGGTATTTAACAAAATATAAGATTTACTTTTATCATTGATTTATAAATTGTGATTAAAATGGTGGAGTGAATTTAAATGGCCTCAATCTAATTTAAAATGCAAATTTAAGAAACAAATAAAATATTTCTAACCTATTTAAATCATTTCAAGGATTTTTTTATAAATAGATAAAATAATGAAATAAAAATAAAAATAATAAATTACGTATATAGTTTACAATGGAATCGAGACAAGTATCGAGGGCAGCATGTTATCCCATTTAAACATAAAATCATGGCCTAGACTATGAAATATTCTAGAATTATAAAATATAATTCAAGTTTACCATTTATTAAAATTCTAATTAGAAAAATTACGTCGTCCATTAAATCAAAACTTTTCAATTCAAGCCTTCGGCTTGAGCGGGATTTACACTTGCATTTTCCAAATCTAAAATAAGGTGTTCTTGAAAAGAACCTTAGACTAAAAAAAAAAAAAAAAAGGTTAAGTCCCACCGATCCTAACAGGGGTTCTACTTTACCTTGAAAAACTCTAAAAATAATTTGTTTTATAACATTCATAAAAAGAATTAAAATAAAATTAAAAAAGATCACCATATAATATTTAATAATTGGGAACACAATAAAGTTAAAGAATCTACCATAAATTTCATTTAAAAATTGGAATATAAGAAAATACAATCCTTTGGAACTCATTACATAAAAATAAAATAAATAACTTACAAGAGATTAAATATTTTCTCTGTCCTTAGCCGTCCAACTTCAGCCCCTTCAATGCCTTGCCCGATTCCCGTTTCATGGACCCAAAGCCATCAATTTATAGGACAGGAGGTGAGAAAATAAAGCAAGTGATAACCCATCGAAACCGTGTGGGCCCTCCTCTTATCTCTTTTTTTTTATCGTCTGTTGTAATCGGCTAACTCTTCTTATCTCTTTTCTTTCTCTGTACTTCCTTTCTCCTGATCTTTGTTCCTTCTTTTTTTCTACACGGTAACTTTGGTTTGACAAGATTACACGGCATCCTCTTTGCTTTCATCCTTATTCTTATCTCATTCGGTTATATCTCACGGCAAAACCCTCTTTCTTCTTATCCCCTTTTCTCAGTTGGCAAATCGTTTCCTACTTTGTCGCTGAGATGGATTTGGGAGAAAACCTTGTAGCATCTTCAGCAGGTCTGTTTGGCTAAGATCGATCCCATCTTATCTCTACTGAATCATAATGATTTGGCCGAATTTCTCTTCTTTCTATCTTTTTACTCGGTTCAAGATCTTGTCTGTTGCTGAGTTTCAAAAACCAAGGGAACTGGGTTGTAAGCTAGTTGCTCGGACTTCCTCTCTCTGTCTTTATGCTTGAGTGGACTCTTCTCTCTAAAACTGAGAGATAAAACCAGGGATGATTCCTACCCCCCTCCTGTTGTTCTAAAAAACCCGAGATCAGCACTGTACTGTTGTATGAGACAAGAGTTGCAGCTTGGTGTCCACCTTCTCTTGGAAATCAGCCAGCCCTTTCTCTTCTCTGTAGCTTTGAAACTGATCTTCTTGTTGGATTCTTTCAATTTCGCTGCAGTTGTCGCTGATGTTGTTGGTGTTGAGGATTAACTATTGCTTGGGCTTCTAAGGTTCGTTCGACATCTCCAATCCACAAGCAGTTCTCATCTATGTACCCAAACCCAAGTGCTCCATTGAATGAAGGAGGGATGGGTGTGTTCTCCAAGGAAGAAGTACTTGTCAAATCCATTGAAACATGTAAGCTCTGTTCTTTGGTATTCCATAACAGAGAAGTGGTGGTGTTAAAAGTGTTTATATCTTCATATTGGAAGCTAATTGGGATGTGGGAGGAGGAGGTAACGTAATGAAAGGGAAGTTCATTTGTACAGAGGATTCTCATTGTTTCTCCCACTTTCATGTGGGATTTCCAAATTTTATTCACATTTCTGGTATTTTTCAAAATATTCTGCAAAATTCAAAAACACATTAAACATATCTAATATTTACAAAATAAGGACTAATTAATCTAATATTAAAGGGTAAAAAGGTAATTTCTCAGTGTTCATCAAATACCCTCAAACTTAGATTTTGCTAGTCCTTGAGCAAAACTAATCAAAAATCCTAAAACCACTTTCACTGGTACTCTTGATTGCATTTAGCGTATGCAACAACCCTTTAAATCCGTAGCTCACCATTAGTGGACGAGTTATAGTCTCGTGAGGGTTTCAAGTGATGATACCCACAAACATCGAATTTTTTCAGCAAAAACACATAGACAAAAATCTAAATATCATACAACTCTAAAATTCATTTTAGAAGATTTATACTTGGAGTGTTGTGTGTGATAGCCAATATTAAGACAGTCTTCTTTTTCCAAATTAACACAAGTTTTGTAACCACCATTGGAAAATACATTTTAACTTCAAACCTCACCAGATATATCTCTCAGAAAGACTAACACTCAAAGGTAGGTTTGTTTTCTCTCAAGGTATATGTGAGTAGAGTTTACGTATTCAAATCAAAGTTCTGACATATTTGTTAAACAAAGATGGCATAGATAAAGAAAATAATTGATCTCATGAATAGATGCCACTTTCCTAAGAACGTTGAGCCAAACACCATTATTTTTCCTCCTCTATTCTCTACATGAAATAGTTTATTTAGACTTAGGATGAATAGGACTTTCTTATAGGATGAGACGTGGCTTAGGACCGGGTCATATCAAAGAAGGGATAAAAGACTCTAAAAATTAATATTTTCATAAGAAAAGGTTAGAGGTCTTCATAATATGAGCAGGATATTTTTCCTCTAATAATTTTCACACTTTTTTTCAACATCCTATTTTGACGTATGGATTGTTTTTTTTTAAAGAATCTTCTTTTATTTTCTCTTTCAACATCCCTCTTTGATGTATGGATGTTCCCATTTTATTTTCTCTTTTATTTTTTATTTTTTATTTTTCAGTGAATCCTATCCCAAATTCTTCCCTAACCTTTTCTCATATGATGATAGGTAATAGATATAAAATTTTGGCTCAAACTCCATGTCTAGAGTTGGGTATGGTAGATATGGATAGTCAATGAAAAAGACTAAATTAGGCTCAACTGGGGAACTGTCAAGATGAAATGACCAAAATAGGTGGGCTTGAAGGTTCAAACGGTCTAAAAATGGCCTATATCATATCCTAAGTTTCATAAGATGATTTCTTTGCTTCAAATAAATTCAGAAAAATTTCAGGTGTACTCACTCAAATTTGTTAGCGTTCTTAGTAATATGGCCAAATCAATGATAATGAGATCACTCAACGACCCGATGCGCTTATCAAAGAAATAAGAGTTTACTTTTAACCCTCAGAAGGATAGAATGGCTCTAAAGCTCACTGGGTTTAAGTCTCCATTAGCATTCCTCTGGTGATCACTCGACTTATGAATATTTTCCTTTTTCAGACTAACACTAATATGGTTGTGTACATATATTTCCAAGCATAAATCCTATAAAAATCTTTCCAAAAAAGTATGATATAAAGATTTTTATTTACATCTTAATGCTAAAAATGTGACTCTTTTTACGTCAAATCATCAAAACGCATGCTTTTCTTAGGCCTAAATTGACGGTCTTGTTAAGTACCAAGGTGTCTCAGCTTTTGCTTACTCTACCTTAAAAGATTAAGTATGCCTCTCTCTGCCTAAGAAAACTATGACTCGTTTAACGTAAGATTGTAAAGACGTTTATAGTCCCCTAAGCGAAAATCAATGGTTCTTTGGACACCAAGGAGTCTCAGTTTTTCCAGACTTACTCTACCTTTGATTAAATCCAAAAAAAAAATTGTTTATTTTCTCTAATAGGTCTATGTTTTGTTGCTGTCACAGAATGAACTTTTTGATCAGATATTATTCCATTACAATTCACACATCCACATTTGTGACAGATTCCTAGCCTCTTAACTTTCCTTTTTTCAGCCAGAGTGCTTTGACCACAAAGAGGTCTGGGTTGCTCTTCTTGGATTTCCAGCTTCCTCACCCTCATAACTAAGGAAATGATTTTCCTACACAAGTCTAGTGGAACTTGTGTTCTAGACATACATAATGCGAAGATAAAAACTCGACCGTTTACGTGCATGACTCCTATCCAGTCCTTTAACGTCTGCTGGTCATAAAGACAAAACAGTGATGGATGTTTTTTTTTTCAATAAATAAATGACCTTAGTACCCCCAAACTTAAATTGAATATTGTCCTCAATGTTCCCTAATTGATACTGGCCAGGTGTAAAAGAAGAAATATTTTAGAAAACAAACAATCGAGGTTCAGACATACCTAATAATGCATGATGTGCAAAATGGACCAAATAAAGAAACCCTAAACTGACTCAATGAAAACTTAAACTAGACACTAAAGATTCAAACGGACTCAGACCTAAACAGATGGATATATGGGTCTGGGTAATAGAAAGTATGAAGATGGGTAGGTGAGTGAATGGGTATGCGTCCTCAAATCAGTCTTGGTACACAGGATCGGCTATTGCGACCTCGGTCTCTTCTTCAGGAATGGGAAGCGCTAAAAATGGCTTTAATCGTTGCCCATTAACTTTGAAATGGACGACCACTCGTAGGATGCTTGATCTGTACTGACCCATGTGGGAATACGGATGAAACAATAAATGGACCTGTCCATTTGGACCTTAACTTCCCAGGACAAAGATGCAACCTTGAATTGTACAACAAGACCTTCCGACCAACTGTAAAAGATTTTCTCAATATGTGTTTGTCATGAAACACTTTCATCCGGTCTTTGTACCTTTTGGCCGTGTCATAGGCTTCATTTCGTAATTCCTCCAGCTCAACAAGCTGAAGCTTCAGATGCTGTCCAGCAAGTTTAGAGCAAAATTGAAGTTTTTGATTGCCTAATAGGCTTTGTGGTCTAGCTCGATCGGAAGATGACATGCCTTCCCATAAACTAGACGGTGAAGTGACATTCCTATAGGTGTCTTGAAAGCTGTACGATACGCTCATAGTGCATTGATTGTCTTTTCGAGAATACACTTAATCTCTCTATTCGAAATTTCCACTTGGCCACTTGTTTGTGGGTGATAAGGAGAACCCACTTTGTGCGTCGCCCCATATGATTTTAGCAAGTTGTCAAATGAGCGATTTCAAAAATGTTTACCCCCCATCACTAATGATGGTTCATGGAATTCCAAATCTAGAGAAAACATTTTCTTTAATGAAACGGAGGACAACCTTGTGGTCGTTGGTTTTGCATGCCACCGCTTCGACCCATTTTGACACATAGTCGACCCCTACAAGGATATATTGATTGCCAAAAGAATTAGGAAATGGTCCCATGAAATCGATACCCCAAACATAAAAAAGCGCAATGGTTAGGATGGGGTTTAAAGGCATCATATTTCTACGGGAGATACTACCCAATCTTTGACATCTAGTACACGAGACGCAGAAAGTGTGGGTGTCTCAAAACATGGAAGGCCAATAATATACACACTGCAAGATTTTTGCAGTTGTCTTTCTAGTTCTGAAATGCCCTCCACAGGCCTAGTCATGGCAGAAACTTATGACACTTTGTTGCTCTTCTTCTGGGACACAACGACGAATGAATTGGTCCGCACAGTGTTTAAACAGATAAGGGTCATCCCAAATAAACTTTTGACCTGTACTAGAAACTTAGACCTATCTTGCTTAGTCTAATGCGGGGGCATTTGACCAGTAACAAGATAGTTAACAATATCTGCAAACCATGGTACTTGGGACACTGACATGAGTTGTTCATCAGGGAAGGATTCAGTGATAGGACGGGTCTCATCAGTGAACTCAGTTATCAATCTTGACAAGTGGTCTGCTACCACATTCTCGGAACCTTTCTTGTCCCGGATTTCCCGGATTTCCATATCAAACTCTTGTAGCATCAAGATCCATCGGATCAGACGAGACTTAACATCTTTCTTAGAAAGGAGATACTTAAGTGCTGCATGATCAAAATAGATAATGACCTTCGAACCCACTAAGTAGGATCGAAATTTGTCTAGTGCAAATACGACTGCCAACAACTCTTTTTCCATGGTGGAATAATGAAGCTGAGCATCATTGAGAGTTTTGCTAGCATAGTAGATAATGTGAGGCAACCGATTTAGCCTTTGTCCTAATATGACTCCTACTGCATAATCGGAGGCATCGCACATAATTTCAAAGGGGACAGATCAAACAGGTGGCTGTACTATCGAAGCGGATGTCAAAGTGATTTTCAATTTTTCAAAGGCTTGAATGAAGTTATCATCAAAATCAAAACTAGCATCCTTGGTCAAGTGTTTACAGAGATGTTCGGAAATGTAACGCCCCGCCCTCTTTAGAGAAATTCAGAGTCTATTTTTTTTTTTAAATTATAATAAAACCTCAGAAAAGAGCGGGCGGTGTCACGACGCGAGTTAAGTTCAGACTACCAAAGTCTGAACCTTAATTGGCCACCCATGTGTACATGGACTAGACCATGATAATGAACACACATGGAACTAACATCAACTTGAGGAAAAACCTAGATTAACTGCAGAATAGAAAGACTAGATAGCAAGTAACAGTCTCAACATTAATTAACATAATACAACCATCCAAAGTATTTATCCTAATCAAACCATAGCAAGTAACTACTTTATTACATGTCCATAATAAAGTATCAAATAACAACAATTATAAATTCAGTCCAGCATTCAAGCCCTTAGGCTTAGCTTAGCTCCCCTCCCGGTCAACGATCTTTTCTTTTCCTTTACTTGTACCTGCATTCTCCTCTGAGGATGGAATTAGGGCGTTAGATCAACGCGCCCAGTAGATTCCCGAATCAGGGCTACCACATGTTAGCATATAAAACATGCATATACATATCATAATACATGATCATCAAAAACAGGTAAAACAATGCTATGATGTATGCACATGCAATGAGCATCCCCCATCATGTACATTCATAGCCATCACTTGATGTGCCTTGCACCAACAAGGTAAATTACAACACACTTTCATCTCTTCATCACTGACTGATTCATATCACGTATGAGTCCTCCTGGCGGGACTCTCATCCCCTAAGGAGACCAATGTGACTATGATCATCATGTTACTCCTCCAGGCGTGACTTGCACCACCGAGGCAGGACGTAACCCATAAATTGCAACAATGTAGAACCTCATTCATAATCCCATGTCTATGCATGAGATACCAATGCCTGTATGCCATATGTTAATGCATAATATATTATTTGAAACACATAAAATAAAACAAGAGTATCATAAGAAAACTGGGGTAAATTTGTCGTTACAAGTAGGTAGGAAACCTACTGAAGATTCCCTTCAGCGTCCGTTCTTTCTTAGGCTTTATCCGGTCACGACTCGTTCGTCATTCAACTTTCGGTACCTTATTATGCAACAATAAGTAAATCATACTCTTATTTACATGTTCATTCATGTATGAGACCTAAAACATCTTATAAGTCCTTTGATCAATCTCTTCATTTGGCTTGTATTCACAAATTTGCCATTGGTCTAACCAATGTCTAATCTTGCTCATAATCAAAGTTCATTAAAATAAACTACCTTTGTGGGGTTCAGCCATACTACTTGGCCGAACCCTACCAATCCAATTTGTACTTCTTAATCCCTTCACAACCATTCAAATCACTTGGTTCCAATCCTCCTTTTCATCCACCAACACTACCCCATGTAAATCAAATAAAAGCCTTAAAGCAACCCATGGGGTTCACTTGATCTGGTTGATCCCTCAACTTCTCATGATTATACATGATTTAATCATGTTAACACAACCATGAATTACACATGGTTCAGCCACATAACCAACCACCAAAACAGTAATTTAACTTTCAAAAAACATCACTTACTTACATGGGGTTCGGCCATCCAAGGTGGTCGAACCCAATGTCCATGTTTTGGTCTTTTAACCATGCTTTAGGCGTTATTTAAACATGCAATATCAGTATTATATTGCTGCCTTTAAACCTCTTAGAAACCATCTAATTAAATTCATTCAAAACAGTCCATAAAGTCCATGGTTTCCATGTTTCACAACATGAAAACCAACATCCTTTTACATGGGGTTCGGCCCTCTATGGTGGCCGAACCCAATGATTATTCTTACTGTTTTTAAACCTCCAATCATCATGTAATTAACAGCGTATTAACATCAGGTTTTAACTTTAAAAGAAACCATCCAAAAACCAACATCATATCATGGGGCCCCATGGTCCATTTTTTTCCATTTTTTTAATCCACTGATTTAGACCACATTACTTCAGCCTTTTCTGATATCCAAACCCATGTTTTAACCCTCTTTAAAACATGTATTTTAAACCTAATAAAACATGTAAAACAGTCCAAACTTGCTTGGTTTTACATTTCAAAAATCATAACCATTAATCAACTTTTTCCAAGTGGGTGGCCGAACCCAATGGTCCATTTCCACTCCTTTTTGACCCATCTTCCATGGTTTAGACCCTTGTCAAATTCGGCCATAGCATGGCCAAATTATGACATCCAAATCCATGCTTTCAATCTTTCCAAAGTATGCATCTTAAACCTCCAAAATCAGTCCTATACTTGCATAGTTTAAATCTTACAAAACCATCAACATTAACCATAATACTTCATGGGGTTCGGCCATCCAAAGTGGCCGAACCCTATGTCCATGTTTTTCATCTAATTGGGCATAAAAGAATCATACTTTAACCCTTTGATAGATTTGACCATCACATAGCCGAATCATGTCTTATTTTTCCCATTTTATTAAACATAAATCAATGGAAAAACTTACCACTTTCCTTTGCCTTTTGCTCTTGACTTTTAATCCTTGCTTCCTTAATTCCTTGCTGGTTGTATGCTTGATTCAATGGTGAGAAACACCAAGTCCAATTCGGCCAAGAGAGTGTTCTTGAGAGAGGGAGAGAAAGATGGAAAATCTAAGACTTTTTGGCATGTAAATTCGGCCAAGCATGGTGTTGTTTGCTTTTGTATTTTCAGCCACCATGACCTCTCAATTCCCTCATAACTTCTTAGCAAAATCGATGGGCATTGGGTGCCATCCAAGGCACCCCTTGGCACCTACCCATGCAGCCATTTAATATTCACCATGGAACTCACCAAAACAAGTCCCCAACGTGTGGGACTTGTTTTGTTTGGTTTAAGACCAGCCAACCTCTTCCAATTCCCACTCAACTCACTGATTTTACAGTCCCTTTAACTTCCATTTTGACTCACCCAACTCAAGGTCTTTTTTTTTTTTTTTCCATTTCAACTCACCAAACTCCCCATACTTAATGCATTTCATTTAATGCACATGAGTTGACTCACCACTAGATTTAATTCTAACCCACTTCAGTCCCACTCAACTGATTTAACTCGTGTTTTAGCTCCCTTGAGGGTCCACACGGTTAACCATAGTCAACTCGACCCATTTTTAACTCCATGACCCAATTATGATATTTTGGTCATTTGTAATTGATTTTACATATGGATCAGGCCTACCCATTTTTCCTCCACTTGATTTCCAATCAAATCAGCCTAACCCCATTTAATTTAATGTTCATAAAATGGTCAAATCATCCATTTTGACCCAATGGGTCCCATTTGGGCCCTTTGACCCATTTAGCCATTTTTGACCCAATTGATGTAAATTACCCAACCAATCAAACTTAACAATCATAATGTGCTCATATGATTTTAATTTGAGCATTGGGCCCCACTATTTTCTTATTTGACATCACAAAATAATTAATTTAATAACTCAGGGGCATTTTCGTAATTTTCCACTTCATTGAGGAATTGGGGTGTTACAGGAAATGTTACTAAAATCTTTGATAAACCTCCTGTAAAAACCAGAATGGCCTAAGAATGACCTGACCTCTCTAACGGTTTGGGGTTTTGGTAAATTAGAGTTCAGGTTGACCTTTGCTTTGTCCACTTCGATACCCTTTTCAGAGATAATGTGCCCTAGTACTATGCCCTTCTTCACCATAAAGTGACATTTTTCCCAATTCAATACCAAGTTCTTTTCTTGGCACCTGATTAGTACAAGGCTTCGATGGTGCAAGCACTGGTCAAAAGTGGACCCAAATACAGAGAAGTCATCCATGAAGACTTCTAAGAAACGTTCGACTATATCGGAAAAGATGCTGATCATGCATCGCTGAAAAGTGGCTGGTGCATTGCTCAACCAGAATGGCATACGGCGATATGCAAACGTAACGAATGGACATGTGAAGGTGGTCTTCTCCTGATCCTCAGGAGCAACGTAGATCTGGTTATAGCTGAAATAGCCATCAAAGAAATAATAGAATGCATGACCGGCTAAACGTTCAAGCATCTGATCGATGAACGGAAGAGGAAAATGGTCCTTTCGAGTGACAGTATTCAACTTACGGAAGTCAATGCAAACTCTCCAACCCGTTTGGATACTAGTTGGCACCAACTCATTATCCTGATTTTTTACTACCGTCACACCCGATTTCTTAGGTACAACCTGCATCAGACTCACCCATGCACTGTCAGAGATCGGATAAACAATATCCGTCTCGAGAAGTTTTAAAATCTCAGCTCTTACCACATCCTGCATCACTGGATTTAGTCGTCTCTGTGGTTCTCTAGATGTCTTTGAATTTTCTTCAAAGTGAATTTTGTGCATGACCACAGAGGGACTAATTCCTTTGAAATCGGCAATGGACCATCCAATAGCTTCACGGTGATCTCTTAAAACAGTTAGGAGTTTAGACTCCTGCTCAGAAGTTAAATCGGAAGCTATGGTAACAGGTAAAGTGTTTGATGGTCCAAGATAAGAATATTTAAGTGTCTCAGGGAGTGGCTTGAGCTCTAATTTTTGTGGTTTCTCGATAGAGGGGATCAGAACAGATTGAATAACAGGGAGAGGTTCGAATTTGGTGAACCTTCGCACATATGGAGATGCGTCAAACATAGCGTTTCACTTATTGTTTACAATTTTCGTTGAAGTCTGTGCTAAAAGTGGACAAAGTCTTCTCAAATTGTTCATTATAAATGAAGTGAAGGAATGACTCTTGAACTGAACTCTGGATCATATTAACCTCGCACGGATCATCTGTGCATAAAGGTTGTTGACGTAGGCTAAACAAATTGAGTTCTGTTGTCAGATCTCCGACCGACAACCTAAGCATACCATCTTGGCAATTGATAACAACTTTTGTAGTGGCCAAGAATGGTCGTCCAAGAATAATCGGAATGTGCCCACTTTCGTTCTGAACAGGTTGTGTATCCAACACCACAAAATCGACCGAAAAGTAGAATTTGTCTACTTTCATCAGAACGACTTCTATCACACCTTTCAGAATTTTTACAGAGCGGTCAGCTAACTGTAGTATGATAGAAGTGGGTTTCAGTTCTCCCAGCCCCAACTGCTCATAAACGGAGTATGGCAGTAGGCTGACACTAGCTCCCAGATCTAATAAGGCCCTGTCAACTTCATATGCACCAATGGTGCATGCAATGGTTGGGCATCAAGGGTCCTTATGTTTAATCGGGAATGGTTGTTGGAGGAAAGAACTTGCATTTTCTGCTAGAAATGCCTTTGTGGGAACATTAGTTCTCTGTTTCACTATGCAGAGATCTTTAAGAAACTTAGCATATGAGGGTATCTGATTGATGGCATCAAGTAAAGGAATGTTGATATTGAAAGGTTTGAATACCTCTAGTATGTCACCATAACGTACCCCTTGCTTGGTGATGATCCTCTGAGGGTACGGAGCTCTAGGTACATAAGGTTTTCTAGCAAACAGATCCAGTACGATTTGGACTAGGGATGGACTTGATGGGTCATCGTGATGCTTGGAATGACCAGTGGTCTGGCCTTCCGGTTGCGTAGGTATTTTCACTTTATTGTCTACCTGTCTCCTGGATCTCAAGGTACTAATGGAGTTAGTGTCTTTTGGATTAGACGATGAAGCCTTATCCTGGCCCTTGGGGTTAGGGATAGGCTGACTGGGAAATCTACCTTACTCCCTATCTCATATTGCAGTGGCTAATTGCCCAAGTTGTGTTTCTAGCTTGTGCATAGCCTGCTGGGTAGACTGCATGAATTGCTGCAACATATCCTCGAGAGAGGGCTTACGTTATTGAGATGGACCGGATTGATAAGACTGATTTGATTGGGCTGGATGATTTTGAGATGGGTGGAATGGCTGGTCCTAAAGTGGTTGGTATGGTGGACCTTGATATGGTGGACTTCTATATTGAGGGGGTCCTTGATATTGAGGGGCTCCTTGACTTACTAGAGGTTGATTCTGGCGCCAAGAAAAATTTGGATGATTCCTCCAATTAGGATTGTATGTGGCAGAGAAAGTGGTTCCCTGCTGTTTTCCAAAATTATTGAGTACGTTAGCCTTTTCGGTTGAGCACTTAGTATTAGATCCGAAGGAAGGACAGTTTTGGGCAGTGTGTCCTAGGTTAGAACACATTACGCAAACCTCAACTTGCATTCCTCATGTTGGGTTCATCGCCTGAGTCATCGCTAACGCATCGATTTTCTTTGTTAAGTTTGCAATTGCAAGTTTAACGTTTAAGTCGGTACTAACTTTGTATAAACCTCCTCTCTTTGAGGTTTGGGCTGAATTATCCCTTTTGGAGAAGTCCCATCGCTGAGAACTTTCTGCGAAGGATTTTAAGAAATTTCATCCATTGGTTGCAATTAGCATTAAAAATTCCCCACCTTTCATAGATTCGACCATTGTGCGGTTTGATATGGTTAAACCATCATAAAAGAATTGCACGAGTCTCCCCGTTTCAAAACCGTGGTGGGGGCATTGATTCAACGTATCTTTGAATCTTTCCCATGATTCATAGATTGTTCACCCTCCTTCTAATTAAAGTTTGAAATTTCTTTCTTGAGGACGTTAGTTTTAGATATAGGGAAAAAATTATACAAACCTTGTTGGCTAACTGATCCCAAGTTTTGATGGAATTTACAGGTAGAGAATTTAGCCAAGATTTCGCTTTTTCTTTGAGAGGAAAAAAAATAACCGAAGTTTAATGGATTCATCAGTGATGCCTTGAAGTTTGATGGTGGCGCAGATTTCTAAAAATTCTTTGACATGTAGGTAAGGGTCCTTATGATCAAGTCCATGGAATGCGGGTAGAAGATGTAATAGGCCTGGTTTGAGTTCAAAGGTTACATTAGTTGCTGGAACAACTATGCCTGATGGTGTATTGGGAGTGACTGCTGAAAAGTAGTCTTGGAGGGTTCTCTCTTCGACTCTTTCTTCGGCCATTTTAGATGATAGTGGTGGTGATGGAGGTAGACTGTTTATGACTGAGCTCTGGACACAACGATTGGTAAATCGACAGAAAATGTAACTCGAACTAATTGATTATGAGAGTCACGACACCAATACTTCATACACAGACAAGATCATTCATGTTCACCCAAATTCACACAAAAAAATGCCTAAATCTAAATTTGAATTGTACTAATGCAATCAAATTTTTATTTAGCTAATAAAACCTTAAAGATTATCTCTAAACTTGCTCCTATTTTTCTCTCCAAATAATGTAAGCCTCAGATGAGAGTTTAACCAAAATCATGGCCAGGTAAGTTCCCAAGTAAGTGGAGGAGCACACAGCATCTGCTTATATTCCACTTATCCTTAGGCTGTTTACACCTTGGTGACATAACTAATCCTAGACACCATGATTGAAGAAAAATTATTCACCGGTTACAAAAATTAATTTAGATTGAAAATGTTCCTAATGAGCATGAAACTCTAAAATGTAGCCTAATGGTTCCTTAATTGATTTTATTAAGGAGATGCATGGACCAATTTTACTAAGCTTATTTTTCTAGATATTGTGAAAATGCAATCCTAAATTACCACACAACTTTCAAACAAATATGCAATCAATAATAAAGCAATCAAACTAATGCATGAATACTAACAACCTAGATGCATGGACAAATTAAATGCAAGCAATAAGTAAAATAAAGAAATAAAGAACACCCTAAATAAATCTATATGAATGCATGAGAAAAAATAAAATCAAAAGAAAAAATTAGGCACTCACCTTAGCCTTTTATGCGTATTTTCACCAATTTTTTTTTTTTTAAGCTTGCAATTAAAACTCCTTAGCTTATTATGCATATCTCCAGTGATTTTTAAGCACGGCATAATTAAAATTTCTGCAAAATAGACAATACAAGCTTTGGTGAAGATTCTAATTCAAAAAAATTGTATGATCCTAATTTAAGTGCAATTGTCCTAAAGTTACAACTAATGGAAGAAATATAATATTTGTAACCTAATTAAAAAATTTAAATCAAGTTAAGGTTATGAAAATTGGGCTCCAACCCATTAAATCAAAACTTTGTTTAAAAAAGAATTTTTTTTTTTTTTTGAAATCATATTTAGAAATTTTCCAAAGTTAGATGAAATTCTGAATTAAGACATATCTTCAGTATTAGAGAAGTTGCTAAAAAGGGAAACTATTAAATTAGAAAATTTCTAAGAAATAGAAAATCCTAATTATACAGTTTCTAGATTTAGTAAAATTCTAATTTTAAATTAATTCCATAATAGCAATCTTTCAAAAATCACATAAATCTAATGGCACACAATTTATTTCGAGATTTCACCGGCAATGGCGGCAAAAACTTATCGTGATTTTAATTTTAAGTCGCAAGCGCACGAACCAATTACAGTGTAGTGAATGTGTGCGAGGTCGTACTCAAGGGAAACCACAAAATATATGTATGAAATAAAAATGGTACCATTAAAATAATGTGATCTAAGAAAATGATTTTCTAAAATGTGGAGTTATAATCTTAATTTAACAAAATTCTAGATTTATATAACCAATATTTAATTAATTATCTAACTTTGGTAGTTAGCAAAATATAAGATCTGCTTTTATCATTGATTTATAAATTTTGATTAAAATCGTGGAGCGAATTTAAATGACCTCAATCTGATTTAAAATGCAAATTTAAGAAACAAATAAAATATTTCTAACCTAGTTAAATCATTTCAAGATTTTTTTATGAATAGATAAAAGAATGAAGTAAAAATAACAATAATAAATTATTTACATAGTTTACAATGGAATCGAGACAAATATCGAAGGCGGCATGCTATCCCATTTAAAAATAAAATCATGGCCGAGACTATGAAATATTCTAGAATTATAAAATATAATTCAAGTTCATCATTTTTTAAAACTCTAATTAGAAAAATTATGTCGTCTATTAAATCAGAAATTTTCAATTGAAGCCTTTCGCTTTAGCGGGATTTACACTTGCATTTTCCAAATCTAAAATAAGTTGTTCTTGAAAAGAACCTTAGACTGAAAAAAAAGGTCAAGCCCCACCAATCCTAACAAGGGTTCTACTTCTCCTTGAAAAACTTTAAAAATAAATTGTTTCATAACATTCATAAAAAGAATTAAAATAAAATTAAAAACCATCACCATATAATATTTAATAATTGAGAACACCATAAATCTAAAGAATCTACCATGAATTTCATTTAAAAATTGCAGTATAAGAAAATACAATCCTTTGGAACTCATTATATAAAAATAAAATAAATAACTTACAAGAAATTAAATATTTTTCTCTGTCCTTAGCCATCCAACTGTAGCCCCTTCAATGCCTTGCCCGGTTCCCGTTCAGTGGACCCAAAGCCATCAATTTATAGGACAATAGGTGAGAAAATAAAGCAAGTGACAACCCATCTAAACCGTGTGGGCCCTCCTCTTATCTTTTTTTTTTGCTCTTCTGTTGTAATCGGCTAACTCTTCTTATCTCTTTTCTTTCTCTGCACTTCCTTTTTTCGTATCTTTCTTCTTCTTTTCTTCTACACGGCAGCGTTGGTTGGACAAGATTACATGGCAGGTTCTTCTTCATCCTCTTTGCTTTCTTCCTTATCCTTATCTCATTCGGTTATATCTCACGGCAAAACCCTCTTTCTTTTTATCCCCTTTTCTCAATTGGCAAATCGTTTCCTGCTTTTTCGCCGAGATGGATTTGGATGAAAATCTTGTAGCATCTTCAGCAGGTCTGTTTGGCTAAGATCAATCCCATCTTATCTCTATTGAATCATAAGGATTTGGCTAAATTTCTCTTCTTTCTATCTTTTCTTATCTTTTTACTCGGTTCAAGATCTTGTCTGTTGCTGAGTTTCAAAAACCATGGGAACTAGGTTGTAAGCTGGATTGCTCGGCCTTCCTCTCTCTGTCTTTATGCTTGAGTGGGCTCTTCTCTCTAAAACTAAGAGATAAAACCCAGGGATGATGCCTGCCCCCCTCCTGCTGTTTTCAAAAACTCGAGATCAGCACTGTACTGCTGCATGAGACAAGTGTCGTAGCTTGGTCTCCACCTTCTCTTGGAAATTATCCAACCCTTTCTCTTCTCTGTAGCTTCGAAACTGATCTTTTTGTTGGGTTCTTTCAATTTCGCTGCAACTGCTGCTGATGTTGTTGTTGTTGAGGATTAACTATTGCTTGGGCTTCTAAGGTTCGTTCGGCATCTCCAATCCACAAGCAGTTCTCATTTGTGTACCCAAACCCAAGCGCTCCATTGAATGAAGAAGAGATGGGTGTGTTCTCCAAGGAAGAAGTACTTGTCAATTCCATTGAAACATGTAAGCTCTGTTCTTTGGTATTCCATGACAGAGAAGTGGTGGCGTTAGAAGTGTTTATATCTTCATATTGGAAGCTAGTTGGGACTGAAACAGGGTCATCCAATGTGGGAGGAGGAGGTAACGTAATGAAGGGGAGGCTCATTTGTACAGAGGATTCTCTCATTGTTTGTCCCACTTTCATGTGGGATTTCCAATTTTTATTCACATTTCTTGTATTTTCCAAAATATTCTGTAAAATTGAAAAACATATTAAACATATCTAATATTTACAAAATAAGGACTAATTAATCTAATATTAAAGGGTAAAAAGATAATTTCTCAGTGTTCATCAATGGGCCTAGATCTTCTGGCTATGATAGGTGATGGGTAATCTAATTGGATGAATGGGTGCATGATGCATGGATGATATTAATACTAAGATTTATCTATATGATGGATGATTTGGATGTCCTAAATCTAAACGTGATGCATGAACAGATTGGATTAAGTAATTGGATCTAGGGTTTACCTAAATTGATGAATGCAAATGACTGATATAAATAAAATGTATGAAATGAACGGTTTGGATTGGTTGATGGGGTCAATAGATGGTATGGATGGGAGATTAGAAATTGGATGGTTAAGATTAGATGGGAGGATGGGTCATTGGCTTTTGGGTTTTGGACTTGGAGCATTGGATCTCGAATTGGGCTTGGACTTCTTGGACTGGAGTCTTTGGCTTTTGGGCTTCATTTCACTTTGTCCTGACCCATATTGGCAAATGTGCATGGAGTGCTTGGACAGGCCTAGTGTCTGGAATTTGGAGCAAAATTGGCCCAATTGCATTCGATCTCTGGCCCATGGATCTTGATTTCAACTTTTGGCCTCTTTGATTTCAAACTTGATTTTAAAATTAAATAAATAATCAAACCACTCACAAATCTAAGTATTGAATTATTCTAGACTCTCATAAATGGATCTAGATTATCCAATTTACATTTAAAACCCTAAAGTGACATGAATTAATTATGAAATTCTAAAATTTCCATTTTAAACTCTCTTCCAGCAATTATTCACTGTTTTATGCTTGTTTCCTGTTTTTCCATCTTTTTATTTGCAAAACTAGAAAAACCATTAAATGTATCTTTTATATACAAAATCAAGGCTAACTCAATCATAATTAAAGGGTAAAAATGTAAGAATTTTAGACTCAACAAATGACATAAGAGAGGGTAAAACAATAACACATGTTTACCTCTTTAGCATTCAATCAATCATTTAGTGTGTTCTATTTCAGGATTACACATAGGAAAAACGAATTCATGTTCGGGCATAACAAACATTGCTTGTGTTTGCATTACTAGTTTCAAGACATACTAGGTATTTCATATGCCCGGCATAAAATGTACATTCAAACACAAAAATACAATACCACCTTCATATGTGGATCTAAGTTGGAGACTGACGTCCACGCGTACTCATCCAATTCATTTAACCTATTGACCTCTAGACATATAACTGGATACCATTTTGCATTTATAGACAGTTAGGCCTCGGCTCCCAGACACTATCATATGCTTATGTTCTATCAGTAGAATATTAACAATTACGTCCCTCACGTGTATGCAGTGTCAGGTATCATATTCTCATCCTATTCATGTCTTTCCATCATTCATGTCCATGGGTCCCATTATTATCGTAGAGTTAATGGTTTTCCAGTTTTAGGGTTTAAATGCAATATGCCATGCATTTCAAAAGAAAAATGTGGTTCAATCTCCTCACCGTAATCTGGCGAGTTTTGAAAGTAGACTGGAAATAAAGATTGCGTAATAAGTAAAATGCTTGAACATAAAGTGTGTAGAAAATACACGCACAAAAGAAAACCACGGAAAGCAAGGCGTGTAGAAATATACGCGTAAATAAAACGCGGCAATCATAAACAAACAGAAAGGAAAATAACACCGAATAGAGGGTATTTTAAAGTAGAAACTAAATAAAATACTTAGTGTATCGTCTTAGATTTCCTTAGGCACCGCGACAAGTAGATGTAAGAGTTCAGCCCAAAGGGTACAGAAAGCAATAAAGAAGTTGTAAAAAGGAAGCCCCAACGGTCGACAAGTGTTTGGTGCAAGTCTCAGGTTTAGACAGAGCCTCCAGTAAACCGAGTGGAGCATAAAAAACTCGTAGAAATGGGCAATAGTTTCTATTTGTAGCCTCATACCAGTTTCAAAACAAAGGTCCATCACTAAGATGGCATACAAACAAGAAAGTTTGCAGATGGAGATGTTCTGCAAGCATTAGGTGTTAGGCCTCAGATCATTCAGAGTGTCGTATGTTTCCTTAGTGAGAGAGAATTTGGCCAAGTTGCAAACATAAAGAAAGTAGTAAACACAATTTACACAAAATAAACTATGTTAAGAGGTAAAACAAAAATCATTGACTTAAAAATTCCATTTTAAGCAATTTTGAAAACAATTATGGAAATGACATCTGCATCCCTAAATAGTGCTCGAACCCTCGAGCTTACCCTTCGAGCCCTTGAGCTGGAGAACTTAAAACTAACTGAAAAACAAACTATTCTCTGACTCGAGTCCTTAAGACATGCTCGAGCCATTGAGGCTTCAAGTTCTCGAGTGTCTCCTCGAGCCCTTGAGCAAGAGAACTTAAAACAGTCTGAAAAACAGATTGTTCTCTATCTCGAACCCTTATGATCTGTCCTCGAGCCCTCGAGTGTATCCTTGAGCCCTCGAGTGAACAATAGATTTTGTAGTTTTTCAAACGAGCAATGGGTGATCAAAACTTATTTGAGACCTTGACCTTTATTTTGGTCTAATGAGCGATTTTTTTACTGTTAATCGTATTTTGTGACCAGTTAACAATTTAGAGCTCTGAGTGAGCATTCTAAAAAACTCAAGTTGACTAGATCTGAGCTCTTTAGCTCAGTGATCTGATTCGTTGAAGTCTAGAGGGTAAATTAGTCATTCACAATGTTTTTTGTTTTATATAGAAAAATGATGAATAGTACCTTGAAAATTATCTGAGTGTGTAAAACGACTGTTCTGAGATTATCAGACCTTGAAATTTAGACACATTGTAACGACGCGTACTGCTACGGGCACGTTAAGATCGATACAAACTCCCAAAGCTGATCTAATACTATTCCGGGTACTTTTTTTTAATGGGAGACACCGCTCCCGCAACCCATACTAATTATGGTAATCCACCAATAGGCCATAAACAAGAAGCACGACCACAACATTAAACATGATTTAGAATTATAACACCATCAATTTATTACATTTATCTAACTCAATGAAACGTACACATATGTCAAATACATTAACAAGCTCTCAACTACAAAGTGGAACTATAACAGAAAATAAAGTTGTAGCTCCACATTCAGCGTCTGAGTGATGGTCCCACCGACACCTTCTCTAAAAGTACCTGTAAGGAAATGGGTGAGCTCAACATGCCCAGTGAGGTTAACACATGCATCATATGTAACCAAGCATACACTGTATATAATCATATGAACACATAAATGTCTATAATGTTTACATGCATGACCATGCAAGCGTGTACCCTACCCCTATCACACAGGCCCACATCTGTCGAGCCTCCAGCACATCATCTAACCAAGTCAATTAAACTATAGGGAAACTCTCTCATATGCCCATCTGTTGCGGTCCACCCACCTACAAGTACACTGACCTATCCCCAACCGGATTAGGGTCCCTGATCCTCAACCAGACCTATGACTCTCCTAAGACAGCCGGCACAACTACCACAACCAACCGATGAGTCGGGCATACTAGAGCCCTTAACAGACTATCACAGAGGAGTAACCACCGCACCAATCCTCAATGGACTGCCAACCAGACCCATCTGCAGTCTCATCCACCAAGCACCAGACTCTCGGTAGTCATACACACAGCATCAGGCCCCATCTACTGGTCTCAACACAACCAACACATCCACCCCTTTGAGAATTTCATAGGGAGTGAGCCGGTTGAACTCACTCGTTAGGCGCCCATAAACTCCTAGTGAGTTAACACCCACATCACAAGTCTCAATCATGAATCCCAAGGTCATAACCACAGGTAAACACACCCCAACCCACCTGGCTCCTAAGGCGACCCAATACGTACTCGACATACTCAACGACCACCCTACCTCTAGGGCCACCTCCATAGAAATCCAGACACACAACAGATTGTTCCCACCCTGCAGGAGTCATAGTCTGGAATTTACACCTCAAACTGTCCCCAACTTACTGGTGTCGTAGCTTGCGATACCATATCACACCACACCTCAGGCTGTCCGCACCATGCAGGTGTCATAGCCTGAAATACACACCTCACATTGTCCCCACGCTGCGAGTATCATAGCCTGGAATACCGTGTCACACCACACCTCAGACTGTCCCCACCCTGCAGGTGTCATAGAATCGAATACACACCTAAGTCTGTCCCCACCCTACCTCTATCATAGTTTGGAATATCATATCACACCACAAGTCAAACAGTCCCCACCCTGGAGGTATCATAGCCTGGAATACACACCTCAGACTGTCTCCACCCTGCTAGTGTCATATCCTAGAATGTCATATCACACCACACCTCATACTGTCCTCACCATGCAGGTATCTACCTTGGAATACACACCTCAGATTGTCCCAACCCTGTTAGTGTCATAGCCTGGAATACGCACCTCAGACTGTCCCCACCCTCTAATCTTCACACTGGTGAACCATTCAAGCCATCAGACCATTGGGGATGCCTCAACTACCACACACTCGAGTACCATGTCTGTAATGACTTCTAAGTCTACCTTGGGTGAATCAATACTCAATCTAGGGACTTCCCTGATGTTACCATGATTGCCTCACCGCCTGTCCCGACTAGGACTCTAGGGCACCTCGCCCTCTAGGCTTGACAATCTAACGCATAACAGGAATACATCTACTCGTCCTCTATCATCTAGTGATCCACGGCTAAACCACTCCTCATTGCACAGTTTTTCACAACCTCTCAATCCCAACTACCTGATAATCTAGGGAGAGTCTCTAAATCCTGATTTAGCCTAACACCCATGCCCACTGGCCCTCCAAATACATTAGCTACATGCATGCGAAGTTACTTTTACGCATATTATTAGCATAGCAAATCACATATGGTCAGTTATATTCTACTATCTACCACATTTTATCAACATAACATATCATATAATCATCAAACATATACCACCATTTATCGCATGTTATCAAACAAACATGTAACATGTTATTATTTAAAGCGTATCAGTTATTGCCACATGTTATATGTTTGCTAAAATAGTACACAATCCATCCAGCATGTTATCACATTTTCAAGTTCAACATGTTATAACGTTTAGCAGTCCAAACTAAATCAAATAGCATGTTATCATACCACGCACGTCATTATATCATCCAACTAACATATCATCAGAACATCACCCAACAGACGATCATATTATTAAACCAACATGTCATTACCGGCATCTCCGCACTAGTACGCTGGGACAGGTCTCTTCCCACATCAATCATCAAAATAGTTTTTCCATTGCCGGGTGGCTCATAGTGCATAAGGACCCACATTCCTAATATTTCGTGTCCAAACAGTTTTGAGATAGTGTAGGATTTTCATGTATGCTAAAACAAGGGTGATGAGTTCTCTCACTTGTGCGCGTCTTCGAAATCCAAGTGATAAAAGTGTATTACGGGGTTGAAAGAAACGATGCATAGGTCGAGGCACAGACGATCCACAAATGAGCTAGAGGGGCCTACAAGCGGACTGGAATGAGCTGAAGACAATCCAAAAAAGGGTCGGGACACTCTAGAGGCGATCCTCAACACAGCCAGGAACGAGCCTATAGCAGGCCCAAAGTGGGCCTGAAATGAGTCTGGGAATGGGCCTGGATAAGGGCTGGGCTGCTGGATTTGAATTGGACTGAAGATGGACGGGCCGAATAGAGCCTGAAGAGTTGGGCCAGAAGATAGTGTTGGATCAGCAAACGAGTTAGGGTCGAGGTTGGATTGGACTAGATCTACATGAAACTGGACTGGACCCTGGTTGGGCCTAACAGATTGGGGCGGAAGGGGTGGCTCGCCTCGCCTGGGCTAGGAAAGGAAGGGCTCAGATCGTTGGGAACCCAAGCACCTGGACAGAGGGATTGGGCTTAGTTGGGCCTGGGTTGCAGGCGAAGGAGGCGGAGAGGAAAAAACAAAATAAGAGGAAAAATAAGAAGAATGGGGAAAAAAGGAAACCAAGAGAAAGACAAAAGAACGACAGATAGATGAGAGGCAACGCAAGGAGAGAAGTTTGGGTTTGAGAAGAGAAGAGAATCACAGCAGAGGAGGCGGCGACGATAACACCTAGGTCTTTTACAGATCATGAGAGGGAAAAAGAAAAGGTGTTTAGGGTTTTCAAGTGGGAGAGGAGGGAAAACAATGGGGGCGGCAGAGGCGGCGTCACACAGGATTAGGGTATGGGCCGAGAAGGAGAAGAGAAGAGAAGAGAGAAAGAGAGAAAAACAGCAGTGAGAGCGAGAGGAGAGAAGAGTGACAGAAACTGTAGCAAAATAGCTACAGTTGCTACCGAAGAGAGGATTTTATAAGATTAGGGTTTTGGACTTTTTAGACTTTAGAAAATGGGTCGCGTCAAGGGGCCCACACGGGTATGGGTCTAGCTTGGGGGAAAGGTCACAAAACCACTGATTCTCATAACATATAAATAAATATAGAAATAATATAATATATAATATATATATATATATATATATATATAAAAATAAAAAAAAAAATTAAAAATTATTCAAAAACAAAAATAAAATTGATTTTCAGACTTTGCATGACATAATATTCAATATTCAAAAAATCAAAAACAAACTTCCAAAAACCGGCAAATCGGGGCCCACCACGAAACCCACACTCTCCCCACTGCTACCAAAACCCTAAAATCCCGAAAAATATGGTCGAGTCATTACACACACTATGTTTTTTAGTACTACACTCACTTTATTTCGTGGATTTTTCTGAAGTTTACCTGAACCGCATAGTTTGAACCTGACTTATCGAGAATTTATGCAAAATCGTGATTTTTCAAATACCTGGTGAACCAAGAATTTGCAAAAGTTATTCATAGTCAATTTGTATTTTATCAAACTCTGTGGCATTTTTAGAATTTTGATTTGACGTTTTAGACATTCGATTTAGGACGACAAACCTTCAAAGATGTGGACCATCGATTTATTAGAATATTTGTTTTCGTAAAAATGACCGGCTATTCACATCAAAACAAAAATCTGGCTTTCCCAACCTAGGTAAAGTTTGCGTTCTTGTGATGACCCGACCCTACCGCATCACAATATTGTCCACTTTGGGCCCCACGGGTCAGCATAGCTTTGTATTGGGCCCTGGCCCACCAGGCTAGTCCCAAAAGGCCTTATGGAGAGGGGCTTGCCCCCTCATATGAAGCACCCACCACCCAAGTCCACAACCGATTTGGGACTTTTGGGTGGGGTATTACAATCTATCCACTTTAAGACCAGAGCCATCTCCAACTCTGCCATGTCACACTGATAGGGGGTCCACACACATAGGCTGGCAACGCACCCAAGGAGAGCCCACATAGTTTAAGTATTGAATCGTGCTCTGATATCACGTGTAACGACCTGATTGAGATGTCAGATTTTATCGGAAGATTTCTTAAGTGTCGGGATTTACGTTACTTAAGTATGAAGTTAAAAATGGATTTTATTGAATTTTGGAGAAAAGAAAAGAAAAAGTTGTTGTTCATCTCACCGCCTCAAATCAGACGATTAGGGTGATCCAGGAGAATCCTGGTTGAAGGCTATAAATACTGGACTTGGATTTAGTATAAAATTCCATCACTCTCTTCTCTCTCTCCTTGCTTATGCTTTGTTCTTCTTCCTTATCAGTTCTTCAGTTTTTGGTTTTCTGCAACTACAACTTTAAAGCTCTGCAGCAATAATTTTATGTTGATTTTTCTGAGTCTTTCGGTGTTTGTTCTACCTATTTTATTATTTTTCATTTGTAGATTACAGTTAGACGAGGTTACGGCCAAACTTTCATAGAAAAATACCTAGTAGAAATCCCAAAAGAATCCAGCAAGAAAATACAGAAAAATTAGAAAATTGCTTCAACATGTGGAGAAATGTTCATCCCATTGAAAATCACGGAAGATGAACAATGCTCTGCGACACTGTTCAGCTGGTCGACCATGGTCGACCAGTTGAACCTCTGGTGAATTACTTGGTATTTCAGGGGTAAAATGGAAAATTTTGGAAAATTTTCAGAAAATATAAAATTGACTCTTTTGAAAAAGAAAATCATGTATTTGACCATCTTTGTGTTTATTTTAAAGTCTAGTGTATTTAAATACAGTATTTCCTTTAGGCTGTTTAGCCAAAATTCTACCTCTCTCATGAAACTTGCAGCACTATGTGTTTCCTTAGGTGTCGCGTGCAAAATAGGTTCATTCTTGGAACTCTGTTAGAGGGGTAAGTTTTAGAGTTGCAAACACCAATTCGGAATGTGTCAGAGGCCTATGCACCTGGTACTTGTAGAAGTCCTCCATTTGGAGACCTCCTAGTATGTTTGCCATCTATGTGTCGAACTGTAAAGCCCGGCCCTTTCTCACTATGCTTTCCGAAAATCAGAGTCTATTTTTTTCTTTGAATAGAAGAGTGAAAGAGAGCGAGACGTCATGACGCGATCTAAGTTCGAGCTTCTATAGCCCGACCCTTAATTGGCCAACTATACATGTGCATGGACAAAGTCCATGAATATAGCTCACACGTACTAATCTATATACATGCAGAATAAAACATAAACTGTGGATTATAATAAGACCTAACTCTATTCCATTTTAGATAGCAAAGTAGTCCAACACTTACCAATAATTATTTTAAGTTAACATATCCAAAGTTAACCTTCTAACTATAGCAAATAATCTAAGTTATTACATTCCCAGTTACTAGCTACTCAAATACATTATCCATGAGTAACTTAAACAACATATAACTTAATCATCCAAGCTCCTAATCTTGCCTCCAATCATGTTTCTCATTCCGTCCATTTCCTGTGTCATCCACTAGGGTAGAAGTAGGGCGTTAGACCCAGTAGGTACTCCAATTAGGGTTAACACATGGTTAGTACAAATCATATATAATAACATCATGTCAAAACCATACAAAAACAATGTCATGTCATGGTGTCAAATGCAATGAGTCCCACCCATCACAAGTACATATAACCTCTTGATGGAATTCTCCTCATCAAGGTATCCCCACAGTTTCCTTACGGACTCCCCGACGGAGTGTGTTCTCCATATTCTTCTTGATGGATATGCACATCAAGGTCTTCCTACAAATGCCTTACAGACGCCTCGACGGAGCGTAGCCTCTGGTTACAAACTTCCTTCCTATGCTATGCATGAGATGTATATGTCCACATGCTATGTAATAGAATAATCATAACATCAAAACCTCATATTTGAAACAAAATATTTTTACAACATAAACCATCAAAATAAGAGATTAAACCATCATACATAACCTATGGTTTCAAAGAGGTAGAATCCTACCAAAGATCACTAAAGTGTCCTTGCGCTTTCGTCTGGAACCCGTTCACGATTGTACACCCCTTGCAAACTCATGTTACCTGATAATCATGCCAATCAATCAATCCCATGTCCCAATTGATTTACAATAATTTCCAAGTCCATAAATATGTCTTGGTGGGGTTCAGCCATACAACATGGCCGAACCTCACCCACTTGGCTTTTGTCCCTCCTTTGAGTCCTTTGATTCATTAACTTAAGTCCAATGACACAATCCATTAATCTAATCATACATACACTAATCATCTAACATACATAAAACCTTATGTCCATAGAAATTCCTTAGTGGGGTTCGGCCATGTTGCTACCTTGGTTTTGTGCCCTTAGTCCATGAAACATTCCTCATGGGGTTCGGCCATACACCATGGCCGAACCCATGATCTTTCATTTTTACCCATAATGACATTCTTTGCCATTGTTTCCATCACCTTATGTTTTAGATCCATAAACATAAGTCCACAAAATCTTCCTTATGGAGTTTGGCCATACACCATGGCCGAACCCATGCTCCTTTAATTTCACTCCTTTGGCCATCATTTCTAATCATGCTTAAATCTCCACATGACCCATTAAAATGGTCCATGGTTGTTTCCATGTTCTCCACTTAAACAATTCACCATCTCAATTTCATAAACAAGACCCTCCATGGGACGGTATAATCATACCCTTAGGTTCATTATTTTTTATCCTCATTAATATATTCAAAATCAATTAAATCTAACAACACTATCATCATTGTCTCTCCATGGGGTTCGGCCATACAACATGGCCGAACCCTATGGTTCCTTTTTTCCATTAAAAACATATTATACATCTATGATTGATTCTTTGATGGTTCTCATACATCCATCCATTTAAACTCTTTTAAACCTTTTAAAATCATACACATACATCTATGATTCTCATCCTTCAAATCCATTAAAATATAACCAATGTCATTTTATGGGGTTCGGCCATACAACATAGCCGACCCTATGGTCCATCATCTTCCCTTTAAAATCACTTAGACCATATAACTTCCTTAATACCTTTCCATGGGGTTCGGCCATACCACATAGCCGAACCCTATGGTTCATCATTGGATCTTTTATCCAAAATAAAATTAGGGTTCGGCCATTATGTCCTTGACCCTATTTCCTTACTTATTAAAAATATAACAAAATACCTACCGATTCCGCGACTCCTCCAGTTTTCCTTCGCTTCGACTTGTTCTTCTGATCCTTAGCCTCTTCTTCCTTCCTTCTTGCTCTTTAGCTGAGACTGATCTTGATGGAACCTCTTGGAGTGGTTCGGCCAAAGGTATAGATTTGAGAGAGGGAGAAAGAGAGACAACTTGAGATACAACTAAGTCTTTTGTTTTGAGAGAATTGGCCTTGAGTGAGAGGGAGAGAATGAGATAAAATTCTCTAAGTGTTCTTGCCTTGAGAGTGATTCGGGCAAGAGAGGGAGAGGGAGAGAGATTGAAATGAAACTCCACTATTTTCTTGGTTAATGAAATTCAGCCAAGGGTGGTGTCCTTTGGTGACACCCCTTGTAACTCCCATTCCCATTTACCTCCCTCCTTAATACTCCACTTGGGGGTTTCATCCATGAGATAAAACTCCCATATCCAATGTGTAGCCTTGATTTGAATTATGTAACAACACCAAATGGTCCACCTCCCATTGGTGTTCTATTTGGGGGTTTCATCCATGAGATGAAGCTCCCATTCCAACATGTATGCATTGGTTTGATTTTTGAAACAACAACAACACCTTCATCTTCACACTTCACTCACTCTTTAATTCAACTCAACACTTTAATT
Organism: Chimonanthus praecox; assembly: GCA_022113865.1. Taxonomy (NCBI): domain Eukaryota; kingdom Viridiplantae; phylum Streptophyta; class Magnoliopsida; order Laurales; family Calycanthaceae; genus Chimonanthus; species Chimonanthus praecox. Next base: position 49,285,990 of record CM039092.1, on the reverse strand, counting down.
TAACTCATTTGAAATCAACTCAATCCATTGATTCCATTTCCAATTTAATTCAGCCCCACTTAATTTAAACTTGAACTCACTTAGTGGTCAACCAAATCAACCACGACCCATTGGGTCCCAATTGGGCATTTTGATCCAATTAACAAATTTTGACCTAATTAACCATCTTGACCGAATTGAATACATCTTACCCATTTATTTCAATTGAAACCATATCAACAATCCGTTGGGTCTTAATTGGGCCATTGACCCAACACCTTACCCATCTAGGGTCCATATCAATTAATTCACAAATTAAATGGGCAAATTTCCTATATATTGATAACTTGAAAATCCGGGGTGTTACAATACAACCCTCTTTATAAAATTTTCATCATGAAAATCAAGCGAAGTAGGGTTTCAAACAATTTACGTAAATAACTCAGGGTGAGCTGTTCTCATTTCCGATTCTAGTTCCCAAGTGGATTCCTCATTACCATGTCGATCCCATACCACCTTGGCGAACTGAATTCGCTCGGTTTCATAATGCCCTTTGTTCTGTCTCCACCACTCGGATAGGCTTCTCTATGTATGTCATATCGCTTTGCACCCTCTATGTCTTGTACATTCAGCAGCACATGTGAAGGATCAGGATTGTACTTCCTCAACATAGATATATGAAGCACATCGTGTAAAGTTGACAACTGTGAAGGGAGTGCTAATTGATAAGCCACCTCCCCCATCCTCCTTATGATTGAAAACGGTCCCACATATCTAGGCGACAGTTTCCCCTTCTTTCCAAATCTCATGTGTCCCTTTCGTGGTGAGACTTTCAAGAACACCATATCCCCCACCTCAAATTCAAGGAACCTCATCCTCTTGTTAGCATAACTCTTCTGACGACTTTGTGCAGCAAGTAGGTGTTGCCGTATCAACTGAATCTGTGTTGTAGTCTCTGCGACTAATTCAGGTCCAATCAGTGCAGGCTAACCAGCCTCTGTCCAGCACACTGGTGACCTACAAAGTCTACCATATAAGGCTTCAAATGGAGCCATCTGGAGCTTGCTTGGTAACTGGTGTTATAAGAAACGCTACCAGTGGCAAGTGATCCTCCCATTCAGTGTTTGTATTGTCCTCTCAGACTGCCCATCAGTCTGAGGATGGAATGTTGTGCTAGTCAGTAGATCTGTTCCCATGGCGGATTGCATGCTCCGCCACACTCTACAGGTGAATCAACCATCTCTGTAGGACACAATTGTCCAGGGAATACCATGTAGCCTAATGATATCCTTGATATACCTTCGACCCAAGGTCTCAGATGTATCTGTCATTCTAATGGGAATAAAGTGTGCAGACTTGGTCAATCGGTCTACCACAACCCATATCGCATCGTTTCCCTTTGAGGACCTTGGCAACCCCGTCACAAAATCCATGGAAATGTGTTCCCATTTCCACTCTAGCACTAGTAAAGGTTTGAATAACCCTGGTGGCTTCTGATGTTCCGTCTTAACCTGCTGACAGGTTAGGCAATGAGCAACAAATTCTGCCACATCTCTCTTGAGTCCATGCCACCAGTAATGTCTCTTCAAGTCGTGATACATCTTGGTGCTGCCCGGATGAATGGAGAGTTTGGTTTGGTGTGCCTCAATCAGTAACTCTCTTCTGCAACTCTTAGGTACATATATCCTACCTCGGAATAGAAGACCTTGTCCTGGTCGTAACTCCCATTCCGTTAGGACCTCGCCAGAAGACATCTTGGCCAATATCTCCTCTATTTTCGGATCTATCCGTTGTTCCTTTTCAATCTAGACCAAGTTGGACCGTATGATCAAATTGTACATACTCCCATAGTTACTGATATATAGATTGAACTCTCGAATGGTATTCAGCATCTCCCATTCTGTCCTGATCAAACATGCCACTGATGCATGTGATATGCGGCTGAGGGCATCCGCCACTTTGTTCGCATTGCCAGGATGATAACAAAGCGCAAACTCATAATCCTGCAGATATTCCATTCATCTATGCTGCCTCATGTTGAGCTCTTTTTCTCGTGAACCCATTTGCGATCTTATGTAGATCAATGTACTCTATTTCATTTTACTTGCTACCAAGATATTTTCCATGCGTGCTCGCTCAATATGTTCATTCATCTACTCTCTGTGTGAGGTAGCCTTCCAACACGAGCCTATGCTGATTCCATTTTAACTAGATTTCTACTGCACTCTCCTGGAACTCCATCGGCTAACTACAGAGTTAGCTGATCAGTCTAACTCGGTAGTCGTCCATAGCTTCCCATTCGAGTTTTCACTAGACTCTTATCTTTTCCACTAAGTGTATTTCCAAAATTAAGCTCATCTTCATTTTCACATAAGTCACCATGTGACTAACACCTTTTGTTCAAATCTTCTATGATACCGATACCTGGGATCAATCCAAACCACCATCGGAAACATCATCCACCGTTATATACATCCATCCCTGGTATCACTCTATCAGTGAGTATCATCTATCCATGGTTAATAACCATCCATGAATATAACCCCCCTCTAGGTATAATCCATTCATGGGCATAATTAATCCAGTGCACACCATCTACCATGAGATATTCTATCCGTAAGAACAACACTCGAATGAATCATTACATGACTGTGGTAACAATATCAAATCCTAAATATACCCCGACCCCTAGCAAAACTTAGGGCCCATGACTTACTAAGCGGAAAACCCACGTCCAACATGATCAAGTCTACCTCGCCCTGCATCCCTTCACCCCAGGGTGATTCAGTCAAGCTCTAAGGCGGTCGAACCGCGTTTGACGAAGCGAATACCACCCCCATGGGGTAAAATAGTACCTAGCTCTGCGCATCAAAGCACATCAAGTGTGTGTAATAGTCGTGAGAGCGTCCTTCAGCGTGTAGCATGCGAGGGACCCACTCTTCAACTGTAACCCTATGGAACCAAGTCTCTGTATCTCATATCGAGGCTCCCACAGTCTCATGGCTACTCTAAGCCTTACTCATGGAATCTAAATACTTATCTCATCAATATCAAGTGAGGGTCGCACTCATACTACGTCTCAACATTATCCAGTGACCTCGTCACCTACATCTCAGTGCCAAAATCCTCATAAACTCTTAAGTTGGCATACTTTATTAAAATTCCTTCATACTTCAAGTACAAGGGTGGGTAGGGTTAGAAAACCCCTTAAAAAAAAACAAAATATACCCACCACACTTACAAAATCTCCCCTTTCCCCGACATTCTCTTACCATTTCTTAACCTAACCTTCCGTAGAAGACCTTGTATCATCATAAAAATCGAAGAAGTTGTCAGGGCATGTCATCGACGTGTGCCCCAACACTCCACAAGTCAGACAGGGTATTATTCCCTGTCCCCCAATGTATGGACAGTTAGTCCTCCCCTTCCCGTGTCCGTGAAGTCCACAAAAAGGGCAAATAACCTCAAGGGGGTAGAGGCAGAAAGTACAGTTGTGCCCTTCCTGGTTGTACAACTCGTACATATATCCGGCCGTTATCTCCCCTACGGATTCTCCTATCATTGGGATATCTCCCATATACTCTTCTGAAAAAGGGGCTAGATTCATTTCTACATCCTCGGGAAATCTTACCTGGACGTCTACGTTAACTTCCACAACCCGGTCTGGCCTGTTGGAGTTGTTGGAAGAAGAAGTCAGATCGATAGGACAGCTAGGAGTTCCTTTGTCCCACAACACTGTATACTCAATGTTGCTTGACATATCTGTGTCACAACAACAGAAACATATCAATGACAATAGAAGTTCTAATCAAACTAATCTTTGTTTTGGGGAATTTCCCTAATCATCATCTTGTATTTCTTGTTTTGGGGAGTTTCCTATGTATCAAATAATATCTCTTGTTTGGGGAACTTTCCTATGTATCATATACTGTCTTTTGTTTAGGGAAATTGCTAAATAAAACATCTTGTGTTTCTTGTCCTTGGGGAAATTGCCAAATCAGCATTCTTTGTATTTCTTTGTTTTTAGGGAAACTTCTTAAGTATCAATTGTTTGTTTCTCAATTTGGGGATATCGGGGAAATATATCCTATTTTGTTATGTTTGATAAATCCAGTTATTTGGACTGTACTTCCTTTGCTATCATTCCTTGTTGTTCTCAGATTGAACGTTTCAGTCTGAGTCTAACGAAGTAAATTAATCCAGCCCCCGTGCAGCGGACTCCAAGAGTCGATCAGTTGGGATTCTTATCTATTAGTGAGACATGAAACTGTCTTAAACTTACTTTGGAAGATTCAACTTTCCCGTTTCGTTTTGATACCAACTGTAACGCCCCGCCCTTTCTCACTATGCTTTCTGAAAATCAGAGTCTACTTTTTTCTTTGAAAAGAAGTGTGAGAGAGAGCGGGACGTCATGACGTGAGCTAAGTCTGAGTTTCTAAAGCCCGACCATTAACTGGCCAACCATACGTGTGCATGGACTAAGTCCACGAATATGGTTCACACGTACTAATCTATATACATGCAGAATAAAACATAAACTGCGGATTTTAATAGGACCTAACTCTATTCCATTTTAGAAAGCAAAGTAGTCCAACACTTACCAATAATTATTTTAAGTTAACATATCCAAAGTTAACCTTCTAACCATAGCAAATAATCTAAGTTATTACATCCGCAGTTACTAGCTACTCAACTACATTATCCATGAGTAACTTAAACAACATATAACTTAATCATCCAAGCTCCTAAGCTTGGCTCCGATAATGTTCCTCGTTCCGTCCATTTCCTGTGTCATCCACTAGGGTAGAAGTAGGGCATTAGACCCAGTAGGTACTCCAATTAGGGTTAACACATGGTTAGTACAAATCATATATAATAACATCATGTCAAAACCATATAAAAACAATGCCATGTCATGGTGTCAAATGCAATGAGTCCCACCCATCACAAGTACATATAACCTTTTGATGGAATTCTCCTCATCAAGGTATCCCCACAGTTGCCTTACGGATGCCCCGACGGAGTGTGTTCTCCAGATTCTTCTTGATGGATATGCACATCAAGGTCTTCCTACGGATGAGTTACGGATGCCTCGACGGAGCGTAGCCTCCGATTACAAACTTCCTTCCCATGCCATGCATGAGATGTATATGTCCACACGCTATGTAATCGAATAATCATAACATCAAAACCTCATATTTGAAACATAATATTTTTACAACATAAACCATTAAAATAAGAGATTAAACCATAATACATAACTTATGGTTTCAAAGAAGTAGAATCCTACCGAAGACCACTAAAGTGTCCTTGCGCTTTCGTCCGGAATCCGTTCACGATTGTACACCCCTTGTGAACTCCTGTTACCTTATAATCATGTCAATCAATCAATCCCATGTCCCAATTGATTTACAATAATTTCCAAGTCCATAAATATGTCTTGGTGGGGTTCGGCCATACAACATGGTTGAACCTCACCCACTTGGTTTTTGTCCCTCCTTTGAGTCATTTGATCATTTAACTTAAGTCCAATGACACAATCCATTAATCTAATCATACATACACTAATCATCTAACATGCATAAAACCTTATGTCCATAAAAATTCCTTAGTGGGGTTCGGCCATACAACATGGCCGAACCCATGATCTTTCATTTTTACCCATATTTACATTCTTTGCCATTGTTTCGATCACCTTATGTTTTAGTTCCATAAATATAAGTCCACAAAATCTTCCTTATGGGCCCATGCCCCTTTAATTTCACTCCTTTGGCCATCATTTCGAATCATGCTTAAATCTCCACATGACCCATTAAAATGGTCCATGGTTGTTTCCATGTTCTCCATTTAAACAATTCACCATCTCAAGTTCATAAACAAGACCCTCCATGGGAGGGTTTAATCATACCCTTAGGTTCATTATTTTTTATCCTCATTAATATATTCAAAATCAATTAAATCTAACAACACTATCATCATTGTCTCTCCATGGGGTTCGGCCATACAACATGGCCGAACCCTATGGTTCCTTTTTTCCATTAAAAACATATTATACATCTATGATTGATTCTTTGATGGTTCTCATACATCCATCCATTTAAACTCTTTTAAACTTTTTAAAATCATACACATACATCTATGATTCTCATCCTTCAAATCCATTAAAATATAACCAATGTCATTTTATGGGGTTCGGCCATACAACATGGCCGCCCCTATGGTCCATCATCTTCCCTTTAAAATCACTTAGACCATATAACTTCCTTAATACCTTTCCATGGGGTTCGGCCATACCACATAGCCGAATCCTATGGTTCATCATTGGGTCTTTATCCAAAATAAAATTAGGGTTCGGCCATTATGTCCTTGACCCTATTTCCTTACTTATTAAAAATATAACAAAATACCTACCGGTTCTGCGACTCCTGCGGTTTTCCTTTGCTCCGACTTGTTCTTCCGTTCCTTAGCCTCTTCTTCCTTCCTTCTTGCTCTTTAGCCGAGACTGATCTTGATGGAACCTCTTGGAGTGGTTCGGCCAAAGGTATAGATTTGAGAGAGGGAGAAAGAGAGACAAGTTGAGATACAACTCTAAGTCTTTTGTCTTGAGAGAATCGGCCTCGAGTGAGTGGGAGAGAATGAGATAAAATTCTCTAAGTGTTCTTGCCTTGAGAGTGATTCGGCCAAGAGAGGGAGAGGGAGAGAGATTGAAATGAAACTCCACTCTTTTCTTGACTAATGAAATTCAGCCAACGGTGGTGTCCTTTGGTGACACCCCTTGTAACTCCCATTCCCATTTACCTCCCTCCTTAATACTCCACTTGGGGATTTCATCCATGAGATGAAACTCCCAAGGCACCAACGGTGTGCAATGGTAAGCACTTGTGTATCCTTGTGTAACCTTCACAAACCCACCACTTCTCCATTAATGGCCCGTGTGGGGGTTTCATCCATGAGATGAAACTCCCATGTCCAACGTGTAGCCTTGATTTGAATTATGTAACAACACCAAACTGTCCACCTCCCATTGATGTTCTATTTGGGGTTTCATCCATGAGATGAAACTCTGATTCCAACATGTATGCCTTGGTTTGATTTTTGAAACAACAACAACACCTTCATCTTCACACTTCACTCACTCTTTAATTCAACTCACCACTTTAATTTAACTCATTTGAAATCAACTCAATCCCTTGATTCCATTTCCAATTTAATTCAGCCCCACTTAATTTAAACTTGAACTCACTTGGTGGTCAACCAAGTCAACCACGACCCATTGGGTCCCAATTGGGCATTGACCCAATTAACAAATTTTGACCCAATTAACCATCTTGACCCAATTGAATGCATCTTACCCATTTATTTCAATTGAAACCATATCCACAATCCGGTTGGGTCTTAATTGGACCATTGACCCAACACCTTACCCATCTAGGGTCCATATCAATTAATTCACAAATTAAATGGGCAAATTTCCTACATATTGATAACTTGAAAATCCAGGGTGTTACACGAACATATTCTAGTTACTAACGTTCTGTTCTTAACTAGGCTAGTGGAATGGGTAGAATTATGTAAAGTGATATATCAACTGATTTACTTTCTGTATTCATTGGGCCAATCTCAATACCTCTCGGTAACGTTCACCCATAAAGAATATGAGACGGGCAATAATTTTATTTCCTTGTGTGTTTTGTTAGCCGACATTTCTTAAAACACATGTTCTTGGTGTTATTTTATTTCCTTACTTTTTGGTCAATTTTGCTTCCACTTGGGTTTGTTATTCATTTAGCGTGTATTATCGCACACATTGTTACTGAGATTTTACTCTTTAAATGTATACTTGCACGTTTTGACTTTTTCATTTAATAAGGACTAAAAAGGAGAAAATATAAAAGATGGCTTTCCATTCGATCTTAATATAAATATTGTGTCAACTAGTTATTCAGTTTTAACATTTTACAGTTCGTCAATTTAATGGTGAGGAGATTCAACCACACTGTATTATTATAAAATGCATCATATATTGCGATGAAATCTAAAATTTCTACACTGTTGTCCTACGGCAATAAATGGGGGCATGTGGTTAATATATTGATAGAAAAGATGTGAACTGGTCGATATCGACACTGTTCACACGTAAATGGATGAATTGTATTCCTGTATGAGACATGTGAACATAAGAAAGTGTTGGGATGCCAAGGCCTAGCCATCTTGAAATGGAGAATTCCAAGTCATAGGTGTTCTAGCTTGTCTGAGGTCCATCTTTCTGCTGAAGAATGCTAGTGGCCTTCGATCCTGGCGACGTGAAAAATGACGGAGATAATCCCAGATCTTTTTTCGATTTCGCATATGTCAAGGATAGTAACCATAAAACTAATTTAGGGTCTTAGAATTCCTAAATTTCCCTCGCACATCCTATGGTCACATTGGGTGTACTTTGTCCTATCCAAGGGTAAAACAACCATTTTACCCATAATACCCCATTTAAGCTTAATTCAAATTAAATTTTCTTAGATTCTGATTTTATGCTATAAATTCAAGCAACTCAACTTAGTAAACTTTGGCTTACATTAGTAATCTTTTAATCCTCTAAATTATTACATAATCATTTTTTTTTTTACCAAAACACTACATTCTTCCATAGACTTTTATGAGAACCTTATTCATAAAAATCCAAATTATTTCAAGTCACTGATATATCCTTTAGTGAATTAGAATTTAGGAATAAAATAACTCATTATTAGAAAATAAGGTTTCAGATTTAGTAAAGGTGCCCAAACTAATCTTTCTCGTTTTTGAAGTACAAACTGTGCACTGTTTTTGTAAAGATCTTTTCTGGTTCTTCCCAGTATTGGAATAACTCAAATAAATAATTTTAGAAAGATGCTTGATAGTAGACTACACTAAAAATATTTTAAAATGTCCAAAAAATTATTTTGAAATGGTTACAGGCCCGTTTTTGGGACTGATATGTAAAAACAGTTTCTGTCTTTGGGCTGTACCATTTCGGGTGCTTCCCGATCTCCAAAAATTACGAATAAATATTTTTCAAAAAATTCTATCATAGTAGTATTTACAAATGCCTAGAAAATCATTTTGAAATGGTTACATGTCCACCTTTGGGAGTGATATGTAAAGACAATTTTCTGTCGTAGAACTGTATCATTGTTACAAAAATTATTTCGGTTCCTTCCCGATGCCCGAAAATTATGAACAAATCATTTTGAAAATATATCTAACAGTAGAAGAACTGAAAAATATTTAGAAATTTTCAAAAAATCTATACAAGATAGATACAACTCCATCTTTGGGACTGATTTGAAGAAACAATTTTACCATGAATCATTTTTTCAAAGTTCATCATAAGATATCATTTTCTTAAACCCTTCTTCTTGTCCAAACCAGTAAATAAAATATACTCACATATTCCATGAATCTCCATTTTGTAAATCCTTAGTTGATATAGGTTCATTTTCAAAGGTAAATCAAAGTCTATCATGACGTTTAGGACTTCCAAAATAAAGTTTCACATTTGATTAAAATGGAGATGCATGGCGGTAACATACCCAATATATGGAATATTGGCATATTGTCTTCATAAAATCCATACTTATAAAAATATATGATTTTGCACCAAGATTTGAATGGTTTTAGGTTCAGGCCCAATACCATGACCAAACCATGCATGATGACCAATATGTCTTTGAAATATTTTTTGTATGTATTTTATGTTAAAACCATGCTTGCAAAGATCTACTTATGGATTTAAGATGTCCAACATTTCCATCTCTCCACATTGTGTTTTGGAGTTCCTCTAAGTTCAAAATTCATGACTCCATAGTTTCTTTGATGCAAGAACTTAGATGAAGAGATAAAACATTTTAACATCTAAATCAAATAACCAAAGGGTTAGAGAACTAATTGTTCAAGATCTAACCAATTCTTCAAGTCCTTCCTTCCACTTCCAAGCTCCAAGTCCTTCCTTCCTTTTCCAAGTGTCCAAGCTTCCAAGAGAGATTTGCACCAAAGAGAGGAAGAGGGAGAGGGAAAGGGAGAGAGTGAGAGAGAGAGTGAAATTCGTATGGAGGGAGAGAGAGGGAGAGGGTTGTGTTTTTTTTTTTTTGGTTTGCAAATGGACAAAAAAGATAGATGGGATGGGTTTTGTCCAATGATGGTTTGCATGTGGGTCTAAGCCTTGCATGTGAGTCAAGAACCTTTGCATGTTGGTCAAGGCTCATGGATGTTGAGTCTTGGGTCCAAATGGGTGTCCATGTGTCACTCCTTTGGGTATTTTCCTTGCAAGTTTATCCCAACTCTGACTAAACCTCAACCCACACTCCACCACACTCCAAACCATGGTCCATGCATACCATGAGCGAATTTTGTGGGCTCATCTTGGCCCTTAGTTTCTTCCATCTTTAAATCTTGACCTATGGTTGTTTGAACTAGAGTTCCATGTGTAGTTGGGGTTTATATGTGATTTTTCACTTTTGACCTTGGACTTGATGGGAAAAAAATATTTTAATCCGAGTCATCCTACCATGCCATGTGGCATGCCACCTCACATAGGTCTTGCCATGTCATCGATGACATGGCACACTTGCCACCTCATCATTGAACTTTATGTAAAAAATTCATTTTATTAGATGGTCTGTAATTAAATTATTAATTTAATTTAATCACCTCCAAATTCATTTAGTTTATCAATTATTTCTCTAATGTTGATAATTAACATCAATATTTCCATCAAATTGTAAATTGGGTTTGAAATTCCAAATTTCATTCTAATGTGCTTCGAGAGAATTACATTAGACAACAGAGTCATGTATCCGGGTCGTTACAAGTTATCTCAAGACCTGTCATAGGATCACTGATGGAAGGAAGAAGACCTTCAATATACCTCTGCACCACAACTTGTTCACATACATTCAAATAATTGTGGGAGATTAGGAGATTGAACTCTTTTGTATATTCTGCAACGATCTTGTTTACCTGTCTAAGTTTCTACAACTTAGAAAATAAAGTCTGAACACACATAAGCTTTTTCAATTTGCTCCAGGCATGGATGGGGTCTTTTCCTAGATTCTTTCTCTCAGGCTTAATGGACTTGTACTAAGATAAAGCACTACCTCTTAATTTCATTACAGCAATCTTAACCTGTTGATTTTCTGGCACATCTCTGTTAGTGCTTCGGTTTGACCGAGTCCTTGTATTGTCAATTCTGTGACCGAGTGTGTGTCCTTGCCTTGGAAGATTGAAGATTAAAGCTCCAAGATCAAGATCAAGTTGCGGACATCTCACCATGTGTTTGGCAGCTACACAGGTAAAATGGCCTTAAAGGACCATAGGGTTGAACTAAACACCATAGGCTCACGGACCAAGCATTAAGAACTTAAACTGGAAAATTAGAATTTGCCCAACTGAAGCCCCTCAGGTCATGCCAAGTCCCTCAGGTCAGGCCGAGCCTTCATCCTAAGCTCTCAGTGTTTAAACTGAGAAAATTTACATGAGCTCAGGTCGAGCCCCTCGAGGTTAGTTGTTGGTCATCTAGTTGTACCTTCCAAAATTGACCACATGTTGACCTTTAGTTGGCATTTCCAAAAAATGGTGGTCGAGCCCCTCGAGTGTACGCTCCCGAGCCCCTCGGGAACTAGCCGTTATTTTGAGTTAGAACTCTATATATACCTGGCCTCCCTTACTTTTAAATAGATCATTGAGACCAGGAACAAAACCCTAATCTATCAGAGGGTAATCCAAGTTGTCTAGGAAGATGACCTATCCTCTAATGAAGAAAAGACTGAGAAAAAACATCTAGGAGATATTGTAGCACCTTTTGTCCTAATCTTGTATCTCTGCTGCAGTTGCCTACACTAGGAGATCCAGATATGAAAATCAAAGAAATAAAATTTTTGAAGAAGCGTATCTACTCAGTTCAGCGCATCCCAAGGCAAGTGTTTCTTTGTTTTATTTAAACATCATCATTGTAAGGTGAACTACATCTTTGTGCCCGAACCACCATAAAAAATGGGAGTCGAGTTGTAGACCAACAGTGGTCGAAACTCATTAGTTGTATTGTGAGGGTGAGATACCAATTCATAGTGCATTTTTGGATAGCCCAAGGTTGGGTGAGATGAGAGTGGATGTAGGTTTAGATGAACCGAACCACTTGATATCGCTGTGCATATGTGGTGTTTGTTGATTTGTATTGATGCATTGTTGATTCCTCACTCACACACTAATTTATTTTGCTGCACATTAAGTTGAACAAGTAATATTTAAAGTTTGATATAAATCGGTGAAAGACCCCATGCATTGGTCTAGCCTGACTTTCAAGTGGCATGAAGACCATGGTTCCTTTTATAGGACTTAACTGTCTAAAGGTGATCCTGCGGTAGAACAATGTACAAAGGAGAAAGTCAGCTAGTCTCAAAACCCCCTTATTTCAACGTCACAAACTATGCTTCTTGGAAAGATAAAATGAAAAGTTTCTTTATTCCATTGATGGTGCTATCTTAGAGTTAGTTGTAAGGGGTTGGGATCATCCAGTGGTGGAGATCATTGGAAAATCTTCAAAAGATGAAGCTGAAAAATCTGTAAAAGAAGTCATAGGGTTTAAACCCCAAAGACTACTTTACTTGAACTGACATGGAGAAAACCCTATATAATGCAAATGGTAGGACCTTGAATAATACAAATTGCGTTGTTTCACATGATGAGTATAAGCACATCACGACATGTGAAACAAAAAAGATGATTGGGACATTTTAGAAAAAACTCACGAGGGGACATCTGTTTTTAAGAGATCTAGGCTCCAAATCCTCCAATCAAAATTTGAGACTATACGCATGGAGGAAAATGAAACATTCATGGAGTTCTACTCAAAACTAAGAGACATTGTAAACTCCATGTGGGACCTCAATGAGAAAATTTTGGAATCTAAAGTGTGCACAAAGATCTTAAAAAATTTACCCAATAGATTCAAACCGAAAGTGGCTGTTATAGAAGAATATAGAGATGTTGCATAAATGAGGGTAGATGACCTAGTTGGATCTCTTCAAACTTATGAACTTCACTTTGATGATGAAAAACCCAAAAAGAAATCAATTTCTCTAAAATCCTTCCTAAAAACTAAATTAAAAAAAGGTTAAAGAATCTGATGACTCTAAAAGTGATTCAGATGAAGAGGTTGCCATACTTGCTAAAAATTTCTTAAAACATTTTAACATGAGGAAAAAGAGAAGAATACTTAACAAAGAAGACTCAAAAGAATTCAATAAAAGTAAAACACATTTTTTCAAAAGCAAAGTCAAGAGATAGAATCAAAGAACAATGCAAGCCCAAAGAAAACCAATGTCCTTTTAAGAGGAAATCCAAAAATAAATCCACGACCACTGTAGTGGAAGAAGACACATCACAATCCGAAAGTGAATCCGATGTGTCAACCCATGAAAATTGCTGAAAATGTGAAATGTTTCATAGCTTCCATCTCTCACGATCCTCAAAATGCACCAAATGTTGAAAGTGATAGTGAAGGATCAGAAAGTGAAGATGATGGCTTACAAGAAGCTTACGATGCATTGTTCTTAAAATACAAATATTTGGCTAAAAGACTAAGTAAATCTAAGAATGAAACTATTAAATTAGAAAATCAATTAATGTCTAAAAAAGAATGCTATGGAAAAGACTTAAAAAACATTCAAGAAGAAAATTGAAGTCTCAAAGAAAAATATTCACAAAGAAATTGTAAAACTTAAGAAAACTGAGTCTAATCTTAGAAATGAAAAACAAAAACTGGAATTGGACCTAAACAAGTTAAAGAGCCATAAAGTAAAATTTGAAATAAATTTACTCAAGGTGAGGAAAAACTTGAAAAACTCGTAAACATGGAAAACAATTTGGAGATAAAACTGGTCTAAGCTTTGATGAGAAAATGAATAAGAAGCCCAACTCAAAAACTATTTTTGTGAAAGGTGTACATTCATCCTCTATGCCTCTAAATGTGACATGTTCTTATTGTGGGAAAAAGGGTCATGTGAAGTTTGAATGCAACCCAAGGAAGAAACACTACAAAGAAAAGTCTCTTCAAAGTCAAACCATCAATAATAGAATTAACTCCTTATAGAGAAACCCAACTTCATTCTTTGACAGAAAAGGTAAAAGGAATTGGTGAATGAGCTTGAAAAACAATATGATAAAAGGAGACCAGGTTTTGTGATCTCAAGGGTATAACCAAGTTCTCAACCTTCAACGGAAATTGGTCACCTAAGGTTAGAGGTTTAGGTGTAACGCCCCGCCCTTTTTCACTCGTCACAAATCAGAGTATATTTTTTTAAAAAAAAATGAGTGAGAGAGAGCAAGTCGTCACTATGCGAGTTAAGTCCGAGTTTCCAAAATCCGACCCTTAACTGGCCACCTATATGTGTGCGTGGACTAAGTCCACTTAAACATTTCACACGTTTTTCTGAATACTTGCGGAATAATATATATGAATAAAATGCTATCCATATTCATGACATCATTAAGCAAGGAAAACCAATCACCATATAACTTCAAAAAAAAATATTAAAATTATCAAACCATAGCAAATAAGTCTAAGTTATTACAGTCCAAAATATCAGTCCTCCCAATACATCATAAACATCAAAACTAAATAAATTAAACTTCATTCATTCCAAGCTCCTACGCTTGGCTCCCTTCAAGTCTCATGTATGTTTCCTTGTCATTCCCTGTTCCATCATCTATAGGGTAGAATTAGGGCATCAATCAACATGCCCAGTAGGTATTCCAAGTAGGGTTATGGTACACATAGGAGTATTATAAATCAAGATAGCTACATCATATCATATTTGTAAAACATCTCATAAATAGTAATAACAATGCATGATGTCCATATCATAATCATGCTTACTTATAAGTCATGTCATGGGTGTCAATGCCAAATGATCTCTCACCCAATTTCCATATCCAATCACATCATATATAAATAGTTCCCTTTATAAATCACCATATCAAGGTGTTCCCTTGGCCAATTACGTCCGCAGTGTTTTGTGACGGTACTACCAAGCCACTGTATACCTCCCCACAAAATATTAAACGAGACTATCGGTAGAGTGTGGACTCCTCCCTCTGCGCAGGGTTTTGGGACTGCCTACCGAGGAGCTCTTTGGCCTAAATTATGTCGTACCCATTTCTAGCAACCTGGACAATGCCAAAATCTCAACAGTTCACATAGCTTCATATAAGCTAATCTCAAGCCCAAGTCATGTCTGGACCGCTCATAACTTGGCTTGTTGGTCACATGTATTCCCTCCCATGCCATGCATGAGGTAATGAATGCAAGAATACCATTTAATATCAAATTACATAATATCATTGAAAATCAGTTCATAAACATATACCATTTGTTTAACCAAAGTAAACACCATATTCGGAATAAAAACCAGTGTCATATATAATCCATAGTGTCTCAATAAGGTAGGAATCCTACCAATGTCCAATATATTGTCTTTTTCTTGTTTTACAAAAACAACGGTAATGATCGCGTCAAAACGAATCGAAATTCTATTGCAAACCTCTTTACCTTATCAAATTCAATTATATATATATATAATTCATCACCGCTTCTATCCAGCAAGAGGTTCTGGAAAATAATGTAAGAATATGACTTTTCAATTCAGTCGACTGAATCTAGAATTCAGTCGACTAAATCATGCCTAGTTACCATCTAGGTTTTACCCGCAAACTTTCAGTCGACTGAATAATAGTACTCAGTCGGCTGAAACACAACTAGGTACTGTATAAACTTGACCCCGTAACCTTTCAGTCGGCTGACTTTGGGTCAAATCCTCTGTGTTCTAGGTCAATACATTTTCAGTCGACTGAATCACAGATTCAGTCGGCTGACTTTGGATCAGATCATTTGTGTGTTCGACCAATAATACCTTCAGTTGACTGAATCTTTGATTCAGTCAGCTGGAATTCCAGTAGACCCCATCTGTGCTTAACCAGTGTACTTTCAGTTGATTCAATCATAGGATTCAATCGGCTGAAACACCCAGACATCCCTTATGTGCTGGACCAGAACCCTTTCATTCAGTCGACTGACTTCTTTGTTAGTTTTGTCTGTTTACATGCATGGTTAGGCCCTTCTTCATGAAGTCCATTCCTTATCATCATTAAACATGGACTTCATCTTCCATACATCTCTTAGTGAATTTACTCTACCCACTAGCCAAGGCTAGGGACTTTTCCATAATTCATTCAATTCTTAGTATCATATCATGGATATGAATATCACCTTACTTTTGTTTCAAACCATTACCATTCCTTGAATGGATTTCCAACTCCATGGCCTTATAACAATTTGGCCATCTATTCAAACCAATCATGAAACCCATGGGTTCGGCCACATCATGGCCAAACCTATGGTTTCTTTAGACTTATTCCCATATTGTTAAACCTTAAACATACCTTCTTCCCGTCTCCTTCTTTTATTTTTGATATAACTTTCTTCCCTAATCCTTATTCTTCCTTTGCTCTTCAAAGATTCTCCATGTATGGTTCGCCATGCATCTCCATTTTAATCAAATGTGAAACTTTATTTTGGAAGTACTAAACGTCATGATAGGCTTTGATTTACCTTGGCCATGTCACTCGATGATGTGGCCTCCTTGTCTACTAGTCTTCCATGTGATGACATGCATGCCACATGGCAATGCCACATCACTCACATGCCACCTCACTTGATGAGATGGATTTTAATGAATTAAATACCTTAATTATTCAATTCAAATAGTTTAATTAAACTTACCCAATTACTTTAAAATTAAGCTTATCTATGATCCATTGGATCTTAATTGGGTAATTGACCCATTTACTTCAAACTTACCCAATTACTTAAAAATCAAGCTCACCCATGATCCATTGGGTCTTATTTGGGTAATTGACCCATTTCTTGCCCATCTAATGTCAATTTCCATTTTTTTTAGATATCAAATTCCACTAATTTGCAATTCAAATGGACTATTCCAATATATTCATAAGCAAGGAAAATTTAGGGTGTTACATTAGGTTAGGCCCTTGTGATATTTTTCAGATGTTCCCGGTGCCTAATAGGAAAATATGTTTTTGAGGATCTGAAAAATTGTTTGGATGGTGGATCATTCATTGTTTCAAAAATAGGTTAATCTTTTGGTATCAATGAATTTTTGGTATATGTTGGATGGATACTTGAGCCTCTTTTCTCCATGATTTTGTTGTTAATATCTCTTTAGAACCCTTTGTCAATTTATGACAAAAAGGCGGGAGAAAATGGTAATAGTATTGAGGAGGAGAAATTCCGAAATCCCACATAGATGTCCATGTCTTTTGCAGGAAAATTTTATGTTTCATGGATAATGAGAGTTCCCTTTGGAGCTAGAACAACACGATTGACCCTAAAAGGGGTAGGGAGGGGGGGTGAATAGGTCAATCCCATTTTCCATGGTATTTACAAATTTCCTTATTGTTTTAAATGCGGCGGAACATTAATCAAGAGATTTGTTTAGTGTGATGGATTGTTTATTTAATTCTTTAAACATTCACACTAAGATTATGACCCTTTACATATTGCTTGATTATCGATGCTTGTGCACAATGTGTAATACAAGATAATCAACATGTAAAGCGATGCGTGTTGAGAAGAGTACTTAAATGCTAAATACAAACGTAAAAAAATCAATCACCATATGACAAATTTAAAGTGGTTCAGTTAGCCAACCTACATCCACTGTTAGGGCTCGCTCAACCTTAAGCTATCTCCAAATCCACTAAGTGGGGACTTACACCCTCACAATTAAAGTAGGAATTCCACCTCACTCAATTTGTAAGGACCCGAAATTTTAAATTCTCATATTATGTAATTTATTTATCATATAAATGAAATATATGATTTTCATCCAATTAATGTAAACATTTATTCAAATAAATAAAGGGAAACTAAAGTTTCCTCGGACGATACATCGACCTGGTCGATGTGTTAGGAAGTCTGAACACTCCAGACGATGCATCGACTGGATCGATGTATAGAGGAAACGATAATCCAAGGGACCGACACATCGACAAAGTCGATGTGTCAAGTAGACAGACCGTCTTCAGCAAACGCTTTGTCTACCACCGTCCAAAACTTTTTATTTCTCCATACATGGGCATTGACAATGCCTCTTCAGTTTTCAAGGACTCCATTAAGAATCTAGGGCAATCAAAAAGTGAAGGTAAAAAGAAAAGGAAACAAGGGAAAATCAAAGAAAACAAAGAAAGAAAAAGAGAGGAAAACAGAGAGAAGAAAGCAAAGAAACAGAGTACCTGACCACCCATCTTTCTCATTCGAATACACCCTCTCACTCACATCATAACCCTCAACTCAATCGGGAAACCTTTTCCCCTCTTCACGGGCTTCCTTTGTTTTGGGAAAGGAAGGAGAGATCAAGCAAAGGGAAAGAGAAATTGAGCTAGCAAGGATGGTGGAGAGCAAGGAGACAAGGGGTATCAGATTACATCCATTATCACTCGAGGTAGGTGAATTTCAGATAGTTTTAAATAAATCAATAACATTAGGTTGTTTAGAAAACTCGTATGAATGGATTGTGAAGGAAAGAACCCAAGAACAATAAACACCTGGGTAAAGGGAAGCCATGGATGATGGGTTTATGACTTCTAACTCGACCCAGTCGACATATCGACTTTGTCGATATGTTATTTGGGGCAAGAATCCAATGAACAAAAAATGTTAAGTATGGAACTGGAACCCAGGATGACACATCGCTTAGGTCGATGTATCGGTCTAGGTATGACAAAAATGAAAAGGGACCAATGAATGGATGATTAATTAATTCCAGAGCGATCCATCGACAAAGTCAATGTGTTGATCTGGGTATGACTGAATTGGAATTGAAATAATCAATCTAAGTGTACTGAAATAATATATCAACAAAAAAACTAGTTCACGAACGATACATCGACAGTGGTAGAAATGACTTGGGAGAATTTTACAGAAATTTTCCTAGAATATTATTTCCCACAAGAAGAGAAAGAACTGAAAACCCAGGAATTCATAGTCCTGGCTCAAGGACGTATGACAGTTGCTGAATATCATCAAGAATTCATCCGACTCTCTTGTTATGCTCCATACATAGTTGACAAAGAATACAAGAAATCTCGGAAGTTTGAGAGAGGTCTACGTCCGATAATCAGAGCCAAGGTTACCATATTCAAATCAGCCACATTGGCAGAAGTTGTGAGTAGAGCAAGCGTTGTTGAACAAGAACTAATGGAGTCAACTAAATACATGGAGAACAGAAGGAGTCAGAGAGAGGGAAACTTTTTTCACCCTCGTAAGAAATTTTGTCCCACCTCTGGAAAACCTTCAGTTTCTACATCCTCCAAACGTGGATATCGTCACAGTCACCCTTCAGCCTCAGTTCCGGCAGCACAAACATCCCGGGGTGGCATTACTTGTTTCTAGTGTGGCCAGGCAGGACACATGAAGCAAAACTGTCACACCATCACAAGTCTCCTCAAGCACAAAAAAATTTCCGTCCACCGGGTAGGGCACCTCAAGCACAAAATTCTTTCCGTCCACCGGGTAGGGCAGTACAGTCTCAGGTATCAAGAGCACAAAATCAGTCTGGACGACCACCCATTCTAACGGCTTTAGAACAGTTGTACACCCTCATCCCTCCTCCAGAGACAGCGGATCATTTGTGATCCAAGGTATGACAATTATTGGCAGTTCTTATGCAGTAGCATTGTCTGATTCAGGAGCATCGCACTCCTTTTTATCTGCATCTTTAGTAGCTGCCACTGGTTTACTTGTACAACAATTATCAACTGCACTTAATATAGTATCACCAATCGGTGAAACAACACTTGGGTTAGTTTGTACCTCTGTGGACACTGAAGTAGTCGACTTCAAATTCTAGTTCGACTATCTGGTTATGGATATGATAGAATTTGATGTCATTTTTGGCATGGATTAGTTGACCATGTTCCATGCAGGTATTGATTGCTACCTCAGAAGGGTGACAATTTGGTCACCAGAGGGACGACGATTTATAGTTCATGAAAACAAACAAAAGACTCCAGTGTATGGAAGGTTACATAATGAAATGAACCGTATTTTATTGAACAGTATCAGATTAGAAAAGTCACCCATATCCACATTACCTGCAATAGTGAAAAACTACGCTGAAGTATTTCCGATAGAACTCTCGAGTTTACCTCCAAAGAGGGAGATTGATTTTAAAATCAAGTTACTCCCTGGTACTTCACCTGTGTCACTCCCACATAATCGGATGACACATGCAGAGATGTTGGAGTTGAAGAAACAGATTGATGAGTTACTCAGATTGGGATTTATCCGGCACAGTAGTTCATTGTGGGTAGCGCAGGCATTATTTTTCACGAAAAAAGATAGCTCTCTATGTATGTGCATGGATTACAGAAAACTGAACCAGCTCACTATCAAGAATAAATCTCCTCTACGCCGAATTGACGACTTGTTTGATCAGCTTAGAGGATCTAGTCATTTTTCTAAGATAAATCTCATGTAAGGCTATCAGCAGATCAGAGTCAAGGACGAGGATATAGAGAAAACAGCTTTTAGAACTCGATATGGGCTGTATGAGTATGTGGTGATGCCATTTGGACTAACAAATACATGGGCAGTATTTACGGATTTGATGAATAGAGTTTTTCCTCCATACTTAGATAAATTTGTAATCGTCTTCATTGATGACATTCTTATTTATTCCACCAGCGAGGAAGAACATGCTTAACACTTGCGAATTGTTCTGGACATATTGAAAAAGAACAAACTGTTTACAAAAGCTACCAAGTGTGAATTCTGGTTATCTATAGTGAACTTTTTGGGCATGTGGTGACAACAGAAGGAATAACAGTAGATCGAGCAAAGGTAGTGGCAGCAAGAGATTGGAAGGCTCCAAAGAATGTCACAGAAATTTAGAGTTTCCTCGGGTTGGCTAGATATTATCGTAAGTTTGCCATGAACTTCTCAAAAATTGTAGCCCCACCTATTCGGTTGACTCAAAAGGGAGTCAAGTTTGAATGGACAGAACTGTGCAATAGAAACCGAAGGTTTGAAGAGCAAAAAGAAAGACTCATAGCAGCTCTCATTTTAGCCTTACCAGAGCAAGGCCGTAACGCCCCGCCCTTCTTTTAAATGAGTGAGACAGAACGGGTCATCATGACGCGAGTTAAGTCCTAGTTTCCAAAACCTGATCCTTAACTGGCCACCTTTAAGTGTGCGTGGACTAAGACCACTTAAACATTTCACACGCTCTTCTGAATACTTGCAGAATTGTTTATATGAATAATATACTATTCATATACATGACATTATAAGGCAAGGAAAACCAATCACCAGATACTTAAGTGAAAGTTAAATATCAACAAACCATAGCAAAATAATTCAAAGTCATTACAGTCCAAAACATCAGTCCTCCCAATACATCATACATATCAAAAACAGGTAAATTAAACTTCATTCATTCCAAGCTCCTACGCTTGGCTCCCTTCATGTCTCATATCTGTTTCTTTGTCATTTCCTGTTCCATCATCTATAGGGTAGAAGTAGGGCATCAGTCAACATGCCCAGTAGGAATTTCAAGTGGGGTTATGGTACACATAGGATTAAGATAAAACAAGATAGTACATCATATCATATTTGTAAAACATCTCATAAGTAGTAAAAACAATGCATGAAGTCCATATCATAATCATGTTTCCTTATGTGTCATGCCATGGGTGTCAAATGCCAAATGATCTCTCACCCAATTTCCATATCCAATCACATCATATATAAATAGTTTCCTTGATAAATCGCCATATCAAGGTGTTCCCTTGGATAATTACGTCCACAGTGTTTTGTGACGGTACCACCAGGTCACTGTAAACCTCCCCACGTATGTTAATCGGGATTACCGATGGAGTGTGGACTCCTCCCTCTACGCAGGGTTTCAGGACCGTCTACTTAGGAGTTATTTGGCCCAAATTACGCCGTACCCATTTCTAGCAATCTCGGACAATGCCAAAATCTCAGCAGTTCACATAGCTTCATACAAGCTAGTCTCAAGCCCAAATCATGTCCGGACTGCTCATAATTTGGTTTGTTGGTCCCATGTATTCCCTCACATGCCATGCATAAGATAATAAATGCAAGAATGCCATTTCATATCAATTGCATAATATCATTGAAATTTAGTTCATAAACATATATCATCTGTTTAGCCAAAGTAAACATCATAATTGAAATAAAAACCAGTGTCATATATATAATCCATAGTGTCTCAATAAGGTAGGAATCCTACCAACGTCCAGTATACTATCCTTGTTGTCCTGTGAAGATAATGTTAACGATCACGTCGAAATGAATCGCAAACCCTTTGCGAATCTCTTTACCTTATTAAATTCAATCACATATATAAATTAATTTGATTTTCCATTTTAATTTCATCACTCCTTACATCCTACCAGATAAACAGAAGCATCTGGAAAATCATCCAAAAATCAAACTTTTCAATTCAGTCGACTGAATCCCAGATTTAGTCAACTGAATCACACCCAGATACCATCCTTGCTTTACCCTACAAACATTCACTCGAGTGAATCATAGATTCAGTCGGCTAAAACATAACTAGGTACTGTATAAACTTGACCCGTAACCTTTCAGTCAGCTGAATCACAGATTCAGTCAACTGACTTTGGGTCAAATCCTCTATGTTCTCGGTCAATACACTTTCAGTCAACTGAATCACAGATTCAGTCGGCTGACTTTGGATCAGATCATTTACGTATTCGGCCAGTATACATTCAGTTGATTGAATCAAAGATTCAGTTGGCTGAATTATCAACAAAGCCTTTACGTGTTTGATAAGCATACCTTCAGTTGACTGAATCTTGTGATTCAGTCGGCTGAAACACACCAACTCCTTACTTGTTTGGTATGTCTATGTTCAGTCAACTGAATCATAGATTCAGTCGGCTGAAATACCATTAGACCCCATATATTCTTAGGCAGTTCATGTTCAGTCGACTGAATCATAAGATTCAGTCGGCTGAAACTCCCAGATAACCCTTATTTGCTCGTCCAACACCAGTTCAATCAACTGAATCCTGAGATTCAGTCAACTGACTTTTCGTAAGTCCTTTTTGTTTGCTTATTTTGTAAAGCCTTTCTCTATGAAATCCATCCTTATCATTCTTAAACATGGATTTCATCTTCAACCATTTTCTTTGTGAACTTACTCTAACCACTAGCCAAGGCTAGGATCTTTTCCATAACTCATTTAATCTTTGTATCATTATAACATGATTCGAATATCACCTTACTTTTGTTTCAAACCATTACCAATCCTTGAATGTATTTCCAACTCTATGGTCTTAATACAATGTGGCCATCCATTCCAACCCATTATGGAACCCATGGGTTCGGCCATACCATGGCCAAACCTAGGGTTTCCTTTGAATCATTCCTATGTTATTAAGCTAAAAACATACCTTGTTTTCGTCTCCCTCTTTTCTTTTTAATCTATCTTTTCTTCCTTAATCCTTCTTCTTCCTTTGCTCTTCATAGATTCTCCAAGTACATAGGTGTAGGTGGGAGATAGAGAGGAGAGGAGAGGAGGAAAAATCCTTGCCTAATGGGAGGAGTCGACCAAGGAAGGTGAGCAGCGCCTTTGGCTGGTGTCCTTTGTATAACAGCCTTGTCTCTTCACTTCCTCATAATGGTTTCTCTAACCAATGAGTCCCTTGGCTTAACCAAATAGACTCTTTGCTTAAAACAAGAAATCTTTTTACCTTCCAACGTGTCCCCTCAAGATGGAAACTCTTCACCTCCTTCAACTCAATTAACAACTTAATTCCATTTGAACTCACTTGTGGTTGACCAAGTCAACCATGACATGGCCGGCCATGCATATGGTGACTTGGTCACCACACGGCATTTTTGGGTCCCACCTTGGCCATGTCACTCAACCATATGGCCTCCTTGTCTACTAGGCTTCCATGTGATGATGTGCATGCCACATGGCAATGCCACATCATTCACATGCCACCTCACTTGATGAGGTGGATTTTAATGGATTAATTACCTTAATTATTCAATTCAATTAGTTTAATTAAACTTACCCAATTACTTTAAAAATTAAGCTCATCTAGGATCCATTGGGTTTTAATTGGGTAATTGACTCATTTATTTCAAACTTACCCAATTACTTTAAAATCAAGCTCACCCATGATCCATTGGGTCGTAATTGGGTAATTGACTCATTTCTTGCCCATCTAATGTCAATTTCCACTTTTAATTTCACATTCCATTAAATTGAAATCCAAATGGGCCAAACCAATATATATTATAATCTATGGAAATTCTAGGGTGTTACAAAGGCAAAGGATACAAGGTATATGTAATGCTTCAGGGGAAGGACTTGGGTGATTTCTTACTCCAGGACCACATGTAGTGGCCTACGGATCCATACAGTTAAAAATCCATGAACGAAATTATCCAATCCATGACCTTGAATTGGCCGCAGTGGTCTCCGTACTCAAAAGTTGGCGACATTACCTCTACGGAGAAAAGTTTGAGGTAAATTCAGATCACAAGAGTTTGAAATAATTGTTTGATCAGATGGAACTTAATTTGAGACAGAGGTGATGGATGGAGTACCTCCAGGATTATGATTTTACCCTTCACTATCACCCGGGCAAAGCAAACAAGGCTACAAATGCACTTAGCCGCATGATTCATGGAACCATAGCAAAGTTGATCATGCAGGAATGTGAGATGTTGTCAGTAATTAAAGAGATGAACTTGCACATAAATGGCAGTGGAAGTATGTACAACCTGATAGTGCATTCCACCATGGTATCGAAGATTGAACAAGCATAGAGATCAGATCCTGAAATGACAGAGATATGGGCAAAACTGGCTACAGGAGAGACATTACAAGATTGGCAATTATGACCTGGTCAGGGTCTTACGTTCAGAGGCCGAGTCTGTGTGCCAGAGGAATGCAGGGAAGAATTATTGATAGAAGCTCATAAGTCCAAATTCTCCGTACACCCAGGAAGTATAAAGATGTACCAAGATCTTAAAAGACAATATTGGTGGTGTGGACTTAAGAAAGACGTAGCAAATTTCATCTCAATGTGTTTGACATGCCAAAGAGTCAAGGCAAAACATCGAAGGCCACCTGGTTTACTCAAGCCTCTGTCTATACCTAAGTGGAAATGGGAGCACATTGCAATGGATTTTGTGACTGGATTGCCCAAATCTTCAAAAGGCAATGATTCAATATGGTTATTAATCGACCGTCTCATGAAGTCAGCACACTTCATGCCTATCAAAATGACAAATTCATCTGAGACGTTGGGTAGGCGGTACATCAGGGACATTGTCCGATTACATGGGATGCCCGGGACCATTATGTCCGATCGGGACGACAGATTCACAGGCAGGGTGTGGCAGAGTTTACAGACAACACTGGGGACAAACCTGTTAGATAGCACAGCATTCCATCCTCAAACGGGTGGACAGTCAGAAAGGACTATACAACCATTGGAAGATATGCTGAGTACGTTAGATTTCCAGGGCAGTTGGGAGGATCATCTTCCACTGGTGGAGTTTTCATACAATAACAACTATCAGGTGAGTCGTCAAATGGCTCTATTTGAGGCATTATATGGTCGACCATGCAGATCTTCAGTTTACTAGACCGTGGCAGGCAAAACTGCACTCATTGGACCAGATTTGGTCGCAGAGACAACCAAGTATATCAAAGTTATACGACAACATCTGTTGACTGCTCAGAGCCAACAAAAGAGCTATGATGATAAAAGAAGGAGACATCTGACATTTGAAGTGGGAGACTTAGTATTCCTAAAGGTCTCGCCGAGAAAAGGACAGATGAGGTTTGGGAAGAAAGGGAAGCTGACCCCGTGGTTTATAGGAGCATTCTCAGTCCTTGATAAAATTGGCGAAGCTGCATATCACATAGCACTTCCTTCACAATTATCCAACATGCACAATGTATTTCATGTCTCAATGCTACGAAAGTATAATCCTGATCCCTCGCATGTGTTGGATGCACAAGAATTGGATGTTCAAAGCGACATAACCTACGTCGAAAGACCTATCAAAATCATAGGTGCAGAACAAAAGCTACTAAGGAACCGGGTAATTCCTTTCGTCAAAGTGGTCTGGGAAAGACACGGAAATGAAGAACCCACTTGGGAAATGGAATCGGAAATGAGTGCTTCTCATCCTGACTTATTTATGTAGATTTTTTTTTTCTTTTGGAAACCAACCTTCCTATAATTTTCAAGACCCGAAAATTCCAAAAAGTGAAAGTATTGTAAGGACCCAGAATTTTAAATTCTCATATTATGTAATTTATTTATCATATAAATGAAATATATGATTTTCATCCAAATAAAGTAAACATTTATTAAAAGAAATAAAGGGAAATTAAAGTTTCCTCAGACGATACATCGACCTGATCGATATGTCAGGAAGTCTGAACATTTCCAGACAATACATCGACTGGATCGATGTATCGGGGAAAGGATAATCCAAGGGGCCGACACATCGACAAAGTCGATGTGTAGAGTAGACAGACCGTCTTCAGCAGACGCTCTGTCTACCACCGTCCAAAACTTTTCATTTCTCCATACATGGACATTTACAATGCCTCTTCAGTTTTCAAGGAGTCTATTAAGAGTCTAGGGCAATCAAAAGGTGAAGATAAAAACAAGAGGAAGCGAAGGGAAAAGAGAAGAAAACAAAGAAAGAAAAATAGAGGAAAACAGAGAAAACAAAGAAACAGAGTACCTGATCACCCATCTTTCTCATTCGAATACACAATCTCACTCACATCGTAACCTTCAACTCGGTTGGGAAACCTCTTCCCCTCCTAATGGGCTTCCTTTGTTCCGAGAAAGGAAGGAGAGATCAATCAAAAGGAAAGAGAAATCGAGCTAGCTAGGATGGTGGAGAGCAAGGAGACAAGGGGTATCACTAGAGGTAGGTGAATTTCTGATAGTTATAAATAAATCAATAACATTAGGCTGTTTAGAAAACTCGTATGAATGGATTGTGAAGGAAAAAACCCAAGGACAATAAATACCTGGGTAAAGGGAAGCCATGGATGATGGGTCTATGACGACTAACTCAACCCAGTCGACAAATCGACTTCGTTGATCTGTCGTTTGGGGCAAGGATCAAGGGAACAAATAATGTTAAGTATGGAACTAAAACCTAGGATGACACATCGCTTATGTCGATGTATCGGCCTGGGTATGACAGAAATGAAAAGGGATCAATGAACGGATACTTAATTAATTCCAAAGCGATCCATCGACAAAGACAATGTGTCGGTCTAGGTATGACTGAATTGCAAATGAAATAATTAGTCTAAGTGTATTGAAATAATATATCAACAAAAGAACTAGTTCACGAACTATACATTGATAAAACCAATATATCGGCTGGTAAACAAAGATTGAACGTAAGTTCAAATAAACAGGACACATGTATCCAAATCATTGATATGTATGATTCGAGAACAGTGGACGATGCATCAACTGGGTCGATGCGTACTATTGGGAACATAGAACAAACATAAGTATGAACGGATCATTAATCGATGTATCGATCAAGGCCAACATATCGGCCTAAGGGTACTGAAAATAAGATTACCAGAAATGAACTGATTCAAAGTCTATGCATCGACTATGCAAATGTGTCGGTAGAAGAACACACTATGAACATATGCATGTGTCAATTGTATTGAATGGATTAATACATATAATTGAGTATATTAATTTTTATATGTATCGACTGGATCGATACATATGGTTTGAAAATCGAAAATCAACACAAATAACAAACTCAAAAGAACATGTCGAATCAGTGAAACCATGATGTATCGATTGCGGCTGTACGAATAAACTTGAGAATAATATCCGGAACTGAAACAGACAGCCCATTCGACATATCGATCTGGTCAATGTGTTGACTGTGTCCAGAAGCGATAAATCGACAGTGTCGATATGTCGGTTTGAAACAGAGGCAAAGTATCAAAGTTAAAGCATGTGCTCTTAAATCAAATATAAAATGGAATCCTGTAGAATTAGGAATTCATACAGTAAACCTTTAGGTTTGGATTAGACTTACATAGATCATACAAGGGTTTTGGGTGATAATAATCTATGGATTTTGATTTGAACATTTACATGGACAAAAGGAGTCGAGGGTGATTCTGACGCCGTTCGAGCAAACGCGTGAATCTTAATTGATTGATCACTTTTGATCAGGTAGGAGTTCCTACTTTATTGAAGCAAAACAATGTCAATGGTTTTGATAAATGTTAATTTATGAGATCTTGATTTTATTATACTCATTATCTTATATAGAAATGATGTTTGCTGAAAAGAAACTATTTGATGCATGGTTTTGGTATCATAATTGCACACATTACCTCATGCATTGTTGCATGGGAGGGTCGATCTTAGCAAGCCAAGAAGAACTGTCCAGACGTGCTTGGTCTCGTTTACAATAAGTTAATATGTTAGACTTTGGCCCTGTCCCTTGATATGAATGTTACGACTTAATTGGGCCAAAGAGCTCCTGTATAGGTTTCGAAACCCTTCACAGAGGGATGAGACCACCACCTATAGTCTCAGTTAATTTGTGGATGGGTAATAGCACCCTGATGGTTGCTGCTTCAAATGTTGTGGACATAAGAGCCCAATTATTGAGAATCATTAATTGAAGTAATTTATTATGATCTGATATATGGAAATGGGTGGGCATATCATTGATGCATGACACCCATGGCATATCATTTTTATGGCTTCTGATTTATAAGACGTTGGTGCTTCTTCTATATTGAATTTGAGAAACATGTGTTAACCATATTTTGAGATTTTTCCCCATTGTTCTTCTTATTATATGATTTTATGAGATTTCACACTTTGTGCATTTTGTGATCGAAATTTCCTACTGGAAAGTTGATTAAGCCTGTACATTTTCCCATAAGTATTAACACAAATCATGGTAAAGGAGAAAAAGTTGGATGTAGTGGTAACCATGCTTGACGAGGAGATGGATCCGAAGATGCTTGAATATATCATAGTTCTTATTTTGGCATTTTGATAGAACTATGTACTTTCATAGGATCATTGATATAATAACTTAGAATAACTTTTATTTTTTAATATGGTTTGATGGTTTGATATTTGACTTATTTGGTTAAGTAATTTCCAACTTTGCTATCAAATGTTTAATTTTATAATTCCGCATATGTTATTTCCACAGTGTTGTGTTGGCACATACACAAATGTTTGCTGAGTTGACTCACGTATGTGTTAGAATTTGACCAGTCGAGGGTTGGGTCTTCGGACTTGAACACGGCTCTCATCGTGACGTAACCGTTCTTTATCCGTATAAAAAAAAAATTACTCTGATTTAATCAATGGATAAGGGGCGGGTCATTACACAATTGGCTGGAAATTTTAGCCACCACTATAGAATAGGAATTCCACCTATCCATTTGGCTGGGAATTCCATCCACCACTGTGCTGGAGACAATGCTCCAGAGTTTTTTTTAGTGGTTCCGGAGCAAATCCTCATTGATCCACTTTCGGAACAAATGTTTTAAAATAAAATTATAACCAATAAGTATTTGCCTTTGAAGCTCTTTATCTTGATGTGTGCTTCTTCAAGATTCCACCCAATGTGTGCCAACGCTCCCCCTTGTTGCCACTGTTAAGCAATCACAATCGAGGGTGTCAAGGAAACTGGTTTTACCATAGGTTTCGTAGATTATTTCTCTCCTCTCTTTCTTACTTTCAAACACAATCAATAGATTGGCTGTTTATGTGTTTTATTTCCTCCTCTCTCTTTTCACAAACTCAATCCACATGATTGGTTGTATTAGATTCCCCAAGTATAAACACAAGAGAGAGAGTGATCCCTATGTTGCCTCTTGTTTAAGGTCATTGATAATGATGAGGGTCCAACCGATTTTCCAAAGGATACCAACTGGTTGCATAAGCTCAGTTTTTATAGAGAAGGCAAGTAGTTGCAGTAACGGTAATGTACCGACAGATCAGTCGCACCGAGGGGTTGGTGACTAGAAATGTTACCGGTACAAACCCGACCGTTGTGCATTAAGTGCACTCCCAACGGTAATATTCTTTCCTGGTCAACATATCGATGTCACCAATGGGTTGACAGTTATGGCACCAAGAGGTCGGTCCAAACGAGAGACTCGATCTGGGGCAACACCATGCTGACAGTAGTTTCAAGTATAGAAACTTACCACCCAAAATGAATTGTGGCCCTTTATCGAGGGGTCGGTCATGGTACTCTCGATCAGTCCTGAATTGCCTATATGTCTATTTCTTCGAGAGCCCACTTGAGTTTACACTCCAGAACTCACAAATATTGAACGAAGAATCGTTGACAACGAGGGGTTGTTTCTGCCTTTCACCGAAGGGTTAGTGCATACGAGACTCTCGATCAGAGGCTTTCCCAGAATGAAAGTTCCATAATCCAGAACCTATGTCAATCTGGCTGATCAGTCCTTGACCACGATGGGTTGATCTTGTCTTTACCGAGGAGTCGGTGAGAACGACTGGTCGAGCTGACAGCGAAACCAAATATTTATTTTCAAGTTGGGTTCCAATTCACTGTCAAGCTTCTTGTCTAGGTTTTTTATGATTTAACCATTTGTTCCTCTAAGCTTAGGGATAGTCCTCTCTAAGGTGTGGGTACCACCTAAAGTCATTTATGGCCATAATACCTGTTTTGTGATTGCCATAACGATGAGCTTCAATCCGATGGAGCATGATCTTTACTCTTGATCACCTTGGGTCTTCAAGCTTTCAGCAAGTGTTTCTTTCTGAGTCATGGAATTGACAAACTTAGGGATTAGGCCAAGTCGAGGCACTAACAATCTCCCCATTTGTCAATTTCATGACAAAAACTAGAAGCTAACCAATTACAATCCCACCCTTATTACATCTCATTTGAATAAAAATATTACATTGTTTACATGTACATATTCAAATGAAAATAAGACTATGATCTTCATATATTCTTGTTCAGCTTACTTCATTTCATGTTTACCTGTTTAAGCACATAAGCCAGCAAACACTTGAAAATCATTAGAGTAGTCCCAAAATATAGATATGCATTTATGGACTAAACAAGATTTGTATTCAAGCTCCTCCATATTCCCTGATTTTCTAGTGACCAACACTATCCAAGCTAATAGTGTTGAGAAGATTTTCTCCCCCAATCTTCTTTGAGTTTGAACTCCCAAACTCCAAACATAGACATTCTCTCTATGTCCATTGGCTTTTATGTCTTTTAACTTATAGTAATTTCTCTCCCATTTTGTCATCCAATTGACAAAGATTAGTAGATAAACATCGATTTTCAAGCACTCTCCCATGCTTCTTGTATTTAATGCTTCCATGAGTTTTTCTTCCAACTTATATAAACCTTCCCTATAGTCCAATGCATATCTCATGTATTACTGTTTTTCTCATTCCTTCCCGTGGGGTCAAGTCCAGCTTCCCTCTTTGGTGTTTTCTCCCCCATTCTCCAAGCTACCTTCTATAGCTTTTTCTGTTCAGCTCCCCAATAAATTTAGCTGCCTCTAAGTTTATTTTTCATCAAGCTTCTATTCAAGCTATCTTCCTCCTCACACTGTCATGACTAGTGACAAGTGCTAATCAACACATATTTTGTGCTCCCCCAAGCTTCAGTGTTGTGTGCATCTTCACAGTCCGATCCATGTCTTTTTAACATGCCAATATGAAACCAACTCATTTAACCCTGCATGTTAGTCTATTTAACAAATTCTATGTTAAGAATAGACATGAGATAGAAGATAATTGGTACACACATTAAAGCACAGCAAATTATATCACGTCATTGATAACCAACTCAGTACATATGGTTTAGAAGAAGGATAACACGGATGCTTCAGACAAATGTCTATATTACAATTTTTTAAAACCTGAAAAATTATCCTAAGCAGAGCCATTTGGAGGGGGTGATGCTGGAGGAGAAGAGGATTTTAGTCGGGAACTCTTTTTTAGTCCTTCCATGAATGTGGAGAGGTTTTGAATTAATTCATTCATAGAGGTTACAAAGGCTCCTATTTTTCTTTCCAACTTTCGATCTTTTTTAAGGAAGAAATAGAGTCATATTATAATAGCTCTATCAAACTTGGCTTTTGTTTCTTCCATTTGTTCTTTTGCTTTACTTCTCTTTCTTTCACCTGGCCTTTATTTTTCTTCTTCACTTTCTCTAACTGGCACCTGAAAAGGAGAGGTAGGTTCTCTAATGATAATACCAGTTTGCCTTCGAGGTATAGGTGGTGGTGAGTTTTTTTTATGGGATCTCCTTGAGGAAACCTTGACTCTATGTCCTATAGTATTAAGAAGAAACGAAGATTCTCCTTGATACCACTGAGATTTGGGTTTCTTAGACAGGATGGCATCATCATTCTCAGAATTGGAAGACACAACGATGATCGGGGAATTGTTCCTTGTCATTTTCCACCTATTGAGAAGAAATGAATGTACTGAGCTTACCAGACCAATGGAAATCATAGAATCTGTGATTTTCAAGCTACTGGAGACAGGAGAACCAAAAGCCCTCTGGTTTTCTTGCGCTATTTTGCTCCAGGAGGTCCTATTGACTGGTCTAGGGCACGAGAGTGAGGAAAATCGCTAGAGCTCAACGGGAAGAGGAACGACAATTTTGAAATAATTTGTCGTCTTCCAGAAAGAGACCTTTTTAATTTACTCTTTCTAACTTACCAACTGATCATGACCAACGACCTATCTGTGTTGACATGTCGATATGTATCGACCTGTCTCCCCTTTCGATTTTTCCCCTTTTCAAATAGTGTTCAGATTTCCAACAGTACTGACCTGTCTGATCCTCCGACTAGTCTATCCTTCGACCTGAGTTGTAAAATGAAGGACGATTGGGTGTGTGTGTGTGGGGGGGGGTGTGTGTGTGTGCGCTTACGATGTTCGTAGTTCATTGACTTTTGCTTATACACCTTCTAATGCCAGTGATGGTACATACATTCATACCGCTTCTGTGCCTTTTGAAAATTCAACTCACCCTTCTGAAGGTAGTCACACGCCATGGATTACAAATCTCTCCTAGATCCAAACCAATCCAAGTTTCTTGGACACATTTAATTTACCAATTCAAGTATACTGCCCAAGTGTGTGATGTCATGAGATGCAGCATTTCCAAACTTTAGCAAAGGCAAGGCAAATATGAACATAATTCATTCCACATAATGTATAACGAAACTCAAAGCACTTCAATCATACATTCATCTCCTGATTCGAATATATTAATCAACCATACGGAAATGAAGTAAGACACTGTACACACAACTCTTATGCCTATTATCATGTTATTATCCAAAACATGATAAATACTTTTACCATTCTTTCAAGAAAGCTTCAATTCCTTGAAATGAACTAGTACTTAAATGAATTATTTGTTCAGTACTTTTTGTAGGATCATAGAGCATGTTTCATTCCACAAGGGATTCACAAGTTTAGGAACTTGGAATGAAACGACACTGTGTATGTGTACTATACACCCTATACATGAGGTAATGCACACACTACATTCATTTCCTAAATATGAACAAATCACATTGCATATGAAATGAAATGAGATAAGTATATTCCAATACTAGAGTGCAGACCTACATGTGCATATGAGTATCTTGTATAAGATGAATCCAACAATCAAATAAGAACATGGATTGAAGGCAAGATACAAGGTGCTTCCAAAATAAAACTTGTTTCAAATGGGGTTCCAACAATGCTAACCCTTTACATATTTGAACATACCATTGTGAGACTTGGAATCTAAGTCCACAATTCAATAATGGCCTTTTATTGAATCTAGTTTTAGTCTTGGGTTCCTTCCCATTTGATCTTATGAATCAACATTCCAGATTTTGTACTATGATGCTGTCCTAACAAGAGGCAATCATTTTGGTACATGGCCTCATAGGTTACTGGAGGTCACTATCTTCTTCAAGTTCCCTTTCTCTATCCTCTTCTTTTCTAGAGATTTAGCTTGGACTTTTTCAATGGATGAACTTTGGCAATCACCTATACTCTCAGCACACAAATTGATCGTGACAGGTAATGTTATCCATTGGGCTAGAAGAGGCAAATTTTTAGTGGATTCTTTCAGCTTCTTTTGCTGTTTCATATCTTTTAAATATGTTTAAAATATGTTATGAAACAACACTGATGAATGCTACAAGTGTTTGGTTTAAAGAGCATAGTCAATTTATCATTAGTCCAAGCCATTTGGTCTTTAGGCTAAGTGGTCATGGAAGTTGAAGATTTATCCAATACTTCTTCCATAGGTTTGGACCACTTTCTATTCACCTATTTCCAAACATATTTATTGATGAAAACATTTAACATTTCATTCCATTTTTCATCACAAATGGAGGTTTGAAAATATCATGGCTTTCTTTAATAGCCATTGTTCTATCATGGATCAACTCGGATGGCTAGATCCTTTTTCAATAGCACGAGGCTCTGATACCAATTGAGAGTTCCCTTTGGACCTAGAACAACACGATTGACCCTAGAGAGGAGGGGGGGGGGGGTGTGGGGAGGGGGAGAGGGGGAGAGAGGGGGAGGGGGGGTTGAATAAGTCAATCCCATTTTCCATGGTGTTTACAAATTTCATGATTATTTTAAGTGTAGTGGAACATTAATCGAGAGATTTTTTTAGTGTGACGGATTGTTTATTTAATTCTTTAAATATTCACACTAAGATTATGACCCTTTACATATTGTTTGATTAACAATGCTTGTACACAATGTGTAACAAAAGATAATCAACATGTAAAGTGATGTATGTTAAGAAGAGTACTTAAATGTTAAATACAAACACACAAATATCAAACACCATAAGACCAATTTAAAGTGGTTCGGTTAGCCAACCTACATTCACTGTTAGGACTCGCTCAACCTTAAGCTATCTCCAAATCCACTAAGTGGGGACTTACACCATTACAATTAGAGTAGGAATTATACCTCACTCAATTGGCTGGGAATTTCACCCACCACTGTAGAATAGGAATTCCACCTATCCATTTGGCTGGGAATTCCACCCACCACTATGCCGAGGACGACGCTCTAGAGTTTTTTTATAGTGGTTCCAGAACAAATCCTCCTTAATCTACTTTCAGAAGAAAGGTTTTCAAATAAAATTAAAATCAAGAAGCACTTGCCTTTGAAGCTCTTTCTCTTGATGTGTGCTTCTTCAATATTCTACCCAATGTGTACCGATGCTCTGCCTTTTAGCCGCTATTTAGTAATCACAATACAAGGTAACAAGGAAGCTCGTTTTACCATAGGTTTCCTAGATTATTTCTCTCTCTCTTTCTCACTGTCAAACACAATTAATAGATTGGTTGTTTATGAGTTTTCTTTCCTCCTCTCTCTCTTTTCACAAAATCAATCCATATCATTGATAGTACTAGATTCCCCAAGTTTAAGGACAATAGAGAGAGTGATCCTCCTTTTTTTGGCCCTTTTTTAAGCTCACAGATAAAGATGAGGGTCCTACTGATTTGCCAAAGGATACTGAAAGTACCCTTTAAATGGTGCTAGAACAAAGCAGATTGACCCAGAGGGGGAGGGGGAGGGGGAAGGGGAGGGGGGGTGTGAATAGGTCAATCACATTTTTAATGGTGTTTACAAATTTCTTGATTTAAAGTGTAGGGGAATTTTTATCAAGAGATTTGTTTAGTTTGATAATTACATTAACCAATACACTAAGATTATGACCCTTTTCATAAACTTTGATTATCGTTGCTTGTGCACAATGTGTATAATGAGATAATCAGTATGCAAAGTGATGTGTGTTAAGAAGAGTACTTAAATACTAAATACAAACACCACAAGACTATTTTAAAGTGGTTCGGTTAGCCAACCTACATCCATTGTTAGGACTCGTTCAACCTTGAACTAGCCCCAAAATCCACTAAGTGAGGACTTACTCCCTCACAATTAGAGTAGGAATTCCACCTCACTCAATCGGCTGGGAATTTCACCCACCACTGTCGAATAGGAATTCCACCTATTCATTTGGCCGGGAGTTCCACCCACCTCTGTGCTGGAGACACCGCTCCAGAATTTTTTATAGTAGTTCCGGGGTATCTCCCCTTATCCACTTCGGAACAAAGGTTTTAAAGAAAATTAAAACCAAGAAATACTTTCCTTTGAAGCTCTCTTCTGATGTGTGCTTCCTCAAGATCCCACCCATTTATGCCGACGCTCCGCCTCGTAGCCGTCGTTTAGCAATCACAGTCCAAGGTGACAAGTAAACTGGTTCTACTAAAGGTTTCCTAGTTTATGGTTCTCTCCTTCTCACTTTTAAACTCAACCTCAGATTGGCTATTTATGAGTTTTCATCATCATTTTTCTATCTCTCAC
The DNA here is from genome assembly GCA_022113865.1 of Chimonanthus praecox. Classification (NCBI taxonomy): domain Eukaryota; kingdom Viridiplantae; phylum Streptophyta; class Magnoliopsida; order Laurales; family Calycanthaceae; genus Chimonanthus; species Chimonanthus praecox. Next base: position 49,249,438 of record CM039092.1, on the reverse strand, counting down.
AACTGAATCCATTTGATTGGTTGTATTAAATTCCCCTAGTGCATGCACGAGAGCGAGAGTGATCCTTCTGTTGGCCCTTACAAAACATCGACTCAAAGCCATTACAGAGGTAACATAGTTTAGTACATCACATTTAAACAAATTAACTACCACATCCGGTACTTAATAAAAGTAAATGGTTCCAAGAACCAACAAGAAAAGATTAGGGCATTCCCCTCCGGGGGAATGCCGAAACACTGCTTCAGATTATCCACCCTAAGCTTGATAAAGAGGGTCCTCCTCCTCGGGTTCATCGCTTGAAAGGTGAGTGGGGTGAGCTAACTAGCCTACTGAAGGAAATATAACAATGCAGTTTAAGTAAAAATAACAGGTTAGCAACAGTTCAACAATATCACATGCTTGATAACAATAAGCATAATCTCATGTAAAGCATCAACATTATCAATTACTTCTATCATCCAACGTAACGCCTGCCGACTACGTTGAGACTAGTATTAAGTCCCGACACGGTCAAAATACATCCTTACAAGTACATCTCCGGCTCTAACTTACTCGATACTGACACCCTCTAGTCAGCAACTCACGACATCATGGTCCGTCCATGGTCTAGTAGACATAAACCATCTCCCCTATGGCCGATATTGGTTCAATAGCCGAGGTACGTGGAAGCAGTCTTACATACTCATATGATTAACATCATAAATATCACAATCATCATCAGCACTCTTACCATAGTGCATCATGTCTATGCACATGAGTGGGTTTATCAAATCTGAAACCACTCATTGCTCAATGCTCATCTTATAATAAAACCTGTTTACTTATCCTGCAGAGTTAAGTTCCCTCACCGTGATGTGTGGTTTACGCGGTCTCTGTTCAAACAACACACAAGTGCACAATTAATATACATAACAAATACGTACACATACGTAGTATTTGAAAATCATATGTTTTCCCACAAAATATCTAGGGTTCATGGAATTGAGTCTCCTACTTGGTTTCTATTCTTTTTAAATTATCATAATCCACAATATAATAATAAAAAGGGGCTCAGTCCAAAACTCATATTGTCTTCTGGGCATTGACTAGATTAACTTATTGAACTAGGTCTAAATTATCGGGTCACTTCTCGGTTGTCTTCTGGATAGGACCAGGTCTGATATTTTGAGTTAGGCCTCGAGGTCACCTAGTGCCCGACTATATAGTGTCGGCCTGAAAGTGAATCACTCAGTACCCGACCAATAGGGTCGACCTGGAAGTGAATACAATAGTATTTACACTATAAGCAATAAGAGAAAAGGGGTTAGTACATTTTTAATTAACAAGGGGGCATTAATCATAGTACATCTTTAATCACATCATTAATTAATCAAGTTTATCACTTAAAAACTGGGTCCCTCGGAACATACCTAGGAACCGGGTACAGTGGCTTCGGATCATCCGAACCACACTATATCTAAGCCACTGACCTCGGAACATGAATCTGACTTCGGATCGTCCGAAGGTTGGGTCTCGGACCTTCCGAAGTCAATCTGAATCGATAAAACAAAGAAAACAAATCTCGGTGGGTCTATATACCTCAGAACGTCCGAAGTCTGGGTTCAGAATGTCCGAGTGGTTTCCGTCCTTCTGAGCTCGGCTCGGTACATCCGAAAGGGTCTGGCTTGCCTCGGGCGTAACTGTGCTTCGGTTGAAGCTCGGAACGTTCTAGGGTCACTGCTCGGACCGTCCGAAGATTGGCTCTCGGACCTTCCGGGAATCGTCTTCCCCCACTGTCTGCACCAGCAGACAGTGACGGCACTCGAACAGTGAAATACGACTCCGGAAACGGAGGGCTTCCCGGACTCGGTTTTCACATCCAGCCGGTCTGATGGGGAGTCCTCTTTCCATAGGGAATGGTTTGGAGCTCAGAAGCTCACTAAGCCACCGGATTTTAACAATAAATCCTCAAGGGTACATGAAACCCATGGTTTTTCCTTAGATTTCAAACTGGTTTTTCTCACTGAAAATAGGGCCAAAATTAGATTTTCTAGATTCAAAACCGATCGAAATTGAAAGGGGAATGCAATGGATACTTTCACTTGGGTTCCTGGTTTGAAAATCCGGATTTTGAAATCCTTCCCTCTAAACTTCCGGTGACTGATAAACAGAGAAAGAACAGAGGCTAGAATCGACTGGGTTCCTGGTTTTTCAGCTGAGAACAGAGATTAAGGAAGAGAAGAAAGTTTGTGGGAGTGAATCCGGTTGAAGGACGCTGAAATATAGAGAAATTGCCGGAAAATGAGGTCGGCTGGCCACTGCATGCGGCTGCATGCAGCGGCAGCTGACGTTCCGAACAGTGGTTACACTGTTCGGTAACTTCGATTGCAGATAAGTCCCCCTACAGTTTCTACTTTTCAGAAAGGCATTCTTTATTGATAAAAACCCAGTTTTTAAACTAAAAACAAGATTTAGAAAACTTAAAAACTTAATTCATCCTTACAGATGGGTTGGGTTTTGAAAACCTTAAACACCATAAAAATTTTGGAATTTATCTTTTATTAAAAACCATTGATTTAAATTAAAACTATAATTTACCAATATTTACTTAAATGAACAAATGTTAAAATAAACAATTTATAAATCTCATTTTGAGGTGAAATGAAATAACTAGATACTTAAAATGGTCTAACATAAGATACTAGTTTTAAAATTTATTTTATTTCCAAAACCCTTTAAAATAATTAATACACCCTTTCGGGGTTTTGACGGACGAATTTTAAATATCATTTTCTGAAAATAAATTCATTTTAAAATCAGAAATGCAGATCCTTTATTAAGGAGAACATTATCAACCAAAAATAATCACATAATAACAAAATTTATAAAATAAACACAACAAGCGGTAAATTACCAAAATTCCCCTCCAGCTGAACGAGCTGGATCACTGAGCTCACGAGCTCGGATTGGGCCACAACTAGGCTTCCCTCGAATCCCTAATCGTAATCCTCGATATTAACCGGCTAAACAGGAATTATTAAGCTAAAACACGCCTAATTTGGGGCAGGGTATTACATCCTACCCCCCTAAAAGAAAATTTCGTCCCGAAATTTAAAACAAGCACCTACCTTCTTGGCCTGTGAACAAGCCAGGATACAGCTTCTGTATCGTCGCTTCTGGTTCCCACGTCTCATGCTGCACATCGCGATGTTGCCACAGCACTCGCACTAGAGGAATAGACTTCCTCTTGAGCTCTTGAGTCCGACGCTCTAGAATCTTGACTGGTGCTTCTTCAAAAGTTAGGTCCTCTGACACTTGGATCTCTTCAAAATTGATTACATGTAACGGGTCAGGCTCGTACTTCCTTAACATAGACACGTGGAACGTACTATGCACTCTCTCCAAAGCCTGAGGAAGATTCAACTGATAGGCCACTTCACCTATCCTCTTCAAAATCTCAAAGGGCCCAACATATCGAGGTGATAGTTTTCCCTTGCGTCCGAACCGCTGCACTCCATGACATGGTGCTACACGTAAGAAAACTCTGTCGCCAACTGTAAACTCCAAAGGTTGTCGCCTTTTGTAAGCATAACTCTTTTGTCTGCTCTGGGCTGTCTTGAGATGCTGTCTGATCACTTCAACTTGCTCTGACGTCTCACGCACTAGATCAGGTCCTAGCAGCGCTTTGTCTCCTACCTCTGTCCAACAAAGAGGTGACCTGCAAGGTCTGCCATACAGAGCCTTGTAGGGTGCCATTTGCACACTGGAGTGATAGTTGTTGTTGTAGACGAACTCGCTCAAAGGCAAGTGATCTTCCCAACTTCCCTGCATATCCATCACACAAGCTCTTAGCATATCCTCTAAGGTTTGAATAGTTCTCTCTGACTGACCATCCGTCTGAGGGTGAAAAGCAGTGCTGAAGCACAGCTTAGTCCCCAACTCTTCTTGTAATCCTTGCCAAAACCTTGACATGAACCTCGGATCTCTATCAGATATAATGGATACAGGCACTCCATGCAATCTAACTATCTCCTTCAAATACAGTTTGCTTAGGGTAGCCAAAGAATCTGTCTTCTTAATCGGCAGAAAGTGAGCTGACTTCGTCAATCGATCGACTATTACCCAAATAGCGTCGTTTTTCTTAGGAGACTTAGGGAATCCAGTTACAAAATCTATCGTGATATGCTCCCACTTCCATTCAGCTACTTCTAAAGGTTGCATCTTTCCACCAGGTCGTTGATGCTCCACCTTCACTTGTTGACAAGTTAGGCACTTGGACACAAAATCTGCTACCTCGCGCTTCATACCTTTCCACCAAAAAAGTCACCACAAGTCACGATACATCTTTATTTCACCAGGATGCACCGCAAAGTGAGATCGATGAAAGTGATCAAGCACCTTTCTCCTGCACTCGTCCGACTTTGGTACGAAAGGTCTATCTTTGAAAGTAAGACTTCCGTCCGCCTTGATCTTCCAATCCTCTAGAGTCGCTCCTCCTGAATGTTGAGTTGCCAACCCCTTCACTTCTGGGTCGCTCTGTTGTCCTTCCAACACCAATCTAACTACCTCGGATTGCAGAACCAAACTATGGGTTCTCGCTGACCCACTTCTTTCGATCAGCTCCAGATCGTACTCGGACAGAACTTCCAGCATCTTCCACTGCAAGGATGCCATCCTCGCCACGTCGCTGTGAGACTTCCTGCTTAAGGCGTCGGCCACTACGTTGGCTTTCCTTGGGTAATAAGAGAGACTGAAGTCATAATCTCCCATGTACTCCATCCATCTACGCTGCCTCATATTCAAGTCTTTCTGAGTGAAGATATACTTGAGACTATGGTGATCAGAAAATACATTGAACTTCTCACCATATAAGTAATGTCTCCACAACTTTAACGAGAATACAACAGCTGCCAACTCCAAATCATGAGATGGGTAGTTCTGTTCATGTCCCTTCAATTGCCTGGAACCATAAGCTACTACCTTCCCCTCTTGCATCAGCACACAACCCAAACCAAACTTGGACGCGTCGCAATAAACATCGTAACCTCGTCCTTGGTCGGGTATCACCAACACTGGAGACGTCATCAACTTCTCCTTCAGCTCCTGGAATGCTTGTTCACAATCTTCATTCCACTCGAACTTTTTGTTCTTCCTCGTCAGCACTAGGCCAGCCACTTACCGCTGCAGGAAGGGTCTAAGTCCGTTCTCAAAGTGTTGGATCTTTTCCTCTTCGCTTACTGCAATCCACGGCACAAACTGCATCAAGTCGATGTAGCGCATGGCATACTGTGCCACGGTGTCTGAACCTTTTTGGATGTTGAGGAACTCTCTCCTCCTCGTTTCCTTCACCGTCTTCGGAAAGTAACGGGCCAAAAAAGCTGCAGAGAACTCCTCCCTAGTCATCGACTCGTGGTTACGAACCAAGCTCTTCGCTTCCTACCATTCTTAGGCGTTCCCTTCAAGCTGGTATCCGCCAAGGTCACTCGTAAGTCGTCGGCGATAGCTAGGGTATTGAGGATCCGGCTAATCTGAGTTAGCCAGTTCCTTGCAGCACTGGGGTCTTCTGTTCCCGAGAAACTAGTTGGGTTCAGACGTCTGAACTCCTTGAGAGCCGAGGTAGCTCTCTCCTCTAGAGTTCGGATTGGTAGACGTCGCATGTTTTCAGCTATCTGCTGAAACGCTTCAACCGCCGCTCGTATCGGCTCGTTGGGTAGGTTACGGGTGGAAGACCAGTCCTCCTCCCACAGAAATTGGTTCCATTTGCATTGGGTCCTGACATCTGTTATTTACACTTGTAAATATCATTAACCAATTTTAAGATCTTATTACAGCAAAAACACACAAGTTGCAATAATTTCATTAGAATTCATTTAAAATTCAAATACAAGTACAAGGGTTAGTAAGGTATGAAAACCCTTCAAAACAACAAAACTCAACCCTTACAAAAACAAACGCCCCGAAGCCCCCAACAAACACTAATCTAATCTTCCGAAGAAGATCCTGCCTCATCACCAAAATAATAGAAGTTGTCCGGACAGGCCTCAGACTTATGTCCGAACACTCCGCACGTCAAACAGGGTACAATCCCTGGCCCTCCAACATAAGGACAATTAGTCCTTGCACTCCCATGCCCGCGGAGTCAGCAAACAGGGCAAATTACACCAGTCGAATAGGGGCAGTGGTATAGTTGTGCCCCTCCTGGTTGCAGAGTTCGCACATATAATCCGGGTACTCGTTCGAGGATGGAGTAGCCAGAATATACTCGGGCGAGCCTTTTTCCCCCACGGACTCTACTGGAATTGGGATATCTCCCTCTTCTTCCTCCGGTTCTGCACCAACATGGTACTCAGGGGACGCTACTTCTATTTCCTCTCCTGGTGCAACCTCGTCGAAGTTGGGCACACCAGAATCATCTGAAGAATTCAGGATGATTGGGTCGCTAGGAGTTCCCCAGTACTCAAAGTATCAATGTTGCTCGACATCTGTACCACAAAACAGGGAAAGGTCAAAAACAATTGCAGTACTAAGGCAAAAACAAGTCTAACTAGGTATTAACCCATCACAGTCCTAGAGTCTGAGCCTACGCTCTGATACCAAGCTGTCACGCCCCGACCCAAAGGGTGGGCCTGGAACGTGATTGATTTTTTTTTTGAAAGATAAACTTAAACCAACTCACAAGCATTCTAACTGGGCCAAATCAACAGTTAGGCACAGAGGTCACACATGATCTCAACATGTGGACCCAAACACATACCATAAGTCTACCCCACAAGAATAGATATAACAATAACACATAACATGATCAAATCAAATCCAACATTGATTAGTACAAAACATCGACTCAAAGTCATTACAGAGGCAACATAGTTTAGTACATCACATTTAAAAAAATTAAGTACCACATCCGGTACTTAATAAAAGTAAATGGTTCCAAGAACCAACAAGAAAAGATTAGGGCATTCCCCTCCGGGGGAATCCTGAAACACTGCTTCAGCTTATCCACCCTAAGCTTGATAAAGAGGGCCCTCCTCCTCAGGTTCATCGCCTGAAAAGTGAGTGGGGTGAGCTAACTAGCCCAGTAAAAGAAATATAACAATGCAGTTTAAGTAAAAATAACAGGTTAGTAACAGTTCAATAATATCACATGCTTGACAACAATAAGCATAATCTCATGTAAAGCATCAACATCATCAATTACTGCTATCATCCAACGTAATGCCTGCCAACTACGCTGAGACCAGTATTAAGTCCCGACACGGTCAAAATACATCATTGCAAATACATCTCCGACTCTAACTTAGCAGATACTGACACCCTCAAGTCAGCAACTGACGACATCATGGTCCGCCCATGGTCAAGTAGACATAAACCATCTCCCCTATGGCCGATATTGGTTTAATAGCCCAGGCACGTGGAAGCAGTCTTACATACTCATATGATCAACATCATAAATATCACAATCATCATCAGCACTCTTACCATAATGCATCATGTTTAGGCACATGAGTGGGTTCATCAAATCTGAAACCACTTATTGCTCAATGCTCATCTTATAATAAAACATGTTTACATATCCTGCAGAGTTAAGTTCCCTCACCGTGATGTGTGGTTTACGCGGTCTTTGTTCAAACAACACACAAGTGCACAATCAATATACATAACAAATACGTACACATACGTAGTATTTGGAAATCATACGTTTTCCCATAAAATATCCAGGGTTCATGGAATTGAGTCTCGTACTTGGTTTCTATCCTTTTTAAATTATCATAATCCACAATATAATAATGAAAAAAGGCTCAGTCCAAAACTCATATTGTCTTTTGGGCATTGACCAGATTAACTTATTGAGTTAGGTCTAGATTATCGGGTCACTTCTCGGCTGTCTTCTGGATAGGACCAGATCTGACATTTTGAGTTAGGCCTCGAGGTCACCCAGTGCCCGACTATATAGTGTCGGCCTGAAAGTGAATCACTCAGTGCCCGACCAATAGGGTCGGCCTGGAAGCGAATACAATAGTATTTACACTATAAGTAATAAGAGAAAAAGGGTTAGTACATTTTTAATTAACAAGGGGGAATTAATCATAGTACATCTTTAATCGCATCACTAATTAATCAAGTTTAGACAAAAACAACAATCAAACAATATTTTATCACTTAAAAATTGGGTCCCTCGGAACATACCTTGGAACCGGGTACAGTGACTTCGGATCATCCGAACCACACTATATATAAGTCATTGACCTTGGAACATGGGTCTGACTTTGCATCGTCCGAAGGTTGGGTCTCGGACCTTCCGAAGTCCATCCGAACCGATAAAATAGAGAAAACAAGTCTCGATGGGTCTGTATGCCTCGAAACGTCCAAAGTCTGGGTTCAGAATGTCCGAGTGGGTTCGGTCCTTCCGAGCTCGTCTCGGTATGTCCGAAAGAGTCTGGCTTGCTTCGGGCGTAACTGTGCTTCGGGTGAAGCTCGGAACGTTCGAGGGTCACTGCTCGGACCGTCCGAAGGTTCGAACCGTCCGAAGATCGGCTCTCGGACCTTTCGATAGTCGTCTTCCCCACTGTCTGCACCAGCAGATAGTGACGGCAGTCGGACAATGAAATGAGACTCCGGAAATGGAGGGCTTACCGGACTCGGTTTTCACATCCAGCCGGTCTGATGGACTCCTCTAGGAGTCCTCTTTCCATAGGGAATGGTTTGGAGCTTAGAAGCTCACTAGGCCACTGGATTTTAACAGTAAATTCTCACGGGTACATGAAACCTATGGTTTTTCCTTAGATTTCAAACTGGCTTTTCTCACTGAAAACAGGGCCAAAATTAGATTTTCTGGATTGAAAACCGATCAAAATTGAAAGAGGAATGCAATGGATACCTTCACTTGGGTTCCTGGTTTGAAAATCCGGATTTTGAAATCCTTCCCTCTAAGCTTCCGGTGACTGATAAACAGAGAAAGAACAGAGGCTAGAATCGGCTGGGTTCCTGGTTTTTCAGTTGAGAATAGAGATTAAGGAAGAGAAGAAAGTTTGTGGGAGTGAATCCGATTGAAGGAGGCTGAATATATAGAGAAATCGCCGGAAAATGAGGTCGGTTGGCCACTGCATGTGGCTGCATGCAGCGGCAGCTAACTTTCCGAACAGTGGTTACACTGTTCGATAACTTTGGTTGCAGATAAGTCCCCCTACAGTTTCTACTTTTCAGAAAAGCCCTCTTTATTGATAAAAACCCCGTTTTTAAACTAAAAACGAGATTTAGAAAACTTAAAAACTTAATCCATCCTTACAGATGGGTTGGGTTTTGAAAACCTTAAACACCATAAAAATTTTGGAATTTATCTCTTATTAAAAACCATTGATTTAAATAAAAACCATAATTTACCAATATTTACTTAAATGAACAAATGTTAAAATAAACAATTTATAAATCTCATTTTGAGGTGAAATGAAATAACCAGACCATACTTAAAATGGTCTAACACAAGATACTAGTTTCAAAATTTATTTTATTTCCAAAACCCTTTAAAATAATTAATACTCCCTTTCGGGGTTTTGACAGACGAATTTTAAATATCATTTTCTGAAAATAAATTCATTTTAAAATCAGAAATGGAAATCCTTTATTAAGAAGAACATTATCAACCAAAAATAATCACATAATAACAAAATTTGTAAAATAAACACAACAAGCGGTAAATTACTAAAATGCCCCTCCAGCTGAACGAGTTGGATCACTGAGCTCACGAGCTCGGATTGAACACACTGAGCTCACTTTCAAATTCAATCCTTAGATTGGTTGTTTACGAGTTTTCATCATCTTTCCTCTCTCTCTCTCTCTCTCTCACAACTCAATCCATTTGATTGGTTGTATTTTATTCCCCTAATGCAAGTATGAGAGAGAGAGTGATCCTTCTGTTGGTCCTTATTTAAGCTCATTGATAAAGATGAGGGTCCAACTAGTCCGTCCGAAGGATACCAACTGGTTGCATAAAGATTGGTTCATATAGCCAAGGCAAGCAGTTGAAGTAACGGTAATGTACCAGCAGGTCGGTAGCACCGAGGGGTTGGTGACTAGAAATGTTACCGTTACAATTCCGACAGTTGTCCATTAAGTTCACTCCCAACGGTAATATTCTTTTCCGGTCGACAAGTCGTTGTCGCCAATGGGTCAACACTTCTTGTACCGGGAGGTGGATCCATAGAGAGGGTCATCCTGGTACAAAACATGCTTAACAATAGTTTCCACTTTGAAAACCTAGTACCCAGAATGAATTGTTGCCCATTACAGAGTGGTTGGGCCTGGTACTCTCGATCGGTCTTTGATTGCTGATATATCTGTTTCTTCGAGAGTCCATATGAGTTTAATGTTTCACAACTTAAGATCTTGATTGACGAGTTGTTTCAGCCTTTCACCGATGGGTCAATGCATGCTAGACTCTTGATCAGAGGCAAACCCAGAATGACAGTTTAATGTTCCAGAACCTATTTCATTCGAGCCGACTAGTCTTTGACCACGATGGGTCAATCCTGACTGTACCGAGGGGTCGGTGAGATACGACTGGTCATGCTGATAGTTAAAACCAAAGGTCATTTATGGCCAACGTAACTGTTTTGTGATTGCCATAACGATGAACTTTAATCCGGTGGAGCATGATCTTTATTCTTGATCATCTTAGAGCTTCAAGCTTCTGGCAAGCGCTTCTTTCCGAGTCATGGAATTTACAAACATAGGGTCTTGGCCAAGCCGAGGCACTAAGAGATACCAAGTGGTTGCATAAAGATCGATTTTTATAGAGAAGGCAACCAGTTGCAGTAACGGTAATGTACCGTCAAGTCGGTCGCACCGAAGGGTCGGTGACTAGAAATGTTACCATTACGAACCCCCATTGTGCATTAAGTGTAGTCTCAATAGTAAAATTCTTTCTTGGTCGACATGTAGATGTCGCCGATGGGTCAATAGTTATGGCAACGAGAGGTCGGTCCAAACGATAGGATTGATCTAGGGCAACACCATGCTAACAGTAGTTTCAGGTCTAGAAACCTGTCACCTAGAACAACCTGGCACCCTTTTCCTAGGGGTCGGTTCTGGTACTTTCGATCGGTCTTGAACTACCAATATGTTTGTTTCTTTAAGTGCCCACCTGAGTTCATAGTTCAGAACTCACAAATTTTGAACGAAGAGTCGTCGACCACGAGGGGTCATTTCAGCCTTTCACCGAGGGATCGGTGCATACGAGACTCTCGATCAGAGGCTTTCCCAGAATGACAGTTCCATAATCCAGAACCTATGTCAATCTGGCCGACCAGTCTTTGACCACAATGGGTCGATCTTGTCTTCACCAAGGGGTCGGTGAGAACGACTGGTCGAGCTGACAGTGAAACCAAATACATATTTCCAAGTTGGATTCAATTCACTGTCAAACTTCCTCTTTAGGCTTTTTATGATTTAACCATTTGTTCGTTTAAGCCTAAAAATAGTCCTCTCTAAGGTGTGGGTATACCTAAAGTCATCTATAGCCATAATACCTGTTTTGTGATTACCATAACGCTGAGCTTCAATCCGATGGAGCATGATCTTTACTCTTGATCACCTTAGGTCTTCAAGCTTCTAGCAAGTGCTTTTTTTTGAGTCATGAAATTTACAAACTTCGGGACTTGGCCAAGTCGAGGCACTAACACATAAGTTCAAGGGGGAGAAGAGAGAAAACAAGAGAGTCAAAAGACTCAAAGTGTGTCATGTCAAGTCTTGTAGATGGTCGTTGAATGTGTTGTAATATTTTTTTTTCATGGCTTGTATTATGTTTAAAAGGGATGTTTTTGTTAGAATATAAGTTTTATCACGAGTTTGACAAAGGGGAAGAGTGTCAGTGAGTTGGTTTGACTGAGTCTTTGTATTGTCAATTCTGTCACCGAGTGTGTGTCTTTGTCTTGGAAAATTGAAGATCTAAGATCCAAGATCAAGATCAACCCACGGACATCGCACCAAGTATTTGGCAACTACACAGGTAAAATGGCCTTAGAGGACCATAGCATTGAACAAACACCACAGGCTCATGGACCAAGGATTAAGCTGGAAACTTAGAATCTGCCCAACTTGAGCCCCTCAGGTTATGCCAAGCCCCTCGTCCTGATCTCTAAGTGTTTAAACTGAGATAGTTTACCCGACCTCAAGTCAAGCTCCTCGAGGACTGCCGAGACCCTCGAGTTTAGCTGTTGGTCCTCCAGTTGTACTACAAAATTGACCACACGTTGACCTTTAGTTGGCCTTTCCAAAAATGGTTGTCGAGCCCCTAGGAGACGATCTCGACACTCTCGAGGGGCTCGAGGAGGCTTCCGAGGCCCTCAGGAACTAGCCGTTATTTTGAGATAGAACTCTATATATACATGGCCTCCCTTAGATTTAAATAGATCATTGAGACCAGGAACGAAACCCTAATCTATGAGAGTGGTAATCCAAGCTATCTCTTTCTCATCTCTTACTCTCAAGCCTCCATGAAAATCTAGGAAGATGACCTATCCTCTGATGAAAAAGAGATTGTGAGAAAAACCATCTAGGACATCTTGTAGCACCTTTTATCCTAATTTTGTATCTCTGCTATGGTTGCCTACACCGGTGAGATCCAGATATGAAAATAAAAGCAAGGAAATTTTTGAAGAAGCACATCTACTCAATTCAGCACATCCCAAGGCAAGTGTTTCTTTGTGTTATTTAAACACCATCATTGTAAGCTAGACTGGAGCTTTGTGCCCAAACCACCATAAAAAATAAGAGTCGAGTAGTAGACCAAAGATGGTCAAAACTCATTAGGTGTATTGTGAGGGTGAGATACCCTTTCAAAGTGCATTTTTGGATAGCCCAAGGTTGGGTGAGTCTAGAGTGGATGAACTACTACATATCGTTATGTATATGTGGTGTTTGTTATTTGTGTTGATGGATTGTTGATTCCACACTCACACACTAATTTATTCTGCTGCTCATTAAGTTGAACAATTAATATTTCAAAGGTTTATATAAATTGGTAAATGACCATGTGCATTGGTCTAGCCGGACTTTTAATCCCCACATTCAAACATATTTTCAACCGTTTCTAGCCAGTCTAGGAATACTTCACCAGATAGATGCCCAAAGAACTCTAGAATATATACTTTGATAGGCATGTGATCAGAATCCCTTTGTTGACGATGTTGTCTGTCATTATTGTTTTATTGATCATCATTACTATCACTTGACTCTGAAGGAGCCCTGTGACGGAAGCCACAAGATCATCTAGAAGAGGATGATCAGTGTCTATCACGTGCTAACTATTGCACAGAATCATGCAAAGTAGTCACATGAATGGTGGTTTGCATGGTAGCCATCTATCGTGCCAAAGATGCAACTGTCTCCTATAGTTCTAGAATCTCTAACTACCTGTCACCCTAATTACTGTTCTGACCTATTAAAGGGTTGTTATTAGGAGTGCCGTCACCATTCTTACCCATAGTTTTTCTACTGTTATAATAGTGTGTCATAGAAGTTCGATCGAGCAAGAGAGTCTGAAACATGGAAAGTATTTGTTGCAAACACAAGCAATATCCAATGCGAATCACACAAATAACCAGTAGACAAAAATTCAGGTATCTGTAAAAAGAATCTCAAGAATACAGTTACTAGAGGTCCAAGTCGAGTTGAAACCAGTTTGCTATATGAAAATTCTACACACCCGTCACAAAAAAATTAATAATTGGAGTTTCTAATATGATATGTCCACGAAATGTTTTTTGGAGGAAACCAACTAATATATAAGACTCACGTAAATATTTCAGATCGAAAGAAGTTTGTTTGATAACCCAAAAAAAATCTGTAAGGAACCGTAGTGACAGATAAATTTTTTGTTTCTGCTCAGTTTGTTTCTAAGCAATGTGACCAAAATAATCATAACTTAAGATACAAAAATATTCCTAGAGAAATATTTATACTGCTGGAAATCAGAGAAGGAGATCTAACTACCCTCCAAATTTAAGAGCGAAAGAAGATGAATTGATCACCCAAAATAATGCGGCAACAAAGACCAAAAATAATTATGTAGATTGTTCTACAGTTTTGATAGTAGTATATTGCAGCAATAATAACTTGATGTATGAATCTTTGAATAGTTCAAAATAAAATTTGAGAGTGAAGGCTGGTGAAAGATCTACTCACATAAATTTCTTCAAATTTTTTCTAGCTTTACACAAATCTTTGAAAATTCCACAAACCAAAGAAAAAACCAGAACTGCTAATGTAATGCGAATCTGTACTAGTTCAATAAAACGACGATATCTCGAGCTTTGAAACTCGAACCGCTACAAATAAGATATCGTTGAAATCCTCTCTAAGAGATCTATCAACTGGATATTTTTTTCAGAATTTATTGAATTTTTATTTCTTCCTAGAAAAATCTGCAAAATAATAAAATTTCTAAGGACTGTCTAGATTCTCAAATCAATGCACCAGCTCATAGAAGTTTTATCCGGGTTAAATTCAAAGTCTAGGAAAAAAAATTAAGCACAAATACAACAAGTCTTGAATGAACAATGTATGACTGAATAAGAAAAAATTAAAAGTCTACAAGCAAAGTCGAATCTTCCCATTAATCTTGTTTCGATTGCAATTTGAAAAAATTCGAAGCTCTAATGACCAACTGATGCAAGCGTAGGTTCGAATTGGTGCAATTTGCTTGTAGGATTACTGATTTCAGACTCTGGTCTTTGAAAGACCAGTGTAGCCGATTACATATTCTTAAAGGATTCTGTCTTGGTAAGGAATTCAATATAGTCTATGGAATTTCTAGATGAAGTTCTCTTCTAATCAAAATAATTGAACGATGCCGAAGCGAAATCAAAAGAGAATAATGAAATCAGAATTTGACATATCTTATCTAAAAACCCATGACTAATTGAATTGAATAAAAGCTGCTACTTGTAGAAGCCTTCCAAACACAACTCCAAGTAGTCCAAAGAAAGTCCACTCTTCAAGAAAATAACTCAAATTTGGTTCCAATCTTGTGATAAAATTACATACAATGATACCTTTATGTAAACTAAGCTAGGGCCATGGTCGGCCAATACCTACTAAAACAAAAAAGATAAAAATAATAAGTTTCCTAAAGTCTAGAATACCAATGATCCATGTGGATTTGTTTGTTAAAAGTAAAATAAAACAAGAAAAAGAAACAATCCCAAAGTAACTCCACCGAATTGTAAGTTGCCTTTATTCTCCATCTCTTGAATTAATCCACTGATTTTCCTTGCTTTATCCCAACTTCTAACTTGGGAACCTAGGAATCCAATCGGATTTATTTAAATTTTGGAAAGTGCTTTTAACGAGAATTTGGGATGGGAATTTAGGTGGAGTTCGCTAATGGAGATTTCCACATCCTTTCTCTCTCACACGCCACTTGTATTTTGGTGAATGCTTCTGTTAGTGCCTCGGCTTGGCCAAGAACTTAAGTTTGTCAATTCCATGACTCGGAAATAAGCACTTGCTGGAAGCTTGAAGACCCAAGATGATCAAGAGTAAAGATCATGCTCAACCGGATTGAAGCTCATCGTTATGGCAATCACAAAACAGGTATTATGGCCATGGATGACCTTAGGTGAACCTACACCTTCAGAGGACTATCCCTAGGCTTAGAAAAATAAATGGTTAAAACATAAAAAGACTAGTGAGGAAGCTTGACAGTGAATTGGAAATAAACTTGGAAATATGAATTACGTTCACTATCAGCTCGACCAGTCGTTCTCACCGACCCCTCGGTAGAGACAAGATCGACCCATTATAGTCAAGGACTAGTTGGCCTGAATGGCATAGGTTCTGGAACATTAAATTGTAATTCTGGGTATGCTTGAGAGTCTCGTATGCACTGACCCCTTGGTGAAAGGCTGAAACAACTCCTCGTGGTCAACGACTTCTTGATCTAGATCTTGAGTTTTGAAACTTTGAACTCATGTGGACTCTCGAAGAAACATATCAGCAATCAAAGACCGATCGAGAGTGCTAGGACCGACTCCTGGGTAATAGACGACAGGTCGTTCTAGGTAATAGGTTTCTAGAGATGAAACTACTGTCAAGCATGTTTTGCACCAGAACGATCCTCTCGTATGGATCAACCTCTCGTTACCATAAGTGTCAACCCATCGGCGACAATGACATGTCGACAGGGAAAAAATATTATTGTTGGAAGTGCACTTAATGTACAGCGGTCGGGTTTGCAACGGTAACATTTCTAATCAATGACCCCTTGGTGCGACCGACTTGTCGGTACATTACCGTTACTTCAACTGGTTGCCTTTGCTATATAAACCAATCTTTATGCAACCAGTTAGTATCCTTCAAAAGGATCGATTGGACCCTCATTTTACCAGTGAGTTTAAACAATGACCAATAGAAAGATCACTCTCTCTCTCTCGTGCTTGCACTAAGGAAATCAAATACAACCAATTAGATGATTGAGTTGTAAGAGAGAGAAAGAGGAATGATGAAAACTCATAAACAACCAATCTGAGGATTGAGTTTGTAAGTAAGAAGGAGAGAACCATAAACTAGGAAACCTTTGGTAAAACCTACTTCCTTGACACCATGGACTGTGATTACTAAACGACGGGTACGAGGCGAAGCGTCGGCATATATGAGTTGGATCTTGAAAAAGCATACATCAAGAGAAAGAACTTCAAAGGCAAGTGTTTCTTGGTCTTAATTTTATTTGAAAACCTTTATTCCGAAAGTGGATTAAGGACAGGTACTCACCACTATAAAAAAAAAAAAACTTTAGAGCGTCGTGTCTAGCACAGTGGTGAGTGAAATTCCCAGCCGATTGAGTGAGGTGGAAAATTTACTCTAATTGTGAGGGTGTAAATCCCCAAATAATGGATTTTGAAGATAGCTCAAGGTTGAGAGAGTCCTAACAGTGGATGTAGGTTGGCTAACATAGATAACATCACCTATCAATCAATTTGTGTGCTGAAAATATAGGTGATTGGTTAAATTCATCCATTGAAAAAGTCCAAGCTATAGCCTCTAAGAGAAGAAAAAGATGGAGTAAAGGAACTTGATGTGGGTAGTATCCTACAAGGCCAAGTATCAAGATGATTAAAGACCAACATCATGGTACAAAATCTGGAATGTTGAACCATAAGATCAAATGTGTAAGCAACCAAGGTTAAAACCAGATTTGATAAAAGGTCATCACTAGATTGTGGACTTAGATTCTAAGTCTCACAATGTTAAGTTCAAATGTGTGAAGGGATACCACTGCTCGTACCACATTTGAAACATGTTTTGGAATCAGTATCTTACATTCGACCCATGTTCTTGTTTGATTGTTGGATTGATCTATTGTAAGATATGTATTGTACATGTTGGTATACACTCTTGTATTGGAATATGCTTATCTCATTTCATTTCATATGTCATCTGATTTGTTCATCTTTAGGAAATGGATGTAGTGTGTGCATTACCTCATGTATAGCGTGTGTATGTCATTATAGCCAATGTGGTACACATACACAGTGTCATTTCATTCCAAATTCTTAAAACCTGTGAATATCATGTGGAATGAAACATGCTCTATGTCGTTAAATAGATTTATAGTTTGGTGTGACCTATAAAATAATCCATTTGATTACCAACTCTTTTCAAGAAATTAAAGCCGTCTTGAAAAAATGGTAAAAATGTTTATCATGTTTTGGGTAATAACATGATAACAGACATAAGAGTTGTGTGTGTAGTCATCGTATTTCATTTCCATATGTTTGATTGATATCAGGAAATGAATGAATGATTAGAGTGCTTTGAGTTTCATTCCAATATACATTAATTTATACATTTTTTGGAATAAATTATGTTCATATATGCCTTGCCTTGCTAAAGCCTGGAAATGTCACATCTTAAATTGGTGAATTAAATGTGTCCAAGAATCTTGGATTGATTTGGATCCAGAAAAGTGATCTGTAATCTATGGTCTGTGCCTATTTTTAGAAGGGTGAATTGAATCTTCAAATGGCACAGATGCCATGTGAATGTATGTATCATTCAAATGGCATTAAAGGGTGTTGTACTGTTGGAATTCAGAACACTATCTGAAAAGGGAGAAAATCGAAAGGGGAGACAGGTCGATAGATATCGACATATCGAAACATACAGGTCATTGGTCACGACCAGTCAGTGAATCAGAAATAGTAAGTTAAAAAGTCTCTTTTTGCGAAAATGACTGAACATTTCGAAATCATCATCTCTCATCCCGCTGAGCTCTGGCGATTTCCTCTTCTCTTTTCGTGACCTAGATCAATCGTCAGGACCTCCTGGAGTGAAATCTCGCAAAAGAATCATAGGGTTTCTGCTTCTCTCACCTTTGAAAGCAAGAGTATCACAGTGTTCTTGAGATTTAATGTTCAGATCAGTCTTGTCAGCTCTCCCCTAGTAAAAATGTTGAAAAAGGAGACAACTAAATCTCGATCTTCGATTACCGGAAAAATCCCTGAGTCCCGCCCCCATTTCCTCTGGAGATCACCTAGGTTTGCACAAGATGTTTCCGAATCCAATGCTGCCGGCTCTGCTCAGAAGAGTACCCTTGGCAAAAAGACCCCTGCCTCAAATACTGAATCAAGTCGTCAGCATCATCTAAGGCCTCAAACCAAACCTGTACCAGACTTTGGAGCTGAAAAATGAATTTTTAAGACAATTTCATTGACTGAAGAGGAAGCTGAACGTATGTCTGAGGTATTTTTGAGGCAATTTCAATTTCGTCGACAAAGGAATATCCCTCTTGATGAAAGAGTTTCCTCGCCTGAAAGGATGATGGATGACCTTGAAGAATTGGTATACGAGATAAATGTGGTTGTCCAAAAACTCCACGGAGAGGATATTGTTCCTAGATCTCAACGAACATCTTCCTCAGATGAATATGCTTAGGATAGTTTTTCATGTCCCATGTTTATGTATCTTGAAAAACTATACTTTTGATATTTTGATGCCCCCCCTTTCTTAACCATATGTACTAATTGGTTTATCAATGAAATGGTATGATTTAGTTTATTGTATGTGCAAATTTGATGAAATATGTTCTATTTCTTTCCTATTGCTTACATGGATTTTGCAAGATAGACTAACATGCAGGTTATTAGGAAGATATGGATCTGAATGAGATGCTACACACATCCTTGAAGTTTGGAGGAGCACAAAATTACCTGTCACTGGTCATGATAGCTTAAGGAGGAAGGTGAATGTAAGCTTGGAAACTTGATGAAAAATAAACTTAGAAGCAGATAAGTTTATGGGAGAGCTGGGTCGAGAGAGCTACGAAGATAGCTTGGAGAATGAGGGAGGAAAACTCCAAAGAGGGAAGCCTAGAAAAATGGTTTGACCCCACGGGAAGGAAGGAGAATAACAGTTATGCATGAGATATGCATTGTACTGTAGCGAATAAATATAATGAGTTGGAAGAAAAACTCATGGAAGCACTAAATGCAAGAAGCATGGGGGAGTGCTTAAAACTCGATGTTGGCCTACTAATCTTTGTCAATTGAATGACAAAATGAGGGAGAATTTAGTAGAAGCTAAATGATATCAAAGTCAATAGACATAGGGAAAATGTCTATGCTTGGAGTTTGGGAGATCAATCTCAAAGAAGATTGGGGGAGAAATCTTCTCAACACTGATAGCTTGGATAAGCTATGGGTAGTGTTGGTCACTAGGAAATCAGAGAGTATTGGGGA
This sequence comes from Chimonanthus praecox, assembly GCA_022113865.1. Classification (NCBI taxonomy): domain Eukaryota; kingdom Viridiplantae; phylum Streptophyta; class Magnoliopsida; order Laurales; family Calycanthaceae; genus Chimonanthus; species Chimonanthus praecox. The sequence continues at coordinate 49,229,726 of CM039092.1, read as the reverse complement.
GTTTGAATGCAAATCTTGTTTAGTCCATGAATTAATATTTATGTTTTGGGACTAACTCCTCTAATCATTTTCTAGTGTTGCTTGTTTATGCACTTAAAAAGGAAAATGAAATGAAGCAAGCTGAACAAAAATATACGAAGATCATAGTCTTGTTTTCCATTTGAATATGTTCATGTAATCAATGTAATATTTTGTATTCAAATGTGTTGTAGTAAGGGTGGGTTTGTAAATGGATTAGCTTTTAGGTTTTGTCATGAAATTGACAAAGGGAGAGATTGTTCGTGCCTCGGTTTGGCCAAGACCCTAACTTTGTCAATTCCATGACTTGGAAAGAAACAATTGCTAGAAGCTTAAAGACCCAAAATGATCAAGAGTAAAGATCATGCTCCACAGGATTGAAGCTCATCGTTATGGCAATCATAAAACAGGTATTATGACCCTAGGTGGTACCCACACTTTGAGAGGACTATCCCTATTCTTAGAAGAACAAATGGTTAAAACAGAAAAAGCCTAGTGAGAAGCTTGGCAGTGAATTGGAAGCAAACTTGGAAATATGAATTAAGTTCACTGTCAGCTCGACCAGTCGTTCTCACCGACCCCTCGGTAGATAAAAGATCGACCCATCGTAGTCAAGGACTGGTCGGTCAGAATGGCGTAGGTTCTGGAACATTGAACTATCATTCTGAGTATGCCTCTGATAGAGACTCTCGTATGCACCGATCCCTCAGTGAAAAGCTGAAATGACCCCTCGTGGTCAACGATTTCTTGATCAAGATCTTGAGTTCTGAAACTTTGAACTCCTGTGGACTCTCGAATAAACAGACATATCAGCAACAAAGACCGATCGAGAGTACAAGGACCGACCCCTCGGTAATGGGTGACAAGTCATTCTAGGTAATAGGTTTTTAGAGATGAAACTACTGTCAAGCATGTTTTGCACCAGAATGATCCGCTCGTATAGACCTACCTCTCGGTACCATAGTGTCGACTCATTGGCGACAACGTCATGTCAACTGGGAAAGAATATTACCGTTGGAAGTGCAGTTAATGCACAACAGCCGGATTTGTAATGCTAACATTTCTAGTCACCGACCCCTCGGGGCGACCGACTTGTCAATACATTACCGTAACTTCAATTGGTTGCCTTCTCTATGTAAACCAATTTTTATGCAGCCAGTTGGTATCCTTCGAACGGATCAATTGGAACCTCATCTTCACGAGTGAGCTTAAATAATGGCCAACAAAAGGATCACTCTCTCTCTCTCGTTCTTACACTAGGGGAATCAAATACAACCAGTTAGATGAATTGAGTAGTGAGAGAGAGAGGGAGGATGAAAACTCAAAAACAACTAATCTGAGGATTGAGTTTGAAAGTGAGAATGAGAGAACCATAAAATAGGAAACCTTTGGTAAAACCAGTTTCCTTAACACCCTGGACTGTGATTGTTAAACGATGGGTACGAGGCGGAGCGTCGGCGTACATGGGTGGGATCTTAAAGCACACATCAAGAGAAAGAGCTTCAAAGGCAAATGCTTCTTTGTTTTAAGTTTATTTTAAAAACTTTGTTCCGAAAGTGGATTAAGGAGAGGTACTACGGAACCACTATAAAAAAACTCTAGAGCATCGTCTCTGGCACAACGGTGGGTGGAATTCCCAGCCAATTGAGTGAGGTGGAATTCCTACTATAATTGTGAGGGTGTAAGTCCCCACATAGTGGATTTTGGGGATAGCTCAAGGTTGAGCGAGTCCTAACAGTGGATGTAGGTTGGCTAACTGAACCATTTTAAATTGCTCTGGTGGTGTTTGATCTATGTGTGTTTGTATTTACTATTTAAGTACTCTTCTTAACTACATCACTTTGAATATTGATTATCTCATTCTACACATGGTGCACAAGGATCGATAATCAAACTAAATGTAAAGGAACATAATCTTAGTGTGATCGCTTATTGAAATTATTACATCAAACAAATCTCTTGATAAACATTCCGCTAGACTTTAAATAATCAAGAATTTGTAAACAACCCCCCCCCCCCCCCCCCTCCCCCCCCAACACACACACACACTGTGTGGCCAATCACAATGTTCTAGCACATTAAAAATGGGACCTTTCAGTTTCATAGTGTTGACACTTGGCACTGCATTAGAGGTTAAAGAAGTTGGGTATTCCTTGGGCTTTATGGGCCTTGGCTTGAGTTTGATTGGACATTGGGCTAACAGGCTTTATTAGGTCACATACATAATTGGGTCATGACTTGTAAAATCAATACTTATAAGACAGTGTCCATTTATGAGTGCCTTGATCAAAATGGGACATGTAAGCTAATGCAATTTGAATAAAATATTAAACCGGCAAATTTCATTTTTTCCACTATCTCAATATAAATAAGTTTACAAGCCTCTCATAAAGAACCTAGCCTGAAAATACCCTTTACACGGGTGCTAGAACAACCAGATTGACCCAAGAAGGTGGGGGGACTGAATAGGCCAATCCCATTACAATGGTGTTTACAAATTTCTTGATTTAAAGTGCAGCGGAATCTTTATCAAGAGATTTGTTTAGTGTGATAATTTCATTAAGCGATCACACTGAGGTATGACCTTTTACATAGAGTTTGATTATCGATGATTGTGCATAATATGTATAGTAAGATAATCAATAAGCAAAGCGATGTGTGTTAAGAAGAGCACTTAAAAACTAAATACAGACACACAGATCAAGCACCATAAGACCATTTTAAAGTGGTTCAGTTAGCCAACCTAAATCCACTGTTAGGACTCGCTCAACTTTGAGCTATCCCCAAAATCCACTATGTGGGGACTTACACCCTCACAATTAAAGTAGCAATTCCACCTCACTCAATCGACTGGGAATTTCACCCACCACTGTCGAGTAAGAATTTCACCTATCCATTTGGCCGAGAATTCCACCCACCACTGTCGAGTAAGAATTTCACCTATCCATTTGGCCGAGAATTCCACCCACCTCTATGGTAGAGACATCGCTCCAGAATTTTTATTGTGGTTCCGAGGTACCTCCCCTTAATCCACTTCGGAACAAAGGTGTTAAATAAAATTGAAACTAAGAATCACTTGCCTTTGAAGCTCTCTCTTCTGATGTATGCTTCTCCAAGATCCCACCCCTGTATGTCAACGCTTCCCCTTGTAGCTGTCGTTTAGCAATCACAGTCTAGGGTGACAAGGAAATTGGTTCTACCAAAGGTTTCCTAGTTTATGGTTCTCTCCTCCTCACTTTCAAACTCAATCATCAGATTGTTTATTTATGAGTTTTCATCTTTTCTTTCTCTCACAACTCAATCCATTTGATTGGTTGTATTTGATTCTCCTAGTGTAAGCACGACAGAGAGAGAGTGATCCTTTTGTTGGCCCTTGTTTAAGCTCACTGGTGAAGATGAGGGTCCAACTGATCCTTCCGAAAGATACCAACTAGATGCATAAAGATTGGTTTATATAGCGAAAACAACCAGTAGTAGTAATGGTATTGTACCGACATGTCGGTCGCACTGAGGGGTCGATGACTAGAAATGTTACCGTTACAATTCCGACCGTTGTGCATTAAGTACACTCCCAACGGTAATATTCTTTCCCGGTCGACATGTCGTTGTCACCGATGGGTCGACACTTATGGTACCGATGGGTCGGTCAATACGAGAGGCTCGTTCTGGTGCAAAACATGCTTGACAGTAGTTTCAAATTAGAAACATGTTACCCAGAACAACCTATCGTCCAGAACGACTTTAACAATAGTCCTGGCTACTCTCGATCGGTCTTAAATTACTGATATGTTTATTTTCTCGAGATCCCACCTGAGTTCAGAATTCATAAATTTTGATCGAGGAGTCTTTGACAACGAGAGATCGTTTAGCCTTTAACCAAGGGGTCGATGCATACGAGACTCTCGATCAGAGACATACCCAGAATGACAGTTCAACTTTCCAGAACCTATGTCATTCGGGCCGACCAGTCTTTGACCACGATGGGTTGATCCTGATTGCACCGAGGGGTCGGTGAGATAGACTGGTCGAGTTGACAGTGAATCATAATTCATATTTCCAAGTTTGTTTCCAATTCACTGTCAAGCTTCCTCACTAGGCTTCATATGATTTTAACCATTTGTTTTACTAAGCCTAGGGATAGTCCTCTCTAGGGTGTGGGTATTACTTAAGGTCATCTATGGCTAACATATATGTTTTGTAATTGCCATAGCGATGAGATTCACTCCAGTGGAGCTTTACTCTTGATCATCTTGGGTCTTCAAGCTTCTGGCAAGTGCTTCTTTCCGAGTCATGGAATTGACAATCATAGGTTTTTGGCCATGCCGAGGCACTAACAATCGCTCCCTTTATCAATTTCATGACAAAACCTAGAAGCTAACCCATTTACAAACCCACCTTTATTATAACACATTTGAATACAAAAAATATTACATTGTTTACATGTACATATTCAAATGGAAAAGAAGACTATGGTCTTCGCATATTCTATTTCAGATTGCTTCATTTCATTTTCATGTTCAAGTACATAAGAAAAACTAGAAAATCATTAGAGGGGTTAGTCCCAAAATATAAATATTCATTCATGGATTAAATAAGATTTGTATTTAAGCTCCCCCATACTTCCTGATTTCCTAGTGACTAGCACTCCCCATAGCTTATCCAAGATATCTGTGTTGAGAAGATTTCTCCCCTAATCTTCTTTGAGATTGTTCTCTAAAACTCCAAGGATAGACATTCTCCCTATGTCCATTGGCTTTCATGTCTTCTAGCTTCTACTAATCTCTCCCCAATTTTGTCATTTAATTGTTAAAGATTAGTAGGCAGACATCTAGATTTAAGCACTCCCCCCATGCTTCTTGTATTTAGTGCTTAACTAGGTTCTGCTCTAACTCATGGTTCAATGCACACTTCTCGTGTGACAAGGTTAGTTTGCCCCTCCACAAACTAAGCCTTCAGCATTGCTGATTTCTTCCATGAGTCGAGATAATGTTCTAGTTTCCCTATAATTTTCTCCCCCATAAGCTTAACTGCCTCTGAGTTTATTTTCCATCAAGCTTCTGTTTAAGCTTTTATCAATCTTCCTCCTCACACTGTCATGACCAGTGACAGGTGCTAATCAACACATATTTTGTGCTCCCAATTCTTCAAGGATGTGTGCCACATCTCATTCAGATCTCTATCTTCCTTAACATGCCAATACAAAACTAACTGATCCAAACCTTCATGTTAGTCTATTTAACAAATACCATGTTAAACGTAGACAATAGATATAAGGCATACAACAATACACACATCATATTAAACCATGTCATTTCATTCATGAGAAATTAGTACATATGGTTAGGAAAGGGGGGCAAATGGATGCTTAGACAAAATATCTACATAGTTTTTCCAAATCATAAAACATAATTTATGAAAAACTATTCTAAGTTGATCCATCCGGATGAGGAAATGCTGGAGGGGAAGAGGATTTTCGTCGGTTACTTTTTTTTTGTGCCCTTCCATGAATGTGGAGAGATTTTGAATTGATTCATTCATGGAGGTCACAAAATCTCCAATTTTTTTCCAACTCCCGACGTTTTCCAAGGAATCGGTAGGTTCTCTTTATAAGAGCTCTATCCGATTCGGCTTTAGCATCTTCCATCTCCTCTATTCTTTTCTCTTTTATTTCCTTACTGGTAGCAGATTTCCTGATAGGTGTATCCTTATCAGTGCTTGCTTCTTCTGGAGAAGTGAGATCCTTTCGAGCTTTTCTTTTTCTACTCACTTCTACTCTGGTCTCAACTGGAAAGGTAGGCTCCTTAATAATCACTCCTCTGGGCTTTCTGGTTAAGGGTGGAGGAGATTTCTTCTTGTGAGATTTCCCCGTGAGAATCTTGACTCGACGGCCTATAGTATTCAGGAGAGAAGATGATTCTCCTTGAAGCCACTTAGATTTTGGTTTCTTAGACTAGGTGGCACTATCATTCTCAGAATCAAAGGACACGATAATGACTGTGGGCTTGTCCCTTGTCATTTTCAACTACTGGAGACGAAAGGAATGGAACCCCTCTGTTTTTCCGGCGAGATTTCACTTCGGAAGGTCCTTACGGCTAACCTAGGGCATGGGAGGAGAAAAGGAAATCGCAGAGCATCAGCGAGAGAGAAAACTCTGATTTTGAAATGTTTATCATTTTCACAGAAAGAGTCATTTTTAACTTATTCTGTCTGATTCACCAACCGGTCGCGACTAATGACATGTCTGTGTTGATATGTCGATATGTATTGACCTGTCTCCCTTTGTGATTTTTCCTCCTTTCAGACAGTGTTCTGAAATCCAATAACGTCGACCTGTCTGAACCTCCGACTAGTCTATCTTTCGACCTGGATTTTATAATGAAGGAAGACTAGATATTTTGTGTGTGTGTGTGTGTGCATGCTTGTAATGTTCATAGTTCATCAAGTTCTGCTTATACACCCTTTAATGCCAGTAATGATACATACATTCACACCGCATCTACGTCATTTGAAGATTCAATTCACCCTTCTAAAAATAGGCACAGATCATGGATTGCGGATCTTTTTTCCAGGGTCCAAATTAATCCAAGATTCTTGAACACATTCAATTCACCAATTCAAGTGTATTTCCCAAGTGTGTGATGTCATTAGATGCGGCATTTGAGGGCTTTAGCATAGGCAAGGTATCTACAAACAATGAATCATTCTACATAATGTACAAAGTTACCGAATATTGGAATGAGACACAAAGCACACTAATCATACATTCATTTCCTGTTTTTGAATATGGTTAACGAATATATGGAAATGATGTATGGAAAACACACAGGTCTTATGGCTATTATCATGTTATTACCCAAAACATGATAAACACATTTACCATTCTTTCAAGTATACTCCAATTCCTTCAAAGAGCTGGTACATAAATGGATTTAGACAAGCACTTTTGGTAGGTCACACCAAAGATAGTCCATTTAAGGGCATAAAGCATGTTTCAGTCCACATGAAATTCACAAGTTTATGAACTTGGAATGAAACAACACTGTGTATGAATACCAAACATACCCTAAACATGAGGTAATGCACATAATACATTCATTTCCAAAAAAATGCACAAATCACATGGCATATGAAATGAAATGAGACAAGTATACTCCAATATTAAAGTGCAAACCTACATGTACAAATAAGTATCTTGCATAAGATCAATCCAACAATCAAACAAGAACATGGATTGAAAACAAGATACAAGGTGATTCCAAAACATGTTTCAACTGTGAATTCCTTTACATATTTGAACATGATCATTGTGAAACTTGGAATCTAAGTTCACAATCTAGTGTTGGCCTTTTCTTAAATTTGGTTTTAATTTTTGGAACCTTCCCATTTGATCTTCTGAATCAAAATTTCCAGATTTTGTACCACGATGTTGTCCCCACAAACATATTGATATAAGGCCATAAAGGACACTTGAAGGTCATCATTACCTTCAACAAGTTCCTTTTATCTATCATCTTCCTCTGTTGGAGGATTTAGCTTGAACTTTTTCAATGGATGGACCATTCACCTATATTCTTAGTACACACATTGGTCAAGATAAAAGGTGTCATCCATTTGACTAGAAGAGGTAATTTTTCAGTGGATTCTTTCAGCCTCATTTACTGTTTCATGTCTTTTAAAATATTTTGACAGTATATCATGAAACAAGACTGATGAATGCTACAGGTATTTGATTTACGTTCATAGCATCATCATTAGTCCAAGAGTTTTTGGTTTTTGGACTGAGTGGTCACGAAAATTGAAGTTTTATCCAGTACTTCTTCCATAGGCACAGACCCCTTTCTATTCACATATTTCCAACCATGTTTAATGATGAAAACCTTTTATAGTTCTTCTTTCCACTTTTCATCACAAAATGGGAGTTTGGAAATATCATCGCTTTTTTCATAGCCATTGTTCTAGCACGGATCAACTCAGGTGGTTAGATCATTTCTCAAGAGCACAAGGCTTTGATACCAATTGAAAGTACCCTTTACACGGGTGCAAGAACAACTAGATTAATCTGAAAAAGAGGGGGGGAGAGAAAGGGTGAGGGGTGAATAGGGAAATCCCATTTTTAATGGTGTTGACAAATTTCTTGTTTTAAAGTATAACGGAATGTTTATAAAGAGATTTTTTTAGTGTGATAATTTCATTAAGAGATCACACTAAGATTATGACCCTTTACATAGAGTTTGAATATCGATGATTGTGCACAATGTGTATAGTAATATAATCAATATGTAAAACGATGTGTGTTAAGAAGAGTACTTCAAAACTAAATACAAACACCATAAGACCATTTTAAAGTGGTTCGGTTAGCCAACCTACATCCACTATTAAGACTCGCTCAACCTTTAGCTATCCCCAAAATCCACTAAGTGGGGACTTACACCCTCACAATGAGAATATGAATTCCACATCACTCAATCGGATGGGAATATCACCCATCACTGTCGAATAGGAATTTCACCTATCCACCCGCCTCTGTGCCAGAGTCATTCCAGAATTTTTTATAATGGTTCCGGGGTACCTCCCCTTAATCCATTTCGGAACAAAGGTTTTATATAAAATTAAAACCAAGAAGCACTTGCCTTTGAAGTTCTCTCTTCTGATGTGTGCTTCTCCGAGATCTTACCCATGTATGCCGACGCTTCCCATTGTAGCTGTAGTTTACTAATCACAGTCCAGGGTGACAAGGAAACTGGTTCTACCAAAGGTTTCCTAATTTATGGTTCTCTCCTCCTCAGTTTCAAACTCAATCCTCAGATTAGTTGTTTATGAGTTTTCATCCTTCCTCTCTCTCTTATAACTCAATCCATTTGATTGGTTGTATTCGATTTTCCTAATGTAAGTACGAAAGAGAGAGTGATCCTTTTGTTGGCCCTTGTTTAGCACAAGGCAGATGGCTCTTGGCTCTAATACCATTTTCAAGTAGGATCGTCTCATTTATAGAAGCATGAGATAAATCCAGAAGGAGACAGGTGTTACAGGATTAACAAAAGAAAAGAGATAAGGGACAGGTGTTTGCATCTGATTAAAAGTTAACAAAAAAAGAGGAATATTATTGACATGTGTTTTTAGCTTTCGGCGAGAGTGGATGCCACATGTTGAAGGATGGAGAGAAAATCTAATAGCAAAGGCTCAGATGTTGCCGACAGTCGGTGGAGACATCTTTATACTGTGTGATTGTTCATTTTTCAAAGATGGAGTCATTTGTTGTCGGAGACTTTTGTTAGAATACAGAATACAATGTAGAATACAGATGTTGTATTTATACATGTATTCTATTTCTTTTTTCTTCCTTTGACTGAGATGTATTGATTGGCTTTTGCAGGTGTTGACTTTTCTTCATCTTCAGTTTCTTCTTCAGGCAGACGTTGCAAGGCAGCAAATTGATTTTCAACAAGATAGACTTGGGCTTTTGTTGCAAAAGATTCTTCAGATTTTTCAGATTGCTTAGATTTCCAAATTTGAGCAAGGACTTCTTTCATCCAACCTTCTTTGAGCTTCAGCATGTCAGCAGCAGAGAGAAGTGATTCTTTTGAAATATTTGGAGAAAGCGAAGAAGAAGAGGGAGATGTTAAAGATTTTTTTGAAAATGGAGAAGCTAACTTAGTAGGTGTTGCATTTGTTGTAGAAGCATTAAGTGCTTCTAGAAAATTACTTCCTGATCTAATGACATTTGTTGCAGGTGTTGCAGATGTTTCATCAATTTCAGCACCAAAGGCTGTAATTTCATTAAAAATAAAATTTTCCCAATTTCTAACTTCAATTTTTCTTGATAAAAAAGGAGGAGCTAAATCCATTCTTTTTTCAAATACCCACTTGCAAATCCAGGGGATATTAAAATATGCGTAAAACATCATTGTAGACCAATCATCAAAAGTAAGACTCATTTGTTTAAAAATTGATTTTCATTTTTCAATAGAGAAACATATTTTTCAAATGTTGACTTGACAGTTGTTGGAAGAACATATTTTTGAGCTCCAAATGGAGTCCAGAATTTCGAAAACCACCATAATGGAATTTCATCAATTTTCTCAACTTTTATGCGAATAAACCATGAATGAAGAAAAGCAGAATTTTGATAAAATAAAACATTTTCCCATGCGTTCATGTAATCCTAATAATTAAAAACTAAATCATGAAAACCAGGTTTTGAAATAGACTTATGTTGAAAAAGGGGAGTTCCCATTGCTCTTCAGAAATAATTTTCAAAATTTTTAATTTCGAATAAGCAATTTCACAATTGTTTGGGAAAAAGCCTTCAAAACAGTTTTGACTTTGATCCTTGACAAAGTGATCAAGAGCACAGCTGTTGATTTCGATTAGGATTGCAAGATGAAAGTGATAAGGAACATTTGTTCGGACATAATTTGCAGGAGAGAAATAGAAGGGAATAATTTCTTAAAGAGTGGCAGATTCAAGATGGTAGACATCAGGAAGGGTATAAATAAGTTGATTATACCTATTGAATGTTGTTTGAAATTCAGATGTTGGGCCAGAAGGGCGAACAATAGGAGCAGATGTTGAAGGAGAGAATTGGGGAGAAGAAGGATTTCCCCAAAGAGCATGTTTTTCATAGACATTTGGTCTGGGTGGACGAGGAGAGAAAGGAGATCCAAAATTCATTATTTGTTGCAGCTGTTGAGCTTTTTGAAAAGGAGAGGAAGACCTAGAAGGCCTCTGATGAGGATGCATTTTAAAAGAAGAATTTGACAAGCAGGATAATAAGGATGATTTTTATCAAGTGTTTCAGAAGAAACTTGAGAAGAAGAAGGAAAAGAACAATCCCTACAAAGTAAAGATACAACCTTGCAATTCTTTGTCCTTCGTCGAAGAATTTTTTTGCGTTTTCTGTAGAAAATCTCTTGATAAAAAGTCAGCAAGAGAATTGTTAATTCCATTTACATATTCAATATCAAAATCGAACACACTAAGGATGGCTTGCCACCTAGCGAATATCTGCTTGTTCGTCAAATTTTTAACATCTTTTTCAATTATCTCTTTAGCAGATTTATAATCTATTTTTAACATCTTTTTCAATTATCTCTTTAGCAGATTTGATAAGTCAAGTTGAAATTTTTGAATACTTAGAGCAATTGCTAAAAGTTCTTTTTTAATAGTTGAATAATTAGCTTGTGTTGGATTCCAAGTTCTAGAAATAAATCTAACAATTTTCTCTTGATTGTCTTCTTTTTGTAATAAAATTCCACCATATCCTATTTCTGATGCATCTGTTTGAACAATTTTAAAGGCTTCAGGATTTGCTAAATTTAAACAAGGAAGATTTTTTATTTTTTGTTTAATTCTTTGAACCGTTTTTGTATGTTCATTATTCCAAGGAGGAGGATTCTTTTTTAATCTTTGTTGCAGAATTTTTCTATCTTCGGCTAAATTTTTATAAAAATTTGATACATAATTTAAACATCCTAAAAATCTTTACAATTGTTTTACATCTTTTATTTCATCAGGAAACTTATCGCTGAATTCTATTACTCTATTAACAGGTTCAACGGTATTATTTTTTAATTTAAAACCTACAAATGTTATTTCAGTTTGGAACAATTTCATTTTTCTTTGACTTAGAACAAGTCTATTTTTTATCACAGTTTTCTTAAATATTTCTAAATGTTTACAATGTTGAGATATTGTTTCAGAATAAATTAATATATCATCTATATAGACAAGCATGAACTGGCTAAAAGGATTGAATATTTCTGTCATTATTTTTTGAAATTCAGAAGGAGCATTTTTTAAACCAAAAGACATTACATTCCATTCATAGTGTCTTGAATGTACTACAAAACCAGTTTTATATTTATCTTCTTCTTTTATTTGTATTTGCCAAAATCCAGATTTTAGATCAAATTTAGAAAATATTCTAGCATTATATATTCTATGCAAAATATCTTGAATGTTTGGAATTGGAAATCTTATTGATTGCAAAACTTTATTCAAAGGTTTGAAATTTATAACAAGTCGAGGAACTCCTCTTTCTTGTTCAGCAGTATTGTTAACATAAAAAGCAGTACAACTCCAAGGAGAACTGCTTTCACGAATTAAATTTTTCTTTTTTAAATCCATTATTTCTTTTTTACACATTTCTTGTTGTTCAATAGACATTTGTGCAGCTCTTGGGATTTTTGCTACATTAAAATCTTTTATATATGGTAAGGAAACTATATACTCTTTACACCCCCAAAATGCATGAGGGAGATCAAAACAGCATTTTATTGTTAAGTCTTGTTCAAATTTTTGTTTTTTAACTAAGAATGATGGTTCTTGTATTTGATTTGTTATTTGAAGATTTTTTATAGATGATTGAAGATCAACTTTAAAAATTTCTTTGTGCAGAATGATTCTATTTATAGTATTAATTGTTTTTGTTTTAGGTTGAGAAACAAATTTAAAGATAATTTCGGTTCCATCTGATGATGTTGTTAAAAGTCCATCAGCTGTTGTTAAATAAGGTGCTATTTCATTCAAGAATTGATTTCCAATGATTAAATCTTCAGTCATTCCTTTCATTTGAAATAATAATATATTTGGAATACATTTTTCTTTTTTACAGATTGTTACATTAGAGATTTTATAGGTTAATTTTATTTCTTTTCCATTAACAGAATTTACACTATATTTAGTTTCTTCAAAATATTTTAAGGGCAATATTCCTTCATTTATACAATTTATATCAGCTCCAGTATCTAATAAGGCTATTAATTTTTTATTATATCCATCTTCAAGTTTTAAATTTACTTTTACATGCCATTTTCTATAAGTTATTATTGTTAATTCATTTAATAGAGTATCTTCTATATTTCCTACATTTTGTGGGTTTGAAGTTTCAGTTTTATCTTTAAAAGGAATGTTAGCATTTATTTCTAATATTTCTAATCTCATTTTATGTAAGTCTAAGTTTCTTTTTAACTCTTTTATCTCATTATTTAAACTTTTTACTTCCTTTTGTTAGCCTGTGATAGTTATAGGTTTAGATTCTTCTTCAAAATCATCTAGCATTTTATATATATTATTCATTTTTACAGGCCTTATTATACTTTTAGATGTAGTAACAGATTTTGTACTTTTTTCATTTTGTAATTCAATTATTCTAGAAATCATTTCTTTTTGTTTTTCGGAATCTTTTATTTCCATAATTGTATCAAGTGTTAATTGATCTTTTTTACTTCAAACATTTATAGATGGGGAATCAGAATCTTCTAAATTATCTATATCTTCATATCTGTCAGAGTCTTCATAATTTCTTATTAAACAAATATTGCACTTACAATTTGGATTTTCTTTACAATTTTTTGATATGTTTGTGTCAAATTGGTCCATTAGTTGATTTATTATATTATCTTCATTTTCAGATTCATAAGAGGATATTGAAGTTTCAGATTCATTTTCACTTGAGGAGGAAAGATCTAATTCATTTAGTTGTTCTAGAATAGCTTTAACTCCTTTTTTATAATTTTTATTTTTGTTTTTAGAACATGTGTTTGCAAAATGTCCTGTTTTACCACATTTATAACATTTATCTTTAGAGGTTGGCTTTCTTTTACTTGATTCAAGTTTATCATTTTTTCTTGATTTCTGGAATTTTTTATTACTTGGTCTATCAAGATTTTGCCTAAAAGATTTTTTATATTTTTGTTTATTACTAAAGTTTTTTTTTTTACATCTTTTAACTTGTTTGTTTTTTGTTTTAAAGGGGTCAAATTGATCACAAAAATCACCCATTTCTTTTTTATTAAAATATTGTTCTGTTTTAATTTTCTTTTCAAGTTTCATATTATTACATAGTTCTAATCCTATTACTTGATGTAAGTTTCCAAATAAAGTTGGTAATCAAGCAATATATTTTTCTTTCCAGAAGACATTAGAGGCATCGGTCATTTTATAAATAGTATTAGTAAAATAGTCATGATATTCAGAGAATTGGGTCATAGATCTACATCTTAAATTTATTAAATAATCTCTCATATTATGTTCTAATCTAGGATATCTTCCTACAAATTGTCGTCCAATATTAAAGAGTAAACATGTTACACTATCATTTATAGGTTCTCCATCAGCTAAGAATATAATTTCTCAATTTTCATCTTTTTTAACATTTTCTTTTATTAGTCTTATTTGTTCATCGTTTAAATAGTTTGTCCACCAATCGTTTAATTGTCCAGTAAATCTAGATATTATTAATTCAGTTACATCTATTTAACTATTTCCAACTGTTCTTAAAACATTAGCATACATTTGCATTTTTTGAAGCATTTGCATTTTTTGTCCTACGGATAATCTATCTAAATTCCATTCATAAAGGCAGCTTGCATCAAAAGAATTTGGGCTTATTGTTTGAGGTTCTTCCAATTTTAAAAAAATTGGTCTTTTGTTAAAAGTCTTATTGAATCTTAATTTATTAACATTAGTATCATTATCTTCTTCTAGATTTTCAATAGTTACCATTGAGACAGATGGTTTGGAATTTAACATATGTAATTTATTTTTTAAATGCATTATTAATTCGTCTTCAGATGTACTAGGTTGAGTTGGGGTTATTACTTTTATGGGTTCCTTTTTCAAGATTGCTTCAAGATTTATTTTAACAGGATTAACGAAACTTTTTTCTATTACTAAATCATTTTCATTTGCTTTTTCTTTAAGTTTATTATCTTTTTCTAAATTTTTTTCTATTCAATTAGTTTGTTCACCAATTGTTTGTAAATAAGTATTTGTAAAATTGTTTTGATTCATTATATGAGCAAAGAATTCAGGGTCTATTTGAGTCTTTTAATTAATTTCAAAATCATCCTTATAAGGTGTTGCTAGAATGTTTTGAGATATTCTAATATTTTCTTGACGAGGATGAATGCTATTTTTTATTTCTCCTGTAGCTGTGGTCCAAGCATTTGTTTTTTCTTTTAGCATTTTTAAATACATTTGTTCTTGACTATTGTTTTTATTTAATTTAAAATCATACCATTCAAAGAAATTCATATGTTTTTTAAGTAATTTTATATCTCTTATAAAGGCTTCTTGGAATTTTTTAATTTTTTCAATATCAATTTTTTCTAATAATTCATCTATTCGAGGGTCAAACATCATTTCAGCTTTTAAAACAGCTTCGTCAATTTTAAATTCTTGTTCTAGCATTTGTTCTATATTTTCATCTTTTATCATTCTTATTCCTAACATATCTTCAGGAGATAAATTAACAGTTTCAGATCTTTCAGATTCAGCTCTTTTATAGACAGGTTGGGCTATATTAGCTTGTTCATAATTTTGATTTGTAAAAGGAAAATAATTTGAATATATTGGACGATTTTGAGTATGACTTCTTAAATGAGAAATTTCTTCTGTTTCGCTTTCTTCAAATTTTATTTCTACAGTTCCATCATCATGTTGTTTTATACTACTAGCTTTAGATTCTATTTTCGGAGTTGGTTGACATAATTCTTCTAATTTCCAATCTCTTATTTCGTGATTTGTTCAGGTGTTGGTCTATGAGGAATTATAGCTTTATTTCTAAAATCAGTTTGAAAAAAGTGCATTCATTTTTTATTAAATTACTATATGCAATGTTTGAATTAAAAGATTTCATGGCTTTATAATAAATTCTATACATTATTCCTATGTTTTTAGCTTTCGGCGAGAGTGGATGCCACGTGTTGAAGGATGGAGAGAGAATCTAATAGAAGAGGCTCAGATGTTGCCGACAGTCGATGGAGACATCTTTATACTGTGTGATTGTTCATTTTTCAAAGATGGAGTCATTTGTTTCCAGAGACTTTTGCTAGAATACAGAATACAATGTAGAATACAGATGTTGTATTTATACATGTATTCTATTTCTTTTTTCTTCCTTTGACTGAGATGAATTGATTGGCTTTTGCAGGTGTTGACTTTTCTTCATCTTCAGTTTCTTCTTCAGGCAAATGTTGCAAGGCAGCAAATTGATTTTCAGAAAGATAGACTTGGGCTTTTGTTGCAAAAGATTCTTCAGATTTTTCAGATTGCTTAGATTTCCCAATTTGAGCAAGGACTTCTTTCATCCAATCTTCTTTGAGCTTCAGCATGTCAGCAGCAGAGAGAAGTGATTCTTTTTTGAAAATGAGGAAGCTAACCTAGCAGGTGTTGCATTTGTTGTAGAAGCATTAAGTGCTTCTAGAAAACTACTTCCTGATCTAATGACATTTGTTGCAGGTGTTGCAGATGTGTCACCAATTTCAGCCCCAAAGGCTATAATTTCATCAAAAATAAATTTTTCCCAATTTCTAACTTCAATTTTTCTTGATAAAACAGGAGGAGCTAAATCCATTCTTTTTTCAAATACCCACTCCAAGGGATATTAAAATATGCGTAAAACATCATTGTAGACCAATCATCAAAAGCAAGACTCATTTGTTTAAAAAGATCTTGATTTTCATTTTTCAATAGAGAAACATATTTTTCAAATGTTGACTTGACAGTTGTTGGAAGAACATGTTTTTGAGCTCCAAATGGAGTCCAGAATTTCGAAAACCACCATAATGGAATTTCATCAATTTTCTCAACTTTTATGCGAATAAACCATGAATGAAGAAAAGCAGAATTTTGATAAAATAAAACATTTTCCCATGCGTTCATGTAACCCAATAATTAAAAACTAAATCATGAAAACTAGGTTTTGAAATAGTCTTATGTTGAAAAAGGGGAAGTTCCCATTGCTCTTCAGAAATAATTTTCAAAATTTTTAATCTCGAATATAACAATTTCACAATTGTTTGGGAAAAAGCCTTCAAAACGGGTTTGACTTTGATCCTTGACAAAGTGATCAAGAGCACAGCTGTTGGTTTCGATCAGGATTGCAAGATGAAAGTGATAAGGAACATTTGTTCGGACATAATTTGCAGGAGGCAAACAGAAGGGAATAATTTCTTGAAGAGTGGCAGATTCAGGATGGCAGACATCAGGAAGGGTATAAATAAGTTGATTATACCTACTGAATGTTGTTTGAAATTCAGATGTTGGGCCAGAAGTGCGAACAATAGGAGCAGTTGTTGAAGGAGAGAATTGGGGAGAAGAAGGATTTCCCCAAAGAGCATGTTTTTCATAGACATTTGGTCTGGATGGACGATGAGAGAAAGGAGATCCAAAATTCATTATTTGCTGCAGTTGTTGAGCTTTTTGAAAAGGAGAGGAAGGCCTAGAAGGCCTCTGATGAGGATGCATTTTAAAAGAAGAATTTGACAAACAGGATAATAAGAATGATTTTTATCAAGTGTTTCAGAAGAAAATTGAGAAGAAGAAGGAAAAGAACAATCCCTACAAAGTGAGATATAACCTTGCAATTCTTTATCCTTCGTCGAAGAATTTTTTTGCATTTTTTGTACAAAATCTCTTGATAAAAAGTCAGCAAGAGAATTGTTAATTCCATTTACATATTCAATATCAAAATCGAACACACTAAGGATGGCTTGCCACCTAGCGAATATCTGCTTGTTCATCAAATTTTTAACATCTTTTTCAATTATCTCTTTAGCAGATTTACAATCTATTTTTAGCAGAAATCTTTTGTTTAATAAGTCAAGTTGAAATTTTTGAATACTTAGAACAATTGCTAAATGTTCCTTTTTAATAGTTGAATAATTAGCTTGTGTTGGGTTTCAAGTTCCAGAAAGAAATCTAACAATTTTCTCTTGATTGTCTTCTTTTTGTAATAAAATTCCACCATATCCTATTTCTGAGGCATCTGTTTGAACAATTTTAAAGGCTTCAGGATTTGCTAAATTTAAACAAGGAAACTTTTTTATTTTTTGTTTAATTCTTTGAACCATTTTTGTATGTTCATTATTCCAAGCAGGAGGATTCTTTTTTAGTCTTTGTTGCAAAAATTTTCTATCTTCAGCTAAATTTTTATAAAAATTTGATACATAATTTAAACATCCTAAAAATCTTTGCAATTGTTTTACATCTTTTATTTCATCATGAAACTTATCGCTGAATTCTATTACTCTATTAACAGGTTCAACGGTATTATTTTTTAATTTAAAACCTACAAATGTTATTTCAGTTTGAAAAAATTTCATTTTTCTTTGACTTAGAACAAGCCCATTTTTTATCACAGTTTTCTTAAACATTTCTAAATAATACTAATGTTAATAAATTAAGATTCAATAAGACTTTTAACAAAAGACCTAATTTTTTAAAATTGGAAGAACCTCAAACAATAAGCCCAAATTCTTTTGATGCAAGCTGCCTTTATGAATGGAATTTAGATGGATTATCTGTAGGACAAAAAATGCAAATGCTTCAAAAAATGCAAATGTATGCTAATGTTTTAAGAACAACTGGAAATAGTGAAATAGATGTAACTGAATTAATAATATCTGGATTTACTGGACAATTAAACGATTGGTGGACAAACTATTTAAATGATGAACAAATAAGACTAATAAAAGAAAATGTTAAAAGAAAATGTTAAAAAAGATGAAAACGGAGAAATTATATTCTTAGCTGATGGAGAACCTATAAATGATAGTGTAACATGTTTACTCTTTAATATTGGACGACAATTTGTAGGAAGATATCCTAGATTAGAACATAATATGAGAGATTATTTAATAAATTTAAGATGTTGTCGTCGATGGGTCGACACTTATGGTACCGATGGGTCGGTCCATACAAGAGGCTCGTTCTCATACAAAACATGCTTGACAGTAGTTTGAACTTAGAAACCTGTTACCCAGAACGACCTGTCGCCCATTACCGAATGGTCGGTCCTGGCTACTCTCGATCGGTCTTAAACTACCGATATGTCTGTTTTCTCTAGAGCCCACCTGAGTTCTAAGTCTAGAACTCATAAATCCTTATCAAGGAGTCATTGACCACGAGGGGTCGTTTTAGCCTTTCACCGAGGGGTCGGTGCATAAGAGAATCTTGATCAGAGGCATACCCAGAATGACAGTTCAACGTTCCAGAACCTGTGTCATTCGAACCAACCAGTCTTAGACCACGATGGGTCGATCTTGAATGTACCGACGGGTCGGTGAGATAGACTGGTGGAGCTGCCAGTGAATCATAATTCATATTTCCAAGTTTGGTCCAATTCACTGTCAAGCTTCCTCACTAGGCTTCATATGATTTTAACCATTTATTTTTCTGAGCCTATGGATAGTCCTCTCTAGGGTGTGGGTACCACCTAAGGTCATCTATGGCTAAAATACATGTTTTGTGATTGCCATAACGATGAGCTTCAATCCAGTCGAACATGATCTTTACTCTTGATTATCTTGGGTCTTCAAGCTTCTTGCAAGTGCTTCTTTCTGAGTCATGGAATTGACTAACATAAAGCCTTGGCCAAGCTGAGGCACTAACATAGACAAATCAATTACAATCCCTAATTTAGGGACATTGCTAATTACAGATGTTCATGTATGGAGGCACTAGACAAATCAATTACAATCCCCAATTTAGGGACATTGCTAATTACAGATGTTCATATATGGAAGCTCAACATGTTCCATTAATACTCCCCTGCAAACTCGATGGTGGTGAAGCAACGAGTTTGGAACTAATGATGGAGAAACGATGTTTCACTACACCCTTGGTGAAAATATCGGCAAGTTGATCTTGTGAAGAAACAAACTGAATTAGTTGAGAGCATGTAGTAACACGTTCACAAATGAAATGATAATCCAGCTCAATGTGTTTAGTCCAAGCATGAAATACAGGATTAACAATCATATATGTAGCACTAAGATTATCACAGAGGAAAATGATTGGAGAAGTGAGAGACAAACCAATTTGCTGCAGAAGATTTTGAATCCAAATGGTGTCAGCACAGGTGTAGGCAAGGGCCTTATATTCAGCTTTTGCACTGGACCGAGAGACAATTGGTTGTTTCTTTGCACACTAAGAAATGAGGTTCGGATCGAAGAAGATGCAGTAACCAGTGGTGGAACGACGACTGTCAGGACAGCAGACCCAATCAGCATCAGAGTACGCAAGCAGTTGAAGAGGATTTGAATCACGCACAATAAGTAAGCAGCGACCAATGGAGCCTTTGAGATAGCGCAAGATGCACTTAACAACATCCAAATGAGTGGTGCGAGGCAGACTCATGAATTGTAAGGCAAGATGCACCACAAGAGCAATATCGGGACGAGTGAGAGTAAGGTATTGCAATGCACCGACAAGACGACGATAATCAAAGGGGCCCGATAGCAAATCACCCGTATTGGAGGATAAGTGTATTTTAGTAGCAACCGGTGTAGAATAAGGCTTGCAATCAAGCATCTTACCACGATTGAGAAAATCGAGGAGGTGCAAGAGCAAGGAGGGCCTGGGTGGATGAAGGAGTGGGTTTGATGGGATAAAGGCATGTTTCACATTGGCCCTAAAATAAAAAGAACCAGTCCGCAAGTCAAGAATAAGAAAACCCCCTGGGAAGAAAGTGAAACTAACAGAATTAACCCTAGTGAATTGAGCAACATATAGCAAGTTTTTATACATGTGGGGAACATGAAGCATAGGGGAAAGATGAAATGTAGAGGTACCAGAGGAGAGAGAAAAAGTACCAGTTTGCACAATAAGGAGAGAGACACTATTTCTGAGAAGAACATTGTCATTACCCCCACAGTCAGTCTTAGAACGCAGAGAGTGGGCATCACCAGTCATGTGATGGGTGGCTCCAGTATCAGGGAACCAGTTGGGGTCTGATGGTTGAGCAATCTGCATCCCGGTAAAAGACGACGTGAGGTCCTAATCAGGGCAAGGGCCCTGGCAGTAAATCTGATAGCAGGTGGCTGCGGCTTTTGAAATTTTCGTCCCGAAAATTCGAGTGAAGTAGGGGTCCAAAACAACTCATGCGAAGAGCTCCGGATAAGCGGTCTTCATCTCCGACTCAAGTTCCCAGGTGGTTTCTTCACTGCCATGTCGTTCCCATACCACCTTGACGAACTGAATGGCGCGGTTCCGCAACACCCTTTGTTCACTTCCAATAACTCTGACCGGCTTCTCCGCATATGTCACATCGCTTTGTACATCGATGTCTTGAACATTTATCACATGAGAAGGGTTAGGATTGTACTTTCTCAGCATGGACACATGAAACACATCATGTAGAGATGACAGCTGTGGAGGGAGCGCTAACTGATAAGCTACCCCTCCCACCCTCTTCAGTATCAGGAACGGCCCCACAAATCTAGGCGACAGTTTCCCTTTCTTTCCGAATCTCATGTGCCCCTTCCGTGGTGAGACTTTCAGGAATACCAAGTCTCCCACCTCAAACTCGAGGAACCTTCTCCTCTTGTCGGCATAGTTTTTCTGACAGCTCTGTGCAGTGAGTAAATGTTGCCATATCAGCTTAATCTGTGCTGTAGTCTCTGCAACCAAATCTGGCCCAATCAACGCAGGCTCACCGGCCTCTGTCCAACATACTGGCGATCTACACGGTCTACCATACAAGGCCTCAAATGGAGCCATTTGAAGGCTTGCCTGGTAACTGTTATTGTAAGAGAACTCCACAAGTGGTAGATGATCCTCCCATCCACCTTTGAAGTCTAGCATGCATGCTCTCAGCATATCCTCCAATGTCTGTATCGTTCTTTCTGACTGCCCATCAGTCTGTGGGTGAAATGCTGTGCTAGTTAATACGTCGGTCCCCATAGCCGACTGCATGCCCTGCCATACTCTGCCGGTGAATCGTCCATCCCTGTCGGATACAATAGACCGGGGAATACCATGTAGCCTGATGATCTCCCGGATGTACCGTCGACCCAAAGTTTCCGATGAATCTGTCATCTTGATGGGAAGGAAATGTACGGACTTGGTTAATCGGTCCACTATGACCCATATCGCATCGTTGCCCTTTGACGACCTTGGTAACCCTATTACAAAATCCATGGTTATATGCTCCCATTTCCATTCTGGTATCGGTAATGGTGCAAGTAGGACCGGTGGTTTCCGATGTTCTGCCTTAACCTGCTGATAATTTAGGCAACAAGCAACAAATGCTGCCACATCTTTCTTAAGTCCATGCCACCAATAATGCCTCTTAAGATCGTGATACATTTTCGTGCTGCCCGGGTGGATAGCGAGTTTGGTTTGGTGTGCTTCAATCAGCAACTCTCTTCTGCAATTCTTAGGTACGTATGTCCTGCCTCGGAACATAAGACCTTGTCCGGGTCGTAACTCCCACTCCGGTACAACCTCACCGGTAGACATCTTAGCCCAAATCTCCTCCACCTCTGGATCTGTCCGTTGCTCCCGTTCAATCTCGGAGACCATGTTGGATCGTATGATCAGATTATATATGGTCCCATGATTATTGAGATAGAATTTAAATTCTCTGATGGTACTCAGTACCTCCCATTCCGTCCTAATCATGCTGGCTACTGTCGCATGTGACAAGCGGCTGAGGGCATCCGCCACTTTGTTCTCCTTGCCCGGATGATACCGAAGTGCGAACTCATAATCCGCCAGATATTCCATCCATCTACGCTGTCTCATATTGAGTTCTTTCTGATCAAATAAGTATTTCAAACTTTTGTGATCCGAGAACACCTCAAACTTTTCACCATAGAGGTAGTGTCTCCAGCTTTTGAGAGCGAAGACCACCGCTGCTAGTTCTAGATCATGTGTGGGATAATGGCGTTCATGAATTTTCAATTGTCTTGATCCGTACGCCACCGCACGATTACTTTGACTGAGTGTACAACCCAGTCCCTCGCCGGAGGCATCACAGTACACTTCATAATTTTTGCCTCTTTCCGGCAAGATCAGAATAGGAGCGGTCGTAAGCCTCTCCTTTAGCTTCTCAAATCTCTGATTGCACAGGTTGGACCACTCAAACTTGACTCCTTTCTGAGTGAGTCGGGTAAGTGGAGCTGCAATCTTGGAGAAGTCCATGATGAATTTCCGATAGTAACCGGCCAATCCCAGAAAACTGCGGATCTCGGTCACATTTGTCGGTGCTTTCCATTCCTTGACTGCTGCTACCTTAGCCGGGTCCACGGCTATACCTTCCTCTGATATGATGTGCCCCAAGAAGTTGACTTCAGATAACCAAAATTCACACTTGCTGGCTTTGGCATACAATTGGTTCTTCCGCAAGGTGTCTAGGACTATCCGCAGGTGCTCGGCATGTTCGTTCTGACTTTTGGAGTAGATCAGAATATCATCGATGAATACGATCACAAACTGATCTAAGTATGGACGGAATATTCTATTCATCAGATCCATGAACACCGCCGGTGCATTAGTAAGTCCAAACGGCATGACTACATATTCATATAGACCATACCGTGTCCTGAAGGCTGTCTTCTCTATGTCCTCTTCTCTAACCCGAATTTGATGGTATCTGGACATCAGGTCAATCTTAGAGAAATGAGAGGAACCCCTAAGTTGATCAAACAGATCATCAATCCGGGGTAGGGGATACTTGTTCCTGACAGTCAACTGATTTAATTTCCTATAGTCCACACACATTCGTAGGGTACCGTCTTTCTTTTTCACAAATAACACTGGGGCTCCCCATGCGGATGTACTATTCCGAATGAAGCCTAGTCTGAGCAGTTCATCAATTTGCTTCTTCAGTTCGGTCATCTTAGCTGGCGCCATCCTAAAATGGGGTAATGATACTGGAGTGGCGCCGGAGTATAATTTTATTTCAAAGTCTATCTCCCTCTTGGGTGGCAAACCAGGGAGTTCTATTGGGAATACCTCGGCAAAATCTGCTACTACCGCCGGAAGTTCAGCCGTTGGTGCCTTATCTAATCTGAGGCTGTTCAAGGCAAGATGGTTCAATTCCTCCTGCAGTCTTCTAGGGATACCCTGCCTGTCAGCGTGTACCATGTACCGCTTTCCTTCGAGTGACCAAAATGTTACCCTACGAAGATGGCAGTCAATATGGGCCTGATACGTAGTCAACCAATCCATGCCAAATATGACATCATATTCCGCCATATCGATTACTAAATAATCAAACACGAATCTGAATCCCGCGAGTTCCGTGTTCAATGCCGTACATATTAGTCCTAATGATGTGTCTCCGACGGGGGATACAATGGTGAGTGATGTGGACAGGTTTTGTACTAGTGTACCCGTGGCAGATATGAATGCAGCAGATATGAATGAATGTAATGCTCCAGAGTCAAATAAAGTAACAGCATAGGAACTACCAATTACAGCCATACCTTGCATCACTGAACGGTCCACTGCTACTGGAGATGGTATGGTGAAGAGTCGTCCAGATCCCGCAGGTTTTGGTGCCCGCCCCGCCTGATTATATGTTCTGCCTCCCCGCGACTGTGTCGGTCTAGTTGGAGGGCGGAAAGGGCCCCTGAAGTTGGAGGGTCGGCTAGTTTGTGGACACTCTCTCTTGTAGTGTCCCTGTTGGCCACACTGATAGCAAGTGTTCCCACCCCGGGGAACCTGTGTGACTGATGTTGATGTAGAAGGCTGACTAGGGCGAAAGCCCCCCAGTAGATCCAGTGGAGGGTGAGGGCCTGCTATGATTCGGGCGGAACTTCTTGTTGGGTTGGAATGTTCCCGCCCACCCCTGCCCTCGGCGGTTGTCGAATCGCACTATCTCATTTAGTTCCTTTTCTGTGATGGTGGCCTTGCTAACCACCCCTGCCAGTGTGGGCTCTTTGAAAATGGTTATTCTATTCTTAATGCTTGGCCGAAGGCCCCGTTCAAACTTGCGGGCCCTTCGGTGTTCAGTATCCACCATATAGAACCCATAGATAGACAGTTTAAGAAATTCTCTGTGATACTCCGCCACTGTCATGTTGCCCTGTACCAGTGAGATGAAAGCTTCAGTCTGGCTCTCTCTTTCTTCCTCTGGAAAGAATTGTTCTAGGAAGGTGGCCGAGAACCACTCCCATGTCATGGGTATCCTTTCTCCTTCCGGTATCAGTGCTTGTTGCTTTTCTACCACTTCCCACCAACTATCGCCATCCTCGATCAGTTGGGATGTGGCTAATAAGATCTTATCAGCAGTACTGGAAATCTGGAGCAAATTCAAGATTTGGTTGATCCTCTTTAACCAGTGCTCCGCTCCCACAGCCCCTTCCTTTCCCTTGAAGTAGGGAGGGCGCTGTTGTTGGAAGTCCTTGACCATATTTCGTTTATTGGAGTCGCTAGTGGTCGCATTGCCGCTTGAATGTTGTTGTAGAGCAGAAGCGATTGCCGCTTGAACTATGTCTTTCAACTCGGGAGGTACACCTTCTACGTTGATACTATTTTGTCCCTCAGCTGCATGAGGTGGTGGTACCTCTTCTTCCTGTCGAGGGGGTGTTACCTCTCTCTCCACTCGGGGGTTGCGACGGGTTCTTCTCTTTGGCGGCATTTCCTAAGTCATTGCATAATACTCATTGCCTTAGTTCCTTCATAAAATTGTCATGTTCATAACTTAGAACAATTTTCCTAAGTATCAATTATTTCCTTCATTTTGGGGGAGAATTATTGATTAAGTATACTTCATTCTTGGGGGAAAATTCCTAAGTATCGAATATCGTTTCTTTCATTTGGGGAAGGTTGCCAAATAAGCATACTTGGTTTGGGGAAAACTTCCCATCTAGCTATGTTTGTCCATTTTTGTGAAATTGGGGGAAATTTTCCTACGTTTGATAAATCCATCAATGTTATGTTTATTGTACTTCCCTTACTATCATTTTCTTACGTCAAATGTGGCGCTCAGATTGAATGTTTCAGTCTGAGTCAATCGAAGTAGATTAATCCGGCCCCCGTGCAGCGGACTCCGAAAAGTCGGTCAGTTGGGATTCTTAGCTGTCAGTGAGACATGCAACTGTCTTAATCCTACTTCGAGAGATTCATTCTTTCGATTTCGCTCTGATACCAACTGTAACGCCCCGCCCTTTTTCACCCATTTTCAGAAAATCAAAGTCTATTTTTTTATTTTTAAATAGAAGAGTGAGAGAGGGCGCGGACGCCACGACGCGAGTTAAGTCCGAGCTTCTAAAGCCCGACCCTTAACTGGCCAACCCCACGCGTGCGCGGAGCTAAGTCCACGAGAACGGTTCACGCGTAAAAAGTAAGCTCGCGGATTATAATTATTGCGGAACATGATAATAGAGTCTATCCTACCTGTTTTTAGATAGAAGGGAAGATACAACATTGAATTTACCAAAATGCCCCTATGTTCATGATTATATCACAAAATGTATCATCCATAAGAAACGTCCAAAACCATCGCAAGAAATGTAAATTTATACAACCCGACAAGCTAAGTTACTCAAAATTACATCTCCAAAATGTAAACATAACATAAACTAGGACTGCGCTTTCCAAGCTCCTAGGCTTGGCCTCCGGTATGTCCACCGCTTCCTGCCTCTCCTGCGTCATCAGCTAGGGTAGAAGTAGGGCGTTAGTCAACGCGCCCAGTAGGACTCCAAGTAGGGCTAGCACATGGATTAGTGATACACACATACCGATAACATAAAATACAACAAAATAAGTATGTGATGAATGCTATGTCATGGGTTCTTATGTCATGTGTCCCACCCATTATCCGTATGATCATACAATATCCTGTTCCCCATGTTTGCTTCTCGGTCGCCCCGACGGAGTATGGACTCCGGTTATAGCCCTCAGGCTAGCCCCATGTCTGATTCTCGGTCCCCCCGGCCGAGCATGGACTCCGATTATAGCCCTCAGGCAATTCTCATGTCTGATTCTCGTTCTCCCCGACGGAGCATGGACTCCTGTTTGTTTATTTTTTTCTGCCCATGCCATGCATGAGATGTAGGTGCATTATGCTATGTAGTATATAGATAGACCATATTCGATATACCATACATAGTCATATGATGCATAATATTAAAATATAATCCATGATACTATCATGTAATTCGTAAGTTAAAACCCATCATAGTGCAAGTCCCATAAATCATAAATTATAATCATAAATCCATAATAAGCCAAGTCAAAATAATTTAAAACACCATCACATATCCATCGCTTACAAAAAGGTAGGAATCCTACCGAATACCGTGTAGCGTTCTGTTACGTTTTCCTCTCGTTAATCCGGTCGCCGATCGCGTACCGTTTGCGACGTCCGATACCTTATTACATTTACCGAATTAGTCCATACGTTATCCATGGTTAAGTTCTTAGCCAATTATAACCCTAGATCCATTCAATGATCTTTAATTACATTATAAGTTTATCGAAAATCGGCCCTTAACTTAGCCCATTATCCATTGGTTTAATCACATACATAAAATCCGATTTTGACCATTTCGAATATTCAAATGAGCGAGCCTAAAACGCAGCATCTATACGTTTCTTTTCATCATTCATATTGCATTGAATTTTACTTCTAATCCACATAGGGTTCGGCCATGTACCATGGCCGAACCCATGGTTCTTCAAAGTGGCTAATAATTACCATTTTGCCACTCTCTCCTCTATGATTAATCATTCACCCACTTATGTCTATTTTAAGTCTAAATTTCATCCATAACTTAAACCCATTTATAATTCCATAACATATCCAAAATCAGCCACCTATTGTTTAATTTTTTGAAAAACATTTAACTCCATATGTCCTTTCACATTTGGCCCTCAAGGTGGCCCACAAAGGGATCATGGGTTCGGCCATACACCATGGCCGAACCCATGGTACCCTATCTTCATTTTCTTGGGTCCATCTTACTCCCTTTAATCCAATCTCCAATGAATTTAAATTATCCATTCAAGTTCCCATTTTCATCCCATTTAAAACCTCACATATCATTTTTATAAATCCATTAAAATCTAGTATTCCTCTACACCATTTTCCATTTTTTTTTAAAACCACTAATCACCACTCTAGGGTTCACCTTTATGGATGCCATTTTCAAAGACTCATGTTTTGTCCCAAAAATAATCCATTTTAAAATCACTAAATCATCACTTTCTAGACTCAATAAGTCCATTTAAATTTATCATCTCTCTCCAAAATTTCCCATTCTTTTTACCTTCATCAAAATCATTAAATCACACCATAGGGTTCGGCCATACCCATGGCCGAACCCATGGCTCATGGTTCATTCCAATCTATGCCTCTTCAAGGCCATGAAAAACCATTCATATCTTCATAAAACTTCCTCATTTTAAAATCCTCTTTATAATCACTAGCATTCATCCATTTTTTAAAAAAAAAAACATTAACATCTAACATAGTTTTAAACCTTAAAAATCCAAATTAAAATCATCCCTATTTACCATGGGGTTCGGCCATGCTACATGGCCGAACCCTATGGTCCATCCATTCATTAAAATTCCATACTCTCCATGCTTTAATACAACCTTAGAGATCCAAAGACTTTAGATCATCCCCATGCCTTCCATTATTTAAAATCATAAATACTAATGTTTTCTCATTAACCATTCTCCAAAATTTTAAACCTTAACATCTTAATAAATTCATCACCATTTACCATGGGGTTCGGCCATGCTACATGGCCGAACCCTAAGGTCCATCCAATGCATCAAAATTTCCATTTTCCTATGCTTAATAAAGACTTAAAAATTCCATTTAGAAATTCCATTCTTCCGTTTCTTAATCCATTCCTCCATTTTTATCGATTTCTTATCTTATTTTTTGATGGATCTTAGATCCATGGCCCACCACGGTTTTGGCCACATTTAGTCTAAGAAATGGATTCTATATTCCTAGAAAATAAAATCTTGTTTAGAACATACTTACGATCCGACGACTCCTCCGGTCTTTGTCGCTCCCGTCGACTTCCTTGGCCTCCTTTCTTCTTCCTCTTGATCTTTGATCGGCTAGATGTGCTTGATCAATGGTGGGACATGCTTGGATTGGCTAAGATAGTGTTAGGTTTAGAGGGAGGGGAAGAGGGGAAGATGATGAAGAATGGTAACTCTTGATCTTCAAGAGGTGAATCCAAAGTTCCACCTCTTTTCTTCTCTTCTTTTCTTCTTTTTCTTCTAAGTTTTCCTCGAAGTTTTCTTCACTCTCTCCTTGCAAGGTGAGGAACGAATTTCCTTGTGTGTGTGGAGGGCTAGAGTCAAATGGGTAGTTTGAAATGAGATGGAGGTGGTTGGAGTGACTTAGACTCCTCATTAATTTTCCCCACCCACCAAGCATGGGCTAGCTTGACTTGGGTGGTGGTGGTTGAGACCCAACCACCAAGCATGGCTCCCATGTCCTCTTTGACTTGCCTATGTTGAACCTCAATTAATTAACCTAATTAATTAAGTTAAGTCCTCACTTAGGTTAATTAATTTCTATCCAATTTAATTCCATTAATTATCTATCTAATAAATCCACCCATGGTTGACCAAGTCAACCATGGTGGACGGCCCCCACATGTACCTACCCCACCCGCCACCTCACTTGATGAGGTGGAGGTGGGCCCTACTTGGCCATGTTATATTAATTCCATTAATTTTAACTTAGGTAATTTTACAATAATTTTAATCAATTTAACTTACCTTAATCTACCTTAGTCATTCTTAAATTTATCCATGGTTGACCAAGTCAACCATGATGGTTGGTCCCACTTTTTCCTTGGTCCACATGCCACCTCAATGGGTGAGGTGGAGGTGGGCCCCATTGGCCATGTCACCTTGGTCCATTTATCACCTAACTTAGGTGATTTAAATTTTATTAAATGTATCCCTCTCATTGGATCACCATTGGGCCCATGGCCCAATTTGATTCTTGTCTTACCCATTTATCTTAGGGCTTAGTTACCTTGGTCCATTGGGTCCCACATGGCTCTTTGACCCAAATTGACTAATCTTGACCCAATTACTTATTAAATGAACCAATTCTAATTCAAGGTCTATTGGGTAGCCATTAGGCCCATGGCCCAATTAGGTTCCCTCCTTTTCCACTTACCTTAGGGTTTGAACCGATTTTGATCCATTGGGCCCCACATGGCTATCGGGCCCACTTTGACCATCGTTGACCCGATTAGTCCTCATGGACCCATTTAATGGATTTCATCCAACCCATGGCCCAATTGGGCCATCCTTGGGCCATTGTCCCAAAATTTGGTCCATTTGGCATTTTATTACATCAAACTTCAATTTAAAATGAATAAATGCCAATATATATATTTATCAAAAATTCGGGTTATTACATGACCAACTTTGAAGCAGAGTTGACTTTGGATTGCAAAATAAGGTTGATAACCAAGAGTACAAGGAGCACGTCCTTGATTGCGATTGCTACAGCCGCCTCAACCATTGTTGGAGAAGGAAGAGTCTGAGCAACAACCAAAAGAAATTCAACCACGACCGCCACAAGAAGAGTTCCCACGGCCAAGGGAAGAGAGAAGTGCAATGTGAGAGGCGCCTACAGTATTGTCAGGTGTAGCACTCAGAACTCGATTGATGATCTGAGACTCAAACGAAAGCAAACGAGCGTAGATCTGTGAAAACGAGGATAAGGGTTAGGGTCGGAAAAAAAAAAACTTTTTAATGGATTCTCTGGATCTAATACCATGAAGAAAATATTAAACCGGTAAATTTCACATTTTCCACTATCTCAATATAAATAAGTTTACAAGCCTCTCACAAAGGACCTAGACAAATCAATTGTAATCCCTAATTTAGGGACATTGCTAAATACAGATGTACACGTATGGAAAGTCAACACGTTCCATTAATACAATTTCATCTGTATGATCCAGTTCTATCGAAGAAGATCCTGACCGTAGATCAATAGGCTAGATGCCCTCACCACTCAGTAATAACTGCTTAAAATTGCATTTATATCTAATTTTATTGAGCATTATCGCACTCATTTTTCATTTAATTTCCTAATTTCCACGTAAATATGCGAGTTATATTAATTAAAACTTATTGGACATATTTTTACTTTTAGAAAATAAATCCAACCAATTTAATCAAGTGCAGATCAAATGTTTAAAATAAGTCACGGCTAAATATTAATTGAGAAATTTTGCGAGTCTCCCCGAGTCAAATTACAATATCTAGAGGTAGCTGTTGTGGGTGTGTGCATTCACATAAAATCTAGAGTTTGTATTGACTGAACATAAAATCTTACCTATTATTGCATTGACTAAATCCCATAAACCATTTTAATTCTTAAAAGCCATTTTAAAATCAAAGGTTCCATGTCATGTCAATGTGGCCTGATGTAATTGTTAAAAGCAAGAATGGTGGGCTGATTAATTAAAACTGATGCATTTTTGGAATGGATAGGACCTGATTCGTTCTTGGGTCTGGGCAATGTATGCGAGGCTATGAAATGAGCATATGTGCGGAGTGCATTGATGTTGCTGGAACCCCATTGGAAGAACAGAGAAGGACGTTGCGAAAGCAGCTCTCTGCGATTTTCTGCTACAAAAGAGGGATCGACTGTGTAGCGCGGTTTATGCTGAAATCTGGGGATGCAAGAAGGGGCAGATTTGCTGGGCATAGAAGGATAAGTCTCATGTTGTGGCGGGAGGGAGGAATTTTTTTTTTTTTTTATCAAATCAACACATAATCAAAATAGGAAGGAAGAGGTGATTGAATATTGTCCAACCTCTGCTGATTGCAACCACACTAGCAGAGGGAGACAAGAAAGGGCTGCTAAGGTGGTTCTTTCTCTCACACGATGAAATCTAGCATAGAAAAAGGATACACCATGTAGAATAACACAAATAATTTGGTGCGTCTCCCTTAATCAAAGAGAAATTATGTGATATAGAGATAATGGAATACAAATATGGAACGTAAATAATGAGGAAATCCTTAAATGGGGAAATACAATATATCTTGAATCTAAATATATCGTAATGTCTAAATATATCCCTAATAAATTGGGAATTTTGAGGATCTCTCCCCTTGATGAGAGCATCAAGCATCGAGGGAAGCACCCTTCTCTTCCTTCTTTGTCTTCTTTTCTTCTTACCTTTGTCTTCTTTTCTTCTTACCTTTGTCTTCTTTTCGTTCTCTGTTTTGAAGATCTGAACGACTGGTGACAGCAGCCTGAGAGGAGAGATTGGGTGCAGATCGACCAGCAAAGAGTGTCTTGATCACTCACAGCTGGGCAGCAAAAGGATAGCAAACGAGCACTGCAAATCTTGGTTGCAGGCATCAACATTGGTGACTGATTCGTAGAGGGATCGAGTAGGGCACCGGCGAGTGACACGCCGGCGACGCTTGGGCAGGAGCTAGCAGCAGTTGGAAGACTGTAGCTGGCCAGCAGAACGGACTTTAAGGAGAATAGCAGCAAGCTGCGTCGTTGGTCTTCAGCCAGCAGTGACAGAGCAGAGACGCAACCCCTACTGTAGCATGCAGCAACTGTTTCACCCCGTTTACCTCTATGCTCTTCGTTAGTAGGGAGTGGTTTTTGTTTTATTTTAATTTGTCTTTAAACACTGTTAATTTTTAATTTCAAAGTTTTCTTCATTATGTTTGGCATTTCATGTTTAACTTAGTTTTGTAAATATTTTAAATTGTTTAAGTATTGTTTTATTTTCCATTCAAAGTTATCAGTTGATGTCATTTACTATGTTGTTAGGCTAAGGCTGATGTTTAATTACTTATGGGGTTATTTTTATTCAATATTTGAAGTATTAATATCAGTTTTGATTAATTGAATGGTTTTACTTAATTCCAACTTTAATCACAAACATATGTATTTTGCTTGACTTTTTGTGATTTGTGGATTCAGTGAATGCTTGGAGAATATTTCTTCTTAATTCACCATGATTTGCATATACATTGAGTGCTTGCTCGAAAACCCTTTCAATTTGTGTAATAAATTTTAATGATTCTCTCCATGTTTATATACTTCTGATTTACGAATATAATAAATGCTTGAAGAATTCCTGTGAGATGTGAGATTTGCTCAAATATATTTAACAATCAATTATTCAAACAAATTATTTGAAAAGAATATTAGAGTTAATTGCTAAATCTTCCGATTAGTAGAATTATAATTCAAATTTAACTGAGATAAGTTGATGAAAAATATCCTCTGAATTATTAAATGGATCTCCAAATCTTAGTGATTTTTTATTTCTGTTTTAATTTCGTCACCATCTTTTTGCTCCATACTATGTGTGGAAATTCAATTCTATTTTAATCACATTAAAAAGTGTTCTTAATACCTTCATTCCATATGGATTCGAGCTCGGATCCACTGACTATTTTGCTACTTCGCTACCTGCATTTGGGTGTACACATCTAAAATGGTAGCACTCAGTGTAATACTTTATCATAATATCAAAGTTTATTGATTCAAAAGCAATTATATAATCAATAATCATTAAATTTAATGTTCGATAAACCTAAACAACATAACCACAGGACTTGAATCGATTGATATTTGAAATACAGATTAATCTAAATGCAGAAAACATAAACATCACAATAATAAGATATACCCAAATCCACTGATGAAGAATAGTGAGTTTTGATCTTCCCTTTGATATGTCGATGTCTCCTGAAGTCTAAAAATAAGAGAAAAATACACACCTTGGAGTTTCTATATCTTTCCTCTTTAATGCCCTCTTCCCATTCCGTTAATAGTATTTTGAAATATTTGACTTGTCTTAAGTTAATGGATAATTATGCAGAGAAACTTTTTTATAGAGACAATTAGAATTTTTATTTTCTACTTTTCATCAAAATAGAAAACTAACCTCTTTAGAACTCTCCTAATTTATACTTTCCTTATTTAAACACAAGTTTTTCAATTAAGATTCTCTATTTGAAATCTCAAAAAGGATAATGTGGGTCATATTTAATTTTATATCAGTGTCACTAATCATGACCATTTAGTCTAAGGGAGCACTTACACACACTCGTATTTCCTGCCTCTACACACCCGAAATCGGATTTTCGGGTGAAATTACGATTTTACCCCCGCGTTTCCATTCATTTAAATGAATGCCCAGTTCATTTTGGCATTCATTCGAATAAATGCCCAAGTGTAATTTCAATTCATTCGAATGAATAAGGCTCATTCATTCGAATGATTTAAATAATAAAATTTATTTTAAAACTTTACACTTATTTTTTAAGCACTGTGTATTTCCAAAATTTCTCAAATTAAATATCCGGACTAATTACGATAATCTGATAAAAATACTTTAAGACTTTAAGGTCTTTTGACACTCCTAAATATTTAAAACACCTTATTTTGCAAATAAGGGTATCCCTAGGGTGTGCCGAAAACACATTTAGGAGTGTCAAAAGACCTTGAAGTCTTAAAGTATTTTTATCAGATTATCGTAATTAGTCTAAATATTTAATTTGAGAAATTTTAAAAATACATAGTGCTTAAAAAATAAGTTTAAAATTTTAAAATAAATTTTAACTGACTACTGAATGATTCGAATGAACGTTCAATAGTCAGTTAAAATTTATTTTAAAATTTTAAATATATTTTTTAAGTATTGTGGATTTTCAAAATTTCTCAAATTAAATATCTAAACTAATTACAATAATCTGATAAAAATACTTTAAGACTTTAAGGTCTTTTGACACTCCTAAATGTGTTTTCGACACACCCTAGGGATACCCTTATTTGCAAAATACTGTGTTTTAAATATTTAAGAGTGTCAAAAGACCTTAAAGTCTTAAAATATTTTTATCAGGTTATCGTAATTAGTCCGGATATTTAATTTGAGAAATTTTGGAAATATACAATACTTAAAAAATAAGTGTAAAATTTTAAAATAAATTTTATTATTTAAATCATTCGAATGAATGAGCCTCATTCATTCGAATGATTAGTTCATTTGAATGAATGGCCTGAGCAGTATTTCGTGTTACTGCTCAACTCATTCATTCGAATGAATTGAAATTACACTTGGGCATTCATTCGAATGAATGCCAAAATGAACTGGGTATTCATTCGAATGAATGGAAACGCGGGGTAAAATCGTAATTTCACTCGAAAATCTGATTTCGGGTGTGTAGAGGCAGGAAATCCGAGTGTGTGTAAGTGCTCCCTTAGTCTAATTAAAAATCATATTATAATTTGACTAATTTTTAAAGGGTCTCCATTTACACACCCAGATTTTCTGCCTCTATACACCGTTTTCGGGTGCAGGTGGCTAATTACCATTTTGCCCTTACGTTTCCATTCGTTCGAACGAATTCCCAGTTCATTTCGTCATTCGTTTAACCCCATCCAATTTTGATTCGTTCCAACGAATCCCCCTTCTAAACCGATTCGTTTCAAATGAATGAAGTGAGTTCACCTGTGAAGGGTGAACGAACGAATTCATTGAATGAATCAGTGATTCATTCGAATGAATCGATTTTTTTTTAAATTTCAAAGTTATTTTTTAAGCACTGTGTATTTTTAAAATTTCTCAAATTAAATATCCGGACTAATTACGATAATTTGATAAAAATATTTTAAGACTTTAAGGTCTTTTGACACTCTTAAATATTTAAAACACAGTATTTTACAAATAAGGGTATCCCTAGGGTGTGCCGAAAACACATTTAGGATTGTCAAAAGACCTTTAAGTGTTAAAGTATATTTATCAGGTTATCGTAATTAGTCCGGATATTTAATTTGAGAAATTTTGAAAATATACGGTGCTTAAAAAATAACTTTGAAGTTTTAAAAGAGATTTTATTATTTAATACACTATAGGCATTATTTTTTAATCATTGTGTATTTTTAAAATTTCTTAAATTTAATATTCGGACTAATTACGATGACCTGATAAATATACTTTAAGACTTAAAGGTCTTTTGACACTCCTAAATATGTTTTCGGCCCACCCTAGGAATACCCTTATTTGTAAAATACTGTGTTTTAAATATTTAGGAGTGTCAAAACACCTTAAAGTGTTAAAGTATTTTTATCAGATTATCATAATTAGTCCGGATATTTAATTTGAAATTTTTGAAAATACACAGTGCTTAAAAATTAACTTTGAAATTTAAAAAAGAAATCGATTCATTCGAATGAATCAGTGATTCATTCAAATGAATCAATTCATTGGTGATTCATTCGGATGAATCATTGATTTATGCGAATAAATCAATTCATTGGTGATTCATTCGGATGAATCACTGATTCATCCGAATGAATCAATTTTATTTTTAAATTTGAAGTTATTTTTTAAGCACTGTGTACTTCCAAAATTTCTCAAATTAAATATCTGGACTAATTACGATAATCTGATAAAAATACTTTAAAACTTAAAGGTGTTTTGACACTCCTAAATATTTAAAATACAGTATTTTATAAATAAGGGTATCCCTAGGGTGTGCGAAAAACACATTTAGGAGTGTCAAAAGACCTTAAAGTCTTAAAATATATTTATCAGGTTATCGTAATTAGTCCAGATATTAAATTTAAGAAATTTTGAAAATACAAAGGGCTTAAAAAATAATGTCCATAGTGTATTAAATAATAAAATCTCCTTTAAAACTTCAAAGTTATTTTTTAAGCACCGTGTATTTTCAAAATTTCTAAAATTGAATATCCGGACTAATTACGATAACCTGTTAAATATACTTTAAAACTTAAAGGTCTTTTGATATTCCTAAATGTGTTTTCGGCATACCATAGGAATACCCTTATTTGTAAAATACTGTGTTTTAAATATTTAGGAGTGTCAAAAGACCTTAAAATTTTAAAATATTTTTATCAGATTATCGTAATTAGTCTGGATATTTAATTTGAGAAATTTTAAAAATACAAAGTACTTAAAAAATAATTTTGAAATTTAAAAAAAAATTGATTCATTCAGTCGTTCACCCTTCACGAGTGAACAGTAACACAGGTGATTGTTCACCCGCTTCATTTATTCGAATGATCAGTTTAGAAGGGGGATTCGTTCGAACGAATCAAAATTAGATGGGGTTGCTTCCATTCATTCGAACGAATGGCAAAATGAAATGTGAATTCGTTCGAAGGAATGAAAACGCAGGGGCAAAATGATAATTAACCACTCGCACCCGAAAACGAGTGTTTAGAGATAGAAAATCCAAGTGTGCAAACAAAGAACCTTTTTAAAATATACAAACGATTCTATCCACACCAAATAAAATTAGGAAGAGCCTTTGGAGTGTGATGAAT
The DNA here is from genome assembly GCA_022113865.1 of Chimonanthus praecox. Taxonomy (NCBI): domain Eukaryota; kingdom Viridiplantae; phylum Streptophyta; class Magnoliopsida; order Laurales; family Calycanthaceae; genus Chimonanthus; species Chimonanthus praecox. The sequence continues at coordinate 49,192,642 of CM039092.1, read as the reverse complement.
TAGAACTGAGTACCCCCGTTTCTCTCGTTTCATGATTCAGAGTTCCCAGGCAACAGATTATTAATTGGAAATTTAATTTTTTTCCAATGAGCCCTTGCATTTTAAGAATACTAGCTTAGCAAGGAATGGTCAGTGAAGGGGTGCCAGCGAGCAGTGAGACGGCCTTCAGTAAAAAGATCACATTGACAACAAATCCCATCAATCGATTCAGTGGTGGCGTCCCATTTGTCACTTAGCATAACAATGGAGAATTTTCTTAGATTTCCTTTTCCATTTGTCTAAGATTCTTTAAGCACAAGTCATTCATTGAGTGTACCAGGACAAAATTGGGTGTTATAGCCGCAGACAAAACCATGTGCCATAGGAAAAAGGGAAGATGATGGACTTCTTTAAACTTACACAAATAGTTGATAACAACGATTACTGATGGTAAACATACTTTTTATTTTCTATTTTTAATATTCTTTATAAAAATAATTAAAATTTAATTAATCATACAAAGAAAGATTACTTTTAACTTTTGGCATTCTAAACTTGAGGGAGACTTATCAAGACTGATGTTTAATATAAATGTGAGCATTATATTTTTTTTAAAATAAATGTGAGCATTATATTTTTTTTAAAATAAATGTGAGCATTATATTTTTTTAATAGAATATGTAGAGAGAATGATAAAACTGTTGAATGTTTAAAATTTGAATTTAATTTGATCATATTAATTTTCTGATTTTAGATTTTGAAATTTGATTATCACAAAATCATTTACTTTTCATCGTTTATCTCATAAAATTACGGTAATTAAATTGATTATTTTTTCTTAAATTATTTCATTCCTAATGTCTTGTATCCATTGCACCTAATCATATAAGACCCATTTTACAATAGACAAATAATTTTCTCACTAGAAATGAAAACAACAATCTCACTAAGGATGTCTTTCATCATTTCTAGTATGGTTTACAAGGATACCTTTATCTATAGCCAAAATATAATAAATAGTATAATTTTCATATATTAAAAAAGTGGAAAAAAATATTAAAAGAATTGTTCTAAGGTTAGTGAAGGTGTCTTGCACCGTTTAAGACTAGACCTATTAAAGGTGCAGCGTAGCCTCATAAGTTAGGGTTCTTTTTAGGGCAACCGGTGTGGTGGCCATATGGCCAGCTAGCTGGCCATATGTCCACCTTATTTGGATCGTATGGGGCTAGCCATTTGTGGGACTCACACCATTTTTTGTTAAATGGCTGGCTACAGATAACATACATGTAGCCAGCCATTTCTCTCTTTCTCTTCTTTTCTATATATATATATATAACTTGTATATAGTTTTTGATTTTTTTGATTTTCTCTTTTTATTTATTTGATTATTTTGGATTTTTTATTTTTTTTTGGGTATAATTTGTATATTAGGGCAAATAATTATTTTTTTCTTTACTTTATTATTTTATTTTTTATACAAAAAATAAAAAATAACTCTTTACCTTTTGATTTTTTTTCCTTTACATTTGTAAACAAAATATATGAGAAACAAAAAATTAAAATTATTCTGTACATAACAAATATGTATGTCTTTTTAATTTATTTAATTTCTTGTGAGAGAATATGTATGTTTTTTAATTTATTTAATTACTTGTGAGAAAATATATATGTTTTGTTAATTTATTTAATTATTTGTGAAAAAATATGTAATGTCTTTATATTTATTTTCTTTTAAATTTATTAAAAAAATGTACATAAAAAAATAATAATAAAATATTAAAAAGTAGCCATTGTAGTTAACACTATACCGTGTGACGAGGCTGGCTAAAAATTATAGCCAGCCATGTCACCAAAAAATATATTATTTAATTATATGACTGGCTACATTTAGTGATATAGCCAGCCATGTATGGCCACCCTACACCGGTTGCCCTTAGGAATGATGCCCTTTGGATGGTTAATTAACGGCTTAATCTCGCCTATTGCGGGTTTTTATTTTTCATTAAAAAAATGAAGAAGATGGAAAATAAATAATTTCTTTTTTCATTTTTTTCCGAATAACATAAAAAATTATAATTCTTTTTAAATTTTACAAGAATTTCATTTTCATAAGGAAAATAGAAAAAAATTAATTAGAAAAAAAAAAGGAAAATTCCACTCACTTACTAAGACAACACCTTATTTATTTTTATTTATTTATAATGAAAGCAATAAAACCATCATATTTTATAGTCGGAAGTGGAATTCATTGCACTTCTTACGTGAGTTAAATTGAATCCAATCAAAACTATTTCTAAATCCTCAATGAACATATATATAGTAAAGCCAAATCGAAAAAGAAATCATGTAAAAATGACATATACTCTTTTCTTCGAGTTTCTAGACATTATTCGGCATACATGACTTGGAAAACAAAAGAAAGAAAAGCTTTCATACGTAGCGAAGCAGCTCCATCACAACATAAGCGCAAATTGTTGGTAGAATTCCTGCCGTTGATTAAATGAAAATGGTGGATAATGGCAATGGTGCAAGAGTGAACTTAGGCAGGACACTTGAAACCATTAGGAGGGGTCTTGCCACAGTCTATGAGAACCTCAAGAGCAATGGGTAAGATGAGATTGATGTTAAGAAGCTTGGCTTTGATGGTGGTGCAGAGGCAGACAGCGGCATCCAAATCAACAAGGCCTTGGAGAACAGGACAACATGTATCCTTTGCTCCACTGCCTATGCCAATGTTAATCAGACCTCCCAATAGATCCACACATGCTCCCAACTTGAGAGTGTCTATTGGGCATGTTTCTTGTGCCGGAGGTGGTGAAGGCATAAATGGTGGGGTAGGGACAACCGGAGCTGGAGGCGGCTTTGGCACTACTTTTGGTGGCGGAGGTGGGCACGGAGAAGGAGGTGGCTTTGGCACATATGGAGGGCTCACCTTCGGTGGGGTAGGCGGCGGCTTCGGAACATATGGTGGGCTAACCTTTGGTGGTGGCTTTGGCACATATGGAGGGCTCACCTTCGGTGGGGTAGGCGGCGGCTTCGGAACATCTGGTGGGCTCACCTTTGGTGGTGTTGGTGGTGGCTTCGGCACATATGGTGGTGGCTTAACATGAGGTGGTGGCTTAATGTGGGGTGGTTTGACATGGGGCGGTGGTTTGACATGGGGCGGTGGTTTGACCACAGGGGGTTTGGGAGGAAACTTTGGGGGCTTAGTAGGAGGAGTTGGATAAGGGCAGTCACAGGCTAAAGAAGGAAGAAGAGCACCTGAGTTGAGAACGAAGAGCAATAGACTGGCCAACAAGAACTTCCCCATGCTTAGGAGAGGGTTGTGGGTTTCTCACTCTTCCCTCACTTGCTGCTGATGAGATTTACAACACAAAATGGCTCATTCTTATAGACAAATAAGGATGTAGTGGCCACCGCCAAAGTCCTACTTCAGTCCTATTGATCAGAGCTTTTGTCATTATAGGCGGCGTCTCGCTGAACGGTGTGTAAAGAGAATAAATTGTTATTTTTTTTACCTTTATTTGATAAATAAAAGGTAAAGATAAAAAAATCTGAATTTTATTTTATTTTATTTTATCTCTCGATTCTCACTTTTAAAATCTAAAAAAAACCGTATTTATAATTAGTCACCCACTCTTAATTACTTATCTCATAAAATTTATGACACAAAAATGAGTCATTCTTATACAAAAATAAGGATGGAGAAAAAGAAAAGGATGGAGAGGCCACCGCCAAAGCCCTACTCCAGTCCAATGGATGAGAGGGTTTTGTAACCATGTATTGACTCGAATAATAGACCACAAAGCCCTTGGTTTTGCTACTTTTTGTCCTATACTTTCTCTTTCCTTTTTTTATATATGAAAACTAGGGTAGTATTTCTTTCTTTCTCATGGGAGGTGGTTTCCAACAGGATAGCCAGCCAGCCAGCCAGCCATTTTTATTTTTAACTTATTGCTACTGTAGCACCCGTGACTGCCAGCAAAAATCTCATTATTATATGTTTTTAATAAAGTATGATATATTTTATTTCAAGGATTTTAAAACATTAAATTTAATTACATTATTATATGAAATTAATATTTTGTGTGTAGTTTAATAAAATATATTAAATTAAAAGATGGACTTAAATTTGTGTAGTCAATACTAACAAGCTCATGTTTGATTCCACTTTATTGACTGAGCAGTCGCCTCCAATCCAGTCCGATAATACAATAATAGTTCTCATTGCAAAAAGAAATTTGAAAAAGGCTGAGAAGTGTATTTTTTAATGTGGTAAAATCCTATAAATCAGGAAAACATCTACGTGTCTAGTGTATGCAAAAATTTCACCGTAATTGAGAAATTTTTACGAATTCGCCAACTTGCCAATGTTTGCCTCTACTTTGCTAATTTCTCACTGTTAGACTGGGCAAAGATGTTATGAATTCGCCGATTCAACAGTGTTTACCTCGGCTTTATTGAAGTATATTTCTCATATTTTCATTGACATATTTACATTGTATATATAGATACAAAGGAGAGATTTTCTCCATTAGAAAACACAAAATCTTGGACTCATAATTCTACAATCTGTTGACTATCCCTGATTATCGATGAGGATAATCATGGGATCTGATGGAGAGATTAACGGATCGGCTATAGTCGTTGGAGAGAATATCAGTTGTGATAGCAGCGAATGAGGTGAAATAGTGATTATCGCTAATAGCCCCTCTCAAGCACAACTCGCCATCCACGAGATTGAGCTTGGCACGAATGGTCATAAAGCGAGGTGAAGACAATCTTTTGGTGAAAATGCCAGCCAACTGATCTTTGGTGAAATAATTTTAACCACCAATTGTTTCTGAGCAACCATATCACGATCAAAATGAAAATAAATTTCAACATGTTTTGTATGGGTATGAAAAGCTGAATTGGCTGTGAGATAAGTAAAACCAATATTGTCACACCAAATAGTAGGAGATCCATTGAGAGGAACCCATAATTCTCCAAGAAGCGAGATTAAACATGTAAATTCAGCAGTGGTCGAGGCAATGGCCAGGCATTCCGTTTCAGTGCTGGAACACGCAATTGTTTGTTGTTTCTTAAAGCTCCAAGAAATCAAATTGTTGCCAAGAAATATAGCAAAACCAGTAGTCGAATTTCTATCATCGGGAAAACTAGCCCAACCAACATTAGAAAAAACCGACAAACATAAAGGGGAAGAGCGATGAAACTGCAGTCCAAAGGAGATGGAATGTTTCAGATAGTAGAGAATATGCTTAACAAAGGCCCAATATGCAGTAGTGGGCTGATGCATAAATTGTCAGGCTTTGTTAACAACAAACGAAATATAAAGTCGTGTGAGTGTCAAATATTGTAATCCCCCAACAATACTGCGATAAAGAGTAACATCTTCTAATGGTTCGCCAGAATGTTTGGATAAAGACGAGGAAGAAACAACAATGGATTTAACTTGTTTGGAATCACTCATACTGGACTAGGATAGTAGGTCGCAAACATATTGTTGATGAGAGAGAAGAAGTCCCGTCTTTGTGTTGTAAACCTCAATTCACAATAAATGATGAAGATGAACAAAATCTTTTAGAGCAAATTCCCGTCCAAGGGTGGATATGAGATCCATGATCTTTGAAGAGGAATTGATGGTAATAAGAATATCATCCACATACACCAAGAGATATAAAATAACATCATTGTTACAATAGATGAATAATGAAGTATTAGTCTTGGAAATAGTAAAATCCAAACTGAGTAAGAAATCACTAAGTCGACGAAACCATGCTCGCGGAGACTGTTTAAGGACATAGATAGACTTCATCAGTTTACAAACATGAGTAAGATGAGAAGTGTCCACAACTTCTGGTGGTTGACGCGTATAAACGTCTTCGTCAAGACAACCATGAAGAAAATCATTATTAACATCAAGTTGGCGGATAGGCAAATCACTTGGAACCGCCAGAGCAATGACCAATCGTAAGGTTGTGAATTTAACAATAAGACTAAAAGTGTCATGATAATCAATAACAGGTAGTTGATTGTAACCTTTTGCGACCAATCTTGCCTTATGGCGAACAATAGACCCATCAACATGACGTTTAATGGTGAAGACTCATTTACAACCAAGAACATTCATGGAGGGTTGTGGTGGAATAAGAAGCCAAGTACATTGGTGGATGAGAGCATTCGATTCATTACTCATAGCGACACGCCAAATGGGAAACTTCACTCCAGAGGAGACACAAGTAGGAACCATATTTGTATTGTCGAGATACAAATTACATTTAGTGGTAGCAAAGGCTTTGCGTTTAACAATACCAGACTTGGCGCACATCTGCATAGGATGTGTAAAAGTTGAAGTGAAAGCAGTCACAAGAATAGGAGAAACACCATAAGGAGAGTCACGACATGGTTGTGTAGTGACGGTGACAGACAAGGGATCTGACTGAGATGAAACATCACTAGAGATTGGAAAAGATGCAGACTCTGGTGATGGTGCAAAATCAGATGAGGACTCAACCAAGGGCACAACCGGGAAGTCACTAGAAGCAGTGGAAGATGTGGGCGCCGAGGATGATGGTAAGTCATTGGCGATGGGCAAGGCGCCAAAGTTGATCGGTACGGGAGTGGACACAGAGGTGAATGTCATCTCAGAAGAAAAAGAAGAGCTTGCAAAATGAAAATTGCTTTCATCAATTACCACATGGCGTGCAATAATAATCTTCTTCGTGTTAGGATTATAATACCTATAACCATGATGACGAGAACTATATCACAAAAATATACACAACATAGAGCGAGGATCCATCTTGTTAGTATTATAAGGTTGTATGTAAGGATAACATCCAAAAATACGAAAGAACGAATAGTTAGGTAGTTGTCCAAACAAAACTTCCAACGAAGAGCGATGTTGCAAGAGAGGAGTAGGGAGACGATTAATCAGATAGAAAACTGTCTCAAAAGTATGGTTCCAATGACTGAGGTACATTGGCATGGGCCATTAATGTAAGACCTGTATCCTCAATATGTTTATGTTCGCGTTCAGTCGACCCATTCTGTCATGTGTATAAAGGCACAATATTTTGTGAAGAATCCCACACTGTGACAAATAATGACTTAACTTCTGATATTCACCACCACAATCAGTCTGAATTGCTTTGATTGTTTGATTAAAATAATTTTCGACAAGGCATTTAAAGCGTAAAAATAAATTAAAAATATGAGATTTAAAAGCAAATGGAAAGATCTAACAAAACTTAGAATAATCATCAACAAATACCACATAACATTAATGTCCATCAACAAAACGAGTAGCGGTTGGTCCCCACACATCAGAAAATAAGAGATCTAAGGAACCAAACGATGTGGAAGGTGAGCTGAAAAAGGGAAGCTTGTGATTCTTTCCAAATTGACACGCAACACACACCTCTGGAACTTTATGAAAAGAAATTGGTAGTTTTGCCTTGGAAATAATCTTTCTATTAGTTCGGATAGAGGGATGACCCATGTGAGAATGCCACCATTCAAGAGATGCATGTTCACCAATAAATGTTGTAGGAGACGAATCTCTTGCCGGTGAGCAATGGAGTATGAGCTGATAGAGTCCCTTCTTACTTGGTCCTTGAATGAGAACTTTCCCCGTGGTGCGGTTCTTAATATAAAAATAGTCAGGGTGAAATTCAAAAAAGACATTATTATCACACGTAAACTGATTGACGGATAATAAGTTGCGAGAAATAGACAAAATATGCAGAATGTCACTAAGAGGAAAAGATCTATCATAAGAAAAGATAGTAGATGAACCAGTGTGGTGAATACGCAAACCTGCACCATTGCCTACTGTCAGTAGATCTGGGCCAGAGTAATCCGAATGTATAGAGAGATTGCCAAGGTCTGCTATAACGTGATGAGAAGTTTAGGAATCAGGAAATCAATTGTTGTCAATCAGAGGTGAGAAAGAAGTAATATAGGCAGCAACGGAGTCCAGTGGTTGGAAAAAATTATTGAATCCCTGGCGACACTACAAGGCTGTGCGGCTGATGCAATTGCACACTTGACAGATAATACGAGGAGACTGTGCGGGATGAGGTACATGAGAACTATCAGCTAGAGAGGTTGACTGCACAGGGCATCCCCTAGATTAACCACCATGTCCACAAGAACGAGTAAACTGATTGGATGGAGAGCCTTTCTGATTCGGGCGAGAAGATGTCGCATATTGTTTAGTAGAGGTGTTCGCTAGGGTAGAATGTAAGTCAAGCGGCAAAACCTCATGAGCGAGGTGAAGTTCTTGACTATAAAGGAGACCTTGAAGTCAGAAAAGGAAATCGATTATGCCCGAGTAGTGATAGAGGTGACAAAATTTACATATTAAGGTCCAAGACCACCAAGAGTGTATAAGACAAGATCATCATCAACACAGGACGGGAAGCAGCCGCAAGACTATCGACAAGAGATTTGATAGATATAAGATGTCGAAGCATGGAAGAAGAGCCATTCTAAATATGAAAAACTTGTAGACGAAGTTGCATTACATGAGTCAGGGAATGGGATGAAAAGGAACACTCTAGTTGAAGGCAAGAGGCGCCTGTGGTTGGAACACCAACAAGTTGAGCTTGAATGGGTTCAGTGAGCATAGAGAGAAGACACCCAAGGAGTAACTAATCATTCTGTTGCCATGTCAGAAACTCGAGGTTGACCTTATCAGAAGATGAAGAATGAGCTTTAGGATCTGTAGGTAAAATATGGGGTGGGTAAAAATTGTCCCATCAACATAGCCAAGAACATTGTAGCCTCGTAGAAAGGGCTACGCTGAGACTTCCACACCAGATAATTATCAAGAGTTAACGAGACAGTACTAAAATGCTAAAGTTATGTAGACAAGGACGAGAAAGTGTCCATAGCAGTCCTCAAATTGTGTTGATCGGAACCAATGGTCAATGCAAACCGTCTAAAGAAAAATATTTAGATCACCACATGCAACAAAGTCCTGAACCAATACAGGAACAGGGAGCAAAGTCAGATCTGGGTGGAGCTCTCCTCTTGAGAAGTCAGATGTTCAGATCTGGGAATGGCGAGGGCCGCAAACAACGATCAGTAGGGATGTGCACGTTGAGAAACAAGGGTTAGGCTTGGCGCAGGATCTGCCGTAAGAAGACGTCTGTAATGAACGGTGATGCCGTGCTAGAGATAAAGGTAGGAAGCCCTATCTCTCAGAACTCCACACACAAGCAAGCAAAGAAAGGACGGATGTAGAGAACCCACGGAGAACATGCCCAATGTGTATGGGTGAGGGAAGTGAAAGTTCCCAGGGGTACTAGAACAAGATTGACCCTAGAGGGGGGTGAATAGGGCAATCATCACTTTTTATGGTCTTCACAAATTTCTCAATTAATTAAAATGATTTGTAGAGGATTAAACAAATTAATCAAGATACGTGTATTGTATGATACAAAAGGTATGATAATTATAGATCAATCACAAAAGTAAAAACTAACACCCATAACAACATATTTATAGTGTTCGGAGTAAACCCACCTACTTCCACTCTAAGGACTCACCCAACCTTGGGTTAACCCGAATTCACTATGTGGGGACTTACACCCTCACAAATGACCTGGAATTTCACCCAATCCCTAGGATTTTGAAAGGTTCGACCTACCCCGGTCTACGTCCTTATTCCTTTATTTTTTATAGTGGTTCAAGCCCTTGCTTTAATCCATTTCACAAGATAATGAAATTAAAAACACAAAGAAACACTTACCTTTGAAGCTCATGCTCTAATGAAGTTGTGTTTTTTGAAGATCTCTCCCTTTGATCTTATTGATGATGAAGATGTACCTTTGTATGGAGCAATCAGATAGGGAAAACGTTTCTAGGATGTATGATTTGCCAATGTAAATGCTAGACAAGCTTTCACGCTCACTCAATCTCAATCAAGGATATGATTGGATCCTCATATGATTTACCAATTGGAAGTGCATGGAGAGTGTTTGGAAGAGGTTGGGATCTCTGGAAATGCTTTAGGTTTTTCCAAGTTAAAAGTTCCCACATTTTTCTCAAAAATTCGGAGGTTATATAAGCAACCAGAAAAACAACAACAGTAGGTCGTCGACATATCGACACTGTCGATGTGTCGGTTTCCAAATATTACCGTTTTAATATGACCGTTGCGACTCCAACGAAACAATAAAAAAACACGCTTGATACACTGACATATTCGATGTATCGAAGAGCTATCATTCGATATGTCGGCAGATACGATTGTATCGATCTGAAGTTTAAGGCATTTTACAGAGGATTTTCATCCAAATCTTTGATCAACCTCCTCGACATATCGACATCCACAATGTGTCGACCATGACGATGTGTCGACTGGGTTTAGCTCAATGTATCGATAGTCACGATATACTCGATCTGAGGCTGAGGCAATTTTATAGGGTTTTCATCCAGAACCTTTGCCATTTGATTTCAACATATCGAAGACTACGATGTGTCGACCCTGTTCACTTCGACATATCGACACTGCTGATATGTCGACTTGACAATTTTGACAGATTTACCAGTTTGAAACGTTCGGTTCTTTCCACTGTCAATGCTCACTTAGGCTTCATTAATTTTTACCAAAATGGTATCTAAGCCTAGGCAAGGTCTACCTATGGATGTGGGTACCACCTAGAGTCATTTATGACCATTTTTACCTTAAGTGATTGCCATACACATGATGATCTTGAGGCTTGAACTTGATCTTTCTAACGTCAGTTCACTTGAGTCTTGATCACTGTCTTCAATCTTCTTAGGAACTATTTCACACGAGTCATGGATTTGACAAACAAGGAACTTGGCAAGCCGGGGCACTAACAGGAAGAATCGATCTGCTAGATGGAAAAGGATCATCAAAGATAGTTTTAGTGCCCCAGCTTGTCGAGTCACCTTTTTGTCAATTCCATAACTTAGGTGAAATATTGCCTTGGAAGGTGGAAGCTATGAACAAGACTCAAAGTGTGGTGTGAAAATTGAATCAAGACCTCAAGATGGAAGAATAAGTTGAAGTATCACCAAGTGTATGGCAATCACCAAAGGTAAATTAGCCATATATGACTTTAGGTGGAACCCACACCCTTAGTGGACCTTATCTAGGCTTAGTGGAACATGTTGGTAATAACATTAACAAGACTTTGTGCACCCGAGACATTCACAAAACAAGATGGGATGAAAATTGGAAAACTGATAAATTGTCAGGTCGATAGGTCTAGTCCACCGACCCATCGGTGAGACAGGACAGACCTGTCATGGTATTCGAAACATCGACTGGATTGACAAAGGTTTTGGAATGGACACACTGTCATTCTGGGTTCCACTCAGATCGAGTGTATCAAGTTCATCGACCCATCGGTGATACTAGGATCGGCCCATCAAGGTCATCGATACATCGACTGGAAAAATCGAGCTTCTGGCTAGGAACAAACTGTAAAATAGGTTGCTCTCAGATCGAGTGTCTCGTGCACACCGACATATCGATGAGGAAAGATAGACCCATCGGTGCACACGACATGTCGGCCTGGCTTGAGTGAGTTCTAGAACTTAGAACTCAAGACTACTCTCGGACAGACATATCGTGGTCAAAAACCTATTGAGAGTATCAGGACCGACCTATCGATGGTACCGACATGTCGACCTAGATTTGACAAGTTTTTAGCCTTGAAACTCAATACATGGTTTTGCCTCAGGCTGATACAATCGACAAACCGACACATCGACTATAAGTCATGTCGACCCATCGATGTGACCGATTCATCGGTAGTGACCGTTTTATATCCATTGGAAGCTTAACGGTCAAATTGCAACGACACGATGTCTGTATTGACCCATTGACCAGGTCGACTCATCGACAACCTAGAGTTGAGATTTTTGTGTTATACTATATATTCTCCAAATCTTGAAGAGTTTGGTTGGACACTTGGGGAGAGCTTTGAATAGGAAAATCCAAAGGCATTCCCAAATCATCCCAATCTCTCTCTATGCAATAAATGTTGGTGAATAATTTGAGATACAATCTTACATAGATTGAGATTGAGAGAGAGGAAGACAAACGAGTCTAGGATAGATATTGGTCACCCAATTTCCTAGAGACCTCCCAAGGATTGTGATTGCTCATACTCGGCGCATCTTTGTCATCAACCGACATTACATTGGGAGAATCTTCAAGAAGCACAATATCTATTTAGGGGAAGAATTGCCTCGGAAGGTTGAAGCTATAAACAAGACTCAAAGTGCCCCGGCTTGCCGAGTCACCTATTTGTCAATTTCATGATTTAGGTGAAGAATTGCCTCGGAAGGTTGACGCTATGAACAAGACTCAAAGTGTGGTGTGAAGATTGAATCAAGACCTCAAGATGGAAGAATAAGTTGAAGCATCACCAAGTGTATGACAATCACCAAAGATAAATTGGCCATATATGACTTTAGGTGGAACCAACACCCTTGTCTAGGCTTAGTGAAACATGTTGGTAATAAGATTAACAAGCCTTTGTGCACCCGAGATAGTCATAGAATCAGATGGGATGAAAATTGAAACTGATAAACTGTCAAGTCGATACGCCGAGCCCATTGACTCATCGGTGAGACAGGACAGACCTGTCGTGGAATTCAACACATCGACCGGATTGACAAAGGTTCTAGAATGGACACACTGTCATTTTGGGTTCCACTCAGATCGAGTGTATCAAGTTCATCGACCCATCGGTGATAATAGGATCGACCCATCGAGGTCATCGATACATAGACTGGAAAAGTTGAGTTTCTGGTTAGGAACAAACTGTAAAACCAGGTTGCTCTTAAATAGAGTGTCTCGTGCACACCGACACATCGATGAGAAAAAATAGACCCATCGGTGTGCACGACACATTAACCTGGGTTGAGTGAGATTTGGAACTTAGAGCTCAAGACTACTCTCGTTCAGACATATCGAGGTCATAGACCCGTCGAGAGTATCAAGACCAACCTATCGACGGTACCGACATGTTGACTGGATTTGATAAGTTTATGGCCTTGAAACTCTGTCTACATGGTTTTACCTTAGGCCGATACGATCGACAAACCGACACATCGACTATAACTCGTGGCGACCCATCGATGTGACCGACCCATCTGTAGTGACCATTTTATATCCGTTGGAAGCTTAACGGTCAAATTGCAACTGCACTATGCCAGTACCGATCCATCGACTAGGTCGACTTATCGACAACCCAAAATTGGGATTTTTGTGTTTGCCCATATATTCTCCAAACATTGAAGAGTTTTGTTGGACATTGGGGAGAGCTTTGAATAGGAAAATCCAAAGGCATTCCAAGAGCATCCCAGCCTCTCTCTGTAACGCCCCGCCCTTTTTCACCCGTTTTCCGAAAATCAGAGTCTATTTTTTTTTTAAATAGAAGAGTGAGAGAGGGCGCGGACGCCATGACGCGAGTTAAGTCCGAGCTTCTAAAGCCCGACCCTTAACTGGCCAACCCCACGCGTGCGTGGAGCTAAGTCCACGAGAACGGTTCACGCGTAGGAGGTGAGCTCGTGGATTACGATTATTGCGGAACATGATAATAGAGTCTATCCTACCGGTTTTTAGATAGAAGGGAAGATACAACATTAATTTACCAAAATGCCCCTATGTTCATACTTATATCACAAAATATCATCGTCCATAAGTAAATTCCAAACCATCGCAAGAAATGCAAAATTATACAGTCCGACGCGTTAAGTTACTCAAAATTACATTTCCAAAATATAAACTTAAATAACTAGGAATACGTTTCCAAAGCTCCTAAGCTTGGCCTCCGATATGTCCACCGCTTCCTGCCTCTCCTGCGTCATCAGCTAGGGTAGAAGTAGGGCGTTAGTCAACGCGCCCAGTAGGACTCCGAGTAGGGCTAGCACATGGATTAGTGATACACACATACTGATAACATAAAATACAACAAAATAAGTATGTGATGAATGCTATGTCATGGGTGCTTATGTCATGTATCCCACCCATTATCCGTATGATCATACAATGTATTATCCCCATGTTGCTTCTCGGTCGCCCCGCGGAGCATGGACTCGGTTATAGCCCTCAGGCTATCCCCATGTCTGATTCTCGGTCGCCCGACGGAGCATGGACTCCGGTTATGACCCCTCAACTATCCCCATGTTTGCTTCTCGTCGCCCCGACGGAGCATGGACTCCGGTTTGTTTATTTTTTTCTGCCCATGCCATGCATGAGATGTAGTGCATTTATGCTATGTAATATATATGTAACCCATACTTGACTATACATACCATAGAATGATAATATTAAAATATAAACCATATGCTTCATAAACTATAACTCATCATAAGATAAATCACAATCATAGATCTATCATAGGCCAAATCAAAATAATTTAAAATACCATTACATATCCATCGCTTACAAAAAGGTAGGAATCCTACCGAATACCGTGTGTCGCGTTCCGTTACGCTTCCGTTCGATAATCCGGTCGCCGATCGAGTACCGTTTGCGACGCCCGATACCTTATTACATTACCGAATTAGTCCATACATCATCCATGATTAAGTCCCTAACTTAGCCCATTATCCATTGGTTTTAGACTCATACATAGATCCAATTTTGGCCAATTTAAATTCCGATTTGCGAGCCTAAAACGCAGCAACTATCCGCTTCATTTATTCATTCATAATATATCCATTTTCATGTCCAACCCACATAGGGTTCGGCCATGTACCATGGTCGAACCCATGGTTCTTCAATGTGGCCACAAATTACGGTTTTGCCACTCCTCTTCCATGGTTAAGTTACCCCTTTTTCCCATGCATATTTAAGTCCATATTTGACCCATAAACTTGGACCCATTTATAATTTCTTAATCATGACATAACATCATAAAATCACCATCTAGTTTAATTAAATTTGTAAATATTTAATCCCATACATAATTCCATACCTAGCCCATAATATGGCTCACAATGGGGTCATGGGTTTGCTTTTATTGGTGCCATTTTCAAACTCATATTTTGTCCCAAAAATAATCCATTTCAAAAATCACAAATCTTCATGCATTTTGGCCCTTTAAAACAACCTCCTAGGCATTGATACATGCATTAACCTTAGCCTAAAATTTATCAAAATTTGGGTCATGGGTTCGGCCATACATCATGGCCGAACCCATGATGTTTTTCCCCATCCTTTTTGGTTTCAATTACCCATTTAAACATACCTCCAATGAAACTTAAATCATCCATTTCAATCACTATCTTTATTCCATTTAAACATCACATATCATACTTGTAACATCCATTTAAATTTCATCATTAACTTAACTTAATTTCCATTTCGTTGAAGCACATATATAAACCATACTTAGCCCATGAATGACCTAAAACATGGGTCATGGGTTCGGCCATACACCATGGCCGAACCCATGATGCCTTTCCCTCAATTTTAACTTGGGTCCTTTAATCACATTTAAAGTCCATTAAAAACTACCAACATTTCCTCATGCTTTCTCATTTTAACAATCCTTTAAAACACCCATTTTTAATCATTTGAAAACTAATTTTCATTAACCATTCTCCCTACTTCTAATCTTATAAAAATTCTAAAATATCATCCATGGATTCCATCATAAAACTTTTTTCCAAAAATTGCCTACATTTAACCCTTTAAATCTTGGAACCCTAACCCATTCTCCAACTTTTTATTTCTTATAAAAACCCTAATTAAAATGCATTAAAATATAATCCAAATTAAAATCATCCTCATTTACCATGGGGTTCGGCCATGTATGGTTCATCCATTCATTAAAAATTCTATATTCTCCATGCTTTAATACAACCTTAGAATTCCAAAAATTTGAAATCATAAATCACTAATGTTTACTCATTTAAAAACCTAAAGCTCATTAGCCATTCTCCAAAATTTTAAACCTTAACATCTTAATAAATTCATCCCACATTGGCCATGGGGTTCGGCCATGCTACATGGCCGAACCCTAAGGTCCATTCAATCCATTAAAACTTCCATCTTTTCCATACTTAATCCATTCATTTCATTTTTTTCTTAGACCATCTCTTCCATTTCTTTGCCTTCCATTTGATGGATTTTAGATCCATTCCATAGCCTAAAATAATTTGGCCACCATCATATGGCAAGGATGGATTTTAAAATTAAAAAACCCTAAATAATAAATTTCTTGTTTAGAACATACTTACTATCCGACGACTCCTCCGGTCTTTGTCGCTCCCGTCAACTTCCTTGGCCTCTTTTCTCCTTCTTCTTGATCTTTGATCGGCTAGATGTGCTTGATCAATGGTGGGACATGTTTGGATCGGCTAATATTGAGTGAGTTTGTTTGAGAGGGATGGAGAGGGAAGGTGATGGAAAACAAGATATTAGCCTTTGATCTTGAAGGGGTGGTGAACTAATGCTTCACTTCTTTTCTCTTCTTCTTCTCTTCTAATTTTTTTTTCTTTTCTTGTTTTTCTTGGTGTAGGACGGTGGAGAGGTGGTGAGAATGAGAGAGTGAAATGAGAGGGATGAGATGGAAAACCCATCTCTTTCTTTGGTCTTACTTGGACCATGCTCCTCCATGATAGCCTCACCAACCAAAGTATGGGCTACCTTGACTTTGGGTGGTGGTTGAGACCCAACCACCAAGCATGGCTCCCATGTCCTTTTGACTTGCCTATGTTGACCCTTAATTAATTAACCTAATTAATTAAGTTAAGTCCTCACTTAGGTTAATTAATTTCTATCCAATTTAATTCCATCAATTATCTATCTAATAAATCCACCCATGGTTGACCAAGTCAACCATGCTGGACGGCCCCCACATGTACCTACCCCACCCGCCACCTCACTTGATGAGGTGGAGGTGGCCCCACTTGGCCATGTTATATTAATTCCATTTTTTAACTTAGGTAATTTTACAATTTTTAATCAATTTAACTTACCTTAATCTACCTTAGTCATTCTTTAATTTATCCATGGTTGACCAAGTCAACCATGATGGTTGGTCCCACTTTTTCCTTGGTCCACACGCCACCTCAATTGGTGAGGTGGAGGTGGGCCCCATTTGGCCATATCACTTAATCTTGATACATCTTAACTTAGATAATTTTATAATTATCTAATCCATTTAATTTATCTTAATTGGATCACCATTGGGTCCATGACCCAATTATATTCTTGTCTTACCCATTTATCTTAGGGCTTACCTACCTTGGCCCATTGGGTCCCCTATGGCCCTTTGACCCAAATTGACTATCTTGACCCAATTACTTACCATTGACCAATTAAATGAAGTAATTCTAATTCATGGTCTATTGGGTAATCATTGGGCCCATGGCCCAATTAGATTCCCTCTTTGCCCACTTACTTTAGGGTTGGAACCGATTATTTTGATCCATTGGGCCCCACATGGCTATCGGGCCCCCTTTGACCATCATTGACCCACTTGGTCCTCATTGACTCATTAAATGGATTTCATCCAATCCATGGCCCAATTGGGCCATCCTTGGGCCATTGTCCCAAAATTTGGTCCATTTGGCATTTTATTACATTAAACTTCAATTTAAAATGAATAAATGCCAATATATATATTTATCAAAAATTCGGGTTATTACACTCTCCATGCATTACATGTTGGTGAATCATTTGAGATCCAATCTTAAATAGATTGAGATTGAGAGAGAGGTAGACAAACCACTCTAGGATATATATTCGTCACCCAATTTCCTAGAGATCTCCCGAGGATTGTGATTGCTCATACTCGGCTCATCTCCGTCATCAACCGACATCACATTGGGAGAATCTTTAAGAATCATCTTGTGAAGTGGATTATAGCATGGTGCTTGAACCACTATAAAAAATAGAGGGATAAGGACGCAGACTGGGGTAGGTCGAACCTTTCAAAATCTTAGGGATTGGGTGAAATTCCTAGTCAATCGAGATAGGTGGAATCCCTACTCTATTAGTGAGGGTGTAATTCCCCACATAGTGATTTGGGATAGCCCAAGGTTGGGTGAGTCCATCAATGGATGTAGAAGGGTTTACTTCAGATCACTATACATCTAGTGTTGTGTGTGTTTTCTTTTTGTTGTTGTGATTACTCTAGTTTTGCATACTCTCTTGTCAGACAACACTTGATTAATCTTGTTATTCCACTGCTTACTGTTTTGATTAATCAAGAATTTTTAAAAGACCGTTAAAATAGGGATTGCCCTATTCACCCCCCTCTAGGGTCAATTTTTTCCTAGCACATCGGGAACTTTGAATTGGTATCAGAGCTTGAATACTCTTTATAAAGGATCTAACCATCCGAGTTGATCCATGCTAGAACTTGGGAATCCTATTGCTCCATTCTTTCTTCTCTCATTGACCATTTCTTTGTTTAATAGGACTGAGCCAGGCCAGTGGAGTTTGGTGAAGACATTAATAAACCTCCTTGCTTTGATGGCTCAAAGTTTGTTCATTGGAAAATGAGGATGAAAGGATTCTTAATGCCCTTGGATTTCTATGCTTTGGAAGCCATTGTAACAGGTTGGTCACATCCCATTGAAGAGACAACCATTCGGTCTAACAAAATGTTAAGATTAAAATTTTACAATGTTTGGGATGACATTGAGAGAAGTAAACATCATGAAAATTTATTAGCTCTCAATACAATTAGGTGTGGTGTCACCAAAGGACTTAAAGGCCATCACGAACTTTGAAAAAACCAAAGATGCTTGGAAGTATTTGGAAAATGTTTATGAATTGCATGAAGGCCTCACTCCCTCTACCTCTTTGGATAATTCTAACCCCACTATTACAGATGCATGCTTTTCTTCCGTAACCCCATTGCAGGTGCATCTACTCTCAAAGAGGTGTGTGTCACTC
The DNA here is from genome assembly GCA_022113865.1 of Chimonanthus praecox. Taxonomy (NCBI): domain Eukaryota; kingdom Viridiplantae; phylum Streptophyta; class Magnoliopsida; order Laurales; family Calycanthaceae; genus Chimonanthus; species Chimonanthus praecox. The sequence continues at coordinate 49,173,753 of CM039092.1, read as the reverse complement.
GGATATCATTTGGAGAAGATAAGGATCCCACATATGAGGACACATCACAATCCGAAAGTGATTCGGATGAAGAAAGTGAAGTGAAAAGAAATGGTTTCAGCTTTGAATCGGAGAGTGATTCAGACATGGAGCATTAAAATGGTAAGACCCTACATGTTTTGTTGCCTCCATTTCTCTTAATAATCTTATAACTTGCTATTATTGTAATGAAACTGGTCATTTTAAATGTGAATGCAAGTTAAGAAAGTTACACTTTAACAAGAAAAATGTTGATAAAAAAAATGTAAAGAATAGGGAAAAATCAAGACCTCCTCACTTTATGGATTTGTATATCCAAAAGAGGGTCTTGTCTCAAATCACTGGAATTGGGCCAAATGTTCAAAATGGATGAATCAAAATGCCCAAATTTCAAGGATTTGAGAGGAAAGGTCCGAATCAAAATTTCAAATGGATCCCTAAGAGATAGGACCTTACTCATGTTCTACATTGGTCTAAGACTTGTGCTTAATTGGAGTATCTCTAGACCAAGTGTAGTTGAACTCAATATTCATTCTTGTGAGTTCAAATAACCCTTGTGCTATGGCATGGAACATTGACTCAAGCAAATACTTGATTGTACTTTTTCTGTCTATAGTACATGTCTTGCTTGGAGAGTCAAACAGTTGTGGACTAAGATTCTAAGTCCTACAATGGTGGCACAAATGTGTTAAGGTTCTCCAAAGTGGTTAACACATTTGAAATTTGGTTGGAATCTCTTTTGTTATCTTGCTTTCTTTCCATGTTCCTAAATTGGTATATATTTTGTGGATTGAATAATATGCAAGACGCGTTCATGGCATTGCTTCTCATATTGGTAAAATCTTTTTATGCCATGTTTTGTTTATTTATGTGTATACATTTTAAGGATTTCATCTCTGTACTTAATTGGTAGTATCTTGCTTGTGAGATGATCTTGTGCACATACATAGTGTTATTTTATTTCATGTTCTAAAAATTGTGAATCTCATGTGGAATAAAATTTGCTCCATGCTTGTGAATGTATTTGTTGATCTATATGTGATCAAAGGTTAAAAAGGGTAATCCCTTCATTTACCATTCAACTCAAAGTATTGAATTTAATTGGAGTATTCCTTTTGAATGGTAAATGTTTTTAGAAGCATGGGAGATAAAATGGTGATTGACAAACACTTGTATGCTTTACTTAGAGATTATCTCTTTTGGACCTATCCTTGATCTCATATAGGTATATCTTGATGCATTTGAAAATGGTTTTGTAAGTGTTTGTGATTATGGCATTTCATGAGTTCTTATCATGTTGAATATGTTCAAATGCCATACTTGTTTCATACTTCATTTCCATGCTTGTCATTGGTATATTATATGTGAAATGAATGTATGTCTTGTGTGTTTGTGCCCTCATTCCTATTCTCATCATTGGTACATGTCTTGAGGAATGATTGTGGTTCATAAGCATCGTGTTTTTTCTAAACCTAAGAATGCCTTATCGTATGAAATCACACATGGGCAATGGTCTTTCAAATGGTAAATTAAAAATGCTCAAGGTTATTGGATTGGATTGGATCAAAATCTTAAGTTGAACTCAAAGGCAAATTGATCCAAGATCCATGTTTTTGTGCATATATTAGTAAAATGGTTTGAATTTTCGAAAGGCACAAAGTTGTGTGAATGTATGGACATTCTTTGGCATTCAAAGGTTGGTATGCAAAACTTCTTGTCATGTGGACATTGCATGCATACAAGCACACACTCTTCATCCCTCAATTTTGTAAATCTTATAGGGATGTGTTATTGATATTTCCAATGGTCTTGAAAAACTCTATCCTGGAAAATCATTAGACATTGGAAATGAGTTTTTGGAGAAGTGTTCAAATTAGGAATATTATCCTTCTCCAAGGGGTGCGCATTCAATTTTTAAACCTTAAAATGGTACATTTGTGAGAAAAGAGTCACATATGGTTTGAATGCAACCTTGGAATGCACCTATGTCTTGGCTTTCAAGAACAATCAAATGTAGAATCTTAAAACCAAATGGATTTTGGTAGTGAAAGCCAACATGGTTATGTGGTCCAAATGTTAATGGACTTGGTGCATTGTGCTCTCAAATTGTTGAGCAAAGGAGACCACACCTTGGAATGTTTAAGGGAAGAAACAAGCTTCCAAGTGTATAATGGAATTCCTAGGATAGGATGTTTGTTCATTCAATGTTCTTAATTGGTAAATGCTTTGATTAATGAACTTGGTTCTTGGTCGATGCAGTGTGCTCATATAGTTAAATATGTATACATTACCTTGTTTTCTCATGAACTATGTGCCTAATTTGGTGTATTTTTCCTATTTAGTTCATGCTGTTTTTCACTCATATGCTCCTTTCATGGAATATTCCATGTATGAGTGAGTCCCTCCCTCTTGCATGCATAACATATGTTTTCAAAAATGATATAATTCTTGAAAATGCATGTGGCCCTTGTCCCCTCCTTCTCCATCTCCACTTAGTCGAACAATTGGGACTTGTTTAAGCACACTAAATGTCGTATATTTGTGCTTATTACCCTTTATCAATTTATGACAAAAAGGGGGAGAAATATTAGAAGCTTGATGTAAGCTTTGGGGAAGGAGTTGGAAGCTTGAAAGTAAGCTTAAGTTAAGGGGGAGAAAAAATTGAAGCCTTGAATAAGTTTTGAAGGAGGATAGTCTTTGATTAAAGGGGAGTTTAATTACTAAAGAGGTTTTAGCCCATTAGTTATGGGGGAGCACATTGTGCTTTATGGACTAACATTTGAGGGGGAGACCTATGCTTCCACCTTGCTTGCATTGTTTGTGCATACAGGTATATTGTACAGGATCACATCGGAGACTGCAAGTGGACCAAGATGAAGAAAGCATCTTGAAGCATAGAGTCTAGGATTTGTCATTTGAATTTGTACTTATAATTGTTGTATCAATTTGTATTCAAATGATGTATATGGGTTGGGATACGTCATCGAGTTTGTATTCATTAGTTTCTAAGTGTTTTGTCATGGAAATTGACAAAGGGGGATATTGTCAGTGCCCCGGCTTGCCGAGTCACCTATTTGTCAATTTCATGATTTAGGTGAAGAATTGCCTCGGAAGGTTGAAGCTATGAACAAGACTCAAAGTGTGGTGTGAAGATTGAATCAAGACCTCAAGATGGAAGAATAAGTTGAAGCATCACCAAGTGTATGGCAATCACCAAAGGTAGATTGGCCATATATGGCTTTAGGTGGAACCCACACCCTTAGTGGACCTTATCTAGGCTTAGTGGAACATGTTGGTAATAACATTAACAAGACTTTGTGCACCCGAGACATTCACAAAACAAGATGGGATGAAAATTGGAAAACTGATAAATTGTCAGGTCGATAGGTCGAGTCCACCGACCCATCGGTGAGACAGGACAGACCTGTCATGGTATTCGAAACATTGACTGGATTGACAAAGGTTCTGGAATGGACACACTGTCATTCTGGGTTCCACTCAGATCGAGTGTATCAAGTTCATCGACCCATCGGTGATAATAGGATCGACCCATCAAGGTCATCGATACATCGACTGGAAAAATCGAGCTTCTGGTTAGGAACAAACTGTAAAACAGGTTGCTCTCAGATCGAGTGTCTTGCACACCGACACATCGATGAGGATAGATAGACCCATTGGTGCACACGACACGTCAGACTGGCTTGAGTGAGTTCTGGACCTTAGAACTCAAGACTACTCTCGGACAGACATATCGTGGTCAGAAACCCATTGAGAGTATCAAGACTGACCTATCGATGGTACCGACATGTCGACCTAGATTTGACAAGTTTTTAACCTTGAAACTCAGCTACATGGTTTTGCCTCAGGCTGATACAATCGACAAACCTAACACATCGACTATAAGTCATGTCGACCCATCGATGTGACCGACCCATCGGTAGTGACCGTTTTATATCCGTTGGAAGCTTAACGGTCAAATTGCAATGACACGATGTCTGTACCGACCCATTGACCAGGTCGACTCATCGACAACCTAGAGTTGAGATTTTTGTGTTATACTATATATTCTCCAAATCTTGAAGAGTTTGGTTGGACACTTGGGGAGAGCTTTGAGTAGGAAAATCCAAAGGCATTCCCAAATCATCCCAACCTCTCTCTATGCAATAAATGTTGGTGAATAATTTGAGATCCAATCTTACATAGATTGAGATTGAGAGAGAGGAAGACAAAAGAGTCTAGGATAGATATTGGTCACCCAATTTCCTAGAGACCTCCCAAGGATTGTGATTGCTCATACTCAGAGCATCTTTGTCATCAACCGACATTACATTGGGAGAATCTTCAAGAAGCACAACATCTACTCAAAAGAGCTTAAACAAGGCAAGTGCTTCAAAGCATGGTGCTTGAACCACTACAAAAAAAATAGAGGGATAAGGACGTAGAAGGGGGTAGGTTGAACCTTTCAAAATCTTAGGGTTTGGGTGAAATTCCCAATCAATAGAGATAGGTGGAATTCCTAGTCTATTTGTCAGGGTGTAATTCCCCACATAGTGATTTGGGATAGCCCATGGTTGGGTGAGTCCATCAGTGGATGTAGGAGAGTTTACCTCGAACCACTATACATCTAGTGTTGTAGGTGTTTGCCTTTTGTTGTTGTGATTGCTCTAGTATTTGCACACTCTCGTGTCACACAACACTTGATTATTCTTGTTATTTCACTGCTTATTGTTTTGATTAATCAAGAATTTTTAAAAGGCCGTTAAAATCTGGATTGCCCTATTCACCCCCTCTAGGATCAATTGTGTTCTAGCACATTGGGAACTTTCAGATAGGTCTGATCTGGATGCACGAACTAGAGAAAGGAGCAAGCAAGAACCCCTCTGTGCATGAACAATGTTGTGTAATAAAAAGTCTTACATTTATTTTACTCAAGTAGACAAATTATTTAATAGTATAGCGATTGGGTGCGAAGTCGATCCACAAGACATTCAAAATATATGAAAAAAAAAAAACAAATATATGTGATTGAAATTGTGTAGTTTAAGAAAAATAAATCTTTGAAATAATCTAAACATGCAAATCCAAATTCTAATCATTAGAAATATTACATTAGTTTAAAAATCTTTTAATTTCCTAAAATCAATCCAACATGGAGCCATCATCTAAAATTAAAATTTAACCATTATGAAATTTTATCTTTCACGAAAAGTACCCATCTAGAAATTATAAATAACCACTTCTCAATTAAAAAGAACAAAATTTTAGATCCAAACATAATAATTCTAACCTAGTTCCAAAGAATTTGAAAGAATTGATTGAATAAATAAAATAAATGAATTAACATAAACAAACAAACAAATAAAATAAAATAAAATAAAATATTTACAATTGAATTAGGACAATCATAGCCATCGAACATCATGCCCAATGAAATAAATAAACATGATATCTAGATTATGGAATTCACTTAAAGATTCAAATTTCAATTCATGCCTTTCATTAAAATTAAATTCCATATTCCTCAATTTAATTAATTAAACCTTAGATCTTAGATTTGCACAATTAACAAAAATCTAAAATATTTCATATGTTCCAGATAACCTTAGATCTAAATTTAAAAAAATCAAAAGTTCTAAAATATTTCATATGTCCAATTAATTAATTAAAGAACATACACTTAAAATAAATCAAACAATCACCATTAAATTCGAAAAATTGGACTTTCCAACATATCTAAAAGTGTATCTCATATTTATTTAAATGAAATTAATCCACAAGCTTGAAAATACATCAGAAACAATAAAAATAAAATTTACAAATGACAAGACTCACACGTAAAATTTGAATTATGCTCCCTGTCTTCTGTGTATTCCCAAGGTTCCAATGATGTTCTTCAGCTCATGACCAAATTCGAAAAATCATTGTGCAATACCCCTTGTATTTATAGGCTTCAGGTGGAAATGGATGGTTAGAATTTAATCTTGGTTAACTTGATCAGTGAAGGGCTAGGATTAGATTATCTTAATCAAGAATGGTTGGGATTTAAAATGAAAAGGAGGCTAGGGTTACAAGGGTTGGTCGAATGGTGGCTTGGAGAAAGAGTTATCTTGGTGGTCAAGCAGGGAATTTCGGATAGGGATAGGGTTATTCGAATTTCTCATGTGTGGTTTAGGGTTATGCAATGCATGAATGAATGGATGAGATTTAAAGATAACATGAATGGGGGAATGGATGAATGGACGGTGACATGGAAGGTAAAATTTGAATGGAGTGGATGAAGATCTGAGAAAATCGTGTGTGAGGTGTATGGATAGGTGATGATGTGTATAAAATCTAGGGTTGCTTGGAGTGCAAGTTGGATTAGATCTAGGGTATGGAGGCTTTGGTCGAATTGATTGTGATGGATTTGAAGGGTTAAGATCCAATGATGGCTTTTATTGATGGTTTATGTAAATGGTGAGATTGTATATGGAGGTTTGAGATTCAAAGGTTCATCTAGATGAAATATTAAATAAATGGCCTAGATCTAATGTTAAATATGTATGAAAGGATTTTCAAATGAAGGCTCTAGGGTTTTCATATATTCCATGAATGCAATGAATGGTTGAGATTAAAGGATGATCAAATGAACGATGTGGATGTACAGGGATGATAAGGAGAGGGGGCATGTGGAGGCTTAGGGTTTCATTGTGAAATTTGCATGGGGTACTTGGACCTCAGGGTTTGAGCAGATGGGCCTCCAGTGGATTTGGACTTGGAATCTTGGCCCATTGGACTTTAACTTGCACACTAGCTTGGCCCACATGTGGAATGCGCATGGATTACTGAGCCTGGCCCAATGTCTGGCTTGTGGAGCATGACTTGGTCCATTGGAATGGATCTCTGGCCCATTGATTTCAAATTTCAGACCCTTGTTCTTCTCTGGACTCTTGAATTGCAACTTCTTTCTCCAAAATTAAAATAATTAATTCACCACTTAAAATATGAAATTATTGAATTAATCTAAATTTCATAATTGGATCTAGATTAATCAATTTACAATTAAAATCCTAAAAGTGGTCGAAATAAGTACTAAGATTCCAGATCTTCCGATTTATGCACAGATTTCTGCAATTATCCCTGGTTTTAGGCTGATTTTCTGTATTCTCCAATTTTTACCTACAAAAATAAAAATAACATTAAATGCACCTAATATATATACAACTGAGAGCTAACTGGTCAAAAAAATCAGAGGTAAAATAGTCATTTTTCATGTCTTAACAAACAACAAAGAGAGATCTGATCTAGATGGAGTGCGGCACAACCAAGATCCTTGGAGAGAAACCTTAAGTTGCTGATATTGTATTGAAGTATATTTCTCACCTTTTCATTGCTATATTTACATTGTATATATAGATACACATGAGAGATTTTGTCCATCAGAAAACACAAAATCCTAGACATAATTTTACAATCCCGTTGACTATCCCATGATCATCGGTGAGAATAATCATGGGATCTGATGGAGAGATTAATCGATCGGCTAGAGTCGTTGGAGAGAATATCGGTTCTGATAACAACGGATGAGGTGGAATGGTGATTATCGCTAATAGATTTGTAATTCTATATTCGCCTATTTTTAATTTTGGACCAAGTAAATCACTTGGGCCCACTTGTGAATGACTTGGTGGTTTGTCCCAAGTCAACTTATTTCTTCATTTTGTTTTCTTCATCCATGAATTGTTGCATCCAACCCAATTTTTCACGAGAAGGGAGTGAGATGGAGAGATGGCGGAAAAAAAGGAATCCAAACAAGAATTGAAATAGTGTTAGTCAAGAGACGATGAAGAGCTTTCTCTTTCCAAATTTGGATTGTACTTGTATTAATATACATCAATCTAATATTTTTAAGAACATCGGTCGATCTTTCATTCTCCAGAGTACTCGTACCATATTTTGTACTAATTAATATTTAGATTGATTGGGAGGGATATCAAACTATCGTATTGATGGAGAAAAACCCGTCAAATGTCAGCCATATTTGCCTTGAAACTATGGATATTATACTTTAATATTGTTAGTTAAGTTGGCTTGACTTTGTAGAATTTTTTGGATTTCACTCTTACTGTAATAATATAATAGATGAAGTTTGCAGGTGATTTCATTTCAAGAGAGTAATTTCACCTCCAATTTGAAGTGAACATACCTCATGATAAAAAAAAAAAGGAAAAAGGTTAATCGAGCATCACTTCCTAGCTCATGACTATTTGACTATTTTATATCAAAAGCTCCTTATTTTGAAGAAGAAACTTACAGTCATGACCTTGTATTAGAAGTTTGTTAATATTTTTTGCAATAATATTTTTTTTTATTGAAAATTTTCAAAACTCCTACATTCACATCTCACGACTAGACCTAGCAATATCTGACTCAACTTGACTTGAACCTATTTACAAATTGGTAGATCTGACTTTGAAACAAAAAATAAATGGGTAGACATGACTTGAACCCAAACATAAATAGGTAGACTTGACAAATTTCACTATTGCCATGTTTATATGCAATATATCCAATAATCATATAAAGTCTACACCAATTTAAAGAATAATCGTAACATATCTCTTTAAAAAGATCTCATTAATTAAGTGAATAGGTAAATTCAATCCAATCCTTGCCCAAACAGAATCTAAAGCAAACCCCAATGGACTTAACCCATTTAATAAGATTCCAAATTCAATCCAAACGAAAGTCGATCCGATCCAATAAGAGCCGACAAGTCTGAACCTATTGCAAGGTTAAGTCACACTCTGAGAAATGTTCACCGAAAATCTCCACTTTTTTTTCCCTTTTTACAGTATTCTAAATCACAATTGTCGGCAGACATATAAAAAAAAAAAAAAATAAGCAACTTGAGTCCAATGACTTGACTTTGCCCCTGTTGGAGTTGTACTCATGTGGTGATGCCGCGTCCAATCGGCAATTCGTTTTGTATTCTTGCACACAACATGCTTGAGAAATTGGATAAGATCAACGCACCCACTCATCAGTGATCAGTGATACGCAAATCATCCATTCACATGTATTTTGCATACTGCAAATAATTTGGTTGATGTCAAAATCCGAGTGAAACCAAACATGCTATTCATGTCATTGTCTCACTCTTATATCAGTAGCAGAATTTCTTGTCAAATCTCTCAATATCTCATGGATAGACGTGCTTCCTGTCTATCAAAGAATCGACGAAAAGTTACAAGGTTATTTCCTGGAATAGTGGGAAGTTTGGAAGAAGCGAGACCGAACAATCTTTTGAGGTGAAACTTCATCTTTGTTCTCTTTTTAACATAGAATTATGATCAATAGATATTGTGAAACATCAGGCACAGATTACCCTTTTTTTTCCAATGTCAAAAGATATAATTAACGTTAAAATGCGGGATAGATTTTTGAAAATCGGGTTTATGAAAATAGGTGAATTTACTTTCTCACAGTAATTCAGAAACGTCCATAGAATCGCAACTCATATCTGAGTTAACCAACTCATTTCCTTTTCAATTCTCACGTACAACATCCAAAGTCTGGAAGCAAAATTTGAGTACAGAAACGTCAAGAAAGAGATGGAACCATGAACCATGGCCAAAAAACCAATGAACGAAGAAGCAGCATACATAGATACCTCAAAAATTTAGAAGCAGATTCATATAAGTATGATATATTTTATTTGAAAGATTTTAAGATTATAAATTTAACTACATTATTATATGAAATTAATATTTTGTGTGTAATTTATAAAGTTTTCAAAATTAAAAGATAGAATTACATTTTTTATTTTTGAATTTTTTTTTAATTTTAAATATTTTTAGATGGCTTCCAATGTGGGTGTTTTTCACGTTGAAAAAAAGTTTTTAATGATTATTTACCGTTAAAAATGGTGTTTGCAATAAAATGCCATTTTAATGGAAAACGGTACTTTACCATTTAATTCGTGATAAAAATGAAATTCTCGCTTATAATTGTTACATTGGTCTATATTACATGCAAAAAACGAGTGGAGAAGATAGGAAAAGGATTCCTCAGTACCAACAAGTTCATGTTTGATCCCACTCTATTGAATTGTTTCTAATCCACTCCCATAATACAGTAATAAATCTCACTGGAAAAGGAAATTTGAAAAAGATTGAGACGTGTATATTTTGATGTGGTAAAATCCTATAAATCAGGAAAACATTTACGTGTATAGTGTAGGCAAAACTTTCACTATAATTGAGAATTTTTTACGAATTCGCCAACTCGGCAATCTTCACCTCAGCTTTGCTAATGTCTCACTGTTAGACGGAGAGATGCTAAAATTCTCCGATTCGACAGTGTTCGCCTTGCCTTGTAATTTTCTCTTTGCCTATTTTTAAATTTTCAACTCACTAAATCACTTGGGCCCACTTGTGAATGACTTGGTGGTTTGTCTTGAGTCAACTTATTTCTTCATTTTGTTTTCTTCATCCATGGATTGTTGCATCTGGGAGTCCAATAAAGACAATGATAGTGCTTGTGATGGAGACTCAATAATTCACCGTCATGCGGGGATGGATGGAGCGACTCAATCCCAATATCAACGCTGGGACATGACCGAATCCAACCCACTCTTTCACTAGAAGGAAGTGAGATGGAGTGATGGCGAAGAAGAAAGAATCCAAATAAGAATCGATTTCATGTTAGTGAGTGGAGAAACAGTGAAGAGCTTTCTCTTTCCAAATTTGGATGGTACTTGTATTACTAAGTCATGAGATTGGTGTGATATCATAATCGAATTCTCAAATCCGTTCCTCATGTATTTCCATGTTTTTCCACTGTTGACATTGAGGAAATTTATTCCAGGTTTTACTGCTCCCTTTTTGTTTTCGACACAACTCAGTTCTTCTGTTTCTCCCTTGGATTTTTTTTATCCCAGGTTTTGTCCCATTTGAATTCTTCCTCAGGTACTCTCGTCCTCTCACTAGGTTTTTCTCAGGAGGCCCCTAGCTAGAGAAAAGAGGGAGCGACAATAGTGAGAGAAAAAAGAGTAGAGATGGGAGACTGACTCTCTCTTTCTCATTTAGGTTTTCCCTTTCAAACTCTCTTGGATTTTCTCCCAGGTTTTTCTCATTCGGTCCTCCTTCCAGCTTGTCACCTTCGTCGGTCCCCTTTTTATACTTAGTGAAGGTTGGCCATTCATCAAGGGATGTACCTGTTTGAGAGAAGAGGGGGAGGCTCCAAACGCCAATTCATAGTGATAGTTTGTTTTCCCTAACCGTTGGGAGTTGTTGTCGTTTTGACTGTGACAGTTCACCCTTGGTGCTAGAACACGATTGACGCTAGAGTGGGGGTGAATAGGTCAATCCCAGTTTCCATGGTGTACACAAATTTCTTGATTGTTTAAAGTTTAAGTGCAGCGGAGTAACAATATTAATTAAGAGGTTTGTTTAGTGTGATAAATTGTTTATAGATTCTTAAACGATCACACTAAGTTTAGAACCCTTTGCATACCGTTTGATTATCTATGCTTGTGCACAATGTATAAATAAAGATAATCAAATGTAAAGTGATGTGTGTTGAGAAGAGTGCTTAAATACTAAAACATAAACACACAATGATCAAACACCATAAGACCAAATTTATAGTGGTTCGGTTAGCCAACCTACATCCACTGTTAGGACTAGCTCAACCTTCAGCTATCCCCAAATCCACTAAATGGGGACTTACACCCTCACAATTAGAGTAGGAATTCCACATCACTCATTTGGCTGGAAATTTCATCCACCACATGAAGAATAGGAATTCCACCTATTCATTTGGCTGAAAATTCCACCCACCACATGTACCAGAGGCGACGCTCTAGATTTTTTATACTGGTTCCAGAGCCAAGCCTCCTTAATTCACTTTCATAGGATAAAGGTCTTAAATAAAATTAAAACAAAGAAGCACTTGCCTTTGAAGCTCTTTCTCGATGAGGTGTGCTTCTCCAAGATCCACCCAATTTGTGCTGACGCTCCGCCTTTTAGCCGTCGTAGAGCAATCACAATTCTTGGGTGACTAGGAAACTGGTTTTACCCAAAATTTCCTAGTTGATTATCATTTCCCCTCTCTCTCTCACAAGCTCAATCAATATGATTGGTTGTATTAGATTTTCCAAGTGTGGGCATAAGAGAGAGTGATTCTTTTATTGGCCATTGTTTAAGCTCACTGATAATGATGAGGATCCAACATATTTTCCAAAGGATATGAAATGGTTGCACAAGGATTGCTTTTTATAGAGAAGTTAATCTATTTCAGCAACAGTCATGTACTACCTAGACCCACCTGTTGCCCTTTATCGATGTGTCGGTCCTGCTACTCTCGACCAGTCTGTATTACCGATATGTTTGTTTTCTCGAGAGTCCACCGGAATTCTAAGTTTCAGAACTCATAAGTATTTATTGAAGAGTCGTTGACCACGAGGGGTCCTTTCAGCCTTTCACCGAGGCGTCGGTGCATACGAGACTCTCGATCAGAGGCATACCCAGAATGAAAGTTTAATGTTACAAAACCTTTGTCAATCTATTCGACCAGTCTTTGACCACAATGGGTCGATCCTATCTCCACCAAGGGGTCGGTGAGAACGACTGGTCTATTTGATGGTGAACTTAATTCATATTTCCAAGTTCGCTTTCAATTCACTGTCTAGCTTCCTCTCTATGTTTTTTTTTTTTAATGATTTTACCATTTTTTTTCAACTAAGCCTTGAAATGGTACTCCTAAGGCGTAGGTACCACCTAAAGTCATCTATGACATCTATGGCTAAATACCTATTTTGTGATTGCCATAACGATGAGCTTCAATTTGGTGGAGCATGATCTTCACTCTTGATCATCTTGAGTCTTTAAGCTTCTAAAAAGTGCTTTTTCCCGAGTCATGGAATTGACAAACTTACGGACTCCGAAAGCCAGGGCACTAACAATCTCTCCCTTTGTAAATTTCATGATGAAAGTTCCCATTTTCAATTTACTAGAACATCATGATTGACCTTAGAGAAAGGATGGGGAGGGGGGGGGGGGGGGGGGAGGTGAATAGTCAATGGGGAGGGGAAGTGTTTACAAATTTCTTGATTATATAAAGGGCAACGGAATGTTTATCAAGAGATTTGTTTAGTGTGATAATTTCTTTAAGCGATCACACTAAAATTATGACCCTTTAAATAAACTTTGATTATCGATGCTTGTGCGCAATGTGCATAATGAGATAATTAATATGCAAATTAATGTGTGTTAAGAAGAGTACTTAAATACTAAATAAAAATACACAAGAATCAAACACCATAAGACCAATTTAAAGTGCTTCGGTTAGCGAACCTACATCCACTATTAGGACTCGCTCAACCTTGAGCTATCCCCAAAATCCACTAAGTGAGGACTTACACCCTCACAATCAGAGTAGGAATTCCACCTCACTCAATCGGCTGGGAATTTCACCCATCACTCTCGAATAGGAATTCCACCTATCCATTTGGCCTAGAGTTCCACCCACCTCTGTGCTAGAGACAATGCTCCAGAATTTTTTTATAATGGTTTGGGGTACCTCCCCTTAATCCACTTTCGGAACAAAGGTTTTAAAGAAAATTAAAACGAAGAAGCACTTCCTTTGAAGCTCTTTCTTCTGATGTGTTCTTCTTTGAGATCCCACCAATGTATGCCGATGCTCTGCCTCGTAACCGTCGTTTAGTAATCACAGCCAGGGTGTCAAAGAAACTGGTTTTACCAAAGGTTTCCTAGTTTATGGTTCTCTCCTTCTCACTTTCAAACTCAATCCTCAGATTGGATGTTTATGAGTTTTCATCATTCCTCTCTCTCTCACAACTCAATCCATTTGATTCCCTTACTGTAAACGCGAGAGAGAGAGAGAGAGAGTGATTCTTCTGTTGGCCCTTGTTTAAGCTCACTGTTGAATATGAGGGTCCAATTGATCCGTCCGAAGGATACCAACTGGTTGCATAAGGATTGGTTTATATAGCGAAGGCAACCAGTTGAAGTAACGGTAATGTACCGACAAGTCGGTCGCACCGAGGGGTTGGTGACTAGAAATGTTACCGTTACAATTTCGACCGTTGTACATTAAATGCACTCCCAACGGTAATATTCTTTTCCTGTCGACATGTTGTTGTTGCCGATGGGTCGACACTTATGGTACCGAGAGGTTGGTCCATACAAGAGGCTCGTTTTGGTGCAAAACATGCTTGACACTAGTTTCCATTTTGGAAACATATTACCCAGACTGACCTGTAGCCCATTATCGAGGGGTCGGTCCTGTAAGATTGGTTGAGCTGACAGTGGAACCAAATACATATTTCCAAGTTGGGTTCCAATTCACCGTCAACCTTCCTCACTACGCGTCATATGTTTTAACCATTGGTTTTTCTAAGCCTAGGGATAGTCTTCTCTATGGTGTTGGTACCACCTAAAGTTATCTATGGCTAAATACCTATTTTGTGATTTCCATAACGATGCGCTTAATCCAGTGGAGCATGATCTTTACTCTTGATCATATTGGGTCTTCAAGCTTCTAGCAAGTGCTTCTTTCCGAGTCATGGAATTGACAAACTTAGGGTCTTAGCCAAGCGGAGGCACTAACACATGACAAATCGTAAAAGCTAACCCAATTACAAGCCCACCCTTATTATATCACATTTGAATACAAAAATATTATATTGATTATATGTACATATTCAAATGGAAACAACAAGACTATGATCTTCGTATATTCTTATTCAGTTTACTTCAAATCATAATTTCCTGTTTCAACACATAATCAAGTAACACTAGAAAATTATTAGAGGAGTTAGTCCAAAACATAAATCTGTATCCATGGACTAAACTAGATTTGTATTCATGCTTCCCTAAACACCATGATTTCCTAGCCACCAACACTACCCATAACATATCCAAGCTATTAGTGTTGAGAAGATTGTCTCCCCCAATCTTCTTTAGATTGATCTCTCAAACTCCAAGCATAGACATTCCCCCATATCCATTGGCTTCTTCATAGTCCTCCCCTTTATGGCTCTCTCTTTCTAGAGGCCCAAGCACTTAGGGTTCACCAATTACTCCCCATAATTGGTTTTGATGTCTTATAACTTCTACTAATTTCTCCCCCATTTTGTCATACAATTTGACAAAGGTTTAGTAGGTAGACATTGATTGGATTTTAAGCATTCCCCAATGCTTCTTGCATTTAGTGGTTTCATGAGTTCACTTCCAACTCATTTAATATTTCCATTGATCAATGAATGCTTCTCATGCATTCAAGCACCTCCACAGTACAATGCAAATTACTATTGCATTACTGTTTTTCTTATTCTTTCCCTTTAAGATTTGTGTTGTCTTAAAGGAGTTCTCCCAATGAGGTCAAGCTAACTTTCCTAGCTTCCCTTTTTGGAGTCTTCTCCCCCATTCTCCAAGCTATTTTTTCCTAACCAATACACCCGATGTATAGTGGTTCAAAGTAAATCTCTCCTACATCCACTGATGGATTCACCCAACCTTGGGTTATCCCACATTCACTAAGTAGGGAATTACACCCTCACAAATAGAGTAGGACTTCTATCAATCCAATTGACAAGATGATTTTAAATTAAAATCAAACTAGAAACAGTTGCATTTGAAGCTTTGCAAATGTGATGATGTGCTTTCGATGTCTTTTTCCTAATGTGATCTCGTTCATAGACGTAGATGCGCTGAATGTAGAGCAATCACAATCCTTGGCAGGGTATTTAGAAAATTGGAGGTCCAATGTCTAACCTAAAAAATGCTTATTCCTTCTCTCGTAATCTCAATAAAAAAGATTGGATACTTGAATGATTTGCATGTGTAATGCCAAGAGAGAATAACCACAAGTTTGCCTTTGTGTTTAAAAGTTTAACACTAGTAGATGTGAATCATTAATGCTCTCCAATGGGTCCTTAAATTCTCCAAACAAATGAGTATTTATAGAGGCAAAAAGAATTTCGAAACATAGTAACACACAATTGATCGTGACCTGGCGATTGATCTTTCGTGTTTATACTTTCCTTTCTACAATCCGACCATTGTGCATTAAATGTATAGTAACGACACAAAGACGGTCACACACGATTGGTCGCCCACACGATTGGTCATGAACATCAATTGGCTATAGATCGTGTCTTGGCGAATGTATCGGCCTGAGGCTATCCTGTCTTAATAGTGCTAGTCAAGACAAACCTCAAACGTTTCCCAGGATGACTGGTCGTGGTTCCGATGGGTCGGCTTTGTCTCTGGCGATTGGTCGTGCAGATAGATCGCGATAAGATCCCCACGAAGGGTCTCCACCTGGCGATTGTATCGTCCAAAGAGTAATATGTTTTTTTACAGTCTTAAGTTCAAACTCGAACTTAGTTAAGGACATCCGATTTGTGTGCCTGATAGATCGGCCTTGTCTCAGTGATAGATCGCATTCATGATAGATCGTCCTGAGACCAGAGTTGTTTGACCAACCATTCCAACCAGAACCTTCGATTTTCAGGACGATGCATTGCTACACCACGAATTATCGTTCTCTGTCAATGCGATAGATCACTGACACGATGTGTCGCCATGATAGGAACTGCAATGGTTTGAATATTAAGTCCATTGGTTCTGATTTGGTGTCAAACACTCTCTAGGCTTTGTTAATTATCCAGATGTAATTACTAAGCCTTGACAAGGTCATCCTAAGGTGTGGGGTCCACCCTAAAGTCTTCTATGGCCAATTACCTTTCGTGATTGCCATACACATGTTTATCCATTGAATCTGCAATCTTCAACCAACACTTGAGTCTTAATTCTTGAGTTTCATCCTTCAAGGCAATACTTCACCTAAGTAATGGAATTGACAAATAGGTGACTCGAAAAGCTGTGGCACTAACAATCTCCCTTTTTCTCAATTCATGATGAAACATGGAAGCTAGATGAATTACAAACTCAATGATATCCCCAGATCCCAATATACATCATTTGATAAAAAATATTAAAAATTTTACAACACATATCAAATGACACAATGATTCTATGCTTTGTTCTTTATTCTTGCTTAGCTTGCTCCATTTTCAAATTATACCTGAAAACACAAATAAGCTACAATGCATACATAATAGCTAGAGAAAACATTAGTAAGTTAGTCCATAATAGAAATCAATATTTCTCTCCCATGGTTCATGGACTAAGATATTTCATAACTCCCCCATAGCTCAAGCTTACCACCAAGCTTCCCAAGCTACTTACATTCTTCTATATTTTCTCCCAAGCTTACATGATTCATAACTTTTCTCCCCCATTCTCATTGAGTTATGAAATCCCAAACTACAAAAACATTTCCCCAATGAACCAAGCTTCTTCAAATTCTCCCCCATTTTGTCAACAATTGACAAAGAGCTCATAAACACATATTTTGTGCTTCTCCAAACTTCAAGAGCCAACATATGATGCCATACTAGTTAATTCATGCATCCATAGTGAAACAACATTCAATAAACATGAAATAGTCACATGATATGGCATACGCCAAGGAGAGAGAGAGATAGATAGCATCAAACACATGGCATCAAATATATAATACAACCCATAGCAAATGATAAAAATACCATTCCATGCATAAAGGTTTGCTCAATGAGTGCAAGATTACGATGCCAAAAATATAGTTGTTCAAACATCAAATAAAACTATACTAAGCAGTGTCAGCTGGAGGAGGAGGAGGAGGAGGAGTGGGTGAACAATGACGAGGGACTAAGTCGTGTTTCCGACATGACAAGGCAGGGACGAAGCTCTGAATAGAGTCCTTCACGAAGCTTGCTAGAGCTTCAAACTTTCCTTCCAAGGCAGTGAATCTTTCATTCTACCGAGCTTCAAAGACTTGAAGTCGCTCTATAATGAACCTTTGACTAGCATGGTCAATTTTCGGATCATCATCTACTTTAGCTGCCTCTTCAGTCATCATAAGAACTGAGGAGGAAGAGGGATGAGCAGATGTGGATGCTTGGCCAAGAAATTGTTCATACAACTTATTTCCAAGAGACTTCTTGATAGCAGTGTCATTCAGTGGCCACACACCTTTGAGTAAATCTCCCTTGGAGGGCTTCACTCCAAAATGTATTGCCAACTTGTACATAAGGTAGCACAAAGGACGATAACTGATCATTGCTGAATTCGCATACTTGATAATGGTTTTGCACATGAGGTTAGGAAATCAAAACTTCTTTCTAGTCACAACAACAAACAGGTGAACAAACATGAACTGATTCTAGTCACCTCTATTTCCATGTCGAGGGTATACAATTGAACATAAAAATAGGTGCAAGAGCCTGTATTCTCGGAGCATGTCTCCACTTTCTAACCAGTTCTCCTTTCTCCATTTTACCCTCTTCCCATTGCCACAAAATTTGTTGACAAACTTTTACCTTGTCCTTCATACCAAACTCGTCAAGAACAGTAAGCAGATATCCATTCTTGAAAACTGGAATGCCAATCAACTCAGATACCAACTGAGGTGTGACCACAACTGAGGGTGCATTTTAGAAGACAATTTCAAAACAGTTGTCATCCTTGTATCTCTTGATTGAGCAAAAAAACCTTTTTTGCAACCCTTAGGTGTATCTTCCCACCCCATTCAAGCAACTTCTCCCATCCCATCCTTTTGATGTGGCAATGGACATTGAATTTTTGGAGGTCTTCAAGGTCTGCGGTTCTCTCAATGTTAAGATCTTTGAAAGATGTGTATGGTTTCAAAGGCATGGGACGAAGGGAATCAACATCCTCATCTTCCTCTTCATCTTCGTCACTATCTTCTTCAACATTTTCTGCCTCTACATTTTTATTTCCTTCTTCTCCTTTTTCTTCTTTTTGATCCGTTACATTCTCCTTTTCTTGATTTTCTTCCTAATTTTCTCCTTTATCCTCATCAACATTCCCCTCTTGTCACGCCCTGACCCTCCGGGCCCACTAACGTGAGATTTTTTTTTTCTAACACAATGCTGAGCCTTTGCGGAAATCATTTTAATACATGGACTTAACATCTCAAATGACCAAGTTTAGATCTGACATTTGGCAGCCTCGGATCCAACCGTACGTAGCCGGTAAGAATCCCAAGCAGATGGTGGGGTCACCATGGGCCCGCTTAAGACCCAAAACCTTGATAGATTCCACCTCGACGCATAGTATGTGGATACACTACTAACCAACATGTAATCTATAACTTGACTTCTTAAGAAAGTCCAAATAGAAAATGTCACACATGATCTACCTAACATTTACCATCAATCAATCCCATCAACATCAGAAATGAAGTAGACTTTATTATATCCTACAGTGTTTCAAACGAACAACATAAAGGATTTATTACATTGCATGTTCATACGTACAATGTCTAATAAGCTAAACATAAAATCCTAAATTGGGTAGATAGCTAGAGGGTTTCCACTCTTCACTACAGCTGAATATCCTCTAGTCCTTCGTCCTACGGGTTTCCTGTTCCATAAGGGGTGTGAGCTTTACAAACTCAGTGAAGAGAAAACAACAAAAAGTTCTAGATAATAAAGCATATTATCAACATAATAAACAGGTTATCAACCAACAGTTTATACACTTAGAAATCATGTAGAATAATGTCAACACAGTTATTTACCATGAAATGTCCTTCCTTTCTCAAAAAGATACTCTCGCCAAACGACGTCTACAACTCTTCCCTAGCCGCGAGTAATACGTTTCCTACACCGCCGGTAAATTCATGCTCAGTGCTTCACACAACCCGTATTTTAAATACACCTCGTACCAATTCCCTCCACGACTTAGGTACTTCATACATTGGTGTGAGGTAATTTGATATGCACAGTACACCAATTGATATGCACATCAACACATGGATTTAAACATAATTGTCAACCAACATAATATCTCTCACACATATGATCATAATAACCTCACTCAACTAACATAGATTCCTAAGCCCTCCCGTATGGAATCATAATACAAATATCAACAATCAGTATTTAACTATACTATGTTGGAAAAACTAAACACAGATTAAATGCCCACCCACAGGTTATATTATAACAAAATAAGTGTTACTGTTCTCTCCAATTGGGTACATCTACCCTATACTCATCATTTATTGAATAGATTAATTATCCTGTAATACACACAGTTATACATAAAATGCATATTCCTATCAGAATCACGGTTGGATACTTGATCTATCATCAGATCACCAACATCAATTACCAAGTAGTCTCTAGGAATAATTGAGTTCCGTACTCCGTTTTAGGATAGCTAGATCTCGACATCCAGAAACACTCTCATGTTCACGTTTTATATGTAGAAACTTATAATCACCTCCTTACGTGTGAACAATATCAGTTTCGTATTCTAATCCAATCACATCATTTTCGTCAATAAAAATGACCACGGACATCCACTTATTGCCGTAGGGTTAATGGTGTAAGAAACATTGTATTGAATGTAAAATGAGATGCACATTAGTAAACACAGTGTGGTTGAATCTCCTCACCTTCGGTTGACGAGTGTTTTTCAGTAATCTGTTTAAAATGTAAAATAATCTAAATACAACGTATAATAACAATGCATAGCCATAATATATATTCCTAAGTGTTTAGAATATCATGACAATACATTTATAGAGTTTTTTTACAATTTTATAAAAATTACGATTTTGCCACTGAGCTTAATATGGACTAAAAATAGACCCACAAGTGGTCTAAAAAAAGTATTTTCAGGCTAAAATAACATAAAATTCATTTTTGAAACCTTTCATAAAATTTACGTTTTTGTCCCAAAAAAATATCCACAATTACCAAAATGCTCTTGAGCAGTATTCACAAAAATCACAAAAAATGCCACTGATATTGTTCACCAAAATCACAAAAATGTCATTTGGGTACTATTCATAAAAATTACGAAAATGCCATTGCTATTGTTTATAAAAATTACGAAAATGGCACTCTGACAGAGTTCCACTTGAACAGTGCACCGCAAAGTTACTGTTCATTGGCAGATTTTCCAATTTTTTTTTATTTTCTTCTCCGATTTTTATAAAGCAAACCGTAAGGTATTTTCTGATGAAATTAAATATCTAGCTTCCTCTTAATGAGGTTTACAAATTAAAAATAGTAAATTAAAATAAATACTTACAGAAATCCTCTGAAAAATTAAGACTGCAGTTATAGAGTAATAGTAAACATCAGCAGAAGAGAAAATCTTAGAAAAAAGTCTGTGAATTTATGATTTTAAATGTTAACTGAGTGCACCTATTTATAGGGGTTTAAAAATCAATGTTTGAGATTGGCTGTGTGAACCTTGCCTCTTGGATCTGTCGACAGTATCTCAGTTTTTGATTACTGTCGGCAAATGAAAACCTTATCCTTCACCAACAGTAAAAATCACTGTTACCTTAACCTTTATCTGTTCGATTATATTAGACCCTAACTCGTGAAAATCTTATATTGTAGATGTGTTGAGAACACGGGGTTTACTTATGGTGAGCGTTCACTTTCTGTTTTGACACCGAAAATGGGGTATTTTTCGCAAAGTCAATGTTTTAATAAAATAGACGGCTTCTAATCACCGTGATTTTGACACTTCAAAACAAGTGTTTAAAATACTCATTTCGACATTCTAAAAATTTCAAAGAGTTTGATAAAATGCAGATCGACTGTGATCTGAGTTTGCCACTTTTCGGAATACAGGGTATCTTGAAAATTGAGGCTTTTAGATAAAAGCATATGTAAAATACACGTTTCGAGGAATACTCGAGAAATTCAGGAAATGCCACTTAGTAGCGTACTCAAAAGCTTAATATGTGTCTGAATTTAAAGGTTTGAATATATCAGAAGAGTAGTCTTTCACACTCAAGAAGTTTACAAGACACTATTCATGATTTTTATATATAAAACAAAAGACATTATGTAATGTCTAAAATGCCCTTCGAACTCGTCGGGCTGGATCACTAAGCAAACGAGCTCTGATCAGGTCACATAATACTTTTCGGGAAGCTCTTTCTGTACTCTATCATATTAACCGGTCACAAAGCCGAGTTAATATTTCTAAAAATTTGTCATTTTTCTAATTGAGGGTCGAGTTATTACATCCTACCCTCCCTAAACAAAATTCGTCCCAAATTTTCAATCAAAAGTAGTACATTTCTCTATGAACAGATCGGGATATAACTCCCACATCGTTGATTCACGCTCCCATGTCGTGTTATCTGCTCCATGATGCCTCCATAGTACTTTCACTTAGGGTATTGTCTTTCTCCTGAGCTGTATAGTTCCAGTGTCCTAGATTTCTACTGGCCCTTCATAAAAAGTCACGTCCTCTGTTATGTCGATGTCGTTAAAATTTAACACATGTGACGGATCTGGTTGTATTTCCTCAGCATTGACATATGAAATACATTATGTACTTTGGCCAAGCTTGGAGGTAAAACCAAACGATAAGCCACTCCTCCGATCTTATCCAAGATCTCGAAGGGTCCTATGTATCTTGGTGATAACTTCCCTTTACGATCAAATCGTTTAACACCATGACGAGGTGCAACACGAAGAAATACATGGTCACCCACTGAGAATTCCAGAGGTCTACACCTCCTATCGGCATAACTTTTCTGTCGACTCTGTGCTGTCTTGAAACGTTGTCTGATAACTTCGACTTGTTCTGAAGTCTCCCTGACCATATCTGGCCCTAACAATGCCTTATCTCCCACTTCAACCCAGGATAACGGTAATCTACATGGTCTACTATAGAGAGCTTCATATGGTGCCATCTGAATAGTGGACTAATAACTATTGTTGTAGACAAATTCTACCAATGGAAAATGATCTTCCCAACTACCTTGGATATCCATTACATAGGCTCTCAACATATCTTTTAGAGTCTGAATAGTCCTTTCAGACTAACCATTTGTCTGAGGGTGAAAAGCTATGCTAAAACACAACTGTTTATCAAGCTCTTTTTGGAGGCTATGCCAAACTCTAGATACAAACCGTGGATCACGATCCGATACGATGCTTACTGGTACTCCATGTAATCTGACTATTTTCTTTATATACTATTTACTCAAAGTTACTAAGGAGTGTGTCACTTTAATCGGTAAGAAATGAGCAGACTTAGTCAATTTTTCCACTATCACCCATATCAAGTTATTTCCCCTAGACGATTTAGGAAAACCTACAACAAAATCCATGGTGATATGTTCCCATTTCCACATAGCCACTTTGAGAGGTTGCATTTTTCCTCCCGGTCTCTGTGCTCTGCTTTTACCTACTGACAAGTCAAGCACCTAGATACAAAATCTGCCACGTCATTCTTCATTCCACTCCACCAGAATTGACGTCGCAAATCATGATACATTTTAGTACCTCCAGGATGTACTGCGAAACGAGAGTGATGACAGTGATCGAGTATAATTCTTCTACGATCCTCTGTTTCTGGCACAAATAATCTATCTTTGAACGTTAGACCTCAATCGGTCCTGATTTTCCAATCATTCAAGTCAATCCCATCTATCAACTGAGTCCGTACCTTGATAGATTCTAGGTCCCTTTGTTGTGTTTCCAACACAAGCCCCATAAGTTCTGGCTCTCTGACTTCACTTTGTCCCTGAACTGATTTATCGTACTCTACCAATTGTAGGTCAAATTCACCTATCGTACTCAACATATTCCATTGTAGCGATGCTATACAAGCTACCTTCCAATGATTTTTCCTACTCAAAGCATCTGCTACTACATTAGTCTTTCCTGGATGATAGGAGAGTTCAAAATTATAGTCTTTCAAAGTCTTCATCTATCTCCTTTGTCTCAAGTTCAAATCCTTCTGAGTGAACAAGTATTTGAGACTGTAGTGATCAGAGAAAACATTAAATTTCTCACCAAACAAATGTTGTCTATAGAATTTTAGTGCGAACACTACGGCTGCTAGTTCTAGATCATGAGTCGGGTAATTTTGCACATGTCCCTTTAATTGTCTAGAGCCATAGGCTGCTACTCTACCTTCCTGCATTAGGATACATCCTAAACCATTTTTTGAGCATCACAATATACTTCAAAGCTCTGATCTTGCTCCAGTATAATCAATACTGGGAAGGTGGTTAACTTTTCCTTCAACTCTTGGAATGCACTTTCGCACTCGTCATTCCATTCGAATTTCACGTCCTTCCTTCTTAGCCTTGTCATTGGGACATCAACTTGGGAGAAACTTGGTATAAATCTCCTATAATACCTAGTTAATCACAAAAAACTTCTCATTTCAAAGACATTTGTTGGTCTTGGCCAATTTATCACTGCCTCAACTTTGGCAGGATCTACTGTGATTCCATCTTGTGTCACAACATGTCCCAAAAATTGTACTTGTTTCAATCAAAACTCACATTTACTGTATTTGGCATACAACTAATGGTTTTCTAAAGTCTGTAACACTATCCTCATGTGTTGCTCATGCTCATCTTCCGTTGACGAAAATATCAAAATATCGTCAATGAACACCAGTACAAAAATTCCTAAATAAGGCCGAAAAACTTTGTTCATCAAATCCATGAACGTGGCCAGTGCATTTGTTACTCCAAACGGCATCACCAAGAATTCATAATGACTGTACTGAGTTCTGAACGCAGTTTTAGAGATATCTTCATCTCTAATTCTCAACTGATGATAACCCGATCTCAAATCTATCTTTGAAAAACATTTGGCTCCCTTCAGTTGGTCAAACAAATTATCTATCCATGGCAAAGGATACTTATTCTTCATAGTTACCTGGTTCAACTTGCGGTAATCTATACAAATCCTTAAAGTTCCATCATTCTTTTTGGCAAAAAGAACTGGAGCTCCCCAAGGTGAAGTGCTTAGTCTCACAAAGTCTAACTTAAGCAACTCATCTACTTGGGTTCGCACTTCCCGTTGCTCTGTCGGTGCCATCCTATACGGTGGCATGGAAATAGGTAACGTCCCAAGTTGTAGATTGATTACAAACTCAACCTCTCGGCGTGGAGGTAGACCACTCAACTAGTCTTGAAAAATATTCACACACCACCCGAGGTATCACTAAGTCTATATCTTCTACGTTTTCCAAACCTATCCCAGCTACCGTACTATTCGGATGCTCACCTAGACCAGAGTTCCTCACACTAAGCCCTTTATAAGGTTTCAATTCTCCAAAACTTGATTCCTCAGGGAATGCTCTAACACCATCCTTTTATAACAATCTAACACTATCCTGTGTTTCGAAAGCCAGTCCATGCCTAAAATGACATCAAAATCTGTCATTCCTATCACTAACAAAGCATAATTCTAATTTTGCCGACCAAGTCTTATTATACAAGACTTACATATATGATCAATTATCACTTCTCTTCCTAAAGGAGACTTTACCTTCAGTGGTTTATCCACAGCCCGATCTTAAATCCAAAATTTTAGTACACAAAGTAGATATGAAAGAATGAGATGCACCAATGTCAAATAACACATGTGCTAAAGAACTAAAAAGTGGTAAAGTACATTCCATCACTGAGTGATCCATAGGCTCGTCTGCTATTGGCACAATTGTGTAGACTCGCCCCTGAATCATCTGTTGAGGACGTCCGCGTCCCCTCCCTTGATTGGGTCTCTGCTGTGAAGAATTGGGTGCTGACGACCCTCTTGAAGCTTGCAGCGAACCTCTATTATAAGGTGGTTGCACACTTAACTGAGTTGGCCTGTTATTCCAAGTTGACCCCATCTCACTTGCATCTTTTGGAGTTGGACAATCTTTGACAATATGTCTTGGTTGTCTACAAGTGTAGCACAATCTCTCTCCATGAGCCTTAGGATTCTTACATTGACGTGAAGTATGTCTGGGTTGGTCACAAGTATAACAAATAACTTGTCTCTTATCAAACCCACCCGATTGCCGTACAGAAAGTTAACCCTTTTTGAAAGGATTTCCCTTGAATTTCCTCTTCTTATTTGTATAATGAGGTAGTTTCTAGGTATTTCTTTGCTGAGACGTCCCTTGGTCAGGATTTGGTCCATCCACTACTTCTACCAAAGAAGCTATTTCCATTACCTCTTCCAGATTTGTGTGACGTTGGCAACCATCTGTCGCCGGATAAACGAACGAAGTCCCCACACATAATGTCGAATTTTATCCTCTTCATCTTACAGCATTTTGGGTGCATACGGCAAGAGGTTAATAAACCTACTGTTGTACACCGCATCATTCCTCTGTTGTATCTCCATGAACTGTTGCTGTCTAGCCTCCTTCGCAACTAAAGGATAGTAGCGTGTGAGAAAAGCTTTTGAAAAGTCAGCCCAAGTCATGGGCGCACTTTCCCTGATGAGATTTTTGACCTCTTACCATTTGTAAGCATTTTCCGTCAGTTGGTAGGTGGCTAACGTTACCCGTAGATCATCGTCTACCCCTAACGTATCGAACATATGGCTTGTTTGAGTAAGATAGTTTTTTGCTATAGTCGGGTCTGTTTCTCCCGGAAAAGATAAAGGATTCAGTTGTCTGAAATCCCTCAAAGCAGCATTTGCTCTTCCTCCGTTAGTTCTAGCTGGTTGTTCATTTCTAGAAGTATCCCTGAATACTTGCATTGCAATTCGCACTGTTTCATAAATGACTTCCTACTCCGGAGTTCGTGGAGTAGGTGGCGGTGGTGCCGGTCCCTCTCCTTGACTTATCTCATTCCATATCATTTTCTCTTCATATACACAAAATATCAAAAGAATTCCATCACAAAGTATTTCACATGAGATAACCAAAGCTTTTTATTGAAACACAAGCTATTGCAAAACTATGATTTTTATTTCATAATCGTATAATTTACATCGCATTATACATAGTTTGAGAGTCTTTATTATATTACTTCTCCTTACACACAAAGCAACAGCAAAGATAACCAAAAAGATCCTAGACCCAACACTATATACCGCCCATCATCCCTTTCTTGCTCCTGCCTCTTCCTTTATTCCCCTGATGAAGATGACATGAATTTGTTATCTGCGTAGGGACAATCCCTCATCTTATGGTCATATTGACAACATACATGACATCCATATATTCCATTTCTCTTGGAAAACAGACAGTTACTCTTTGCATGGCCAAAAGTCTTGCACTTTGAGCATTCCCGATCCTTCGAGCAAGGGTAAAAGTCCTGAGTTTGTCCTGGTTGTGCATAGAAGTTACACAACGTAGGTCTGGAGGTTCCAGCAACATCTGTCCTTGGATGAGCCAGTTTCCACATTGGAAGTTCAGTATGTTGAGTAGGGAAAAATGTTTCTCCCACTTCCGGTGAGGATGGCACCTTATAATTCATTCCAGTATCAGGGGATGGTGTTGATGGCGTATAGCAGGGAGAACCTGGATCGCTATCAGATGATATCTCAATTGGAATTGGGCTTAACTGAACTCTTGGTTGAATATTGAGTCGATACCATCTCTGAGTTGGATTATAGAATCCCTTACTAATCTTCCCTTGACTCCTTTGGCATTGAGTTTATCAGTCATTGCTGTTTCAACAAAGCAGATATCAGTCCACAAAAAAACTAATGATATCATTTGCATATAGAAACACATAGTAGATTGCACAAAGCTGATAATTCCAAGCACAAAGTGGAGAATAACAATATTATAGTATGAAATTTATCAAAATTCAGCTATTAAGAAACCTCACTAAGTTATCCCAACGACTCACTAAGATCTCACCAAGCTAATACTTAAGTCAGTCTCACCTAACTGTAGACATGTAATTTCATATACAGTCCGAGTTTTGAACTAAGGCTCTGATACCAAGCTATCACGCCCCGACCTTCCGGGCCCACTGACGTGAGATTTTTTTTTTCCTAACACAATACTGAGCCTTTGTGGAAATCATCTTAATACATGGACTTAACATCTCATATGACCAAGTTTAGATCTGACATTTGGCAACCTTGGATCCAACCGTACGTAGCTGGTAAGAATCCCAGGCAGATGGAGGTCACCATGGGCCCGCTTAAGACCCAAAACCTTGATAGATTCCACGTCGACACATGGTATGTGGATACACTACTAACCATCATGTAATCTATAATTTGACTTAATAGGAAAGTCCAAATAGAAAATGTCACACATGAGCTACCTAACATTTACCATCAATCAATCCCATCAACATTAGAAACGAAGTAGACTTTATTACATCCTACAGTGTTTCAAACGAACAACATAAAGGGTTTATTATATTGCATGTTCATACATACAATGTCTAATAACTAAACATAAAATCGTAAATTGGGTAGATAGCTAGAGGGTTTCTACCCTTCACTACAACTGAAGATCCTCCAGTCCTTCGTCCTAAAAGTTTCCTGTTTCGTAAAGGGTGTGAACCTTACAAACTCAGTGAAGTGAAAACAACAGAAAATTCTAGATAATAAAATATATTATCAACATAATAAACAGGTTATCAACCAACAGTTTATACACGTAGAAATCATTTATAAAATAATGTCAACATAGTTATTTACCATGAAATGTCGTTCCTTTCTCAAAAAGATACTCTCGCCAAACGACGTCTACAGCTCTTCCCTAGCCGCGAGTAATACGTTTCCTACACCGCCGGCAAATTCATGCTCAGTGCTTCACACAACCCGTATTTTAAATACACCTCGTACCAATTCTCTCCACGACTTAGGTACTTCATACATTGGTATGAGGTAATTTGATATGCACGGTACACCAATCGATATACACATCAACACAAGGATTTAAATATAATTGTCAATCCACATAATATCTCTTACATATATGATCATAATAACCTCACTCAGCTAACATAGATTCCTAAACCCTCCCGTATAGAATCATAATACAAATATCAGCAATCAGTATTTAACTATACTATGTTGGAAAAACTAAACACAGATTAAACGCCCACCCACAAGTTATATTATAACACAAATAAGTGTTACCGTTCTCTCCAATCGGGTACATCTACCCTATACTCATCATTTATCGCATAGATTAATTATCCTGCAATACACACAGTTATACACAAAATTCATAATCCTATCGGAATCACAGTAGGATACATGATCTACAATCAGATCACCAACATCACAATACCAAGTAGTCTCTAGGCATAAGTGAGTTACATTTTAGGATAGCTAGATCTCGACATCCCAAAACACTTTCATGTTCACGTTTTATGTGTATAAACTCATAATCACCTCCTTACGTGTAAACAATGTCGGTATCGCATTCTAATCTAATCACATCATTTCCGTCAATAAAAATGACCACGGACATCTACTTATTGTCGTAGGGCTAATGGTGAAAGAAACATTGTATTGAATGCAAAATGAGATATATTTTAATAAACACACAGTGTGATTGAATCTCCTCTCCTTCGGTTGATGAGTGTTTTTTAATAGTATGTTTAAAACGTAAAACAGTGTAAATAGAACGTATAATAATACTATATATATATATATATATATATATATATTCGTAAGTGTTTAGAATATCATAACAATACATTTATAGATTTTTTTGCAATTTTGTAAAAATTACGATTTTTTTCCCTGGGCTTAATACGGACTAAAAATAAACCCACAAGTGGTCTAAAATAAGTATTTTTAGGCTAATAATAACATAAATTCATTTTTGAAACTTTTCCAAAAAATTACATTTTTGTCCAAAAAAATATCCAAAATTACCAAAATGCCCCTGGGCACTATACAAAAAAATTATGCAAAATGCCACTGATACTGTTCACCAAATGTCATTCGTGTACTATTCATAAAAATTACAAAAATGCTACTGGTATTGTTCATAAAAATTACGAAAATGCTACTCTTACAGAGTTCCACTTAAATAGTGCGCCGCAAAGTTACTGTTCATTGGTAGATTTTCCAATTTTTGGTATTTTCTTCTCTGATTCTTTTAGAGCAAACCGTAACGCATTTTTTGATAAAAATTAAATATCTAGCTTCCTCTTAATGTGGTCTAGAAATTAAAAATATTAACTTAATATAAATACTTACAGAAATCCTCTGAAAAATTAAGACTGCAGTTATAAAGCAATAGTAAACACCAGCAAAAGAGAAACTCTAAGAAAAAAATCTATGAATTTGTGATTTTAAATGTAAACCAAGTGCACCTATTTATAGGAGTTTAAAAATCACTAATTGAGATTGGTTGTGTGAACCCTGCCCCTTGGATCTGTCGGCAGTATCTCAGTTGTTGATTACTATCGGCAGATGAAAACCTTATCATTCACCAACAGTAAAAATCACTGTTACCTTAACCTTTTTCTGTTCGACTATATTAGATCCTAACTTGTGAAAATCCGATACCGCAGATGTGTTGAGAAAACGGGGTTTACTTACGGTGGAACATTCACTTTCTGTTTTGTCACCGAAAATGGGGTATTTTTCACAAAGTCAATGTTTTAATAAAAAGACGACTTATAATCACCGTGATTTTAATACTTCGAAACAAGTGTTTAAAATACTCATTTCGACATTCTAAAAATGTCAAAGAGTTTGATAAAATGCAGATCGACTTTGATTTGAGTTTGCCAATTTTCGGAATATATGGTATCTTGAAAATCGAGGCTTTTAGATAAAAGGATATATAAAATACACGTTTCGAGAAATACTTGTGAAATTTCATAAATACCACTGAGTAGCATACTCAAAAGCTTAATATGTGTGTAAATTTTAAGGCCTGAATATATTAGAAGAGTGGACTTTCACACTCAAGAAGTTTACAAGACACTATTTATGATTTTTATATATAAAACAAAAGACATTAAGTAATGTCCAAAATGTCCTCCGAGCTTCACCTGGCTGGATTTCTAAGCTCTGATCAGGTCACATAATACCTTTTCGGAAAGCTCTTTCTGTACTCTATCATATTAACAGGTCACAAAGCCGAGTTAATAGTTCGAAAAATTTGTCATTTTTCTAATTAAGGGTTGGGTTATTACACTTCTCCCACATTTTTATCAACTCCCTAAGTTTCTTTACCTTCAGACTCAGTCCAAGAAGTGTCTTCTCCATACTCCTCTTCTTGTTGGATAGGAGGACTAGGTTCCCTCACAACTATCTCCTTACTAGGTCTTCTACTGGTGAGCTTAGGGGGTCTTACCAATGGTGCATCTGAGGGTGTTTCCTTTAGAACAAGAAGGGATGGCCTAGTTTCACCGGTAACTTCCTTCCCTGTTCAAGTCTTAGGCATCTTGGGTGGAGGAGAGGAAGCTTCAGGGTTCTTGTCAGTAAGAGGGGTATTGTAGTTCTTAGGTAATCTCATCCTATGCATGGTTTTCAAACTTTTCAAAACAGCCTCTAAGAGAAAATCGAAATGGGGGTCGATTTAGAGCCTTACCTCAACCAAAATCTCTCAAATCTGTGAGAGGGGAGACCACGGCCGAAGGATGGAGATTTTCTCTA
This sequence comes from Chimonanthus praecox, assembly GCA_022113865.1. Lineage (NCBI taxonomy): Eukaryota > Viridiplantae > Streptophyta > Magnoliopsida > Laurales > Calycanthaceae > Chimonanthus > Chimonanthus praecox. The sequence continues at coordinate 49,142,285 of CM039092.1, read as the reverse complement.
GTCTATTTTTGCAAGAGATTGATCAAAGGAGCGATTTTGAAAGCCTAGGGCACGACCTATCGGCGGTTTTGGAGGGGAATTGGGAAGATGACCGAAAGAGGGAAGATGAAAAGTGTTTCAATCGCAACACGGGTTTTAACTTAAAAGAACCCTATTCGACAAGGATGATACATCGTCCAGACGATCAGTCGTCCCTCAGATCAAACGTCATCCGGCCATACATCACAATGACAGGAGCTTTTTTTCCTTCTAAAATTCAATTTTGTTTTGAAAAAAACATCCCTTTGATTTTCAACAACACACATGGTATATACAAATCATTTTCAACATGATAAGCAACACATATACCATAAAAATATCTTGCAATTGATTAAATTAAAAATTACATGTTCAAGTTAAGTAAATTGATCAAAACCGTGCAATAATCAAGATAACATACCATACATCATTCAATCATGCAAACAAACACCATGGTTAACATATTGAAACTGAAATGTACCACATGGAAATTGAGTTTCCATGGAATGTATTGTTTTCCAAGAAAGATTTAGTGCTATAGCCAGGAAAAGCATAGTCTAAGCTTGTAGTCACCAATTCGTCATTCATGTCATAGCTCTTGAGCTATTTAAACTCACTTGCCTCTAGAGTTCAATGTGCAATGGTTTTAAGATATGAAATTGAATCTAAAACCAAAGCAACACATGATTAAATGGTGGTCTATCTACTTGGTACCCATATGGTTGTGGTTGGTCTCTCATACACATTCTTTTGAGATAACCTTGGGGGTCCAAACATTGGGTGCCTTAACTCCTTCAATACATGATCCAATTATCTCAACAAGGAGTCTTTCATTGGGTCCACCTTCCTTGGAGGTAAATGTCTTTTAACATGAGATCTTGGTGGATGCATTTTAGCCTTATCATTTGACTCTGGTGGATGCATTTTAACTTTAACATTTGAAGGGTGGTTAATGGCTTTATCTTGCAAGTGCCTCTTCCCAAGGTTGCATTCCATATTGTAATTTCCAACCTTATGACAATTAAAATATTTCCCCTTGGGGACTTTAGGCACATGTCCCTTAACGACCCTTTGGCCATTTGATCCATTAGTTTCAAATGAGGAGCCAAGACCCGATTTATCGTTAAGCTTTTTACCAGATTTTAATAGTCTTTCTAATCTTTCTTCTCATTGGGTGAACTCTTTGTGTCTTTTGAGTTCCTTAAGTTCCTTAAGTTCAAGAGATTGAGTTCTAATTTTCTCATCAAGCTCTTTCTTGATGTTTCACAAATTTTCAACATCATTGCAATGAATTGCAATCTCTTTTTGAAGAGCATTATCATTCTCTTTTTACTTAAATGATTTCATCATTAGAGGTTTTCAAGTTTGAGGTGAGGAGAGTGTTTTCATCTTTCAATTCTTTTAATTGGCTAGACAATTGTGAATTTTCAATTTTCGCATTATCAAGTTTCTTAACCAATTTTTCACTCTCAAGTTACAAGGCATTGAAATATGCTTGAAGATCATCATCATCTTTACCTTCAATATCTGTCATTTCAGTTGTGGGTACTTCCAGATTTTCAACAATGGAAGCTATGAAACCTTTATGTGTTTCATCATTCACTTGAGTTTCCTCTTCTGAATTACTCTCCGATTCGGATGTGTTCTCATAGGTCACATTCATTGTCTTCTTGTTGGAAAGACAATCATTTGCATAGTATCATCTCCGACCACAATTGAAACAAGTTTCTTCCTTGGGCTTCTTCTTACCTTTTTCTTTATGAGGTTCACGATTTTTTGCGAATTTTTCACTTGTTTCTCCTTTCTTAAATTTCCTCATTTTATTTAATCTTTTAAAGTTTTTCAAATACATTTTAGCAAGTAGGGTCATTTTTTCACTTAGGTCTTCTTCCAATTCAGGTTCCTTTTCTTTTAATGTTGAAGGTTTTACGGAGGGTTTTTCCTTTGGTGGATCAAGGTTCAACTCAAAAGTTTATAGAGAAGCAGCCAAATCATCAACCTTCATTTGGGCAACATTTCGATATTCTTCAATTTCCACCTTCTTAGACTCAAATTTTTTGGCAAGATTTCTTATGATTTTGGTGCACACTTTTTCATCGGGAATATCACCGAGAACCCACATAGAGTTAACAACATCACTAACTTTAGAATAGAATTCCATAAAGGATTCTTCCTCTTGCATTTTAGGCTATCAAATTTAATCTCTAAATATTGAAGTTTTGACCTCTTCACAACGGAGGTACGTTCATGGGTTCTCTCAAGAATTTCCCGAGCTTCTTGTGTGGTCTCACACATCATGATTCTCTTATACTCATTGGGTGATAAGGCACAATTCAAGGCATTAAGAGCTCTACCATTAGTAGTATAGATATCCTTTTCATTTGGAGACCATGCAGAGAATTCCCTTCTCAAAAATCTTGGAACTAGTGGCTTCATCCGTTTTCTCAACCACCAGATCTTTCCAACTATGTCTTACCGACTCCCATACGGATGCATCGGTGGATATAATGAAAGTTTTCATCTTTGCTTTCTAAGAAGCATAATTTGAGCCATTGAAGTATGGTGGTTTGGAAATGGCATAGCTTTCTCCCATAGACATGATTCTAACACTTGGGTCACTCAGATGGTTAAATCCTTAAAATGAGCACAGGGCTCTGATACCAATTGAAAGTTCTCTTGTGTTAGAACCCGATAATCCCTAGAGGAGGGGGGGTGAATAGGATAATTTCCAAATTAACGGCCTTTTTAAATTTCCTTCATTAATATTTATGAATAGTGACAAATTAAACAATATTAATCAAGTGTGTGAATCAAAGAGTGTACAAGATAAGCATCCAATCACACAAGCATAAAACCAATACACTTGATGTATAGTGGTTCGGAGTAAATCTCTCCCACATCCACCGATGGACTCACCCAACCTAGGTCTATCGCAAATTCACTAAGTGGGGACTTACACCCTCACAAATAGAATAGGACTTCCACCTATCCAATTAACTAAGAATTTTACCCAATCCCTAGATTTTGAAAGGTCTGACCTCCCCAGTCTAATCCTTATCCCTTTATTTTTTCTCTTGGTTCAATCTACTGATTTAATCCAATGTATAAGATGATTTTAAATTAAAATCAAGCTAGAAGCACTTGCATTTGAAGCTTTGCAAATGTGATGATGTGCGTCTGATGTCTTTCTCCCAATGTGATATCGTTCATTGACGTAGATGCGCTGAATCTAGAGTAATCACAATCATTGGGAGGGTATCTAGGAAATTGGAGGTCCAATGTCTGTCCTAGAAAATGGTTATTCCTTCTCTCTTAATCTAACATAAAAAAGATTGCATACTTGAATGATTTGCATGTCTAATGCCAAGAGAGAATAAAAACAAGTTTGCCTTTGTGTTTGAGAGTTTAACACTGGTAGATATGAATCATTAATGCTCTCCAAGGGATCCTTAAACTCTCCAAATAAATGAGTATTTATAGAGGTAAAAAGAATTTTCGAAACATAGTAACACACGATTGATTGTGACCTGGCAATCGATTGTCCGTGTTTATAGATGCCTTTTTACAACCCGACCGTTGTGCATTAAATGAACAGTAATGGAACAAAGACAGTCACACACGACTGGTCGTGAACATCCATTGGCGATAGATCGTAGGTTGGCGAATGTATCGGCTTGAGGCTATACTGTCTTAACAGTGTTAGTCAGGACAAACCTCAAACATTTCCTAAGGCGACTGGTCCTGGTCCCAATGGGTCGGCCCTGTCTCTGGCAGTTGGTCTTGTGCCCGATAGATCGTGATAGGATCCTCACGAAGGGTCACTGGTTTGAGGATTGTATCGTCCAGAGAGTAGTATGTATTTACAGGCTTAATTTCAAACCCGAACTTAGTTAAGTCTAGCCGATTGATCGTGTGCCAGATAGATCGTCCCTGTCTCAGCGATAGATTGCATTCATGATAGATCGTCCTGACACCAGAGTTGTTTGACAAACCATTCCAACCAGAACCTTCGATTTCCAGGATGATGTATCATTACACCACGAATGATCGTCCTCTGTCAATGCGATAGATCGCCGACACGATGTGTCGCCATGACAACAACTTCAATTGTTTGAATATTAAGTTCAATGGTTCCGATATGGTGTCAAACACTCTCTAGGCTTTGTTAATTATCCAGATGTGATTACTAAGCCTAAGCAAGGTCATCCTAAGGTGCAAGGTCCACCCTAAAGTCTTCTGTGTCCAATTACCTTCCGTGATTGCCATACACATGCTGATCCGTTGAATCTTCAATCTTCAACCAACACTTGAATCTTGATTATTGAGCTTCATCCTTCATGGCAATGCTTCACCTAAATCACAGAATTGACATATATGTGACTCGGCAAGCTGAGCACTAACAATACTAATATGATAGATGAGTCTTACAGGTGATTAATGAGCACAAAAAAAATGACTATTTTACCCTTGCATTTGGACTAACTGGTCCTTGTTTTGTGTGTTTTATGATATATAATGGGAATTTGAAAGTTTTGCAGGATTTACACGGAAATATAAGATATGAGAATTCAAATGGTGAATTTTGTAATTTATGGGCATAAGTTAGTATTTTTAGAATGTTGAAATTTTTAATAATTATTTTACCACAATTTTAGGGGTTTTATTTGTAAACTAATTAATTCAAATCCATTTATGAGAGTTTGGATTAATTTAGTCATTTTTAGAATTGAATGTAAGTGGTAAAATTATTTATTAGATTTTCCATACTTTGAAAAACCCAATTATTAAGCCCATTAAGAAAAGGCCATGAAGAAATCCACATGTGCGAAGAGTATTTTCATCATCTCATGATATATATGAGGAAATTTGAAAATTACAGGCCAATATAAGAGGATTTTCGAATTTGGCAAGTGAATTAAGGAAAAAGAAACAAAGCAAGAAGGGAGAAAAAAAAGGAAGGTTTGACAGATTTTAAGGATTTTGACTATAAAGTTTCACCCTAATGTCCGATTGCTTTGATTCCTTTTGGGTTGGAAAGAAGACTTCAAGGGCTACAACTTTATAGTTTACGACGTTTCTTGAATCAGGGAAAAATAAGGAAGGTTTGACACATCTTAAGGATTTTGACTATAAAGTTTCACTCCAATGTCCGATTTCTTTGATTCTTCTTAGGTTGGAAAAAAAACTTCAAGAGCTACAACCTTTGTAGTTTACGACGTTTCCTGATTCGGACGGTAATTAGGTCAAAACTGAGCTATAAGGTGATACATGTGTAAAAAATGAGATTTTGTACCCACTTTCCTTACACGAATTTTACTATTTTTCCACCTCATTGCCTCATTTAATTCATTCCATATTTAGCACAAACCATATCAGCCCTCCAAGTGTCCCTTGTTTTATTTAAATCTTTAAATCGAAGCCATTCATTCCACTTCCTTTCATCTATAAATACTCCTTCTCCCATTGAAAAAATTGAACTCGGGCAGAGAATTTCAAGGTTTGCTAGGCTTTGGAGAGGGATTGAAAAGGAGAAGAGAAGGCTTTGACAATTTTGATTTTCACATTGGGTTCTTGAGGTTGGTGATTTTAATTTCCCATTGTATGAGTTCTTGTCTTTTTAAATTTCAAAATTCCAATTGTATTGTAATTTTTATTCCAATGCTTTAATCAATAAGAGAAGGTGAGAATTAGAATTATGGTTTCCAATTGTTCTTTCATGTGTAATGAAAATTTCAATTTTATTTCCATTCATTTCATGATTTTATGTTGTTTATTTTTCTAAGAAATTCAAGGAAAGTGAGATTATATTAGGATTGGTTGAACTTGATTTTTCCCTTCTAAAGAACTTTTTAAGAGTGAGATTATTTTAGATTTAGAATTACAAGTAGAAATTTTACCTAAGCCTAAGACTAGAATTGAATTTTCTTAGATAAATGGATTTCATAGATTTCATATTTAGAATTTTAATGAATTTGAGATTTGAATGCATGTTAAATAATTTACGTGAGCTCCATGTCTAGGCTGTTATTTTATTGTTAAAATATGGATAATAATGCCTCCTTGAATCTCTGATTCAATTCCATTATAAATATGTATATAGGTAACTTAGATGTTATTTTTGTTTTCTTTTGTTTATAAATTCAAATTCTTAAAAATTGTGGAACTATGTTGGTAAATTAATTAATTGCATCTTAATTTTGTGTTCTAAGTTAGATTAAGATTATTTATAATTTTTAGAATAATTCAACCATCTTAATTGAAACTAGATGAATTTTGTATTTTCCATGAAAATTTGATCTCCTTAATGGTTAACTTCTAATTTTAGATGTAATTCATATTTTTTGACTTGGTTTCTATTTTTAGAATATTTCTAAATTAAAATTAAATTTCCTAGGTTAGAGAGTTAATTCCATATTTAAGATTTATTTCTATGATTTTCTCAATTTCTTAAAATATATAATTCAATGGTATGTTTTTCACAAATATATTTTCCTAAGTTTTAATGAGTTCGACCTCGTATTCAATCGGTATACTATCTAATGGTTCGTGTGCTTGCGAGTTATAAATTTAAAATTTGCAAAACAGTGATTTCATTTCAAAAGACTAGTCTCACCTCCAATTTGAAGTGCACATACCTCATGATAAAAGAAAGAAAAAGTTTAATCGAGCATCATAGCTCATGACTATTTGACTATTTTATATCAAAAACTCCTAATTTTGCAGATGAAACTTCCAATCATGACATTGTATTAGAAGTTTTTAATGTTCTTTGCAACATATTTTTTAATTGAAATTTTTCAAAACTCTTACATTCACATCTCACGTCTAGACCTAGCAATATCTAACTCAACTTGACCTCAGCCTGTTTACAAATTGGTAGATCCGACTTTGAAACAAAAAATAAATGGGTAGACCTTACTTGAACCCAAACATAAATGGGTAGACTTGACGAACCCCACTATTGCCATGTCTATTTGAAACATATACAATCATATAAAATCGACACCCATTTAAAAAATAGTCTTAATATGTGTCTCCCTAGAAAAATATCATTAGTTAAATAGATGGGTAAATTCGACCCAAACCTGACTCAAATAGAATTTAAAGTTGACCCAATTGACTTACCCATTTAATAAGATCTGAAATTGACTCCAAACAAAAGATGACCCGATCCAATAAGAGCCGACGTGTTTGAACCCATTGCAAGGTCCAGTCACACTTTGAGAAATGTTCACCAAAAATCTCCATTTTCTTTTTGCTTTTATCCTTCTACAGTATTCTAAATCACAATTGTCGGCAGGCATATATACACATAAAAATTAAATTAAAGTTTTTGGAAAAAAAAAACAACTTGAGTCCAATGACTTGAATTTGTCCTGTTGAAGTTGTACTCAAGTGGAGATGCTGCGTCAAATTAGCGGTTTGTCTTGTACTCTTGTATACCACATGCTCGAGATTTTGGATAAGCTCAGCACGTCCACTCATGTTCCTTTTTAATCTACATTTATATCTTGTCAGTGATATGCAAATCATCCATTCACATGTACTTTGCATACTGCAAATGATTTGGTTGATTCCAAAATCCGAGTGAAACCAACCATGCCATTCATGTCATTGTCTCACTCTTTTATCAGTAGCAGTATTTCTTCTCAAATCTCTTTGAACTCTAATGAATAGTCGTCCTTCCTATCTATCAAAGAATAGACGAAAAGTTACAAGGACAATATTTAGTTATTTCATAAAATAATGTGAAGTTTGGAAGAAGCGAGACAGAACAATTTTTTGAGGTGAAAGTTCATTTTTGTTTTCTTTTTAACATAGAATTATGATCGATAGCTATTGCAGATGAACTCCTTTTTTTTTTTTTTCAATCTAAAAAGATATAATTAACGTTAAAATGCACTAAAGATTTTTGAAAATCGAGTTTATGAAAATAGGTGAATTTACTTTTGCCACAGTAACTCAGAAGCTTTCATATATTCGCAACTCATAACTGAATTAACCAACTCATTTCCTTGTCAATTCTCACGTCCTCGATCCAAAGTCTGAAAGTAAATTTGAGTATTGAATCGTCGCGAAAGAGATGGAACCAGGAACATGTCCCAAAAAACAATGTGTAAAGAAGCAGCATTCGTTACAGGGAATCCATTAATGACTCAAAATTGGTAACTGAGTCAACTAACTCATTTTTCTTGTAATTTCTCACGTATTCGATCCAATGTCTGAATGCAAAATTTGTGTACAGAATCGTCAATACAAAGACGGAACCATGAACCATGGCCAAGAACCATGGCCAAGAAAATAGTGTGCTGAAGAAGCAGTATACGTTGATAACAGGGAAGCCATTGATGGCTCCTTGGACCGCTTCACAAAATGGTCCCAGTTCACATAAATTGACTAAATCTACATATAACCAAATTAGCAAAATGGGCTTAACGCGAATTTAGTAGTTTCCATTAAAATGAGGCATTGCTAAGATCCATGAATTGCCCATTTGTCCACAATCGTTTGGCAGTTTGTCTTAATATCAATCAGCAGCATTGAATTTTGGGATTATTTGCCGAAAATACTTCCAAAGTTGCATATTTGCTCTAAGGCGCCTTACAAAAATTATATTGCGTATCAGACCATCATGCGTCGAATCAAGACATTTTTTTTATTTAAACTGCTCCCGTAAGACAGAGGATACTCGTGACCTTTACAGAACCACATGTACAGCTTGTCTTTTCAAGAGTACGTCCATGCAGTGTTTGAGAGCTTGTCTACCATATATCATGTTAGGTTCAGGTTCTACACGTGCAGATTATCGCACTATCCATGTCAACATGTTAAACATACAATCCAATCATAGATTATCACACATCATCATAATGCCACTCTAGCAGATTATATCAACCAATGCTACTCCAGCAGATTACATCAACCAATACTACTCTAGTATATTAACACCACAATATCACCAAAGCATATTACACGACAATGCAGCTTTAGCATACCAATCAAATGCTACTCTAGCAGATTAAATCAACCAATGCTACTCTTAACATATTAACACCACAATACCACTCATGCATACTATACGACAATGCAGCTTTAGCATACCAATCAAATGCTACTCTAGCATATTATCATAATAGGACACGAATATCCATGAAAGGGTCCCATACCAGATAACATCATCAATAGTTCCTCTTACCATATGGCCTACAAATAACAGAAAGGTCTAAACAGGAACTAATGCATGATGCATGTCAAAACATGTGTAAGTCAGTCCCCTCACCTAGGTGTAGCAGCAGTGAAATGTCACAAGAAAAAAAGCCTAGTTCCATTAGGGTCTCCACTAACAAACAAAACTGCGGAAACCAAGCGATCATCTCAAAAGTGTCGATCTTGAAAAAATCCACTAAGTTTCAACACCCCTCGGAAGATCTGTGGTCAAATTCAGAAATTCCAGACTTCTCAGAATGTCTGAGGTTTGGGCCCTTCGAAGGTTCGGGGTTCAGTTGGAACTTCCGAGCACAAGGAAGGTTCAGAATTCAGGGTTGAATCACGTCCTCAGAACATCCGAGGTTAGGGCTCAAAAAATAATGTTCTGAGAGTTGTTCCGAAACACAGGGTTTTGAGAGAGTTCGAAAGATGTTGACCTTGGAATATTCTGAGTTCAAGCTTGGAACATCCGACACCTCGTGTAACGCCTTGCCTTTTTTCACTAGCCGAAAATCAGAGTATATTTTTTTTTTTTAAAATGAAAGAGAGAGAAAGAGAGAGTGCGGGAACATCACGACACGAGCTAAGTCTGGGCTTCCAAACCCGACCCTTAACTGGCCAACAATACGTGTGCGTGGACCAAGTCCACTAAAACAGTTCACACACTAACGATTAACTACGGAATTATTATATGAATGGAAACTATCTATAATCACGATATTAAAAGCAAGGAAGCCAATCACTATTAAATTAACTGAAGTTTAAATATCGAAAATCATCAATCAACCACAGCAAAATAAACTAAGTTATTACAACTCCAAAGTGCTAATTATCTCAAATACATTGTTCCAAAATTAATTAGGTAAAATAAACATAATCTGCCCAAGCTCCTATGTTTGGCTCTCTTCACGTCCCAAGTCCTTTTCATTTCCTGTTCCATCATCTAAGGGTAGAAGTAGGGCATTAGTCAACCCGCCCAGTAGGAATTCCAAATAGGGTTATACACATAGGATCAGTATAAAAATCAGATTAAGTACATCACATTAAAACTGAAACATATCATAGTACAAAAAACAACGCATGATAATCATATCCAAACCATGCAAATGTATGTGTCATGCCATAGGTGTCATATGCCAATGATCCTTTACCCAATCTCCACATCAAACACCATACAAATCATAACAACATTTTCTTTGATATAATGAAACCATATTAAGGTGTTCCCTTGGCCATTTACGTCCCCAGTGTTTTGTGACGGTACCACCAAGTTACTGTTATACCTTCCCACATGTGTTAATCGGAGTTACCAATGGAGCATGGACTCCTCCCTCTGCGCAGGGTTTTTGGACTGATTACCTGAGAGCTCTCTGGCCCACATTACGTCGTGCCCCTATCTAGCAATCCTGGACAAGGTCAACAAATCAATGGTTCACATAGCTTTACAACAGCTAGTCTCAAACCCCAAGTCATGTCCGAACAGCTCATAACTTGGCTTGCTGCCCCATATACTCCTTCCCATGCCATGCATGAGATTATGGATGCACAAATGTCATTTTGTATCAAAATACATAAATAATTGAAAAATAGTTCATAGAACATATTCCATTTATCTAACCAAAATAATTCATCATGTTTGTAAATTAAACCCAGAACATATACATATATAGATCCTTATGCATTTCAATAAGGTACAAATCCTACCCAAAGTTCAGTATAGTATCCTTGTTGTCTTGTGATGTGATGTGGAACGATTATGACAAAACCAATCACACACCCATTTGCGAAATCCCTTTACCTTAAATGAATTCAATCATATACAATAAGCAATTTAATTATCCATTTGATTTAAATCATCCCTTACATCCTTCCAGTTAGACTAAAGTTTCTGGAAACATCATAAAAAATTCAACTTTTCAATTCAGTCGACTGAATCATACCAGGATACAGTCCTCTGCGTTACCCAAAGACTTTCAGTCGACTGTACAATATTCAGTCGGCTGAAATCCAACTCAAAACTGTTCTTACCCTAACTCGTAACCTTTCAATCGGCTGAATCATAGATTCAGTCGGCTGACTCTGAGTCAAACCTTCTGTATTCTTGGTCAATCCTATTTCAGTCGGCTGACTTTGGACCAGATAAACTGTGTGTTCGGCCAGTACAGATTCAATCGAATGAATCCATGATTCAGTCGGCTGAATCCTCAACCAACAATTTTTCGTGTTTGATATGCAATCTTTCAGTCGAATGAACCATAGATTCAGTCGGCTGAACGCCAGAATCATTTTCTTATCCGTTACATCTGTGTTCAGTCGACTGAATCACCAGATTCAGTGAGCTGAAACTCCCAGAGATAGTTTCCTATTTCAGCCACCATTAGCTCAGTCGACTGAAACCCATGTTCAGTCAGCTGAAACTCCCAGAAACTCATTTCTGATTCGTCCAACACCAATTCAGTCGACTGAATCCCAGATTCAATCGACTGACAGTTTGTCCATCTCTTTTGTTTACATGTATGGCTCGACCCTCCTACTTGGAATCCATTCCTTATCAAATTTTAAACATATTTAACATCATCCATATAACTCTTAAATGGATATACTCTAACCATCAGTCAGGGCTAGGATCTTTTCCTTTAATCCATTCAACCTCACTACCTCCACATGAATTCAAATATTATCCTATGTTTGTTTCAACCATTTATCATCCCTTGAATGGATCTCTAATTTATATGGCCTTATAACAATTCAGCCATCCATTCCATGGATTGGAACCCATAGATTCGGCCATTCCATGACCAAGTCTATGGTTCACCCTTAGCCTTAATCATCCATTGTTCTTAAGCTTAAGACATACATTTTCCCGTCTCCTCTTTTCTTTTGTTTTGTCTTTACTTCTCAGTCCTTCTTCTTCCTTAATCCTGGTTCTTCAATTTGTTTACCAAGTACAGAGATCGAAATGAGAGAGAGAGAGATGAGAAGAGGAGATGAAACCTCTTTGTTCAACCTTGAGAATTCGGCCAAGGGGTGTGAAGTGCCCCTTGGTTGAACCCCTTTATAACGGCGCAAGGCTTTTCCTCTTCCCCTCTTTACTTCTTGGTTTGTTCAAGGTGTCCCTTGGCTTAACCAAGGAGACGCCTCACTCCCATCAAGTTCCTTGGGGTCTCTTCCATTGAGATGGAAACCCTCCATCTCCCACTTGACTCATTAAGAAGTCCCCTCAACTTCCATTCAACTCAGCTCAACTCACTTAAATTATTTGACTCATTTCCCAACTAACTTCTAGTATTTTAATCTTAACTTAAAACTTGAACTCACATTCCAACTCAACCACACCTTAATTCGATTGGACTCCTTTGTGGTTGGCCAAGTCAACCATGACATGGTCGACCATGACACATGGCACTTGAGGTCCCACTTTGCCATGTGACTTGATGATGTGGCACCTTGGGTCTTAATTGGGCACCTAACCCAATTTCATTTACCCAAATACTTTCAAATCAAACCCTATCAATGATCCATTGGATCTTAATTGGGTTATTGACCCAACTCCTTTACCCATCTAAGGTCCATTTCATCCAAAAATCTTAAATTCAATCAATTTAACAATTTAAAAAGACAAAGTCCAATATATTTATGCATTGAAAAATCCAGGTGTTACAATATTACCCTCTTTTGAAATTTTCGTCCCGAAAATCGAGCAAAATAGGGTTTCAAATAGATTATATAAATAGTTCAGGATGAGCTGCTCTCATTTTCGATTCAAGTTCCCAAGTGGCTTCCTCATTACCATGTTGGTGCCATACCATTTTGACGAACTGAATTGCTCGGTTCCGTAACACCCTTTATTCTGTCTCCACCACTCTGACAGGCCTTTCAACGTAGGGCACGTCACTTTGCACTTCTATGTCTTATACATTCAGCACATGCGAGGGATCAGGATTGTATTTCCTCAACATGGATACATGGAATACATCGTGCAGTGATGATAATTGTGGAGGAGGTATCAATTGATACGCTATTTTCCCTACCCTCTTTTGGATTGGAAAGGGTCCCACAAATCTAGGTGACAGTTTCCCTTTCTTTCCAAATCGTATGTGTCCCTTTCGTGGCGAGACCTTTAAGAATATTAAGTCTCCCACTTCAAATTCAAGGAATTTCCTTATAATACCCTGACCTAGATTAGGGGTGTTTTAGCTTAATAATCTTGTTTAACGGGTTAATCTCAAAGATTATGGTTAGGACTTTGAGGAAAGCCCAGGTGTGGCCCAATCCGAGCTCGAAAACTCAGTGATCCAGCTTGTCCAGCTGGAGGGGCATTTTGGTAATTTACCACTTCTAGTTGTTATTTTATAAATTATGTTGTTATGTGATTATTATTGGTTGATAATGTTCTCCTTAATAAAGGATTTATATTTCTGATTTTAAAATAATTTTATCTTCAAAAATGGTATTTAAAACCGCCCATCAAAACCCCGAAAGGGAGAAACAATTATTTTAAATGATTTTGGAAATGAGATAAATTTCGAAACTGGTATTTTGTGTTAGACCATTTTAAGAATATTCTATTTAATCCTTTACACCCCAAATTGAGTTTCTAAATTGTTTTATTTAACATTTGTTTAATTAAGCAAATAATGTTAAATCATGGTTTTTATTTAAATCAATGGTTTTTATTGAGAGTTAAATTCCAAAAATTTTATAGTGATTAAGGTTTTCAAAACCCAACTTATCTGAAAGGTGGAATTAACATTTTGAGTTTTTAAAATCATGTTTTTAGTTGAAAATCAGTTTTTTATTAAAATCGGGGGCTTATTTGCAAATTGAAAACTGTTGGAGGGCTGATCTGCAACCAACGCAACGGCTACTGTAGCTGACATAAGCCGCACCTGCATGCAGCTGCATGCAGTGGCTGTCCAGCCCCTTCTTCAGGCCAATTTTCTATAAATTGAGCCACTCAGCCCAGCTCTCAAACTCCCACTCAGATTCCCCTCTCTTCTCCCTCAATCCCTCTCGTGAAACCAACCAGCCGAGTTCCCTGTTTCCCTCTGTTTTACTGTCTTTCAGTCACCCGTAACTTAGAGAAAGTTTTTCCAAAAGATCAGTTTTCAGCCCAGGAATTCCAGTGAAGATAACCACTATTTTCCTCTTTCGATTTCAATCAGTTTAGAATCAAGAAAAATCAAATTTGACTATGATTTTAGTAAGAAAAACCATCTCAAAGTTTTAAAAAAATCTTGGTTTTTAGTGTATCAGTGGGCTTTTGGGATTAAGATCTCATGGCCTATTGAGTTTTAAGACCTTAAACCATTCCTTATGGAAAGAGGACTCCCAAAGGAGTCCATCGGACCGGCTAGGTGTGGAAACCGAATCCGGGAAACCCTCTGTTTTCGGATTCATATTTCACTGTGCATCTGCCGTCACTGTCTGCTGTTACAAACAGTGGAGGAAGACTACTCTCGGACAGTCCGAGAGTCGATCTTCGGACGGTTCGAGAGGACCCCTCGGATGTTACGAGCTTCACCCGAAGCCCAGTTACACCCGAGGCTGGCTTGACCCACTCGGACGACCCGAGCAGAGTTCGGAAGGACCGAACCCGACTCGGACGTTCTGAGCCTCACTTCGGATGTTCCGAAGTGTACAGACTCACCGAGACTTGTTTTTCTCTGTTTATCGGTTCGGATGGACTTCGAATGATCCGAGACCCGATCTTCGGACGATCCGAAGTCAGACCCATTATCTGAGATCAGTGACTAGTTTAGGTGTGGTTCGGATGATCCGAAGCCATAGTACCTGGTTCCAGAGGCATGTTCCGAAGAACCCAGTTTTTGAATGTCTAATCTTGTTTGATTATTATTAATGCATGTGATGTGATGTTAGTACCCCTTGTTAAACTTAAAAATGTACTAACCCTCTTCTCTTATTACTATAGTGTATATACTATTGTATTCACTTCCAGGCCGACTCTATTGGTCGGGCACTGAGTGATCTCACTTTCAGGCCGAGGCTATATTTGTCGGGCACTGAGTGACCTCGAGGCCTTACTCAAAATGTCAGATTTGGTCCTATCCAGAAGACAACAGAGAAGTGACCCGAGAATCTAGACCTAACTCAATAAGTCAATCTGGTCAATGCCCAGAAGACAATATGAGTTTTGGACTGAGCACCATTTTATTATATTATCTTGTGGATTATTGTAATTGAAAAAGGTTAGAAACCAAGTAGGAGACTCAATTCCATATACCTTGGATATTTTTGGGAAAATGTATGATTTCAAAGTACTACTTGTGTGTATGTATTTGATACTATATATATTGATTGTGCACTTGTCTGTTTGTTTGAACAGAGACCGCGAAACCACACATATACGGTGAGGGACTTAACTTTGCAGTTAAATTGTAAACAGGTTTTGTTATTTGGGATGGATTTTGAGCAATGAGAGGTTTCATGTTGATGAACCCACTCATGTGCCTAGACATGATACACTATGGTAAGAGTGCTTATGATGATGGTGAATATTATGATATTGATCATAGGAGATGTGTTACTGCTTCCACGTACCTTTTACTATTGAACCATCGCCTAGCTGAGGTGTCGGTTACGTCTACTGGACTAGGTGGGTAAACAGTGACTGACAAGGTGTGTCAGTACCGGTTTTGAGGTGCATACCGGAGATGTACTTGCAAGGATGTATTTTGACCGTGTCGGGACTTAATACTATTGGTGTTAGTATAGTAACTAGGGGTTGCTGTGGATGATAGCAGTACTTGAAAAGAAATGATGAGTTATGAGACTGATGATGATATTATGAGATGTTATTGAAACTGTTGATTTTGCTAACCTGTTAACTTACTTTAAAACTGCACTGTTATATTTCCTTCACTAGGCTAGTTAGCTCACCCCACTCACCTTTCAAGAGGTTAACCCGAGGAGGAGAACCCTCTATTTCAAGCTTAGGGTGGATAAGCTGTGGCAGTATTTTGGGATTCCCACTGAGGGGAATACCCTTATCTTTGCTTGTTGGTTCTTGGAACCATTTACTTATGTAAAGTACCTGGTGTGGTAATTAGTTTGTATCAATATTATGTATTGAGACTACTACGTTTCTGTAGTCACACTGATGTGTTTTGCAATGATAAATCAATGGTTGGATTTATATGATCATATTATGTGTATTGATGTTGTTCTTTATGTCTATTTGTTGGGTAGACTTATGGTATATGTTTAAGTTTACATGTTGGGATCATGTGTGACCTTTGGGCCCAACTGTTGATCCGGCCCAGTTAGAATGCTTGTGAGTTAGTTTAATTTAAAAAAAAAAAAAAAATCAGTCGCGTTCCGGGCCCACCCTTCGGTCAGGGCGTGACACTCCTTCTCTTGTCAGCGTAACTCTTCTGACGACTCTGTGCAGTGAGCAGATGTTGTCGTATCAACTTAATCTGCTCCGTGGTCTCTGCAACTAGCTCAGGTCCAATAAGTGCAGGCTCACCGGCCTCTGTCCAACACACTGGTTGTAACAACCCGATTCGATTCTTCGAGATTTTAGGGGTTTGGTAATAGTAGGGAGAGTGTGGGCTCCGTGGTGGGCCCTGGGTTGCCTGGTTTCGAGTTTAGAGACTCGAGGGGCATTTTGGTGATTTTGGATTGTTCAAGAATTTGTCATTTCAAAACATTTTAAAATCACACATTTTTCTCTGATATCCGATGTTCGATATTCGAGTTTTATCAGGCTTTAAATTTATTTATTTATTTTGGAAAATCAAACTTGATTTTTGAGATTTTTTATTTCTTTACATGTTTAACAAAAAAAAAAAAAGGGATTTAAAACCCTAGACCTAACCCTAAGCTTCGCCCCTTCAAAACCTTTCTCGGCTCGCACTGTAGCAACGTGCTACAGTGGCCGCATCAGCCGCTGCTTCTCCTAGTCTCTCTCCCGTCTCTCTTTCTCTCCCTTCTCTCACCTTCCTCTTCCTAACCCTAACCCTGATTTCTCTCCTCTCTTTTTCCCCCCTCCTTCAGGCCGCCGCCACTCTCTCTCTCTCCCTTTCTCTAGGCCTCTCCCCTCTCCCATTTTTGCCGATGCTTTGTCCTCCTTCTCCCGCACCTCCATCTCGTCCGAGCAGCCCCAGTCCCGTTGCCGGGGCCCAGCACTCTCGCCGCCGTCAGATCTTCGGCCCGATCGCAGGTACTTCTTTTTCTTTCCCTCTCTCTTCTCCGATGTTCCCTCTTTTCCTTCCTTTTTCCTCCCCTTTCCTTCCTTTTCCTTCTTTTCCCTGTTTGGCTGAGTTGCTTAGCCGACTCGGTCGAGTTCAGTTTCGGATAGAGCCAGCCCAATCAGGTTCGGCCCAGTCCGACTCTGCCCAGGCCCAGCCCTCCGGCCCAGCTCTGTTCGGCCGGCCCGTTTTCAGGCCCGACCCTTTTTGACCCAGATTCGGGCCTGACCCGATTTCAAACCCAGTTTCCAGTTTCGGGCTCAGTTTTGAGCTCGGTCTAATTTTGGACCCAGTTTTCAATTTCGGGCCCACTTCAGTTCGGTTGGACCCGACTAGCTTTCGGGCCCGTTTGTAGTCCAGACTTAGTTTGACTCATTTTGCCCGGTTACTTATCCTTGCGCTCTCGTTTCAACAGATCGAACTTCCTTCAACCCAGCGGACTCGTTTTCTCGCATTGGATTTCAAGGACATACATAGGTGAGGGAACTCATCGTTGCTTTTAGCATGCATCTATGCATCTTACTTCTCTATGAAATGTGCGGGAACGGAATACGGTGAATGGGGGTCATCAGTGTTATGAGCCACTCGGCAAGGGAACTGTTTATACCATTATGTGGCGGGCCCCTATTCGAGTGTATTCGTATCCGATGCACGTAGAGGCATATATGAATTGAGTAATTGATGTCATAATTGATTGATTGTGTGGCGACATGATCAGAGTTTATTTTGGTTGATAATATGTTAAGATGTCAGCATGTGAATATGTGATATGTGGTGGTATATGTTTGATCATAGTGTAATGTAATCTGGTGATAAAATGCCATATGACTATATGATGATTAGTTTGGACTGCTAGACATTGTAACATGCTTGGATGTTAACATGCCAACCCGTGATAGATAATGATATATATATATACTTCTGATTATTATAAAATGAACTATGTTAATAGTATGTGTAGCGGTATTTGTGCATGTATATAGCTAGCATATGTGGGATGCCAGTGGGGCATGGGTACTAGGTCACATCAGGATCTAGAGACTCCCCCTAACTTGTCGGGTAGTTAGGGTGCGGATGTTATGTGGGACCGCACAGTGGAAGCGTGGTTGGGATTCAGACTCCCTTGTGGTTAGAGATGGGTAGTCGTAACCCCTTGCATGGATCAAATGTCGGTCCGTCTTGTATTTCCCAGACGTACCTATGAGAGAGGCGTAATCTGATTTAGAGAACAAGGTGCCTTGGAGTCCCAGATGAGGACTAATTGGGAAGTAATTATGTTGACCCTAAATAGGCTGTCAGGCTGAATGTTGGTTCACCCAAGGTAACCTTAGAAGTCCCTTGTGGTTTCGATACCCGAATGTGTGACGGGTGAGGTGATCTCTAGATGACCGAGTAGGCTGAGGAGGTGCTCGCCTAGGTAGAGGGATGGTACGGTGAGGAACAGCTCCCGCCAGTATGCCTTATGGTCCTTGGATGACCGAGTAGGCTGAGGAGGTGCTCGCCTAGGTCAAGGGACGGAGCGGTGAGAGACAGCTCCCGCTGGCATACTTTGTGATTCCCTGGATGACCGAGTAGGCTGAGGAGGTATTCGCGTAGGTCGAGGGACGATGCGGTGAGGGACAGCTCCCGCTGGTATGGTTTGGGATTCCCTGGATGACCGAGTAGGCTGAGGAGGTACTCGCCTAGGTCGAGGGACGATACGGTGAGAGACAGCTCCCGCTGGTATGGTTTGGGATTCCCTGGATGACCGAGTAGGCTGAGGAGGTGCTCGCCTAGGTCGAGGGACGATACGGTGAGGGACAGCTCCCGCTGGTATGGTTTGGGATTCCCTTGATGACCGAGTAGGCTGAGGAGGTGCTCGCCTAGGTCGAGGGACGATGCGGTGAGGGACAGCTCCCGCTGGTATGGTTTGTGATTCCCTAGATCACCGAGTAGGCTGAGGAGGTGCTCGCCTAGGTCGAGGGACGATGCGGTGAGGGACAGCTCCCGCTAGTATGGTTTGTAGGCTGAGGATGTTCTCGCCCGCTCATTGATCGAGGGTTGGTGCGATGTGATGTGATGAGATATTCCAGGCTAGGACACCTGTATGGTGGGGACAACCTGTGGTGCGATGTGGTAGTGTGTTTACCCGCGGTTATGGTATTGGGGTTCATTGTTGAGACTTGTGTTGTGGGTGTTGACTCACCAGGAGTTTATGGGTACTTAACGAGTGAGTTCAGCCGACTCACTCTGTAGAAGACCTATAGAATTCTGTGAGAGGTGGGTACATCAGTCGTATGGAGACCAGCACATAGGGTCCAAGGTTATGGGTTTGATTATCGATACTTTGGTGCTTGGTTGATGAGACCATAGATGAGTTTGGTTGGCAGTTCGTTGAGGATTTATGAGGTGGTTACTCCCGTGTGGTAATCAGTTTGAGACTCTAGTGAGTCCGATTCTTGAGTTGGTTGTGGTATGTGTGCGGTTTGTCATGAGAGAGTCATAGGTCTAGTTGAGGACTAGAGACCTCTATCTGACTGAGGATCAGTCTGCGTAAACGTGGATGGGTGGACTGTTGCGGTTGGGCACATAAGGGAGTTGCATTCGGTTGGTTAGAGGATGTCCTAGAGGCCCGGTTGACGGGGGCCTATGTGCTAGAGGTAGGGCACACGTTTCTATGGCTATACGTGTAGACATCGTAGACATTGATATGTCCATATGATTATGTGCAGTGTATGCTTGATGACTTATGATGCATGTGTTACCCTCAGTGGGCATGTAGAGCTCACCCCCTTGCCTCACAGGTACTTCATAGAGGGAAGGTTGGCGGGACCCTCAGTTGGACGTTGGGCATAGAGTTACAGTTTCCTAATTTGTAAGGGTCCCATCTTGTAATTGAGGACTTTCTGATGTATTTGAATTATGTGTACATTTCATTAAGTGGGATGAATGTAATAATGGGATGATGTTATAATTTGTAATCATAATTGATGCTTACGGTCTTTGATTTACTGGTGGATTGCTATGGTTAGTATCCGAAATTGTATTGGATTGTTTTTAGGAGTTTGGATTAGTTTTAACGTGCCCATAGTGGGACGGGTCGTTACACTGGTGATCTACACAGTCTACCATACAATGCCTCAAACGGAGCCATCTTGAGGCTTGCTTGGTAACTGTTGTGGTATGAGAACTCAACCAGTGGTAGATGACCTTCCCAACCACCCTTGAAGTCTAACATGCAAGCTCTCAGCATATCCTCCAAGGTTTGTATTGTGCGTTCCAACTGACCGTCGGCTTGTGGATGGAAAGTTGTGCTGATTAACAAGTTTGTCCCCATCGCTGACTGCATGCTCTGCCACACCCTGCCGGTGAATCGACCATGTCTGTCAGACACAACTGTCCTAGGGATACCATGTAGCCTGATGATATCCTTAATATATCGCCGTCCCAAAGTCTCAGACGAGTCTGTCATCTTGATTGGGAGAAAATGTGCAGCTTTTGTCAAACGATCAACCACAACCCATATTGCATCGTTGCCCTTGATGACCCAGGCAACCCTGTCACAAAATCCATGGAAATATGTTCCCATTTCCATTCCGGCACTGGTAAAGGTCTGAGCAATCCAGGTGGTTTCTGATATTCTGTCTTGACTTGTTGACAAATTAGGCAATAAGCAACAAAATCAGCTACATCTCTTTTAAGTCCATGCCACCAATAATGCCTTTTCAAGTCATGGTACATTTTGGTGCTACCCGGATGAATAGAGAGTTTTGTTTGGTGCTCTTCGATCAACAACTCTCTTCTGCAACTTTGAGGCACATGTGTCCTGCCTCGGAATAAGAGACATTGTCCAGGTCGTAATTCCCATTTTGGTACAACCTCACCAGTTGACATCTTAGCCCATATTTCTTCCACTTCCGAATTTGTCCGCTGTTCTTGCTTAATCTTGGAAACCATGCTGGACTGTACCATCAGATTGTACATACTCCCACGCTCCTTAATATACAAATTAAATTCCCGGATGGTGGTCAACATCTCTCATTCCTTCATAATCAAACTAGTCACTGTTGTATGAGTCATGCGACTGAGGGTATCCACCACTTTGTTCGCCTTGCCAGGATGATATCGAACTGCAAACTCATAATGATGCAGATACTCCATCCATTTGCACTGCCTCATGTTGAGTTCCTTTTGATCAAATAGATATTTCAAACTTTTGTGATTTGAAAATACCTCAAATTTCTCGCTATAGAGATAGTGTCTCTAGCTTTTGATGGCGAAGACCACCGCGATTACTTCCAGATCATGCGTGGGATAGTGGCGTTCATGAATTTTCAGTTGCCTTGAACCGTATGCCAATATATGATGACTTTGAGTAAGAGAACACCCAAGTCTTTCTCCTGAAGCATCACAATATACTTCATAGCCTTGCCTCTTTCTGGCAAAATCAGAATAGGAGCGGTTGTAAGCTTCTCTTTCAGGTCTTCGAACCTTCGGTTGCATACATCAGACCATTCAAATTTGACTCCTTTATGAGTGAGTCTGGTGAGTGGAGCTGCAAACTTGGAGAAATCCATAATAAACTTCCGATAATAACCGGCCAATCCCAGAAAGTTGCGGATTTCGGTCACATTCTTCGGAGCTTTCCAGTTTCTAACTGCTACCACTTTAGCCGGGTCCATGGCTATTCCTTCCACTGATATGACATGTCCTAAGAAATTGACCTCGGATAGCCAAAACTCGCACTTGCTTGATTTGGCATATAATTGATTTTTCTTCAAAGTGTCCAGGACTATTCTCAGATGCTTAGAATGCTCCTCCCGACTTGTAGAATAAATCAGGATATTGTCAATGAATACAATTACGAACTTGTCCAGATAAGGACGAAAGATTCTGTTCATTAGATCCATGAACACAGCTGGTGCATTGGTGAGTCCAAACGGCATGACCACATAGTCATATAGTCCGTACCGAGTTCTGAAAGTCGTCTTTCTCTATATCTTCATCCCTGATGCGGATTTGATGGTAGCCTGACATCAGATCAATCTTGGAAAAATGACTGGAACCTTTGAGTTGATCAAATAGATCATCAATTTTGGGTAGAGGGTACTTGTTTCTGACTGTCAGCGGGTTTAATTTCCCATAATCCACACACATCCGAAGCGTTCCATCCTTCTTCTTCACAAATAATACCGGTGCTCCCCAAGATGATGTGTTGTTCCCGGATGCATCCTAGTCTGAGCAATTAATCAATTTGTTTCTTCAGCTTAGACATCTCTGCTGGGGCCATCCAGTAATGCGGCAACGATACTTGTGCTGTGCCAGGATATAGTTTGATCTCGAAATCAATCTCCCTCTTTGGAGGCAAAGCAGGGAGTTCTGTTGGAAATACTTCTGTGTATTCTCTTACTACCGCAGATAGTTCAGCCATTGGCGCCTTGTCTAGTTTGATGCTGTTTAGTACTAGACGATTCATTTCTTTGTACAATTTCCTAGTCATTGGAATGCTTTGTCTGTCGGCATGTACCACATATCGTTTTTCCTCGGGTGACCAAAATATCACCCTGCGGAGATGGCAGTCAATGCTGGCCTGGAAGTTAGCCAACCAATCCATGCCAAATATGATGTCGTACTTATCATCTTGAGTACCAAATAGTTGAACTTAAACCTAAACCCAACAAGTTCAGTGTCTACTGAAGTGCAGATCAGACCAAAACTGATGTGTCTCCAATGGGGGATACAATAGTAAGTGCAGTGGACAGTTATTGTACTAAAGTGCCAGTAACAGATATGAAGACAGCATATACAAAGGAGTGGTATGCTCCTGAATCAAATAATGTAAAAGCATAAGAACTACCAATTACTGATTTACCTTGAATCACCGAGTGATCCATTGTCTTTGGTGAAGGAGCCAAAGTATACAGTCGTCCAGATCCTGTCGGTATAGGTGCCCATCCTGTTTGGTTATATGCTCTGGATGCCTGAGAATGAGCTGGTCGAGCTGGTCGAGCTGGTCGACGGAAGGTACCCCTAAAGTGAGGAGGTCTACTGATCTGTGGGCACTCCCTCTTGAAATGGCCTTGCTGGCCACACTGAAAACAGTTGCTAACACCTTGCGGAACCTTAGAGACGGATCCTGATGTGGAGGGCTAGTTGGGATGAAAACCTCCAGTTGACCCAGTAGAAGGTGAGGGTCTCCCAAAGTTGGGTTTGAATCTCTTATTTGGGTGGAAAGCATTTCCCCCCCGCTTTGACCTCGGCGGTTGTCCACAAACTTGACTGTTTCCATCAGCTCTTGCTCAGCTATACTAGCTCGGCTAACCACTTCCGCCAAAAGTAGCTGATTTGAATATGGT
The DNA here is from genome assembly GCA_022113865.1 of Chimonanthus praecox. Taxonomy (NCBI): domain Eukaryota; kingdom Viridiplantae; phylum Streptophyta; class Magnoliopsida; order Laurales; family Calycanthaceae; genus Chimonanthus; species Chimonanthus praecox. Next base: position 49,118,512 of record CM039092.1, on the reverse strand, counting down.
GACCTTGGCTCCTAGGCTAGGTCGTAGGCTGCGTTCAAACTTCCGAGCCTTCCAGTATTCTATGTCTACCATGTACAAAGCATAACATGATAAACGGAGAAATTCCTGATAGTAATCATCAACCGTCATGGTGCCCTGGACCAGAGATATGAACGCCTGTGTCTGGCGCTCCTTTTCTTCCTCTGGAAAATAATGATCCAGAAACATTCCAACGAACTGGTCCCATGTCATCTCGGTTCTTTCCTCCACTGGAATCTGTGCTTGCTGTCATTCTATAACTCTCCACGATTTGCCGGCATCATCCACCAATTGTGAGGTAGCCAACAATATCCAGTCCTCATTACCAGTGATCTTGAAAAACTTCAAGATTTTTGTGATGTTCTCAACCCAGTTTTCTGCTTCTGCGGGTCCCTCTTTCCCTTTGAAATAAGGGGGACGCTGCTGTTGGAAATCCCTGACCATATTCCGGTCTTGTGATTCATTGGAGGTTGCGCCTACATTGCCGTTCTGATGTTGCTATAGAACGGAAGTGACCACTGCATGTGTAACACCCCAATTTTTCAATGAAATGGAAAATTACGAAAATGCCCCTGAGTTATTAAATTAATTATTTTGTGATGTCAAAATAATAAATGTTTGGGCCCATTGCTCAAATTAAGGTCATATGAGCACATTATAAATATCAAGTTTGATTGGATGGGTTATGTACATCAATTGGGTTGGAAATGGCTAAATGGGGGTCAAAGGGCCCAATTGGACCCAATGGGTCAAAATGGATGATTTGACCATTGTGTAAGCTTAAATTAAATGGAGTTAAGCCTATTTGATTGGAAATCAAGTGGAGAAGAAATGGGTAGGCTTGATCCATATGTGAAAACCATTTACAAATGACCAAAATACCATAATTGGGTCATGGAGTCAAAAACGGGTCAAGGAGCTAAAGGGGGACCCAATGGGTCGGGTTGACCAGTTTGACCACGGATGACCGTGTGGGCCCTCAATTGAACTCAAGTGTGAGTTAATTCAACTAGAGTTAGGTTGATTTGAAATGAGTTAGATTTAAGAAATGAGTTGAATCAAACTTGGTGCGTTAAAGATGATGAGTTGGATGAGTTGGTTTAGAATAAAAATATCATGAGTTAAGTGAGTCAAGAGGAGGTAGAAACGAGTAGTAATCTCATTCAACACCTGATCAAACTCATCACAGCCGTTGAGTGTGAAGGGGTGCTTTGGCAAAGCCAAAAGACACCCAGGTTGGCGGCACCTTTTCATGAAAGGGTGCAATGGTTCATTCCCAAGTAATGCAATGTTTGGCACCAAGGGGTGCAACGTTTGGCACCAAGGGGTGTCTTGGTTGACACCCAACATCCCTTCGTTTTTGGCAAAGAGTAAAGAGGGAAATAAATGGGTGTTGGGGGCTTAAACTACAAAAGGCAAAGGTTGCCTTTCTTGGCCGTTTTTGTCAAAGGAAACCCAAGTGTTCCCATCTCTTTCTCCCTCTCTCCAATCGGTGTTCTTGGCTGGTACAGCAGAGGCTTTTGGTACCAAATATTCAAGCTTAAACCAGCAAGGAATTGAGGAAGAAAGGAGGAAATAAAAGATAGGAAACAAGGATCAAAAGTCAAGAAGAAAGGCTTGGGAAAGTTGGTAAGTATTTCATTGAGTTTTGTTGAAAAACATGGAACAAATAGGGTGTGGATTGGTCCATAATCATGGTCGATTACACCAATAATTAACCTTGATTAATGGAGGTTTAGAAATGATTAAGATGACCATTGGGTTCAGCCACCATAGAGGGCCGAACCCCATGTAAAGAGATGGCTTGGTTTTCATGTTTTGAAACATGAAAACCATGGATTTTGTGGACTGTTTTGGGTCTTGATTTAATATTTAAATACATGTTTTAGAATGGTTAAAAACATGGATTTGAATGACATAAGGACTGAAGTTAATATGGGTTTAAACAGTAGATTTAAATGGATATTATGGACCATTTGGATCGGCCATCTTGGATGGCCGAATCCCATGAAATGTTGTGGCCATTCGGACAAAGTGATTAACTTATTTCGATGGTTTTGAGAGGTAAAAATGCAGTAGTAATATACTGATTAATACTTGTATAAATGAGGCTTAAAACATATACATAAGGACCAAGACATGGACATAGAGTTCGGCCACTTTGGATGGCCGAACCCCATGTTAGTTTTGATGATGTTGGTAAGTTTAAAACCATATAAAATACGGTGTTTGATGTGATTTGTGGAAGTTTAACTTGCTGTTATTGGTTGGCCAACATAGGGCTGAACCATGTCATTATTAGGGTTAAGTTATGGATTCAAATCAGGGGTAAATCATGGACTAGTTGAACCAAGAGAACCATTGGGTTCGGCCATGTGTATGGCCGAACCCCATGGACTGTTTTTGGATGCCATGTTTGGATTGAATCCTATTGGAAACTATGATTTGTTTCATGCTTTTGATCTAAGAATTACCTAGGTTGAGTTATGGATTTAATACTAAGTTGACCAACCATGATATAAGATGGAAAGTGGAGACAAAAACCAGATTGGTGAGGTTCGGCCATGTGTATGGCCGAACCCCACTAAGGGTCTTTGGTAACCCTATTGTGTAGCCGACTTTGTGATTGAAATTATGGGAAAGAGTGATTATTGATCAAAGGTGGAATAATCATGTGTATGGTTGTATGAACCTTAGCAAGACATGTTTAAAAGGGTTAAGTGTTTAATAAAGTAGGAAGTTAAATCCTAAGTTGGTGATGTTCGGCCAAGGGCATGGTCGAACCTCACATGATGTGGTTGGGTCTTAGATATGAATGAACAAGTAAGTGATTGTATGATTTGCTGATTGTTATATAGACAAGGTACCGGAAGTTGACGACGTGCGAGTCGTGACCGGGTGACGCAAAAGAAAGATCAGTTACTGAAGTAAATCTTCAGTAGGTTTCCTACCTACTTGTAACCACGGTTTTTATCCAGTTTTTCTTATGATACTCTTGATTTAATATATGTGTTTCAAATGATATATTATGCATTAACAAATGGTATACAGGCATTGGCATCTCATGCATAGTCATGGGATGATGAATGAGGTTCTACAGTATTACAATTATGGGTTACGTCCTCCTTAGGCGATGAGAGTCCCGCTAGGAAGAGTAATATGATGATCATAGTCACTATGGTCTCCTTAGGCGATGAGAGTCCCGCCAGGAGGACTCATACGTGATATGAATCAGTCAGTGATGAAGAGATGAAAGTGTGTTGTAATTTACCTTGTCGGTGCAAAGCACGTCAAGTGATGGCTATGAATGTACATGATGGGGGATGCTCATTGCATGTGCATACATCATAGCATTGTTTTACCTGTTTTGATGATCATGTATTATGATATGTATATGCATGTTTTATATGCTAACATGTGGTAGCCCTAATTCAGGAACCTATTGGGCGCGTTGATCTAACGCCCTAATTCTATCCTCAAAGGAGATTGCAGGTACAAGCAAAGGGAAAGGAAAGGTCGTTGACCGGGAGGGGAGCCAAGCCTAAACGTTTGATTGATGAATTGAATTACCTTATATTACTGTCATTTGAATACTTTTGTTGGACATGTAATAATTCATTACTTGTTATGGTTTGATTAGGTTAATAACCTTTGGATCGTTGATTTATCTTAATTAATGGTTGAGACTGTTACTTGTTATATCGTCTTTCTTTTCCGCAATTAATCTAGATTATTCCGCATGTTGATGTTAGTTCCATGTGTGATTCACTATCATGGTCTATTCCATGTACACATGGGTGGCCAGTTAAGGTTCAGACTTGGGTAGTCTGAACTTAACTCGCGTCGTGACGCCGCCCTCTCTCTTTCGATGTTTTATTATTACTTTTAAAAAAAAAATTAGACTCTGAAATTCTCGGAAAGGGCGGGGTGTTACAGCATGTACTAGGCTCTGTAACTCAAGAGGTACTTCGGGAATATTAACATTGTTTTGCCCCTCTTCCTGTTGTGGGTGCTGTACCTCTTCCTCCTGATGCCGGTTTTGTTAGGTTCTTCTTCTTCTTGGAGGCATTTTCCTAAGTCATTGAAACATCGCTTGACTTAGTTTTCTCATAAAGTCATGTGTTTACATAGTTTGGGGAAATTGCCAAATCAGCATCTTGTATTTCTTGTTTTGGGGAACTTTCCTATGTATCACATATTATTTGTCATTTTCGGGAAATTCTGATGTTTCTTGTTTTGGGGAAATATATCCTACTTTGCTATGTTTGATAAATCCATACTTATAGTGATTGTCCTTCCCTTGCTGTTATTCTTCTCATCAAGTGTTGTTCTTAGATTGAATGCTTACAGTCTAATTCTTAACAAAGTACGTTAATCTGGCCCCCGTGCAGCAGACTCTGAAGAGTCGGTCAGTTGGGATTCTTATCTTGTCAGTGAGACATGATACCGTATTAATCTTACTTTGAAAGACTCACAATTCCGGTTTCGCTCTGATACCAACTGTAATGCCCCGCCTTTTTCTCACTCGCCGAAAATCAGAGTATATTTTTTTTTTTTAAATGAAAGAGCGAGAGAGAGCGGGAACGTCACGACGTGAGCTAAGTCCGGGCTTCCAAACCCGACCCTTAACTGGCCAACAATACATGTGCATGGACCAAGTCCACTAAAATAGTTCACACGCTAACGATTAACTGTGGAATTATTATATGAATGGAAACTATCTATAATCACGATATTAAAAGCAAGGAAGCCACTCACTATTAAATTAACATAAGTTTAAATATCCAAAATCATCAATCAACCACAGCAAAATAAACTAAGTTATTACAACCCCAAAGTGCTAATTATCTCAAATACATTGTTCCAAAATTAATTAGGTAAAATAAACATAATCTGCCCAAGCTCCTATGTTTGGCTCTCTTCACGTCCCAAGTCCTTTCCATTTCCTGTTCCATCATCTAAGGGTAGAAGTAGGGCGTTCGTCAACGCGTTCAGTAGGAATTCCAAATAGGGTTATACACATAGGATCAATATAAAAATCAGATTAAGTACATAACATTAAAACTGTAACATATCAAAGTACCAAAAACAGCGCATGATAATCATATCCAAACCATGCAAATGTATGTGTCATGCCATGGGTGTCATATGCCAATTATCCCTCACCCAATCTCTACATCAAACACCAAATAAATCATAACAACATTTCCTTGACATAATGAAACCATATCAAGGTGTTCCCTTGGCCATTTACGTCCGCAGTGTTTTCTGACGGCACCACCAGGTCACTGTTATACCTCTCCACGTGTGTTAATCGGAATTACCGATTGAGCATGGAGTCCTCCCTCTACGCAGGGTTTTTGGACTGGTTACCTCAGAGCTCTCTGGCCCAAATTACAACGTACCCCTATCTAGCAATCCCGGACAAGGTCAACAAATCAATGGTTCACATGCCTTTACATCAGCTAATCTCAAGCCCCAAGTCATGTCCGGACAGCTCATAAATTGGCTTGCTGGCCCATATACTGCCTCCCATGCCATGCATGAGATTATGGATGCACAAATGTCATTTTGTATCAAAATACATAAATAATTGAAAAACAGTTCATAGAACATAATCCATTCATCTAACCAAAATAATTCATCATGTTTGTAAATCAAACCCAGAACATATACATATATAGATCCTTATGCATTTCAATGAGGTAGGAATCCTATCCAAAGTTCAGTATAGTATCCTTGCTATCTTGTGATGTCACGTGCAACGATTACGTCAAAACCAATCACACACCCGTTTGCGAAATACCTTTAACTTAAATGAATTCAATCATATACAATATTCAATTTAAGTATCCATTTGATTTAAATCATCCCTTACATCCTTCCAGTTAGACTAAAGTTTCTAGAAACATCATAAAAAAATTCAACGTTTCAATTCAGTCGACTGAATCATACCAGGATACAGTCCTCTGCCTTACCCGCAGACTTTCAGTCGACTGAATACAATATTTAGTTGGCTGAAATTTAACTTGGAATTGTTCTTACCTTAACTCGTAACCTTTCAGTCGGTTGAATCATAGATTTAGTCAGCTGACTCTAGGTCAAAATTTCTGTATTCTCGGTCAATTCTATTTCAGCCGACTGAATCAGAGATTCAGTCGGCTGACTTTGGACCAGATAATTGTGTGTTCGTCCAGTATAGATTCAGTCGACTGAATCCTCAACCAACAATTTTTCGTGTTTGATATGCAATCTTTCAGTCGGCTGAAACACGCCAGAATCCTTTTCTTATCCATTACGTATGTGTTCAGTCGACTGAATCACCAGATTCAGTCCGCTGAAACTCCCAGAGACAGCATGTTTCAGCCACCATTACTTCAGTCGATTGAAACCCATGTTCAGTTGACTGAAACTCCCAGAAACTCATTTTTGATTCGTCCAATACCAGTTCAGTCGACTGAATCCCAGATTCAGTCAAGTGATTGTTTGTCAGTCTCTTTTGTTTACATGTATGGCTCGACCCTCCTTCTTGGAATCCATTCCTTATCAATTTTTAAACATATTTAATGTCCTCCATATAACTCTTAGATGGATATACTCTAACCATCAGTCAGGGCTAGGATCTTTTCCTTTAATCCATTCAATCTCACTACCTCCACATGAATCGATTATTATCCTATGCTTGTTTCAATGATTTATCATCCCTTGAATGAATCTCTAATTTATATGGCCTTATAACAATTCAGCCATCCATTCCATGGAATGTGGAACCCATAGATTCGGGCATTCCATGACCAAGTCTATGGTTCACCCTTAGCCTTAATCATCCATTGTTCTTAAGCTTAAGACATAGCTTTTCCCGTTTCCTCCTTTCTTTTGTTTTGTCTTTACTCCTCAGTCCTTCTTCTTCCTTAATCCTAGTTCTTCAATTTGTTTACCAAGTATAGAGATTGAAATGAGAGAGAGAGAGAGATGAGAAGAGGAGATGAAATCTCTTTGTTCAACCTTAAGAATTCGGCCAAGGGGTGTGAAGTGGCCCTTGGTTGAACCCCTTTGTAACGGCCCAAGGTTTTTCCTCTTCCCCTCTTTACGTCTTGGTTTGTTCAAGGTGTCCCTGGGCTTAACCAAGGAGACACCTCACTCGCATTGAGTTCCTTGGGATCTCTTCCATTGAGATGGAAACCCTCCATCTCCCACTTGACTCATTAAGAAGTCCCCTCAACTTCCATTCAACTCAGCTCAACTCACTTATTTTATTTGACTCATGTTCCAACTCACTTCTAGTATTTTAATCTTAACTCAAAACTTGAACTCACATTCCAACTCAACCACACCTTAATTCGACCATGACACATGGCAGTTGAGGTCCCACTTGGCCATGTGACTTGGTGATTTGGCACCTTGGGTCTTAATTGGGCACCTAACCCAATTAAATTCACCTTACCCATTTACCTTAAAATCAGCTCATCTATGACCCATTGGGTCCCAATTTAGCAATTGACCCGTTTAATTTCATTTACCCAAATACTTTCAAATCAAACCCTATCCATGATCCATTGGATCTTAATTGGGTTATTGACCCAACTCTTTTACCCATCTAAGGTCCATTTCATTCAAAAATCTTAAATTCAATCAATTTAACAATTTTAAAAGATAAAATCCAATATATTTATGCATTGAAAAATCCAGGTGTTACACCTCGGATGGTCCCAGACTAGGGTTTGGTTCTCCTTTGCCTCAAAAGGTTCCAAATCTGAGGTTGGAACATTCGAAAGCTCGGAAGTTCTCAGGGTCAGTGTCAAACATTCCATTTACTCAGAAGTTCCGAGATAAGTCATGTATCGTCCAAGACTTTGTAAAATCGCACAGTGAAAATCCCAAAAATCATGAGAGAAACCCATTTTCAAAATTCAGGTCATTTAAACAATCCCAGGACCAATTTGAGATAGAAAATCATTTCCAAAGAACTTTTAAACACCGAGTATGAGAGAAAATTCTAAATCCAAGTATTGACTTCAAGAACAAAAGTAAGAGAAAAGGAAAAAGAATGAATGGAGAGGGAAAGTGCCCAAGATGGTGATGTTGGGCTGAAAAGGGGCAAGATTCAATGGGCTTGGGTGATCCTCTCACGAAAATCAGAACAAAGCAACGAAATTAGGAAGGCAAGCGGCAAAGTGATGGGGCCATCAGGCCCATGGATCACATTTGGTGGATTTCTAGAAGACTTTGATCACATTGAGAACTGGAGTGGCTTCCATGACTCAATTTGATTAAGACAATTGTCATTGGGCTCCGTGTAATAATCCTATCCAATTTATTAGTCCAAGACCAATGACCTAATAAGTCCAAATAATACCAACATGCATTTAGTCCAAGTCCACACATCAAACAGGATAGACTCATATCCAACCCCACTATATAAAGCCCAATTCCTGAAGCCTCTCCTACAGTGACATTTGGCACCCAATCCAACCATGCTAACTTTAAAAGGAATTTGGAAGGAAGGATGTAATACCCTGCCCCAAGTTTGGCCCAATCCGAGCTCGTGAGCTCAGTGATCCAGCTCGTTCAGCTGGAGGGGCATTTTGGTAATTTACCACTTGTTGTGTTTATTTTTATAAATTGTGTGATTTTGTGATTTGTTATTGGTGGATAATATTTTCCTTAATAAAGGATTTGTATTTATGATTTTAAAATGAACTTATTTTTAGAAAATAGTATTTTAAAATCCGCCCGTCAAAACCCCGAAAGGGAGTTTTAATTATTTTAAATAATTTCAGAAAAAGAGATAAATTTTGAAAAAGGTATTTTGTGTTAGATCATTTTAAGAATGGTCTAGTTATTTCATTTCACTTCAAAATGAGATTTCTAAATTTATTATTTTAGCATTTGTTTATTTAAGTAATTATTGATAAATTATGGTTTTTACTTAAATAAATGGTTTTTAATAAGAGATAAATTCTAAAATTTTTATGGTAATCAAGATTTTCAAAACCCAACCTATCTGTAAGGTTGGATCCGGTTTTTGAGTTTTTAAATTAATACTTCTAGTGTAAAATTGGGTTTTTATTTACACCATGGACTGATTTGCAAATTTGAAACTGTTGAGGGGCTGATCTGCAACAAGAAGAAAACCTGACCGTAACTGTAGCAAACGTCACCCGCGACTGCATGCAGGTGCATGCAGTGGCTCGCCGGCCCGATTTCCCAACCAAAAACCTATAAATTCAGGCATTTGTCAACCGGATTCACTCCCACTGCATCCCTTCTCTCTCTTTGTCTCTCTCAGTCTCTGTCAAAACCTGATCAGCCGAACCCCTCCCTTCTCTATTTTTCAGTTACTGTTGCTTAGAAGAAAGGATTTCAAAATCTAGATTTTCAACCAGGAACCCAAGCAAAGGTATCCATTGCATTCCCCTTTCAATTCTGATCTGTTTAGAATCAAACAAAACCGAATTTGGCCCTGTTTTGATTGAGAAAAACCAGTTTTAAATCTAAGGAAAAACCATGGTTTCACGTACCCTTGAGAATTTTCGGTTTAAATCGGATGGCCCAGTGAGCATCTGAGCTCCAAACCTCTCCCTATGGAAAGAGGAGTCCATCAGATTGGTTGGATGTGAAAATCGAGTCCGAGAAGCCCTCTCTTTCCAGAGTCGCATTTCACTGCTCGATTGCCGTCACTGTCTGCTAGTGCAGATAGTGGAGGAAGACGACTCTCGGAAGGTCCAAGAGCCGATCTTTGGACGGTCCGAGCAGTAACCCTCGGACGTTCCGAGCTTCACCCGAAGCCCATTTGCGCCCGAGGCGAGCCAGACCCTTTCGGACGCACCAAGCCGAGCTCAGAAGGACCGAACCCACTCGGAAGGTCCGAGACCCAACCTTCGGACGTTCCGAGCATGTAGACCCACCGAGACTTATTTCAAATTTTAATCGGTTCGGATGGACTTTTGGAAGGTCCGAGACCCAATCTTCGGACGATCCGAAGTCAGGCCCATGTTACGAGACTAGTGACTTAGATATAGTGTGGTTCGGATGATCCGAAGCCACTGTACCCTGTTCCGAGGTGATGTTCCGAGGGACCCGTTTTTAAGTGATAAAATATTGTTTGATTATGGTTTTGTCTAACCTTGTTTAATTATTAATGTGTTTGATTGCTTATGATGATTAATACCCCTTGATAATCTAAAAATGTACTAACCCCTTTTCTCTTATTATTTTTAGTGTAAATACTATTGTATACGCTTTCAGGCCGACCCTATTGGTCGGGCACTGAGTGATTCACTTTCAGGCCGACACTATAGTCGGGCACTGGATGACCTTGAGGTCTAACTCAAACTGTCAGGTCTGGTCCTATCCAGAAGACAACCGAGAAGTGACCCGAGGATCTAGACATAACTCAATAAGTCAATCTGGTCAATGCCCAGAAGACAATATGAGTTTTGGACTGAGCCCCTTTCTATATTATTATATTGTGGATTATGATAATTTAAAAAGGATAGAAACCAAGTAGGAGACTGAATTCATGAACCCTGGATATTTTGTTGGAAAACGTATGATTTCCAAATACTACTTATGAGTACGTATTTGTTATGTATATTGATGCTTAAACCACACATCACGGTGAGGGAACTTAACTCTACAGGATATGTAAACAGGATTTATTATGAAATACGTCTTGGGCAATGGGTGGTTTCAGATTTGATGAACGCACTCATGTGTGTAGACATGATGCACTATGGTAAGAGTGCCGATGATGATTGTGATATTACGATGTTGATCGTATGAGTTTGTAAGACTGCTTCTGCGTACTTGGGCTATTGAACCAATATCGGCCATATGGGAGATGGTTTATGTCTACTGGACCATGGGCGGACCATGATGTCGTCAGTTGCTGACTTGAGGGTGTCAGTATCGGCTAAGTCAGAGCCGGAGATGTACTTGCAAGGATGTATTTTGACCGTGTCGGGATTTAATACTGGTCTCAGCGTAGTCGGCAGGCGTTACGTCGGATGATAGCAGTGAATTGATGATGTTGATGCTTTACATGAAATTGTGCTTATTTGTGATCAAGCATGTGATATTTGTTACAACTGTTGATTACTGTGCTAACCTGTTGTTTTAATTATCTGCATTGCTATATTTCCTTCACTGGGCTAGTTAGCTCACCCCACTCACCTTTCAGGCGATGAACCCGAGGTGGAGGACCCTCTTTATCAGGCTTAGAATGGATAAGCTGAAGTGGTGTTTCGGGCTTCCCCCCGAGGGGAATGCCCTTATCTTTTCTTGTTGGTTCTTAGAACCATTTGCTTTTATTAAGTACCGGGTGTGGTACTTAATTTATTTCAATGTGATGTATTAAACCGTTGCCTCTGTAGTGGCTTGAGATGATGTTTTGAATGTATGAATCAATGTTGAACTTGATATGATATATGTTGATGTTATTGTTATATCTATTCTTGTGGGGTAGACTTATGGTATGTGTTTGAGTCCACATGTTGGGATCATGTGTGACCTCTGGGCCTAACTGTTGATTTGACCCAGTTAGAATGCTTGTGAGTTGGTTTAGTTTATCTTTTAAAAAAAAAAATCAGTCGTGTTCCGGGCCCACCCTTCGGGTCGGGGCGTGACAAAGGATTTGACATAGTCTCAGTATTTTGGCTATAGCTTTTCACTCTGATGTCTGAATGACTTGATTCAATTTGAGTTGGAAAGAAAACTTCAAGAGCTACAACATTCTAATCATGAAATTTTTGTGATTCAGACATTTATTAGGTGAAAATTGAGATGCAAGTGGACCCAATTTTAAATCCAAGAAATAGAATTGATGGAGGCATCATGCCTAATGGACCATAATCACATTGGTGCAAATTAATTTGGCTTCCATGATCCAAATTGCCTAAGGTAGACAATGTTGGATTCCATCTAATAAACCCAATCACTTTGTTAGTCTGAGCCCAATTACCAATTAGGCCTAAATAATCCAGACATGCCTGTAAGTCCAAGTCCATACATTAAGCAGGCTAGACTCATTTCCAAGCCCACTCCATCAATCTCAATTCCTAAAGCCTCTTCTATAGTGACACTTGGCACAAATCCAACCATGCTAACTTCAAATCAAATTTGGAAGGAAGGTTTTGACACATTCTTAGTATTTTGGCCATACTTTTCATTCGGACGTCCAAATGACTTGATTCTTTTTGCGTTGTGAAAAAAAGTTCGAGGGATACAACTTTGTATTTCATGAAATTTACGTGATTCAGACGTCTACTAGGGGTCAAAAAAGGAGATGGAAGTGGACGAAAGATTCAAATCCGAGAATAGAAAGGAGGTGGACGAATTTTGCAAGTGGATTCTCTCCACATGGACAACTCCTTAATTTTAGGTTTTCTATTTTTATGTTTTTTTTTTCAGATTTAATCTTGTTCATAAAACAAACCATGTGGCATTTTAAGGGATGAGATGGAAATGGTCAAAATTAGACTACGTTCTATCTTTAGTAGTTTTCATTTCTTAGGAGTTTCTTAGATATGACATTTCCATCCTTAGAGTGGTCAACTAAGGAGAGGGTGTTTTAGTCTTTTCACTTTTTTTCTCTATAAATACATATAATCTTGTTGAATTGAATACAATTGAAATATTTTGAAAAAAAAAAGACTCTTGGAGTTGGGTGTTTTTCACACCAGGCTTCGGCCCTCTCGCGAAAGCTAAGTCCTTGGACTGGGACCAATTCTGTCTTGCTAGTGAGTACCATTTTATTTTAATTCAAATAGTCTTTTTGCTTTTCTTGTTGTTGCATCTGTTTTACATTAATACTAGCATGCGTACGAATTATATGATAGCATAGAATATGAGTGCGACGTCGTACCGCAAGGAAATCACAGAGTATATGTTTTAAAAATTAAACTGGCAACATTTAAAATAATGTGATCAATGAAAATAAAATCATGGAATTAATTCTTAAACACTGGATCTAAATTTCTAAAACAAAGATTTATGTTCTTAATTTAACAAAATCCAAGTTAACATCTAACAATGGAACTTAAATCAAATATGAGATCTGAAATTAATTAATATTCCAATGCTTAATTAAGATGGTGTAAAAAAAATTAAACAATCTCAACTTAACTTAAACGCAATTAATTATGATACAAATAAAACATTTCTAGCCTAGTTCAAAGAATTGAAAGAATTGATTGAATAAATATAATGAATTTCATAAACAAATAAATAAACAAATAAATTATTTGGAATTGGATTAGGACAATCATAGTCATCGAACATCATACCGAATGAAATAAATAAACATGAGATCTAGATCAAGGAATTCACTTAAAAAATCAAATTTCAATTCATGCCTTTCATTAAAATTAAATTCCATATTCCTCAATTAAATTAAGTGAAACTTAGTTCTTAGATTTGGACAATTAAAAACAGATTTAAAATATGTCATATGTTCTGAAGAACCTTAGATTTGAGTTTAAAGAAATCAAAATTTCTAAAATTTTCATATGTCCAATTAATTAATTAAAGCACGTAAAGCTTAAAATAAATCAAACAATCACCATTAAATTCAAAAATTGGACTTTCCAACATATCTAAAAGTATATCTCATATTTATTTAATTGAAATTAATACACAAGCTTGGAAAACACATCAAAAATAAATAAATAAATTTTACAAATAAAAGAACTCACTTGTAGATTTCGAATAATGCTCTTTTTCTTCTATGTATTCCCAAGGTTCCAATGTGTACTTTAGTGCATTACCCAATTTGAGTTTCAATGTGAAATAAGCTTCAGGTGGGAATGGATGGTTGAGATTTAATCTTGGTTTAGTTGATGAGTAAAGAGCTAGGATTATATGATATAAAACAAGGGTGGTGGAGATTAAAAGATGAAAACATTAGGGTTTACATAGGGTTGGTTGAATGGTGGCTTGGAGAAGGGGTGACTTGATGTGCAAGTAGGGATTTTCGAATGGAAAGGATTTGGATTGGGTATGGTTGAATTTTGCATGTGTGGTTTAGGGTTTTTGGAATACATGATATGAATGTATGAGATGCAAAGTTAACTTTAATGGATGGATGGATGAATGCATGGTGACATGGAGGTCAAATTCGAATGGAGTGGATGAAGATTTGAGAAAATTGTGTGGAGTGTTTTTGGATAGGTGATGATGTGTATATGAGGTGTAAAAATCGAGTGGATGATCTTGGGTTGCTTGGGATCCAAGTTGAACTAAATCTAGGGTTTTATGGAGGCTTTGAATGGATGGTTCTAATTAAATGAGGTTTAGATCTAATGGTTCTAACAATGGATGGTTAAGATGGGTTGTATAAATGGTCACAATTTGTATGGAGGGTTGAGATTCAAAGGTTGTCCTAGATGAATGATTAAATGAATGGCCTAGATCTAGAATGAAGAATGTATGTATGGATTGGATTTCGAATGGAGGCTCTAGGGTTACCTACATTGTATGCATGAAATGAATGTTCAGGACTAAAGATGACTAAACGAATGGTGTGGATGCATGGAGAGGGGTTGTGTTGATGGATTGAGGTTCATGTAAAATTCGCATGGGGTATTTGGACCTCAGGGTTTGAGCAGATGGGCCTCAAGTGGATTTGGACGTGAAATCTTGGCCTATTGGACTTTTGCTTGCACACTGGCCTAGCCCACATATGATATGTGCATGGATCACTTGAACTTGGCCCAATGTCTGGCATGTGGAGCATGGCTTGGCCCATTGGAATGGATCTCTAGCCCATTGAATTCAAATTTCAAACTCTTGTTCTTTTCTGGCCTCTTGAATTGCAGCTTCTTTTCCAGAATTAAAATAATTAACTCACCACTTAAAATCAGAAATTATGGAATTAATCTAGACTCTCATAATTGGATCCAAATTAATCAATTTACAATTAAAATCTTAAAAGTGGTCTGAAATTAATTATTGAAAATCCTGGGTCTTCCAATTTAAGTTCAAATTACTGCATTTATCCCTGATTTCTTATTTATTTACTTTACTTTCCAATTTTATCTACAAAACTCACAAACAATATTAAATGCACCTAATATATACAAAACTGAAGGCTAATTAGTCCAATAATTAGGGGTAAAATATTCATTTTTCAGTGCTCAACAAATACCCTCAAATTTAGATTTTGCTACTCCTCGAGCAAAATTAATCTAAAAAAATAAAATTCATAAACTACAACACTTCCTCTGTCATTCTCGATTGCATTTAGCACGGTTTGTGAAGTCATGTCGATTTCATCAACATCTAAGAGTTTCATCCGAAGTGAGGAGAGTCTAGCTGGGGATAATAAAGAAGATAACTTGAACGATAAAATTGAGGGTGATACTATCATAGCTAATAATCCCAAAGATCCATGGTTATTCTTTATGCCAAAAGCGAAATTTCTTTATGAAAAGAGATATTTAGCCTATGATGTCTTGTACTTAGTTAAGCATATTGATCACCACCATCTACTGCATCGTATGGAACTCACTGATAAAGGACTAGGTTGTAAAAAGTGTGCAAAAATAATAGAGTTCACATCCATCACAAGATTTCTGTAAAATTGAGTCGGTCTAGAGAGTCAATCTTGAGATTCCGGGCTAGATCAATACACAGGTCCTAGAGGGGGATGAATAGGACCAATTCGAAATTATATTAACCTTTTAAAAATATGAATAGTCAATTTCAAGTGCAGCAGAATAATCTTGTGTGTGTGCAATTATTGATAAACAATCCAACAAATCAAAGCATGCAAACACAACGATTTATAATGGTTCTCTTCACCTGAACCAACATCCACTCTTGGACTCACCCAACTTTGGGCTATCTGAAACACACTATGAAAGGGTAAAATTACCCTATCAATACATACCTCGATTTTGAAAGGTTCGACCACGGAGGTCTACTCCTTGACACCTATTTTTTATGGTGGTTCGATAGCATAGAGATCTAATCCACCTCACAATATTAAATGAAATAAAATGAAGAGAAGAACACTTGCCTTGGGTCTTTTGTTGATATTTTGTTGTGTTCTTCAGATTACAGGTTGCATGCTCCAGTGTACTTTGATCTTCATCTGATTTGACAACCTAACTTGGATAAATTTCTACAGTCCCCCATCAATCCCCTTTTTCATGTTTTACTGTTTGAAAAGACATATGGTCGAATTTTTGAAAGCAAGGGAAGAACTGTTCCAAGATCTACGGTTTTCTGGGTTAAGGCTTTCTCAAAAGTTTCTCCTTAATCTATCACCCATAATTTTCCATTAAGCTTAATCCATATTTATAAACAGCTGTGCAACGGACAGAAATCACGCTCTTCGACAGGTCGAACAGCTAAAGGAGAAGTTCGATAGGTCGAGACAACAGACGGACGATATCTTATTTAAAGAAAGTGGCCTCGACATGTCGAAAGTTTTCCATGGGTTGAAAACAAAATTTCAGCGAAGGTTCTTTGACCAGTGAAAAAAATTCGACCACGGAGGTCTACTCCTTGACATCTGTTTTATATGGTGGTTCGATTGCACAGATATCTAATCCAGCTCACAATATTAAATGAAATAAAATGAAGAGAAGAACACTTGCCTTAGGTCTTTTGTTGATCTTCTGTTGTGTTCTTCAGATAGCAGGTTGCATGCTCCAGTGTACTTTAATCTTCATCTGATGTGACAACATAAATTGGATAAATTTCTACAATACTCCATCAATCCCCTTTTTCATGTTTTACTGTTTAAAAAGACTCAGGATCGAATTTTTGAAACCAAGGAAAGAAATGTTCCCAGATCTAGGGTTTTCTGGGTTAAGGCTCTCTCAAAAGTTTCTCCTTAATCTCACACCTATAATTTTTCATTGAGCTCAATCTGTATTTATAAGCAGAATTAAAAAGCTATGCAACTGATAGAAATCACGCTATTCGACAGGTCGAAGAGCTGGGAGAGAAGTTTCGACAGGTAGAGACAACACACAGACGATATCTTGTTTAAAGAAAGTGGCCTCAACATGTCAAAAGTTTTTGATGGGTCGAAAAAAAATTCCGCAAAGGTTCGTTGACCACTCGAAAAAGTTCGATGGGTCGATCCAGAGAGCGATGATTTACAAAGCTTTCGACAGGTCGACTATGTTCGACATGTCGATCTCGATAGTCAACAAAAAACAAAAGACTTTCGACTTGTCGACAATCCAAATGAAGATCGGTCCGTCGATAGGTCGACCATGGTCGACTGTTCGAACCCGGTAATCTATGACAATATGCACCTTGGTTTTGGATATAGTCATTTCTACACAAGGGGCTTCAGATTTGGGCCTTAGTCAATTTTAATACAACAATTATGAACCCAACCTAGGTGATTTACCTGTTATGTTGCCATGCACCGGAGAAAAACCTTCAGCAACCTTTATGAACTTCATGGGGCTTCATGCAATCTTCCAACTTGAACATCTAAGGCATGGTCTTGAGAAGGGCACAGAATTGACAAGAGGAGACACGGATAAATTGGGGCTTTAACAATCACCCCCTTTGTCAATTTCGTGACAAAACCTATATTCTAAAAAAAAAAATACAACTCTTTCAACACTGAATTATTACATGCCTAAAAAAAAATACAACGTTTATATCTCAACAGTAGACACAATACGAACATGACATCTTCAGTCTTCAATTTTCTCCCACTGAAAATATGCCTGCAAAACAAATAATTTCCTATACAAAACATGGCAAATCTGGTGGGATTTTTCAGTCTCCCCCTCAATATTAGTCTAAAAAAACGATAACTCTCCCTACAATGTATTCTCCCCCTTTTTTTCATAAATTGACAAGGGATGCAACAAGAAAACCCATTTTTCTTGAAATCAACATTTTCTCATAGCATTCATACATCCATTTTTTATGTTATTTTATTTTATTTTAAATTTATCAAACTATATTTTTCAATAATTTTAAAAGATCCTCAAAAGAAATGCAACAATAAAAACAAAGGATTTGACAACTATTTAAGGTCAAAGTATAAGGCCTAGCCAATCCTCTATCATTAGGTACCCATTTTCTAGTGTAAGATGGCATGTGGGTAAGCCTAGTTCATTTAGAATCAACTCTTATCTTTTGACCTTGAGTGAACAACTCATCCACCAGCAATTTGAACTTTTGCACTAGTGAATGAGGGTTGATTCTACTTTTATGATCCACATGATTATCTCCTTGGTGATTGACATTAGGTTGAGTTTTATAAAAAAATTCTTTATGATGTTTCTTTCTAAGATTGCACTCAAACCTAAGATGACCCATTTTGTCACAATAAAATCATTTTACATTTGGATTCTTTGAGGGGGAAGCAACACCTTTAACAAACACAGTTGAGTTGTTGGGTCTTCTCATATTTTTATTATTAAAGCCAAGACCCATTTTATCCCCAAACTGTTTTCCAAAATTCAACAATTTTATCCCCATTTTTGTAAATTTTTCTTCAAATTTCATTTTATGACTCTTTAAATCATTTAGCTCAATCTGAAGTTTTTTGTTTTCAAATTTCACTTTTGATTCAACTTCTTTAAGGTTTCAATTTCTTTCTGGTCCAGTCTTAAACTTTCTTGCAATTCAGTTTCAACTTTTTTAAACCTAAAGATCTCTTCTTGAGCGGCTTTCAAATCCATTTCAACCTTTTATTTTTCAGTGACCAATCTAATATTCTCATTCTTAGACTTATTTAGTTTTTTAGCCAAGTTATTGCTTTCTATGAACAAGGCATCGTAGGCCTCTTGAAGATCATTCTCATTATCCGACCTTTCACTATCAATTTCAACATTTTGAGAGTTTTGAGGATCAGGTGTAATAGTGACTAAGAGACTTTTCAAATTATCAGTTTTTTCTTTAGATGAGCCATCTGACTTGTTAGTTCTCTAGCTTTGCCGAGCCCCTATTTGTCAATTCCATGACTCGAGAAAAAACACGTGCTAAGAAGCTTGAAGACTCAAGATGATAAAAAAAGAAGATCATACTCCACCAAGTTCAAATCTCATCGTAATGACAATAACAAAAAGGTATTATAGCCATAGATGACCTTAGGTGGAACCCACACCTTAGAGAGGACTAACCGTAGGCTTAGCTGAACAATTGGTTAAATCATAAAAGCCTAGAGAGGAAGCTTGACAATGAATTGGAACCTAACTTAGAAATATTTATTTGGTTTCACTATCAGCTCGACCAGTCGTTCTCACCGACCCCTTGGTGGAAACAAGATTGACCCATCATGGTCAAGGACTGGTTGACCAATTTGATAGAAGTTCTGGAACTTAGAACCATTGTTCTGGGAAAGCCTGTGACCGAGAGTCTCATATGCATCGACCAGTCGATAATGATCTTAAACGACGCCTCATGGTCGACGACTCACTGGTAAAAGACTTAAGAGTTCTGGACTGTGAACATAAATGGCTCTCGAGAAAACAGACATTTCCGTAGTTCAAGTCCGATCTAGAGTACCAGGACCGACTCCTCGGTAAAGGGAAACTGGTCGTTCTGGGTATAACAGGTTTCTGGCTTGAAACTACTGTCTGCATGGTGTTTCCCTAGATCGAGCCTCTTGTATGGACCGGCCTCTCGGTGCCATGACTGTCGACCCATTGGCGACACCGACCTGTCGACCGGAAAGTAATTATGCCGTTGTGAGTGCATTTAATGCGCAACAATCGGGTGGTTGAACAGTAATAAATATGAACATTGACCTATTGGTACCACCGACCTGTCGGTACTAGACAGTCTGAGAAAATCGTTAAGACTCCTCTATAAATATGAGTGTTGTATGATCATTTGATTATCTTCATTGAACTGAGAAAAACCATACACACTAAGGAATGATCATCTCTCTTGTGCCTATACCCAAAAATCAAATGCCCAATTTTTTATTGAGATTGTGAGAGAGAGAAATAGAGGAGAGAAGTTAACATATCATCTAGGATTTGAACCAAGTTTCCTAGTCTTCCTGAAATTGTGATTGTTATACAACATCTAAAAGAAAGAACTCCAACACACCTTGAGTGAATCTTTGAGAAGCGTACATCATCAAGAAAAGAGCTGCAAGGCAAGTGCTTCGTGGTTTTAATTCTATTTTTAAAACCTTTGTCCCGAAAGTGGATTAAGGGGAATTTGCTCCGGAACCACTATAAAAAACTCTAGAGCATTGTCTTTGGCATAGTGGTGGGTGGAATTCTCATCCGATTGAGTGTGGTGAAATTCCTACTCTAATTGTGATGGTGTAAGTCCCCACATAGTGAATTTGGGGATAGCTCAAGGTTCAGCTAGTCCTAATAGTGGATGTAGGTTGGTTATCCGAACCACTATATATCTTGTGTTCTTAAGATTGTGTGGTGTTAGAGCTAACTTCTTGTTGATTGTTTAATCATTCTTGCTAACACACACCCACTTGATTGTTATATTAGCTGCACTTAAAACTAATCAATTAAATTAATTTTAAAAGGAGCAACGAATTGAGATTGACCTATTCACCACCCCCCCCCCTCCCCCTCTAGGGTCAATCGTTTTTCTAGCACATTGGGAATTTCATGACTCACTTTCAGATTGAGATGTTTTCATAAACAGTGGTCATGGCTTTCTTATTTGATCCCCTTTTAGATGGGCATTCATCAGCAAAGTGCCCATATCCATCACAGTTAATGGTAACGCCCCGCCCTTTTTCACTCACTTCTTCCCTTAAATTCAGTGTGTATTTTTTTTTTTTTTATAACAGAGTAGAGTGATAGAGAGCGGGACGTCACGACGCGAGCTAAGTCCGACCCTTAACTGGCCAACCCCATGTGTGCATGGATCAAGTCCATGAAAAATGGTTCACACATAGCAATATCAACTTGCAGAATAAAAATCATAACCTGCGAAATCATAACATCAAAATGCGGAATCATAATAGAACCAAGTTCTATTCCACTCAGATAGCAAAGTACGTCAAGTCCTTGATCATTATTAAAACGTCAAAATCATCAAACTAAATCATTCGACCATCTAAGTTATTACATTCCGAAATCCGAATACTCAAATACAAGTTTATGAGTAACTTTATTCAAAGCATGTAAAATAAGTCTTCCAAGCTCCTATGCCTGGTCCGTCTTACGTTCATCGTTCCCCTGAATACCTGTATCATCAACTAGGGTAGAAGTAGGGCAATAGAACAACGCGCCCAGTAGGTATTCCAGTTACGGCTAACACATGGTTAGTACAAAACATATATTATAACATAATATATAAAACCAGGTAAAATCCATGCCATGCAATGATGACAAATATGCAATGAGTTCCACCCATCACATGTACATAAATGTGCCCACCAGATAGGTCTTCCAGACGCCCTGGCGGAATGTGGACCCTCCAGAAACTTCTTGATGGAAATCACATCAAGGTATTGCACATAGGTTTTTCGGACGCCCCGACGGAGTGTGACCTCTCCGGTTATAAATCTTCCACCCCATGCCATGCATGAGATGCCAATGAAACACATGCTATTTTATAACATAAACATAGCATTTAAAAATCATACTTTAAAACACATGCTCTTTCCTCATATAAACAAAGCATATAGAATCAACCTTTGAAATATAATCAATACATGCTATTTACAACATGAACATAGCATTTAAAATCCATGATAAAGCATATCCTTTGAAACATATTTTCATCAAACATAAGATAAAACAAAGTACATAATCCATGGTTTCAAAGAGGTGGAATCCTACCAAAGACCGTTCACGAGTCCTTGCGTTTTAGTCCAAGATTCGATCACCGATCGCGCACCGCTTGCGAGATCCCATTACCTTATAATATAATGATAAATCAACACCTAGTCCCACTTAATTACAAGGTTCTAAGTCCATAAACAAGACCCCATGGGGTTCGGCCATACATGGTCTACCATTTTTTGTCCATAATTACAATAATGCCATTGTTCCCTCTTTCCTTTAAATCTTCCGTAATTAGACCCTATCATTTCCTTAACCAAACAAGTCCATCAAACACAACTCATGGGGTTCGGCCATACATCATGGCCGAACCCATGGTTCTCCACTTTGGCGTGTAATTACATTTTTGCCATTCCTTTCATCAATAATTCATAACACATGTTTGTATCCTTTATTTTATTTACCAAACACAAAGCCTAACCCACAATTTTTTATTCATGGAGTTCGGTCATACACATGGCCGAACCCATGATACCTTTATCTCCAATCTTATCTCCACTTTCTAAATTAATAACCATAAGTTTATTTACTCTAAAATACCAAACCAATTTCATGGGGTTCGGCCATACCCATGGCCGAACCCTATGGTTTCCAAAATCCTCATTTAGAAAGTCCATAATTAGGTAGCTTCTAATTTAGCAACCTCCTTCCATAAATGGAAGCTTTCTAAATTTAGGAAACACTTTCCTTAATTGAATTATTTCCATAATAACCTACATCTTTCCATAATTGGAAACACCTTCCAAAAATAGAAGGTTTCCAAAAATAATAACCTTCATTCCATATTTAGATTGCTTTATAAATTTAGCAACCATTTTCCATACTTGGATGCTTTCTAATTTTAGCAATACTTTCCAAATTTGGAAGCTTTCCATATTTAATCTCCACTCCAAAAACAACCCCATGGGGTTCGGCCAAGCATCATGGCCGAACCCTATGGTTCATGACCTTCATCAATGGTCTAAATCCATAAAAAACATTTAATAATCATACTTTCATAATCCCAAAATAAAATTGGTGGGGTTCGGCCATACACCATGGCCGAACCTCACCCCCTTGTTTTCCACTCTTTAGATTCAACAACTTGGCCATGATACAATCATGGTTCGGCCATGCCATGGCCGACCCATATTCCATATTCTTTCATTGTCTTCTTGAATCTAAAACTGACAACCATCAAAGGTTTTTATGATCTAAAATCTAAGAACATAAACCTAATGAATAAATCAAATCTCTCCATGGTTTTCAATCTTAAAACCCAATAATTAAATCAAGTCTTTCCATGGTGTTCGGCCATGCACTATGGCCGAACCCTATGGTTCTTTCTTTTCCATTTAACCCATCAAATCATCTCAAATCTTTCTCCAATCTTTCTCCATGGGGTTCGGCCAAACGCCGTGGCCGAACCCTATGGTTCCTTGGTTTCATAAATAAAATTATTCAATTAAGGTACTAACCTCTTTGCTCTTCCAAGTTTTCTTCTCCTTTCCCCTTGTTGGTTGCTTCTTCTTCTCTTTACTCTTGTCGTGAGAGATAATGAGAGATTGAGAGAGATAGGGAGAGTTCAAGTATGGGGTTGTAAAAACCGTGCACCCCCTTGGGTCTCTCCTTTTATTAAGCTCTCCTTAGTCCCATATTTAGAATGCACTTAAAATAAACCTTGCCCCCCTTAGGCCGTGCGCCCCCTTGCTATAGATGGCCATGCCGACCTCCCTTGCCTTAGATGGCAATTGCCGACCTCCCTTGATTTATTAAGAACCTTCCCTTAATCCTCTCTCTATTTAAATTAGATAATTTCCTTGGCTACCAATCCATGCACATAATATGGATATTAATATCCAAAATTCGGCCATGTTTAATCTTTTAATTATTTCATAGATATTTCATCCCTTTTTAAATATTCTAGCATATCATTGTGGATTTTGAATCCCACATATCTCTCATGCGCATAATCTATGGATTTCACATTCAAAATTCGGCCAAGGTAATCTTTTATTAAATTTTTGATAAAACCAATGTCACAATTTAATTGGGTCCTAATTGGGTCATAGCCCAATTCCTTATCCATTTAAGATCAAATCTAGAATTCACAATTAAAAATGAATAAATTTCATAACAATAATAAATTGAAAATCCGAAGTGTTACAGTTAAAACATTGGAGTTTTTTGGATTTGTCTTTTGATTTTTCTTTTGAATTTTCTTTTGATTTATATTTGGATGAGCTTGAGTTTCCTTTAGATCTTTCTTTGAAATCATCCCTTTTAAAGTTTATAAATTTCTTCTTTTTGTTAATTTTTTTAAGAAATTTCTTGACTAGCACAACCACATCTTCATTTGAATCACTATCAGACTCAGATTTTCCAGTTTCTCTGGTTTCAACTTTCGTAGAAGAATTTAGGGCAATAGATTTATTTTTAGTTTACCAAAGTGGAGTTCGAAGGTTTGTAAAGATTCCACAAGGTCATCTACAACCATTTTGGCCACATCCCTAAATTTTTCAATTGCTACTACCTTAGGACTAAACCTATCAGGCAAGGATCTTAAAATTTTAGTGCATATAACCTTGTCTGGTATCCTTTCTCCGAGAGCCCACATGGTATTAACAATATCATTCAATTTGGAATAAAACTCCGTAAATGTTTCATTTTCTTGCATTCTGATATTTTCAAATTCCGAGCTCAATATTTGGAGTTTTGATCTTTTGACCAAATTAGTTCCATCATGTGTTCTATTGAGAATGTCCCAAGCTTCTTTAGCTGTTTCACACGTCATGATTCTTTTAAATTCTCCTGGTGAAACAATGCAATTTATAGAATTTAATGCTTTTCCATTTGCATTATATAACAATTTTTCAGTGTCAATATAGGAGAAAAAATTTAGATCTGGTCAAATTATCACTAGTTGAAGATTCAACTTTTCCTTTTTTAGAAGTATCAGTTATTTCTTCAACCGGATGAACCCAACCTCTTAGAACAGATTCCCAGACTGTTCTATCGATGGATACCAAAAAGGTTTTCATGCGAGCCTTCTAGTAGACATAGTTCGTACCATCAAAATATGGAGGTTTAGTAACCACCTGACTATCTCCTCTGTGCATTGTACTAGCGCAGGAATCACCTCTGGACGATTAAGTCTTAACAGAGGAACCTAGCTCTTGATGCCACTTGAAAGTCTAGGCTAGATCAATACATGGGTCCTAGAGGGGGATGAATATTACCAATTCCAAATTATATTAACCTTTTTAAAATATGAATAATCAATTTTAAGTGCAGCGGAATAATCTTGCGTGTGCAATTAATGATAAACAATCCAACAAATCAAAGCATGCAAACACAACAATTTATAGTGGTTCGCTTCACCTGAACCAACATCCACTCTTGGACTCACCCAACTTTGGGCTATCTGAAACACACTATGAAAGGGTAAAATTACCCTATCAATACACACCTAGATTTTGAAAGGTTCGACCACGGAGGTCTACTCCTTGACACCTATTTTTTATGGTGGTTCGATCGTATAGAGATCTAATCCACCTCACAATATTAAATGAAATAAAATGAAGAGAAAAACACTTGCCTTGGGTCTTTTGTTGATCTTCTGTTGTGTTCTTCAGATAACAGGTTGCATGCTCTAGTGTACTTTGATCTTCATCTGATGTGACAACCTAACTTGGATAAATTTCTACAGTCCCCCATCAATCCCCTTTTTCATGTTTTACTGTTTGAAAAGACATATGGTCGAATTTTTGAAAGCTAGGGAAGAACTGTTCCAAGATCTAGGTTTTCTGGGTTAAGGCTCTCTCAAAAGTTTTTCCTTAATCTATCACCCATAATTTTCCATTAAGCTTAATCCGTATTTATAAACAGAATTAAAACAACTGTGCAACGGACAGAAATCACGCTCTTCGACAGGTCAAACAGCTAAAGGAGAAGTCTCGACAAGTCAAGACAACACACGGACGATATCTTGTTTAAAGAAAGTGGCCTTGACATGTCGAAAGTTTTCAAAACAAATTTTCCGCAAAGGTTCGTTGACCAGTAGAAAATATTTGACGGGTCGATCCCGAAGCGACAATTTACAAGGCTTTCGACAGGTTGATTGTGTTCGACATGTCAATCCCGATAGTCAACAAAAGCGGAAGAGTTTCGACATGTCAACAATCCAAATGAAGATCGGTCCGTCAACAGGTTGACCATGGTCGACTGGTCGAACCAAGTAATCTATGACAATATGCACCTGGGTTTTGGATATAGTCCTTTCTACACAATGGGCTTCAGATTTGAGCCTTAGTCAATTTTTATACAACAATTATGAACCCAACCTAGGTGATTTACCTGTTGTGTTGCCACACACCGAAGAGAAAACCTTTAGAAACCTTTATGAACTTCTTGGGTTTCATGCAATCTTCCAACTTGAGCATCTAAGGCAAGGTCTTGAGAAGGGCACAGAATTGACAAGAGGAGACACGGATAAACCAAGGCTCTAACAATTCAAGGATTAGTCATTTTTTTTTAAAAAAAATTTTAAGTCGTTTCTCCGAGACCCAAATTAGCACTGTCCTAAAATTTTAAATGCACTTGATCAATGAACATTAAGGATAATGTCTAATTTAAGTTTGGGGCTATAAAAGGGTTACAATGGTTGAGTCCAATAACAAAATTTGTGTTGTTTTTGTGAGTCTACAACAGTTTTTGGGGAGAGTAAGTTCGAGAGAACCAAGACCCCTGTTGGAAAAGTCAAGGGAAGAGTAAGTTTACAAACACAAATTGAGACTGCCCTTGACCAAAAAAAGAAAAAAAGAGTTTTGTGTCATTTCTGAGTCAGTTTTTTAGTCTAAAAAAAATCTTTTCGAATCAAGGGAAGAATAAGTGAAGACTGAGACTACTCCCTGAGAGGAAAAAATATTTGTTGAGTCTAACTGATTTTTCAGCACTAATAGGTAAATAAAAAAATTTATATCACACTTTTTCAATGAACTTTTTATAGAATTTATATTCGAAACAAAATATACACAGCCATGTTAAACTTAGTTCAAAAAAGAATTTTTTTCACGAGTCTAGTAATCAGCGGAGGAATACTAGTGGAGAATTAACCTAGTGAGCTTCAAAGCCAATCTATTTTTCTGAGGGATTTAAGTCAATCCAATTTTCTTTCTTAAGCGCGTCAAGTCATTGTCGATCTCATTATTCTTCAAATCTGGTCATATTACTGAGAACGCCATTAAATTTGAGTTAGTGCATTTGAAATTTTTCAGAATTTATTTAAAACAAGGAAATCACTGTATGAACCTTAGGATATGATTTAGGCTATTTTTAGGTTGTTTGAGCCTTCAAGCCTACCTAATTTTGGTCAATTTATCCTGGTAGTTCCCAGTTGAGCCTCTGAAAATCAGTATGTTCTTATTGTTTAGCCATGTCTATCATACCCAACTCAGATTATGGAGTCTGAGCCTCATAGAAATATCTATTACATATTCTAAGGTACTAGAAAAAGTTAGAGATGACAAAAATTGGGATGGTACTCTAAAAAAAATGGCACTGAAAAAAAATAAAGGGAAAAAAAAAAAAAAAAGGGAACATCCAAACATCAACAATAGGAAAGATGAATATTTTGAAAAAAATGTTGAAAAGAAAATAATAGAGGAAGATAGATCCCATCTTACATTTTCAAAGACCTCAAACCTATCTGTTCAAAATATTTATTTTTAGAATCTTATATCATTCTTTTATTTGACCCGATCCCAAGCCATGTTTCATGTGGAGAATAGATGAAGGAAAATGATGGTGTATAGCTCAACGTTCTCAGGAAAGTGATATCCAATCATGAGATCTGATTATTTTCTTTGAACTGTGACGTCTTTTAATACATATGTGAGAAATTTTGAATTTGAATACATAAACTCCGCTCACATATACCTTTGAGAGAAAATAACCCAAACCTCTGAGCGTTATTCTTTCTGAGAGATATCTAGTGAGGATTGAAGTCAAAGCGCATTTTTCCGAAGATTCGTTACAAAACTTTTGTGTATGTGGAAAGGAAAACTATTTTAATATTGGCTAAGCACATACTACACTCCGAATATAAGTCTTATAAAATAAATTTTGGAATCGTATGATGTCTAGATTTTTATGGACTTGTTTTTGCCGAATCTGAAACTAAGACTAGACAATTTGGATGTTTGTGGGTATCATCACTGCAAGCCCTCACGAGACTACAACTCGTCCACTAGGGGTAACCTAGGGGTTTAAAGGCTTGTTGCGTATGCTAAATGCAATCGAGAGTAACAGCGAAAGTGGTGTAGTTTTAGGTCTAGCATACGAATAAAATTTTAGATTAATATTATGTTTAGTTTAGGATTTTTAGGTTTTGAGATTTTAGAATTAGGTTTTTAGTTTCAATTTTTATTTTTAGGTTTTTGCTTGAGGACTAGCAAAATCTAAGTTTTGGGGTATTTGTTCAATCTAAAAATCTTACATTTTTTCCCTTTAATTTTGTTTGAGTTAGCATTGATTTTGAATATAAAAGGTGCATTTAATATAGTTTTTCAGTTTTATAGATAAAAAAGTGGGAAAAAAGCAAACAAGCATAAATCAGGGGATAATTGCCGGAAAAGAGCTTAAAATCAAAGAATTAATATTTTATAATGAAATCATGCGACTTTTAGGGTTTTAAATGTAAATTGGATAATCTAGATCAATTTATGAGAGTCTAGATTAATTCAATATTTAGATTTTTAAGTGGTTTGATTAATTATTTAATTTTAAAGCAAGTTTGCAATCAAAGAGGCCAATAACTGAAAATCAAGATCCATGGGCCAGAGATCCGCTGCAATTGGGCCAAGCTTCGCTCCAAATCTCAAATACTGGGCCAGGCCAAGCACTCCATGCCCGTTTCCCAATTTGGGCCAGGCCAAAGTGAATTCAAGCGCAGCAAGCCAAAGTCCAAGCTCCAGTCCAAGTCCAAGTTCAATCTAAGATTCAATATCTCCAGGTCCAAATCCAAGTTCACTAACCCTAAGCCCAAATCCACCAAAGCCCATCCTACCCATCTAATCTTAACCATCCAATTTTCAATCACTTATCCACATCATTCACCAACCCAGTCATGCAATCCACACCATTCATTGCATACATCTTATCCATCTCATTCGTTTGCATTCATCAATTTAGGTAAGCCCTAGATACACTTAGTAAATCCAACTCGTTCATGCAACATATTTAGATCTAGGTCATTCAATTCATCCACCATAGAGATTACCCTAGGATTACGAGCATCCATGCACCATCTATCTATCCATCCACTTAGATCATCCAACAGCTATCAAAGCCATTAGATTTAGGCCAATTAATCCTACCCTTTAATTTCATCTCATTCATCTCATTAAACACTAGGAATCTTATTAAATCCTATAATCTAGGACTTCATGCACATATCCTATCCACTCCATACAACACACACATTCTAGAACCACCTCATGCGCATAAACCTTTGGGAAAATCTCTATTCTTTCTCTCCACTCCACTCCACTCCACCTCATCTCCACATCACCCAATCTTATCCCTCCATGCATCACACGATTTTGTCCATCTCCTTTCCATCCATTTGAAATTCACTTCCATATCTTAAGCCACATCATCTCATCATCTTAGCCATTCATGCATTTAGACTTTAGATCTCAAGCATCCATTATCATGTATTCATTGAAACCCTAAACCCTAAAATTACACAACTCAAATTCGACCAAGCCCTTGCTTGATCCTAAATTTTGTCTCTACTTTCTTTTCTCCCAAGATACCTTAGCCTCCAAGCTACCCAATGCACAATAAATTCATGTAACACTATGTAGGAGCCCTAGGTTTCTAGTTTTTAATCCATCCAAACCTTAAGCCTATAAATACCCCATTCGATCATGGTGCAAATTGAATTAGACCTGGAGCTTAAGAGGGCCTAAGACTGGAGAACACACCTTGAAGACTAAGAGACACTGTGCTTCATGCAAATTTTATATGTTAGTGACCATTGTAAATTCGATTTTTATGTTGCCTTCTTGATTGTTTTTACAATGCTTGTATTTAATTTTCCCATTAACTAAATAAGAGATGTCCATTTTAGATTTTTGAAAAGTCTGATTATTCATATATTTTTGAATTCTATGTGTTGAATTTCAAATCTAAATTTCTTATTTATTTATTTATTTTGGGCGATGAGAGAATAATTCCATAACCACCTTTAAATTATGCAATTTTATTTTATGTCATTTATTTTCTTTGTCAATTTAATTTCAATGTCTATTTTATTCTTCTTTTATTGTATGTTGTATTTTAATACTTAATTTTTATATCTTGTATTTTAAAAGTCTTGTAGTTTATTTAATGTATACAAACCACTCCTTCAAATACGAGTTAGCTAGTTTGAGATCTAATTTAAATAAACTTGAATTTTGTCATCTTAATATGTGTGTGAGATTATCCATAAAATCTATCTTAATCCATTATTTTAATCATGATTTAATCAATGTTCTAATGGTTTTGAATTTTAAATGAGAGATTGTTAACTTAGAAATAAATTTGTGGAAATAAGATTGATTTTTATACTTTGATTTATTTTTAAAATCTCAATGTTTTCTAAGAAACATAATCATTCAAGCACTAGATTACAAACATATATATATTTTGATTTACTTATGCATAGATTTTGCTTGTCCTTTGTGCGCTGGCGAGATTATAAATTTAAAACTTTGCACAATTTTCACATCATTACTAACTGTAGTGTGATAGGGTGGGTTTCAGTTCTCTTAAACCTAACTGCTCATAAACAGAGTATGACAGTAGGCTAACACTAGTTCCAAGATCTAATGAGGCCCTGTCAATAGAATATGTACCAATGGTGCATGCAATGGTTGGGCACCCAGGGTCCTTATATTTAAGCGGGAATGGTTGTTGGAGGAGTGCACTTGAACTTTTTGCTAGAAATACTTTTGTGGGAACATTGTTTCTCCGTTTTACCGTACAGAAGTCTTTCAGAAATTTGGCATATGAGGGTACCTGATTGATGGCATCAAGTAGAGGGATATATACTAGCATGTTTGAACACCTCTTATATGTCACCATAAGGAACCCCTTTCTTGGCAGTTCACCTCTGAGGATACGGAGCCATAGGTACATATGTTTTTTTAGCAGACTGGTCCAGTTCAATTGTTTCCACTTTATTGTCAACCTGTCTTCCTGATCTAAAGGTAGTAAATGATTTGACATCCTCTGATTTGGACAATGAAACCTCATAATGTCCCTTGGGATTAGGGATAGGTTGAATGGGAAATTTACCTTTTTCTCTGTTGTCTATTGCGGTGGCTAACTGTCCAAGTTGTGTTTCAAGCTTGCGCATAGCCTGCTGGGTAGAATGCATGGGCTGCTGCAACGTATCCATGAGAGAGGGCTTACGTTGTAGAGAAGAACTAGATTGATAGGACTAATTTGACTGGGGTGAATGTATTTGAGGTGGGCAAAATGATTGATTCTGAGGTGGTGGCTAGATTGACTCGAAGGTGGTTGGTATGATTGATCTTAGCATTGAGGGGGTACTTAACTTAACGGAGATTGATTTTGATACCAAAAGAAATTGGATGATTCCGCCAATTAGGATTGTACGTGGTAGAAACTGGGGTTCCTTGCTGTCTTCCAAAATTATTGAGTGCATTGGCCTACTCGGTTGAGCACTCACCTATTGATCCTAGGGAAGGACAGTTTTTGGCAATATGTCTTAAATTAGAACACATTAAACAAACCTCATTTACTCCTAATGGCTGATTCATCGCCTGACAAATTGTTTATGAATCTACTTTTTTCGTTAGGTTTGCAATTGCGAGGTTAATGTCAAAGTCGTTATTAACTTCATACAAACCTCCTCTCTTGGGTGTTTGTACTGAATTCTCTCTTTTGGAGAAATCCCATCGCTGAGAGCTCTCTGCCAATGTTTCTATGATGGTCCATCCATTGTGCTCAGTTAGTTTAAAAAATTCCCCACCTTTCATGAACAGGACCATTGTGCGGTTCGATGTGGTTAAACCATCATAAAAGAATTGTACGAGTCTCCAATTTTTAAAACCATAGTGGGGACATTTAGCCAATGCATCTTTGATCTTTCCCAAGATTCCCAAAATAGTTTACCCCCTTTCTGATTAAAATTTGCAATTACTTTCTTAAGGGCGTTGGTTTTAGATACGGGGAAAAACTTGTTCACCAACAAATCCCAAGTTGTGATGGAATTTGCGGGTAGAGAATTCATCCATGATTTCGCTTTTCCTTTAAGAGAAAACGAAAATATGTGAAGTTTAATAGACTCATCAGTGATTCCTTGAAGTTTAATGGTGGCGCGGATTTATTAGAATTCTTTTGACGTGTAGGTAAGGATCCTCACGATCAAGGCCATGGAATGCAGCTAAAATATGGAACAGGGCTGGTTTAAGTTCAAAGGTTGCAGTGATTGCTGGAATGACTATGCCTGATGGGGTGTTGGCTGTGACTGTGGAAAAGTAATCATGGAGGGTCTTCTCTTCGACTCTTTCTCCGACTATGTTGGGTAATGGTGGTGATGATATGGAAGATGGAGATGAGTGTGGTGATGTGGGTGGACTATTTAAGTTTATGAGTGAGCTTGACTGAGCTCCGGACGCAAAGATCTATGTACTGACGGGATGTGTAACTTGAACCAAGGGATGATTGGTGGAATCACGAGACCAAATAAGCATACACAGATGTTGTGCAAATTTTAAATTTATAACTCGTAACCGCACGAACCATTAAATTAGATAGCGTTAAGAGTGCGAGGTCGATCCCACAAGGAAACAACAAAATATATGCAAAAACAAAATATATGAAATTGAAATGTTGTGATTTAAAAAAAAAATCTAGATCTTTGGAAATAACCTAAATATGAAAATCAAGTTCTAATTTTTACAAATATGACTTCAAATTAGTTAACATTATAGTGTTAAGAAACTAATCCAGAAATTAGAGTATCATCATCTAAATCTAAAATCTAACCAATAAATCCAATTTAATTAAAGTAATGGTATGGATCTAGAATTTATAAATAATCTCAAACTAGTTTAAGAGAACAAAATTAAAATACAATTAAATCAATCTCAATCTAGTTCAAAAGAATTTGAGAGAATTTAATAAATGAAATAAAAGAAAAGAAATTAATGAATAAAAGAAAAGAATGACAATTAAAATAAAATATTCACATAATTTATAATGGAATTGAGACAAGTAATTAGGGTGGCATATTATCCCACTTAAAGATAAAACCATGGCCTAGACTATGACATCTTCTAGAATTATTAAATATAAATTCATGTTCTCTGTTTATTAAAATTCTAATAAGAAAATCATGATGTCCATTAAGTCAGATATTTTCAATTCAAGCCTTAGGCTTGGGCAGAATTTCTACTTTCCATTTCATGTCTAAAAATAAGCTACTCTTCGAAAAGAGCTTTAGATCTGAAAAAGGTTAAGTTCCACCGATCCTAAATGGAGTTCTACTTTCATTGGAAACTCTTAAATTAATTTATTCCATAACATCTTCAAAGAATTAAAATAACATAAAAAAAAATCACCATAAAATATTTAACAATTGGGAAAACCATAAATCTAAAGAAGCTACCATGAATTTCATTCAATTAACTGGATTAGGTAGGGCTTGGAGAGAATTCCTTCATAATTCTCTCTCCAAAACTTTCTCCAAAATTCTCTCTTTTATTTATCCAAATTTACTGTCTTTCCAAGGCATGGTCGAATTTTGTAGATAAGGCACCATAATTTTAGGGATTTTGGATTAATTTGGAAAGTAGGGTGCAAATCCCATTTTTCTACATATGCACCAATTTGAAGCTCTATTTTGACCTTGTTAATTTTCGAATCACGAAATTTCATAAACTAAAAAGTTGTAGCCCTTGAAGTCTTCTTTCCAATGCAATAAGAAGAAATGCAATAAAACATTGGAGTGAAAAGTTATGACCAAAATACTGAAACTGTATCAAAATATTTCTCCTTCCAAAATTCACTCTAGTCAATCCAAATCCCATTTTTTTCTCTCATTCTTGCTTCCACAATCCTTCAAATGAAATTCACTGGTCTTACTTGGTCTTTTGGACTTGGATCCCATACTTGGACTTTTATTTGCCCCGGAATACTGGTGGACTTTGGTTTATAAGCTTCAGACTTGAACAGTCGGTCCATTTGTGTGTTTATAAATTTCTACCACCTTTACAATTTAACACAATCTAAAAAATATTATTTTAATTCAAACTCTCATATCCGGATCTGAATTATAATAATTTACAATAATTCCAAATCAAATTAGGTGGTAGAAATTACAAACTTTACAAAAATAGAACTATGGCTCACTTTTCTACATTTTAATTACTTTTTCTTGTATTCTCACAAATATACTGCAAAACTCGAAAACTTCATTTAACGCATCTAATATACACAAATCAAAGCCTAACTAATCCAAAATTAATGGGTAAAATAGTCATTTTTACTGCTCAACAAATACTCCCAAACTTAGATTTTGCTAGTCATTGAGCAAAACAAAAACTAAAACCTAGACATTCAAATCCTAATCTACACCACTTTCGTTGGCACTCGCTATTGCATTTAGTGTATGCAATAAGCCTTTAAAACCCTAGGTCACCACTAGTGGACGAGTTATAGTCTCGTGAGGGCTTTCAGTGATGATACCCACGAACATCAATTTTGTATAGTCTTAGTTTCAGATTCGGCAAAAACAAGTTCATAAAGATCTAGACATCATACGATTCCAAACTTTATTTATAAGACGTATATTCGGAGTGTAGTGTGTACTTAAGCAATATTAAAATTAGTTTCTTCTCCAAATAGACACAAGTTTCATACCCAACATCGGAAAATGCGCTTTGACTTCAAACCTCACTAGATATCTCTCAGAAATATTAACGCTCAGAGGTTGGGTTATTTTCTTTCAAAGGTATATATGAGCGGAGTTTGTGTATTCAAATCAAAATATCTCACATATGTATTTAGAAAAGGCAGTACATATCAAAGAAAATAAATAGATCTCATGAATGAATGCCACTTTCCCAAGAACGTTGAGTTAAACACCATTATTTTTCCTCCTCTATTCTCCACATGAAATACCCTATTTAGACTTAAGATCAATAGGACTTCTAAATAGGACGAACATGGCTTAGAACCGGGTCATATCAAATAAGGGATAAAGAATCTAAAAATTAACACTTTGATAAGAAAAGGGTTAAAGGTCTTCATAATGTGATCGGGATACTTTTCCTTTAATTTTCTCATTTTTTTTTATCAAAGTATTCATTTTGGATTTTTCAAATTCTTTTTTTTTTCAACATCCCTTTTTGATATATGGATGTTCTCAATTTTTTCTTTCTTTTTCACCATCATTTTTTTTTAATGAATTTCATCCCAATTTCTTCCCTAACCTTTTCTCATATGAAGAAAGGTCATAGATCTAAAATTTTGGCTCAAACTCCATAACGGGAGTTAAGTATGTTAGATATGGCAAGTCAAGAAAAGAGGCTATATTAGGCTCAACTGGGGAACTATCAAGATGAAATGACCAAAATAGGTGGCTTGAAGGCTCAAACGGTCCAAAATGGCCTATATCCTATCCTAAGCTTCATAAGATGATTTCTTTGCTTCTAATAAATTCAGAAAAATTTCAGGCATTTTAACTCAAATTTGATGGCGTTCTTAGTAATATGACCAAATCAAAGGATAATGAGATCTCACAACGACTTAATGCGCTTATTAAAGAAATATGAGTTTGCTTATAACCCTCAGAAGGATAGAATGACTCTAAAGCTCACTGGGTTTAAGTCCCCACTACTATTCCTCCGGTGATAACTAGACTCATGAAATATTTTCTTTTTCCAACTAATTTTAATATGGCTGTGTAAAATTTGTTCCGAATATAAATCCTATAAAAGTCTTATCGAAAAAGTATGATATGAAAATTTTTATTTACCTATTAATGCTGGAAAATCACTTAGACTCAACAAATCTCTTTTTTTTTTTTCACAAGGGGTAGTCTCAGTGTTCATTTACTCTTCCCTTGATTGATTTTTTTTCTTTTGACTCACAAAAACTTTTAGTGGACTCAATTTTTTTTTTATTGGACTCAACTAGTGTATCCCATTTTGATACCCCCAAACTTAAATTTGACATTGTCCTCAATGTTCTTTAATCCACAGTGATCAGGTGCAAATCAAAATTCTTTTGGAACAGTGTTAATTAAGGTTCAAGTGTATTTAAAAGGGTTCACTCATAATGGACCTAAAACAAAAATCCTAAACTAGACTGACGGACACAATAGTTGACCTAAGATGGTGATTTAGATGATTTTTGTGCCTCTATGTAGGGAAGAAATGGTACAATGGAACGTAGATCATTGAGAAATTGAGGGCTTGCAAAATATCTTAATTTTAAGTACTCTCCCAGTTCTACATATCTGGTAAAATCCCATGGATTATTCATGTCATACGGAGGAAAGTCCTGGATAGGATTCTCCTCAAAGTTAGGATTTATCTCATCATTCCCCTCAAGAATTAGGTTCTTGCCACCATTGGTCAGACTCTCTTCATTATGGTTACAACGATTGGGTTCTAATGTAGGTTCTAATATTGAAATTGCCATGACCCCACATACTCTACTGTCGTCAATAATGGATTGATGACTAACGGGATGTTCATAATTTGGAGACTCAATTCTATCCAATCGCTTGGTCGAATAGCGTCTCCAAACACCCATTTTCACCAACAAGACCAAAACAAATTCATACAAAATAAATGACCTAAAACGAAAAATAAAAACCTAAACTAACCTAGGTTTCTAGACTGACTCTTAATCTTTTCTCCAAAAATTCTAAATCTCCAATTAAGAGTTTAACCACAATCATGACCAGGTAAGTTCCCAGGTAAGTGGAGGAGCACTTGGCAATCTGCTTATATTCCACTTATCCTTAGGTTGTTTACACCTTTAGTGACAAAACTAATCCTAGACACTATGATTGAAGAAAATTTAATATTGGTGATAAAAAATTAATTGAATTGAAGATTGTCCTAATGAGGATGAAAGACCCTAAAAACAAACTAATGGTTGCTACTTTGATTTTACTTTAAAGTGTATGAACCATTTTTATTTACTAATCTTTTTTTATTTTTCCATTGTTAATGCAAACCTAAATCTAGCAATGCAAGATACAGAAGCAAATATGCAAGTAATTAAGTAAACAATCTGCACTAATATATGAGACTAGCAACCTAAATGCATGATCAAAATAAATATGCAATATATTTTTATTTTTATTTTAAATGCAAAATAAATGCAAATCACCCTAATAAAATCTATATGAATGCATAAAAAAGATAAAATCAAAAGAAAGTAGTTAGACATTTACCTTAGCCTATGCGCGTATTTTCCAGTAATCTTAGCTCGCGATTTTTAAAAATTCCTGAAAAAGCACAACACATGAACACAAGTGAAGATTCTAACAAAAGAATGCATGAACTATTTAAATGCAAATTCCTAATTGAGACTTTTAAACTAATACAAGATCATAAATAGATCTCTAAATTAAATACCATTAACTAAAAAAATTATTTTTATTTGGAAACCTTCTAAATTTAGATGATGATCTAAAATTAAAAACTTCCTATGTTTAGAAATTATTCAAAATCTGACATCTCCAAGGTTGGACAGTTTTCTAAAAATGGGATTTTTTCAAATTAGATATTTTAAAACTTTCCGTAGACAGAGGTTCTAAAACTTTCCAAAACTAGACTTGTTTTCTAAAAAATAGAATATTACTAAAATAAAGCATATTTATAAAATTAGAAAATGACTAAAAGGAGAAACTAGTTGAATCCATCAAATTTCCAAAAATAGAAATATCTACAAAAATAGAAACTTCTAAATTCAACAAGTATCTAAGTTTAGAAAAATTTCCTTGTTCAGATAAATTCTAAGATCCCTCCTATTTTAAAGAAAATTTTAATTTTAGGTAACCTTCCAAAATTAGAATTTCTAAAAATAGAAATTTGCAATTTTAAAAAGTTACCTAAATTAGAAGATTCCAAAAATAGAAATATTTTGTAAAATCACAATACCTCAAAACATATAATTTGCATGTTTCCTCGACAACGGCGCAAAAAACTTGTTGTGTAAATTTTAAATTTATAACTCGCAAACGCACTAACTATTAAATAGTATAGCGTTAAGAATGTGAGTTCGATCACACAAGGAAACAACAAAATATATAAAATTGAAACTTTGTGATTTAAAAAAAATCTAGATCTTTACAAAAAATCTAAATATGAAAATCAAGTTCTAATTTTTACAAATATGACTTCAAATTAGTTACATTCTAGTGTTAAGAAACTAATCCAGAAATTAGAGTATCATTATCTAAATCTAAATTCTAACAAATAAATCCAATTTAATTAAAGTAATGGTATGGATCTAGAACTTATAAATAATCTCAAACCAGTTTAAGGGAACAAAATTTAAATGCAATTAAATCAATTTCAACCTAGTTCAAAAGAATTTGAGAGAATTTAATAAATGAAATAAAAGAAAAGAAGTTAATGAATAAAAAAAAAGAATGACAATTAAAATAAAATATTCACATAATTTATAATGGAATTGAGACAAGTAATTAGGGTGGCATATTACCCACTTAAAGATAAAACCATGGTCTAGACTATGAAATCTTCTAGAATTATTAAATATAAATTCATGTTCTCTGTTTATTAAAATTCTAATTAAGAAAATCACGATGTCCATTAAGTCAGATATTTTCAATGCAAACCTTAGGCTTGGGGAAAATTTCTAATTTCCTTTCCGAGTCTAAAAATAAGCTACTCTTCGAAAAGAGTCTTAGATCTGAAAAGGTTAAACTCCACCGATCCTAAATGGGGTTCTACTTTCCTTGAAAACTCTTAAATTAATTTATTCCATAACATCTTCAAAGAATTAAAATAACGTAAAAAACAATCACCATAAAATATTTAACAACTGGAAAAACCATAAATGTAAAGAAACTACTATGAATTTCATTCAATTAAATTGGAAATTAAGATTACAATGCTTTGGAGTTTTTGCATCAAAGACATGAAATAAAAATAAAAACACAAGAACTCATAGACAAAATTCGAATATTCCTTTCTCTTCTAGTCTTCTTAGCCTCTAGTCCTTGCACACCTTAGCTCCATGGTCCAATTCAAATTTTACAATGCCTGAACCCCTTTATTTATAGTGCTCAATAGAAACCGGATTAGGCAAGGCTTGGAGAAAATTCCTCCATAATTCTCTCTCCAAAACTTTCTCCGAAATTCTCTCTTTTATTTATCCAAATTTACTGTTTTTTCCAAGCCATGGTCGAATTTTGTAGATATGGCACCATGATTTTAAGGATTTTGGATTAATTTGGAAAGTAGGGTGCAAATCTCGTTTTTTTACACATGCACCAACTTGAAGCTCAATTTTGACCTTGGTAAGTTTCGAATCACAAAATTTCATAAATACAAAATTGTAGCCCTTGAAGTCTTCTTTCCAATAAATAAGAATACATGCAATCGGACATAAGAGTAAAAAGTTATGGCTAAATACGGAAACTGTATCAAAATATTCCTCCTTCCAAAATTCACTCTAGTCAATCCAAATCCCATTTTTTTCTCTCATTCTTGCTTCCACAATTCTTCAAACGAAATTCACTGGTCTCACTTGGTCTTTTGTACTTGGATCCCATACTTGGACTTTTATCTGGCCCTGAATACTGGTGGACTTTGGCTTATAGGCTTCAGACTCGAACAGTGGGTCCATTTGTGTGTTTATAAATTTCTACCACCTTTACCATTTAACACAGTCTAAAAAATATTATTATAATTCAAACTCTCATTTCCAGATCTGAACTATAATAATTTACAATAATTCCAAATCAAATTAGGTGGTAGAAATTACAAACTTTACAAAAATAGAACTATGGCTCACTTTTCTGTATTTTAATTCCTTTTTCTTGTATTCTCACAAATACACTGCAACTCGAAAACTCCATTAAACACATCTAATATACACAAATCAAAGGCTAACTAATCCAAAATTAAAGGGTAAAATAGTCATTTTCATTGCTCAACAACAGATACGTTCGTCACTTTCAAACAAAAATCACACAAGAATTGCCTAAGTCTAAGATTCGGATCTCACTGGAGAAATAGAATTTTATTGGCTAGCTACAGGGACCCTAAAATCTAGACTTGCTCCTAATTTTCTTTCCAAAAAATTTGAAAG
Source organism: Chimonanthus praecox (assembly GCA_022113865.1). Lineage (NCBI taxonomy): Eukaryota > Viridiplantae > Streptophyta > Magnoliopsida > Laurales > Calycanthaceae > Chimonanthus > Chimonanthus praecox. Next base: position 49,078,388 of record CM039092.1, on the reverse strand, counting down.
TCTCCGAGGAGCATTTAACCACAAGCATGGCCAGGTAAGTTCCCAGGTAAGTGGGGGAGCACAAACGACATCTACGTCCCAACCTATCCTTAGACGTCCTCGACCTTACGTCTTGGTGACAGAACTAGCCTTAGAGACCATGCTTGAAGAAAATTTATTCACCGGTTACAAAATTAATTTGGATTAAAAAGGTTCCTATTGAGCATGACAGACTCTGAAGTCTAACTAATGGTTCCTAAATTGGTTTTATTAAGAGATGCATGAACCATTTTACTATCTTAATTTTCTAGATATTGTGAATACAATCCTAAATTACCAATGCATTATTCAATAAAATATGCAAAACAATAATCAAACAAACTAAACTAATGCATGAATACTAACATCTTAAATGCATGAGCAATTTAAATCTGCAAACTAACTAATTTAAATAAATACAGAAAATTAAAGAACAACCTAATTAATTCTATATGAATGCATGAGAAAAATAAAAATTAAAAAGAAAGTAAATAGGCACTCATCTTATCCATTTATGCGTACTTCCAGCAATTTTTAAGCATGCATATTAAAACCTGCAAAATAGTGCATACAAGCCTTGGTGTAGATTCTAATTCGAAAAATGCATGATCCTAGTTTATGTGCATTTGTCCTAACATTAATATTAGTAAAAGAAATACAATATTTGCGACCTAATTAAAATTTTAAATTAAGTCAAGATAAAAAAAAAAAATTAGACTCCACCAAATTAATGTAAGACTAGGAGTTCAAGATTCACAATTTTCCATGAAATTTTAGAAATCATATTTAGAAACTGTTCCAAAGTTAGATGAGATTCTAGATTTAGAAAATTTATAAGTTTGGAGATTGTCTAAAATTTAAGTTTCCAAAAAAAAAAAAAAATTAAATAACTTTCCAAAAATAATTTTTTTCAAAAAATAAAAACTTCCCAAAAATAGATCAGTTTCTAAAAATAGATTACTGCTAAATTAAGACATCTCTGTAAGATTATAATAATTTTCTAAAATAGGAAACTAATAAGTTAGAAAATTTCTAAAAATAGAAAATCCTAATTATAGCAGTTTCTAAAAGTAGCAACCTTTCCAAAAATAGATTAGTTCAAGATTTATTAATATTTTTAAAAATTTCTAATCTAAGGAACCTTTCTAAAAGTAGAATTTCTAAAAATAGAAATTTCTAATTCTAAAGACTTTCCAAAAATAGAAGTTTCTAAAAATATCATTTTTTCCAAAATCACATAATTCTAATGGCACTTAGTTTATTTTTTATTTCCCCGGCAATGACGCCAAAAACTTGTTGTTGCATCATGTTTTACATTTATACTCGTAAGAGCACGAATCATACTATAGTATAGCATATGAGTATGAGGTCATACCCAAATAAAATCACAAAGTATATATTTTAAAAATTAAACAGGCATCATTTAAAATAATGTGATCAATGAAAATAAAATCATGGAATTAATTCTTAAACACTAGATCTAAATTTCTAAACCATAGAGTTATGTTCTTAATTTAACAAAATCCAAGTTAACATCTAACAATGGAACTTAAATCAAATATGCGATATAAAATTAATTAATATTCCAGTGCTTAATTAAGATGGTGTAAAAAAAGTTAAACAATCTCAACTTATCTTAAAAGCAATTAATTATGATACAAATAAAATATTTCTAACCTAATTCAAAGAATTGAAAGAATTGATTGAAAAATATAATGAATTTCATATACAAATAAATAAACAAAATAAAAAAATTAAATATTTACAATTGGATTAGGACAATCATAGCCATCGAACATCATACCGGATGAAATAAATAAACATGAGATCTAGATCATGGAATTCACTTAAAGATTCAAATTTCAATTCACGGCTTTCATTAAAATTAAATTCCATGTTCCACAATTTAATTAAATGAACCTTAGATCTTTAGATTTGGACAAAATAAAAGAGATCTAAAATATTTCATATGTTCCGAATAACCTTAGATCTAAGTTTAAAGAAATCAAAAGTTCTAAAATATTTCATATGTCCAATTAATAAATTAAAGAACATAAACTTAAAATAAATCAAACTTTCACTATTAAATTCGAAAATTGGACTTTCCTACATATCTAAAAGTATATCTCATATTTATTTAACTGAAATTTATACACAAGCTTGGAAAATACATTAGAAATAAATAATTAAGATTTTGCAAATAAAAGAAATCGTAAAATTCGAATAGTACACATATTCTTCTGTCCATTCCCAAGGTTCCAATGTGTTCTTTATCTCATAACCCAATTCGAATTTCATTGTGCAATATACCTCTTGTATTTATAGGCTTCAGGTGGGAATGGATGCTTAGAATTTAATCTTAGTTTAGTTGATGAGTGAAGGGGTAGGCTTAGATGATATTAAACAAGGGTGGCTGAGATTAAAAGATTAGGGTTTACATAGGGTTAGTCGAATGGTGGCTTTCAGAAGGGGTAACTTGATGTGCAAGTAGGGATTTTCGAATGGAAAGGATTTGGCTTGGGTATGGTCAAATGGTGGCTTGGAGAAGGGGTAACTTGATGTGCAAGTAGGGATTTTCGAATTGAAAGGATTTGGACTGGGTATGGTCGAATTTTGCATGTGGTTTAGAGTATTTGTAATACATGATATGAGTGGATGAGATGCAAAGTCAACTTGAATGGATGGATGGATGAATGCATGTGATATGGAGGTCAAATTCGAAAGGAGTGGATGAAGATTTTAGTAAATCGTATGGATTGTGTTTGGATAGGTGATGACGTAAATATGAGGTGTAAAAATCGAGTGGATGATTTTGGGTTCTTAGGGTCCAAGTTGAACTAAATCTAGCGTTTTTATGGAGGCTTTGAATGGATGGTTTTAATTAAATTAGGTTTAGATCTAATGGTTCTAACAATGGATGGTTAAGATGGATTGTAAATGGTAACAATTTGTATGGAGGGTTGATGTTCATGCCTCAGCTTGCCGAGTCACCTATTTGTCAATTTCGTGACTTAGATGAGGTGTTGCCTTGAAGAGAAAAGCTCAAGAATCAAGACTCAAGTGTTGGTTGAAGTTTGAAGACTCAACGGATCAACATGTATATGGCAATCAAGGAAGGTGATTGGCCATATAAGACTTTAGTAGGAGCCCACACCTTAGGATGACCTTGCCTAGTTTTAGATATCATATCTAGTTAATTAATCAAGCGTAGAGAGTGTTTGACACCAAATTAGAGCAAATGAAGTGAATACTCAAACCATTGAAATTGTTGTCATGGTACACATCATGTCGACGATCTATTGGATTGACAGAGGACAATCATTCGTGGTGTAGCGATGCATCGTCCTAGAAATCGAAGGTTCTGGTCCAAATGGTTTGTCAAACAACTCTGGTCTCAGGAAGATCTATCGCTGAGACAGGGTCGATCAATCGGGTACACCATCAATCGGCTGGACTTAACAATGTTCTGGTTTGAACATGGTCTGTAAATACAATTTGGTCTTAGGACGATACAATCGTCAGGTGGTGACCCTTCGTGAGAAATCTATCACGGTCAATTGGGCGCATGACCAATAGCCGGAGACAGGGCCGAGACATCGGGTTCACGACCCATCTCCCTGGGTTCGGATGAGGTTTGTCTTGACAAAGCACTGTTAAGATAGGATAGCCTCAGGTCGATACTATCGCTAATCCCCGATCTATCGCCAAGAGATGTTCTCGATCAATCTCATGGGCGATCAATCGTGTGTGACTGTTTTTGTGCCGTTACTGTGTACTTAATGCTCAATGGTCGGGTTGGTGGAAATCACTTTCGAACACGGACGATTGATCGCCAGTGCACGTTCAATCGTGGGTAACTTTGTTTCAAAAATTCTTTTTGCCTTTATAAATACCAATTTGTTTGGAGAGTTTAAGGATCCCTTGGAGAGCATTTATGATCTGCATCTACCAGTGTTAAACTCTGAAACACCCAAGGCAAACGTTGTCGTTTATTCTCTCTTGGCAAATCATTTGCAAATCATTCAAGTCTCTAATCGATTTATATTGAGATTAAGAAAGAAAACTTAAACCATCCTCTAGGATAGACATTGGAAACCCAATTTCCTAGACACCCTCCCAAGGATTGTGATTGCGTTACACGATGCATCAACGTCTTCATACGACATCACATTGGGAGAGAATCAAGAAGCACATCTTCACATTGAAAAACTTCAAAGGCAAGTGTTTTTTAGTTTGATTTTATTTTAAATCATCTATCTTGTGAAGTGAACTAGAGAGGGATTTACTCTTGAACCAATATAAAAAATAAAGTGATAGGAATTGGGTGAAATTTCCAATCAATATAGGTGGAAGTCCTATTCTATTAGTGTGGGTGTAATTCCCCACTTAGTGAATTTAGAGATAACCCAAGGTTTGGTGAGTCTCATCAGTGGATGTAGGTTTGTCTAAACCGAACCATTATAAATCTTGTGTTCATGGTGTTAGAGCTTATTGTGTGATCTTGCTTCATTGTGCATTCTCTTGTTCACACACAAGCACTTGATTAATATTCATTAATTTTGTACTACTGAAAAATTACAATTTTACCCTTTTAAAATGGATTAGTTAGTCTCTATTTGTTTGTATTCGATATGTTTAATGTTATTTTTGAGTTTTGTAGGTGTCATGCCCTGACCGAAAACATAGGCACATGACACAGATATATCTTTATTTTTCAAATATCACACGTGGGAGCACACGTGTACTCAAAACTCAAACTCAAAATCAATAAATAATCTTCAATTACCATTAATAACTCAAAGGGGATATAAATTCTCTACCATAAATGTTATCGAACATTCTAGAATTTATTACAGCAAATATTCAATGAATAAAATGGTATAAACATCACCAACTTAAATCAGATAAATAAAAGAATCAACTCAAATATGCAGGGCGTCTAAAGCAGCATAATAATTAAGCTCTTTCTCGCGATCCCTCGGACCCATCCTGTGCTACATTACCTGAAATTGTAAAGGCATGAGTACAAACAATACTCAGTGAGGAAATATGCATGCTACACACTCACACACCCACATAATAATAATATATGAAATGGAATATAAATAAGGTTATGCTATCATGTTATGCCATCAATCTCATCATTGTGGACACACTGTCAACCCAAGGATATCAATCTCATCAACATGAATACAATGTCCACCCAAGGATACCAATATCATCAACATGAACACAATGTCACCCAATGACACCAATCTCATCAACGTGAACACAATGTCCACCCAAGGACACCTCTATGCATTGGATGTCAAACATCATAATCCCTTGAGGGACATAGGCCACGACTTACAAGTAGGAGATCTCCATACAACATAGATAATCTACCTCACCAAGCATCCCTTCACCACTCTGATGATTAAGTCAGCTCTATGGTGATCAATATACGACTTACCAAGTTAGTACTGCCCTAGTAGGGCTTACAAGTAACTAACCCTACGTAATACGGGTCTTACTAAGTTAGTACCACCCAAGTAAGGCTCACAAGTATCTAACCCTGTGTAATACTACACACTAAGTGTACAAAATAGTCGTGAGAGTGACCTATAACGCTAAACATGTGAGGGGTTATATTCCTCAACGACAACCACAACAGCCGTTAGAGCGACCTACAACGCGAACATGATAGGAGCTATACTCCTCAACGGAAACCCTACAAAACCAAGTCCCATAGCCGATGCCACCATTCTAATAGGGTTCCTTAATCAAGCTCATCATCCTGTCACACCAACCTCCTCTAGGGAGTGGGGACTCATACTAGTGGGGCCCAAGCAAGGAAAATGTTCATCATCAAGTCCTATATACCCTTTGGGTTTCACCCCAACACTAATAATCTCATTATCATCCTGCCCATAAACACAACATTCCATGCTCACCTCCTAGATAAACTCTTAGCCACACATTAGTGAGTAACGCACAAGAGATCACATTCATAATTACGTGGGCAACATGATGACTATAATTTCAAAATGATAACAATCATAGCGCATTCCTTTATGTTTCATACATTCAACATAATTATTACATTGGGTTATTCTAGGGATATGGACTACACACCAGCCATGAGATGCACACGTCGGGTTTATTTACACATATTCTTAGTCATTGCAATTTATTTAACCCATCTCAGGTGGTTTAACATCCTTAGTCCAATGATTCCCTTTTCAACACATAAACCCAGTTAAATTCATCAATAAATTATCTTATCCCTTCACAAAGGTTTCCAACAAATATCACAATTTTCTATCATCATAACAAGATAATAGGCATGCTACAAATCACATAATAGAGAATTTATACCATCTCATGGATAGCATAGGGCACATCCATCCTATTTATAATGCATTAAACACATCAATAATTGTAACACCCCAAAAATTTTAATATTAATTAATGAGATTAAAAAGGCTAATTAATGATTAATTGAGATTAAGGAGACTAATTTAATAATTAAGACGAGATTAAGTGGAATTTGATTTGGAGATTTAAAATATAATTTAATGTCAAGCGATGTGGTGAGAAAATTAATTTATGAAATCTATTGAAAATAAATTGATGATGTGGCATCGTGCCACGTAGATGATGATGTGGCACGCCACATGGAAAGGTGTGGCCCAACACCACACATCCTATAACTTAGGGCAACCACAAAAAAGGAAAGAAAAAGACTCCACACCCTTTATTTCATCTCTCACACGGCAAACCCCATTACTCCATCTCATTCACTTGGCACCCTCTCCATTTCTCTCCCTCTTCACACTGCAAAGGCTTCCATTTCCATCCCTCACCATCGTGTACCCCTTTCTTCCACCCTTTTCACACTTTTTCTTCTCCTGTTTTCTCCTCCATTAGAGAAACTCAAGTAAGGAAGAAAACAAGAGAAGAAGAGAAGAAATGAAGAGGAATGAAGGAAGAAAGAATTGTGGAAAAGCTTTGTAAGAGGTTAGCTTTTCTCCCTAGACTTGGTATTAAAGGTTAATTTGAAGATTAGGATAGTTTAGAATCAACCCAAGACAAATTTGGGTTAAGAAATTGGAAATTGGAAAATTTTGAGATTTTTGGGTTTCCACATTACTCATGGAATTTTATTTAAGATCCATAAATTTGTTAATCAAATCATGAGGATTAAGCATCTAAAATGTGATCAGTTATGTAAGAAATCAATCTAAGGGATTAGATGTAAGAATCAAGGCCAATGACCAACCCATATGTGATTTTCGAGTTCAAGAAACTTGGCCCGCACTACAATTTTCTGCAGTTTTCTGCAAGTGACTGTCTGAGGAAGACATGTCTCGGAACCTGTCTTAGAACCTCTTTGGACGTTTCGAGACAAGTGTTAAAGGCTCAAACAATCCAAGGAACGAATAATGTTTCGAGGACCGTTGAAAGATATGAGGTCTCGGAACCTGGCTCGAAAGTACTGGGACCAAGTTTCGAGCACTGTAAGATAAACTAAAAACCTATAGGTCTTGGAAGTACAGAGAGAAGGTCTTGAAGTTCCGAAGTCTCGGAACCTGACTCAGAAATGCCGAACTCAAGTTCCGAGAAGACCAATGAGACTGTGTACTTCAGATGATCCGAAGGAGACACAAATGTTCCGAAGCTTCAGAACATGCTTCGAAAGTGCCGAACCCAATGACTAAAGTTCTGAACTGAAAGTGACCAAATTGTTTTGATCTTAACCCCACACCCTAGTTTTTATCATTAATGTGGGATTAATAGGACAACAATAACATTCTCCAAATCTTACCCACTCAATGGTAATTAGTAAAAGTACTAGGTATTACATTTGGAAACCAATGACATAAACTAATGATGTGATTATTGTATCTTGATCGATGAAAATAACCAGAGAACTGGAAGGTGACTTGGGAGTCGTACGTACCACGTTGTAGTTCACTCCTTCGCTGGATTTCGTTGATCAATTAGATTTTCCTAATTTGTTGAAGCACTTGGGTGTTGTATTATATCATTGTGATTTCTTTATTAGTAATTAAGATTGATTTTGAGATTATAATACTTTATAATGATATGATTATGAATTGGAAAAATGGGTAAAAGAAAATGTTAGTGCCCCGGCTTGGCCGAGTCCATTGTTTGTCAATTCCATGACTCGGAAAGAAGCATTTGCTAGAAGTTTGAAGACCCAAAGTGATCAAGAGTGAAGATCATGTTCCACCGGATTGAAGCTCATCGTTATGCCAATTAAAAAATAGGTATTATGGCCATTGATGACTTTAGGTTGTACCCACACCTTAGAGAGGACCTTTCCTAGGCTTAGTTGAACAAATGATAAAATCATTAAAAGCCTAGAGAGGACGTTTGAGAGTGAATTGGAACCCAACTTGGAAATATGTATTTGGCTTCACTGTTAACTTGACCAGTCGTTCTCACTGACCCCTCAGTAGAGACAGGATCGATCTTTCATGGTCAAAGACTAGTCGACCAGATTGACATAGGATCTGGATCAAAGAATTGTAATTCTGGGAAACCCTTTGATCGAGAGTCTCATTTGCATCGACCCCTCAGTGAAAGGCTAAAACGAGCCCTCGTGGTCAACGACTCTTCGATCAAGATTTATGATTTCTGGAACTTTAAACTCAAGTGGGCTCTCGAAGAAACAAACATATTTGTAGTTGAAGACAGATCGAGTTCCAGGACCGACCCCTCGATAAAGGGTGACAGGTCGTTCAGGCTATGTTTGGTTTCTGGACTTGAAACTCTGTCAGCATGGTGTTACTCCAGACCGATCCTCTCGTATGGACCGACCTCTCTGTGCCATAATTGTCGACCCATCGGTGACATGAACATGTCGACTGGGAAATAATATTACTGTTAGGAGCTCATTATTGCACAACAGTCGGGTTGTTGAACGGTAACATTTCTAGTCACTGACCCCTCGGTGCTCCCGACCTGTCTGTACATTATCTTTACTGTAACTGGTTGCCTTCTCTATATAAACTAATCTTTATGCAACCAGTTGGCATCTTTTGGTAAAATCAGTTGGACCCTCATCAATATCAGTGAGCTTAAACAAGGGCCTCTCTCGTACTTGGGGAATCATATACAACCAATCATATGGATTAAGTTTCTGTGAGAGAGAGATGAATGAAAACTCATAAACAACCAATCTATTGATTGAGTTTGAAAGTGACAAGGAGATGAGGAAAGTAAAGGATTATAAACTAGGAAACTTTTGGTAAAACCAGTTTCCTTGTCACCTTGGATTGTGACTGCTTTAAGACGGCTAGAAGGCGGAGCGTCGGCACACATTAGGTGCATCTTGAAGAAACGCACATCAAGGGATAGAGCTACAAAGGTAAGTGCTTCTTAGTTTTAATTTTGTTTTAAAGCCTTTTTCCCGAAAGTGGATTAAGGGGGATTTTCCCCAAAACGACTATAAAAAAACTGTTGATCATGGTCTCTGGCACTGTGGTGGGTGGAATTCCCAACCAAATGGATAGGTGGAATTCCTATTCTACTGTGGTGGGTGAAATTCCCAACCGATTGAGTGAGGTGGAATTCCTACTCTAATTGTGAGAGTGTAAGTCCCCACTTAGTGGATTTAGGCATAACTTAAGGTTGAGATAGTCCTAACAGTGGATGTAAGTTAGCTAACCAAACCACTTTAAATTGGTCTTATGGTGTTTAATGTTTGTTTGTTTGTATTTACTATTTAAGTACTCTTCTCAACACATATCACTTTGCATGTTGATTATCCTATTCTATATGCTGTGCACAAGCATTGATAATCAAGAAAATGTAAAGGGTCAAAATATTAGTGTGATTGTTTAAAGAAATTAGAAACAAAATATCACACTAAACAAATCTCTTGATTAATATTCCACTGCACTTAAAATAATCAAGAAATTTGTAAACACCATGGAAACTAACATTGACCTATTCATCCCCCCCCTCCCCCCCCCCCCCCCTCTCCCCCCTCTCCTCCTCATCTAGGGTCAATCATGTTGTTCTAAGCACATTGAAAAAGGGCTTTCAATTTGTATTAGAGCCTCATGCTCTTTGTAATGGATCTAACCATCCGAGTTGATCCGTGCAAAAACAATTGTTATTAGAGAAAGCCATGATATTTCCAAACCTCTATTTATGGTGAAAAATGAAATGAAAAACTTTATATATTTTCATCAATAAATATGTCGGAAATAGGTGAATAGAAAGTGGTCTATGCTTATTGAAAAAGGTATTAGATAAACCTTCAACTTGCATGACCACTCAGTCCAAAGACCAAATTGGTTGGTTTAGTGATGAATTGGCTATGCACTTTAACCAAATAGTTGTAGCATTCACCATTGTTGTTTCATAATATGTTGTAAAAATATTTTAAAGATATGGAACAAGAAAGGAGGCTGAAAGGATCCACGAAAAAATTGCCACTTTTAGCCCAATGGATGACACCACCTATCTTGACCAATATGTGCACTAAGAATATAGGTGAATTGTTCGTCCATTGAAAAAGTCCAAGCTAAATATTTGACACTCATGTTTACGCAAACATTGTGGTACAAAATCTGGAAGCTTTGATGTATAAAGTCAAATGGGAAGGCACCCAAAATTAAAATCAGATTGGAGGAAAGGCCATCACCGGATTGTGGACTTAGATTCCAAGTCTCACAATGATTTGTTCAAATTTGTAAAGAGCATCCATTGTTGGTATCACATTTGAAATATGTTTTGGAATCACCTTATATCTTGCCTACAATCCATGTTCTTGTTTGATTGTTGGATTGATTTTAAGCAAGATACTTGTATGTACATGTAGGTCTACACTTTAGTATTGGATTATACTTATCTCATTTCATATGCCATGTGATTTGTGCATCTTTAGGAAATGAATGTAGTTGTGCATTACATCATGTATAGGGTGTGTATGATACACATACACAATGTCGTTTCATTCAAAGTTCCTAAACTTGTGAATCCCGTGTGGAATGAAACATACTCTATATCCTTAAATGAACTTTTGGTGTGACCGACCAAAAATGTTATTCAAAATGGTCAAATATGCTTAACTGTAATCCATTTATGTACCAGCTCTTTCTAGGAATGTATACTTGAAAGCATGGTAAAAGTGTTTATCATGTTTTGGGTAATAACATGATAACAGGCATGAGAGTTGTGTGTGTAGCATCATACTTCAATTCTATATGCATGATTAATGTAATCAAAACAGGAAATGAATGTATGATTGAGTGTGCTTAGTGTGTCATTCCAATATCCATTGTACAATACATTATGTGGAATGAATTATGTTCATGGAACACCTTGTCTTTACTAAAGCTTGGAAATGCAGCATATCATGACATCACACACTTGGGCAATATATTGAAACATGAAATTAAATGTGCCCATGGTATTTGGACTGGTTTGGATCTAGGAAAAGAGATCATTAATCCATGTTTTGTACCGACCTTCACAAGGATGTACTGAATATTAAAAAGGCACAAAACCTGTTGAATGTATGTATCTTCACTGGCATTAAAAGGTGTATAAGCAAAGCTTGATGGTCAAAGAACATTGAAAGCACACACACATACACACATACCCAGTCATCCTTCATAATACCCGGGTCAAAGGATAGACTAGTTGGAGGAATAGACAGGTCAGTACTGTTAGAAATTAGAACACTGTTTGAAAGGGGATAAATCAAAAGAGAGACAGGTTGATACATATCGACACATTGACACAGACCGGTCGTTGGTCACGACCTATCAGTGAATCAGAAAGATTAAGTTAAAAAAACTCTTCTGCAAAAACGACAGATCAATTCAAAATAGTCGTTCCTCCTCCCACTGGGCTCTAGCGATTTCTCTCTTGCCTCCTATGCCCTAGATCAGTCGATAGGATCTCCCAGAACGAAATCTCGACAGAAAACCAAAGGGTTTCTGTTTCTCTCACTTCAAGAAGCAAGGGTGTCACGGTGTTTGTGAGATTTAGTGTTCGAGTAAGCCTTGGTTAGCTCTTCCCGAGCAACCATGTCAAAAAAGGCGACAGTTAAATCTCGGTCTTCGACCACCAGAAAAATCCCTGAGTCCAGCTCCCATTTCCTCAGAAGATCACCCAGATCCGTGTAGGATGCTCCAGAATTGAGCTCTGTCCTAAGAATACTCCTCACAGAAAAATCCCTGCCCCTAGGATCGCATCCAGTAATCAGTATTCTCTCAGGTCTCAATCTGGACAAAACCTGAGAACCGAAGTAGAAGTGATCTCCTTGTTGGACAACTCTGATGAAGAAGGAGGAGTGAATGTAAAAAATGTAGACACCCCTGAGTCACAAACCCTGATTCTATTTATCTGCAAAATAAAAAATTAAGTCTCTCAAATTGAGGCACATCTGGATGGGCTAGATGACTTCGTGGAAAGATTCACTCAGAGTGCCCACGAAGAGATCTCTGCATTATGACAATCAATCGTCATCCTTTCCCGACGAATCGACCCTTTTCCTCCAGCATCTCCTCCTCCGGATGGCTCTGCTTAGGATAGTTTTTCATGACGTATGTTTCATATTTTGGAAAAACTATGTTAATGTTTTGTCTAAGCATCCATTTGCCTCTCTCCCAAACCATATGTACTGATTTGTTTATCAATGAAATGATATGGTTTGATTTTGTGTGTGTGCTAATTTGGTGAAATGTTTTCTATCTCATGTCTATTGCTGACATGGATTTTGTTAAATAACTTACATGCAAGATCGGATTAGTTGGTTTCATATTGGCATGTAAGGGAGATAAGGATCGGGCTGTGATATTGCACACACCTTGGAGTTTGGGGGAGCACAAAATATGTGTTGATTAGTTACTGTCACTGGTCATGATAATATAAGGAGGAAGGTGAATGCAAGCTTGAAAGGAAGGTTGAAGGAAAATAAACTTAGAAGTAGCTAAGATTATGGGGGAGAGAAACTAGAGAAGCCAAAAATTATAGTTTACTCCATGGGGGAGATGAGTCAAAGAAGCTACAAAATATAGCTTGGAGAATGGGGGAGAAGACTCTAAGGAAGCTAGGACATTAGCTTAACTCATGGAAGAAATTAGCTAATCTGGAACTTAGTTTGTGCAGGGGCAAACTAACTTTGATGCACGAGAAGTGTGCATTAAACCATAGGGGAGAACCATGAGTTAGAGTAGAACTTAGTCGAGCACTAAATGCAAAAAGCATGGGGGAGCCATGCTTACTAATCTTTTTCAATTGTATGACAAAATGGGAAAAAAATTAGTAGAAGCTAGAAGACATCAAACCAATTATAGGGTGTAATTGGTAAAACCTAAGTGCTTGGGTCTTTAGAAAGAGGGAGCCATAGTAGGAATAAGCCAATAGACATAGGAGAATGTCTATGCTTGGAGTTTGGGGAATCAAACTCAAAGAAGATTGGGGGAGAAAATCTTCTCAACACTTGGTAGTGTTGGTCACTAGGAAATCAGGAAGTATGGGGAAGTTTGAATACAAATCTAAGTGCTTGGGTATCTAGAAAGAGAGAGCCACAATAGGAAGAAGCCAATAGATATAGGAGAATGTCTATGCTTGGAGTTTGGGGAATCAAACTCAAAGAAGATTGGAAGATAAAATCTTCTCAACACTGGGTAGTGTTGGGCACTAGGAAATCAGGAAGTATGGGGGAGCTTGAATACAAATCTTGTTTAGTCCATGAATGCATATTTATGTTTTGGGACTGATCCCTATAATGATTTTCTAGTGTTGATTGCTTATGTACTTGAACAGGAAAAATGAAATGAATCAAGCTGAACAAGAATATGCGAAGATCATAGGCTTGTTTTCCATTTGAATATGTACATGTAATTAAGATAATATTTTGTATTCAAATGAGATGTAATAAGGGTGGGATTGTAATTGGGTAGCTTCTAGGTTTTTGTCATGAAATAGACAAAGGGGGAGATTGTCAGTTCCCTAGCTTGTCCGAGTCCCTTGCTTGTCAATTCCATCAGTCGGGAAGAAGCACTTGTTAGAAGCATGAAGACCCAAAGTGATCAAAAGTGAAGATCATGCTCCACCGGATTGAAACTCATCATTATGGTAATCACAAAGAATGTATTATGGCCATGGATGACTTTAGGTGGTACACACACCTTAGAGAGGACCTTCCCTAGGTTTAGTTGAACAAATGGTAAAATCATTAAAAGCTTAGAGAGAAAGCTTGACAGTGAATTAGAACCCAACTTGGAAATATGTATTTCGTTTCACTGTCAGCTCAACCAATCTTTCTCACCGACCCCTCAGTAGAGACCAGATCAACCCATCGTGGTCAAGAACTAGTCGACCAGATTGGCATAGGTTCTGGATCAAAGAACTGTCATTCTTGGAAAGTCTTTGATTGAGAGTCTCATTTGCACCTACCCCTCGGTGAAAAGCTAAAACGAGCCCTCGTGGTCAACGACTCTTCGATCAAGATTTATGAGTTCTGGAACTTTGAACTCAAGTGTGCTCTCCAAGAAACATACATATCGATAGTTCAAGACTGATTGAGAGTACCAAGACCGACCCCTCGGTAAAGGGCGACAGGTCGATCAGCATATGAGTGGTTTCTGGACATGAAACTCAGTCAACATGGTGTTACTCTAGAACGAGCCTCTCGTATGTACCAACCTCTCGGTGCCATAATTGTCCACCTATTGCTGACACCGACACGTCGACCGAGAAAGAATATTATAGTTGGGAGCGAATTATTGCGCAACGGTCGGGTTGTTGAACGGTAACATTTTTAGTCACTGACTCCTCGGTGCGTCCGACCTATCGGTTCATTACCGTTGCTGCAACTGGTTGCCTTTTCTATATAAACTAATCTTTATGTAACCAATTGGCATCCTTTGGCAAAATCAGTTGGACTCTCATCATTATCAGTGAGCTTAAATAAGAGCCAACAGAAGGATCACTCTCTCTCTCGTACTTGGGTAATCATATACAACCAATCATATGGATTGAGTTTGTGTGAGAGAGAGGATGAATGAAAACTCATAAACAATAAATCTATTGATTGAGTTTGAAAGTGAGAAGGTGATGAGGAGAGGAAAGGATTAAAAATTAAGAAACCTTTGGTAAAACCAGTTTCCTTGTCGCCCTGGATTGTGATTGCTTTATGATGGCTAAAAGGCAGAGCGTTGGCACACATTGGGTGGATTTTGAAGAAGTACACATCAAGAGATAGAGCTACAAAGGCAAGTGCTTACTGGTTTTAATTTTGTTTGAAAACCTTTGTCCCAAAAGTGGATTAAGGGGGCTTTGCTCCCAAACCACTATAAAAAACTCTAGAGCATTGTCTCTGGCACAGTGGTGGGTGGAATTCCCAGTCAAATGGATAGGTGGAATTCCTATTCTACAATGGTAGGTGAAATTCCCAATCGATTGAGTGAGGTGGAATTCCTACTCTAATTGTGAGAGTGTAAGTCCTCACTTAGTGGATTTGAGGATAACTTAAGGTTGAGTTAGTCCTAACAGTAGATGTAGGTTGGCTAACCGAACCAATTTAAATTGGTCTTATGGTGTTTGATCTTTGTGTGTTTGTGTTTATTATTTAAGTACTCTTCTTAAGACACATCACTTTGCATGTTGATTATCCTATTTACACGTTGTGTACAAACATCGATAATCAAGCAAAATATAAAGGGTCAAAATATTAGTGTGATTGCTCAAAGAAATTAGAAACATAATATCACACTAAACAAATCTCTTGATTAATGTTCTGCTGCACTTAAAATAATGAAGAAATTTGTAAACACCATGGAAATTATTTTTGTATCTGCAAATAAAAAAAATGGGGTTTTATGATAATAATCATTGAAAATGTTTCTATAAATTGATATGTTGAAATATGCTTTATAAAATTAAATGCAAAGTAATTTTTATAAATTATATGATGTTTGGGATATCTTGGAAATATAGATCACGCATGATGAGGTTCAAATAGGGTGAGATGTGTTTGGTGATACTTGGAACATGTAACACCCCAGATTTTTAAGTTATCAATGTATATGAAATTTGGCCATTTAAATTGTGAATTATTGGATATGAACCTTAGATGGGTAAATTGTTGGGTCAATTGCTCAATTAAGACCCAACGGATATTGGATAAGGTTCAATTGAAATTAAATGGGTAAGATGTATTTGATTGGGTCAAGGTTGTTATTTGGGCCAAAATGCCTAATTGGGACCCAATGGGTCATGGTTGACTTGGTTGACCACCAAGTGAGTCCAAGCCTAAATAATTTGGGCTGAAATGAGTTGGAATGGAATCAAGTGATTGACTTGATTTTAAGTGAGTTAAGTGAGTTGAGTTTAAAAGATTTAAAATTGAGTTATGGTGAGTTGAGGGGAAGTTAATGGGATTTTCATATCAAGTGAGCTGGGTCATAAAATGGAGAGTTACATCTCAAAAGGTCAAACCTAAGGTGTCCACACGTTGGACCTGGAGTTACATCTCAAGGATGAAACCTCCAAGTGGAGCACTAAGGAGGGAGGTAAATGAAAATAGGAGTTACACAATTTAAACAAGGCTACACCGTTGGAGCCTTAGGAGTTTCATCTCATGGATGAAACCCCCAAGTGGAGCATTAAGGAGAGAGGTAAGGAACATGGGAGTTACAAAGGGCTGCCACCAAGAGACACCACCTTCGGCCGACCTTATTGATCAAGGAAAGACTTTAGTTTTTATTTCATTCTCTCCCTCTCCCTCTTGGCTGTTACACCTCTCAAGACAAGAATACTTAGAGTGTTTTTTATCACTCTTTCTCTCACACAAGGCTGATCACTTCTCATAGTCAAAAAGAAAACACTTGGAGTGTTTATCTTAATCTTCTCTCTTTCTCCCTCTCTCTAATCTATACTCTTGGCCGAACCACTCCAAGAGAGTTTTATCAAGACTATCATCGGCCAAAGATCAGGAAGGAAGGAAAGAGAGGCTAAGGAAGGAAAGGAGCAAGAAGGAGTGAAAGAAACCGGAGGAGACGCGAAATCGGTGAGTGCTCGATAAATTGCAAAAATAAGAAAAAGGTGGTCAAGGACATGGTTCGGCCATTGCATGGCTGAACCCTGATTTTATTATGGATAAAGACTCTATGATGAACCATAGGGTTCGGCCATGTTGTATGGCTGAACCCCATGGAAGGATATTGGGTATTTTAATGGAAGTTTGAAAGATGGAAATCATAGAGGGATGTTTATAATTTTAAACGGTTTTAAAAGGGTGTAAATGGACTTTTGTATGGGAACCATAGACCATGGGTTCGGCTATGAGGTATGGCCGAACCCCATCAAAGATTATGATCATGGTTGTTTTATTTATGAGTGAAAGAGATGAACCATAGGGTTCGGCCATGATTTATGGCCGAACCCTATGGGAAAGCTTATTAATGATATTAAGATGAAGGATGGAAAAATGACATCATGTGGTTCGGCCATGTTGTATGGCCGAACCCCATGAACTGTTTTATGGATGTTATGATCTATGTATACATGTTTAATGAATGGATGATTAAATGGAGGATTCAATTATAGACCTATGTTTATGGACCTAAGATTATAAATCATTTAAATGGAGAAGATGAGAAATGAAACATCATAGGTTCGGCCATGGTGTATGGCCGAACCCCATGAACCAATTTTTATGGGTCATTCTTTTGTGGACCATGTTTGGATTAAGGAATCAGTTATGGATTATTTTTGGAATTGAGTTCATATATAAATAAGTTAGGTAATTAGCCATGGATAGAACAATGGCAAAGATGTAAATATGGGTGGAAATGATGGACCATGGGTTCGGCCATGGTGTATGGCCGAACCCCATGGGGAATATTTTTATGGAGTTAGGTTGTTGTCAATGTTAAATAATTATTGTATAAGTGATGAGATTAGTTAATCAAATGATGAATGATCTTGGACTTAATTAAAAGATCAAAGGACTTGAAAGAGGGACCAAAATCAAAATGGTGAGGTTCGGCCATATTGTATGGCCGAACCCCACTATGGTGTATTTGGTGGACTTAGGGTTTTTAAAATGGTTTACTTGGATGTGATTGGTTAAATGAAAAGAGGGACCAAATTCAAGTGGGTGAGGTTCGGCCATGGTGTATGGCCGAACCCCACAAGGATGGTTTATGGACTTAAACATAATAGGAAAACAAATGGAACATGGATTTTGATTTATGGATATGTTATAAGGTAAACGGGACTTCACAAGGGGTGTATGATCGTGAACGGTTTCCGGACAAAAGCGCAAGGACACTTTAGTGGTATTTGGTAGGATTCTAC
This sequence comes from Chimonanthus praecox, assembly GCA_022113865.1. Taxonomy (NCBI): domain Eukaryota; kingdom Viridiplantae; phylum Streptophyta; class Magnoliopsida; order Laurales; family Calycanthaceae; genus Chimonanthus; species Chimonanthus praecox. Next base: position 49,060,037 of record CM039092.1, on the reverse strand, counting down.
CTCTTTGAAACCATGGTTATGTAATATGGTTTAACTTTTTATTTTGATGGTTTATGTTGTAAAAATGTTATGTTTCAAATATTTGATTTTAAATGCTATGATTTGTATAATGGCATAGCATGTGCACATTTGCATCTCATGCATGGCATGGGAGGGATGATATGTAACCGGAGATCCACACTCCGTCGGGGCGTCTGTAATACAATCGTGGGGGATATCTTGATGAGGAGTTTTCCATCAAGAGGTAACCGGAGACCACACCCCGTCGGGGCGTCCGTAAGACCACTATGGGAATACCTTGATGAGGAGCTTTCCATCAAGAAGTTACTATGTGTTTGTGATGGGTGGGACTCATTGCATATAATAGCATGGCATGGCATTGAGTCGGCATGATTATGATCTTTATTATCATGCAATGTTTCTGATTTTTATCTGTATGATTGGATCTCTATTATCATACACTGTTTTGGATACTATGCTTTATAAGTATGGTATGATTTATTATATCTGGATTTGATATATATTATATCTAGATTTTTGGTACTAACCCATGTGTTAGCCTTACTTGGAATACCTACTGGGCGCGTTGTCTAACGCCCTACTTCTACCCTAGTTGATGACACAGGAAGGGAACAGAACGAGGAACATGATCGAAGCCAAGCTTGGGGGAGCTTGGATGACTAAGTTATATGTTGTTTAAGTTACTCATGGATTTGTATTTGAATAGCTAGTAATTGGGAATGTAATAACGTAGATATATTTGCTATGGTTTGGATGGTTAATATTGGATATTCAACTTAAGGTAATTATTATTAAGTGATGGATGTACTTTGCTATCTAAAATAGAATAGAATTATTACTCTATTATATTTCCGCATATATGAATTATTCCGCAAGTTAACTTGAGTACGTGTGATCTGTTTTAGTAGACTTGGTCCACGCACACGTATGGTTGGCCAGTTAAGGGTCGGGCTATGGAAGCTCGGACTTAGCTCGCGTCGTGACGTCCCGCTCTCTATCACTCTTTGTTTATTTTTTAAAAAATAGACTTTGATTTTTCGGGGCGTTACAGAACACCTCGGAGATGTAGGTAAAGTATGATAAGAACTTGAGTTTGTAATGAAAGAGATGTTGGTTGGTAACTTGAGTACAACCTTATACCATATATGAAATGCAAGTCTTAGAGGCAACGCTCCACCGGTACGCCGGTTAAATTGTTGGTTATGTAACTAAGAGTCTTGGAGGCAACACTCCACTGGTACGCCGGTTAAATTGTTGGTTATGTAACTGAAAGTCTTGGAGACAACACTCCACCGGTACGCTGGTTAAATTGTTGGCTATACAAAAGAAGGAATAGAAATAAGAACGAACGGATTATGAACGCATTATTTTTACGAAGGATAGATATGATTTGGGTATGAGTATGATATGGGTTATGATAGAACACATGTGACATCTATTACTTATGTGAAAGGAGAAACACAATAAAGAAGTTGTATGTGGAATCTATTGAATGGTAAAATGATTAAGGAGGGAAGGTATGATGTGATATAAGTTGGGAAAGTAGGAGATGGATATGTAAGGTAGACATGGATCTTCTATAGTATACGAAACATGAAAGGTGGATATAAAAGAGTTCCTAGAATAATGACGTATGACGAAAAATGCTAAGTATTTTCTTATAATGTTTTGGGGTTTGTATTAAGAATAGTATGAGATATGATATGTTTTATGGTGAAATGGTTATGAGGTTTTCAATAAATGAAATACAAAATTATTTATGTACACTGGGATTTTGTAAGATGAGATGGAATATTTATAATAATATAAATGGGGATTTGAAATATGTGTTCCTTTTTTTTTTAAGTATAAGCTTTCTATGATGACTTTTAAGAGACAGTCCTAAGTATGACTTAAAAGAGGGATTTATGAAATGATTTTGAAATGGCCTTTGAGAACTGTATCATAGTAATAGATGATTGGAATTTGGGAAGGTATAGGGTCTAGAACTTGTCATTTTCCTAAGTATGTAATTGTAAGTACATATACTTTACTATAATGATGCCTAGTGCATATCTGTGATCAGAATTCCTACTGGGCGTACTAACTAAGACCATAAATTTCCCCCCTCAGATTTGTATGCAGGTTTACTAGGTGTAGACGAGATCAGACTAGAAGATGGGCAGATGTGAACTTGATGGATGCGGGAGAAAAGATTGAACATCTTGAATTCCATTTTATATTTTTGAAAGTATGAGAATCATGTAATAATGTAAAGAGGTATATTGTTGGGGAATGTAATATTTATGAATTGGAATTTATGTATTTAAGTTTTGTATTTTACTCATATATTGTTGGGAATTCCTTATTTTGCTTTGAGATGTATGTTGTTATTCATGCATTGGAATAAATGTTTTAAAAATTCCGTAGGATATTTTAGTGTGTGCAGAACATCTCATGGACTTTAGTGCCTTCACACACTAGTGGGCCAGTCAAGGGTCGTGTCTTCGGACTTGGACTTGACTCGCGTCGTGACGCTCACCTCCCTCTCTGCCAAACATTCATCTTATTTTACTCTGATAAGGGTGGTTAGAGGGAGAGGCGTTACAATAACACAATACATTCCCTAAATCAATGTAATAGCATACAAACATTCATACGATGTGTATATCAATCCTTACCTCAAAAGTTACGATGTCTCGGGTTGATCTTAGGTTTGTACCTCGACGAGTTCAGGGTTGAAAGGCTCTAATCAATCAAGATGAACATGATATATCCCTATTAGTTCATAGATTAAGCCAAATCAAATCTTAGGAGCAAAACCCCAATTTAGACCCAAGATTTACCCCTAACATAGATTAATCCGTTCAATCAAAGGGAAGTCCCCAAATCTCCTCCCAAGAATCATCTCCAAAATCATGCATATACCCCCTTTTCCCAAATTTACTTCCCTTCCTACAGTTCCAAGTTCAAAATCAATTCAAATCTACACCCAATAGAAGTTTTATAACAAAATTCCCAATTAATTTCATGGATTCATCTCCCATTATGGTTTATTATTCATCAAAACTCCATTCTCAACCCTTCCCATTGAGATCTCATTCAAATAAAAAGAAAGGAGAGACGGATCACAAATTTTTCCTTTGGGAGGAGAAAGAACCGAGTAAAGGGGTCTAAGCACAGGAAAATCAAATCCAAAGCCTTTGATGGGTGAAAATTAATGGAGGGAAGGTTGAGGAGGCAAGGGTTTGCTGTTAGGGAAGAAGGGGTTGCTGGATGGGGAAGAAGGGGAAAGAAAATAACCTATTTTTTCGTGTAAAATGGACTTAAATACGGAGCTTAAGTTCCATTGTCGGTTCGACCGACACACCCTTTTTTTTTAGGTCTGGGCCATAATAGTAGGAAAAATATAGAAATACAAGAAATTGAGCTAAAAATTGAAAGAACTGCAGAAATGTGGGCCATATTCATAATTTTGGAAAGATTGTAAATTTTGCCACCTAATTTCATTTTGGATTTATTGTGAATTATTATAATTCAGATCCGGATATGAGATTTTGAATTATAATAATATTTTTTAGACTGTGTTAAACTGTAAAGGTAGTAAAAATTTCAAACAAATTAATTGGCCCATTGATCCAAGTCTGAAGTCCAAGCTCAATTGAAGTCAGAGTCCATGACTAAAAGTCCAATGAGTGAGCCAGGCCAGACTGAAGCCCAAATGCCCAAGTCTGTGATTTAAAGCCCAAGTTGTGAGTTAGCAAATATCTAAAGGAGAGATATAAATCGAATTTCATGGAATTTAAATCCTAAAACTCGTGTGGAGCATATTTGTTTCCCAGATTGAGTTATATTCAATGGAAAAATTATAAATACCCTGGGATAATGCACAACAAAATTCGAATGGGTCATGAACTGAAGAACACCTCTGGACTTGGGAATGCAAAGAAGACAAATGAAGGAAATTTGAATTTTACAAATGAGTTCTTTTATTTGTAAAATTTTATTTATTTATTTCTGATGTATATTCCAAGGCATGAGTAATATTTTCAATTAAATAAATATGAGATATACTTTTAGGTATGTTGGAAAGTCCAAAATTCAAAATTTAATGAAGAATGTCTTGATTTACCTTTTAGTTTATGTTATTTAATTAATTGATTGGACATTTGAAATATTTTAGAACTTTTGATTCATTTAAATTAAGATCTAAGGTTCCTCTTGGAACATATGAAATATTTTAGATCTTGAATTTAATTGTCTGAATCTAACATCTAAGGTTCACTTAATTAAATTAAGGAATATGGATTTCAATTTCAATGAGAGGCATGAATTAAAGTTAGGATTTTTACGTGAATTCCATGATCTAGATCTCATGTTTATTAATTTTTTTGGGTATGATGTTCGATTGCTATGATTGTCCTAATCCACTTGTAAAATATTTTGTTTGTTTATTAATGATAATTCTTTTGTTTTATTTATTCAACCAATTCTTTCAAATTCTTTGGAACTAGGTTTGAGTTATTTTGTTTAAATCTTAATTTTGTTTTTTTTTTTAAATTGAGAGGTGGTTATTTATGAATTTTAGATTGATGTTTTAATCGGAAAGATAAAACTTCATAATGGTTAAATTGTAATTTTAGATGATGGCTCAATATTGGATTGACTTTAGGAAATTAGAGGATTTCTAAACTAATGTACTTTATCTAATGACTAAAATATTGATTTTCTTGCTTAGATTATTGGAAGGATTTATTTTCTTAAACTAAACAATTTTAATCACATATATTTGTTTTTTTCATATGTTTTGAATGGTCCTTGTGGGATTGACCTCACACTCATATGCTATACTATAGAAGGATTCGTACGCTTGCGAGTATTTAAAATTTGCACAACACCTCGTGCTCATTTTAAGGATTTAATCATCTGAGTAATCCAAGTGCTAGAATCATGTCCAATGGAGAAAGCCATGCCATCTTTAAACCCACATACTTCGATGGATCAAATTATGTTTCTTGCAAAGCAAGAATGAAAAGTTTCTTCATGTCCATCGATGGTTCCATATGGGAATTGGTTAGACAAAGTTGGAAAGAACCTACGGAAGAGAAAGTGGATGCGGCTACTAGTTCCAAAACCATGACTTAAGGAATACTCCACATGGTCTCCAATTGAAAAAACTATGTACACTGCAAATGGTAGATCTCTTAATGCTTTGAATTGTGACTTATGACCCAATGAATAAAAGAGAACCATGATGTGTGAGACCGCACAAGAAGCATGGGAGATTCTTGAGAGAACCCACAAAGGTACCTCTGTTGTGAAGAGGTCAAAGATTCAATAGTTAAAAGCTAAGTTTGATAGCCTAAAAAAGCAAAAGGAAGAATCTTTCATGGAATTTTATTCTAGAGTTAGTGATATTGTCAACTCTATGTGGCTCTCAGTTATAGAATTGCCAATGAGAAAGTGTGCACAAAGATATTGAGAAATCTTGCCAAAAGATTTGAATCCAGGAAGGTGGAAATTGAAGAATATAGAAATGTTACCCAAATGAAGGTTGATGATTTGGTTGCCTCTCTTCAAATCTTTGAGTTAAACCTTGAACCACCCAAGGACAAGCCCATTGCCTTGAAATCTTCCGTTAAGGATCCAAAGATTAAAGAAAAATAATCGGAATTGGAAGAAGACCAAACTAAAGAAATGACACTTCTTGCTAAGAAATAATTGAAGATTTTAAGAGATTGAACAAAATGAGGAAATTTAGGAAAGGATAAACAATTAAAAATTTCTCTAAAAATCATGAACCTCATAAAGAAAAATATAAGAAGAAGCCCAAGGAAAAAACTTGTTTCAATTGTGGTGGGAGAGGACACCATTCTAATGATTGTCCTTCCGAAAAGCCCAAGAAGGCTATTGTTAGTGCCCCGGCTTGCCGAATCACCTGTTTGTCAAGTTCATGACTTAGGTGAAGGCTTGGCTTAAAGAGAGAGAAGCTTAAGACTAATGATCTCAAGCGTTAGTTGAAGTGTGAAGACTCAACAGAACAACGTGTATGACAATCACCGATGGTCAGTGACCATGGATGACCTTAGATGGAACCCATACCTTAGGTTGACTTTGCCTACGCTTAGAGATCACATCAGGATAATTAATCAAGCCTTAAATGTGCTTGACAATGAATTTGAACCCAAGTTGGAAATATGAATTCACTGTGGAGAGTCAGGGGTTCTGGTTGGACAATATTGTCAAACCTATGTGGTCTCAGGACGATACAATAGGGAGCTCACGATCGATCGTCTGGAACCTTAACGAATCAATCGTGTGGGCGATGTATCGCTGAGATAGGACATAGGGTGGACTTAAACAAAGCCTGGAAAACTTGGAATCAATGATTAATCGGGCAAGCGATCGATCGCGAATACAAGGCAGTAACTGATCGACATCACGATCAATCGCCCTGGGCCTGGATGAGAATTGGCACTGAAAATCACAGTTAGTCTCAGGCCAATACATTCGTCAACCCGCGATCTGTCGCCAGATACACGGACGACTAGTCGTGTGGCATGATCCATCTTGAGGTTACCGTTTTATAGTCATTACAATGCATTAAATGCTCAACGATCGTGTTGGTGGAAATGAATTTAAACACGGACGATCGATCTCTTGTACACGATCAATCGTGTGGGTCTATGTTACGAAATTTTTACGTTTGCCTATAAATACCACATTGATTGGGGTGTTTGATTTTGATGATGAGAGAGCATTTATTCCTCACCTACCAGAGCTAATCCCTCAAACACTAAAGGCAAAACTCATAGGCTTATTCTCTCTTGGAAATCCACTTGCAAACCATTCAAGTATCCAATCGGTATAGGTTGAGATTAAAAGAGAAGGATTAAGCCAAAGCTCTATGATAGACATTTCTTGCATACCCAAGGATTGTGGTTGCTCTACACGACGGGTCTTCATCAACGTCGAGATTGTATGAGCTCACATTGGGTGGATCGTTCTGGAAACACATCTACACATTTGCATGGCTTCAAGGCAATTGCTTCCTAGTTTAAAATTTTTCTTTAAAAATCATATTATGGTGAAGTGGACCATTATAAAAAATAGTGTGTTAGGAATTGAGTGAAAGTTTCAATCAATTGGATAGATGCAAGTCCTATTCTATTGTGTTGGTGTAATTCCAACACTTAGTAATTGGAGATAGCCCAAGTTTGGGTGAGTCTTAACAGTGGGTGTAGGTTGTTTAACTGAACCACTATAAGTCGTGTGCATTGTCTCTTTGTGTGATTGTTTTTTTTATCTTGCACACATTCCAAATCATACACTTGATTAATTAAGTTTAATTTCACACTGCATTAATCAAGTAAAATTTAAAAATGCCCCATAATTTGTGATTACCTTATTCACTCCCCTCTAGGGTTAATCCGGTTCTAAGCACTCAGGGAAATTTTAGCTATGAATGCAACCTATAAGTGTAACGCCCCACCCTTTTTCACCCATTTTACGAAAATCAGAGTCTATTTTTTTTTTTTGAAATAGAAGAGTGAGAGAGGGCGCGGACGCCACGACGCGAGTTAAGTCCGAGCTTCTAAAGCCCGACCCTTAACTGGCCAACCCCACACGTGCGCGGAGCTAAGTCCACGAGAATGGTTCACGCGTAAGAAGTAAGCTCGCGGATTATAATTATTGCGGAACATGAGAATAGAGTCTATCCTACCGGTTTTTTTTTTAGATAGAAGGGAAGATACAACATTGAATTTACCAAAATGCCCCTATGTTCATGATTATATCACAAAATGTAATCGTCCATAAGTAACGTCCAAAACATCGCAAGAATGTAAACTTATACAACCCGACAAGCTAAGTTACTTTCAAATTACATCGCCAAAATGTAAACGTAAATAAAACTAAGACTGCACTGCCCAAGCTCCTAAGCTTGGCTCCTGTCATGTCCACCGCTTCCGCCATCCCCTGCGTCATCAGCTAGGGTAGAAGTAGGGCGTTAGTCAACGCGCCCAGTAGGACTCCGAGTAGGGCTAGCACATGGATTAGTGATACACACATACCGATAACATAAAATACAACAAAATAAGTATGTGATGAATGCTATGTCATAGGTGCTTATGTCATGTGTCCCACCCATTATCCGTATGATCATACAATATCCTGTTCCCCATGTTTGCTTCTCGGTCCCCCCGACGGAGCATGGACTCCGGTTATAGCCCTCAGGCTATCCCCATGTCTGATTCTCGGTCGCCCCGACGGAGCATGGACTCCGGTTATAGCCCTCAGGCTATCCCCATGTCTAATTCTCGGTCGCCCCGACGGAGCATGGACTCCGGTTTGTTTATTTTTTTCTGCCCATGCCATGCATGAGATGTAGGTGCATTATGCTATGTAGTATATAGATAGACCATATTCGATATACCATACATAGTCATATGATGCATAATATTAAAATATAATCCATGATACTATCATGTAATTCATAAGTTAAAACCCATCATAGTGCAAGTCCCATAAATTATAAATTATAATCATAAATCCATGATAAGCCAAGTCAAAATAATTTAAAACACCATCACATATCCATCGCTTACAAAAAGGTAGGAATCCTACCGAATACCATGTCGCGTTCCGTTACGCTTTCCGTTCGATAATTCGGTCGCCGATCGCGTACCATTTGCGACATCCGATACCTTATTACATTTACCGAATTAGTCCATACATTATCCATGATTAAGTTCCTAACTAATCATAATCCTAGGTCCATTCAATGATCTTTAAATACATTATAAGTTTATCGAAAATCGGCCCTTAACTTAGCCCATTATCCATTGGTTTAATCACATACATAAATCCGATTTTGACCATTTTAGATATTTCCAATTTGCGGCCTAAAACGCAGCAACTAATCGCTTCACTTAACCATTCACAAAATATCCGATTTTTATGTCTAATCCCTATAGGGTTCGGCCATGTACCATGGCCGAACCCATGGTTCTTCAATGTGGCCACTTATTACGGTTTTGCCACTCTCCTTCCATGGTAAATCAGCCATTCATTTATGTGCATTCTAAGTCCAAGATTCATTCATACTTAGGTCCATTCAATCATGACCTTACATCATAAAATCAGCCACCTAATATTTAATTTTGAAAAATAATTACTCCCACACCTAATTCCACATTTTGGCCTAAGGTGTGGCCCACATATCATTTTTATAAATCCATCAAAATCTAGTATTCTTCTACATTATTTTCCATTTATTAAAGCCACTAATCACTACCCTAAGGTTCACCTTTATGGATACCATTTTCAAAGACTAAGTTTTGTCCCAAAATAATCTAATTTAAAATCACAAAACTTTAATCATTTTGGCCCTTTAAATCAAACTCCTAAGCATTGATACATGCATTTAACCTTAGCCTAAAATTGATCAAAATTTGGGTCATGGGTTCGGCCATAGTGTATGGCCGAACCCATGATGTTTCTTTCTCCATTTTTCTTGGTTTCAATTACCCATTTAAACATACCTCCAATGAAAATTATTTACTCCACCACTTCCATCTTTTAGCACCCATTTGAAAATCACATACCATACTCAAAATTTTCAATTTTTAGAAAATATCAACCATTGAGCATCTAAGGGTCCTAATCCTCATAGATCACTAATCATCACCATTAATCCTCATAGATCACTAATCATCACCATTTAAAACTTACCAACTTTTCAATCATTTTAAAATCTTGAAATCCTCATAACAACCATTAAGCATTCTCCAACATTTTAAACCATATAATCTAAATTAAATTATCCATCATTCACCATGGGGTTCGGCCATGCTACATGGCCGAACCCTATGGTCATCCATTCATTTAATCTATCTCTCTCTAAGTTTATCCATTTCTTAATCTTCCATTGATGGATCTTAGATCCAAGGCCCATGATGTTTTTGGCCATTATCTAATAAATGGATTCCCTTTTTAACCATAAATAAAAATCTAAACTCTTGTTTAGAAATACTTACGGATCCGACGGCTCCTCCGGTCTTTGTCGCTCCCGTCAATCTCCTTGGCCTCTTTTCTCATCTTCTCCTTGATGGACGGTCAAGATGAGCTTGATCAACGGTGGGACATGCTTGGATTGGATAAGATAGTGTTAGGTTGAGAGAGGGGAAAAGGGGAAGATGATGGAGAATGGTAGCTCTTAATCTTCAAGAGGTGAATCCAAGGTTCCACCTCTTTCTTCTCTTCTTCTCTTCTTTTTCTTCTAAGTTTTCTTCTAAGTTTTCTTCACTCTCTCCTTTGCAAGGTGGGGAACGAATTTCCTTGTGTGTGTGGAGGGCTAGAGTCAAATGGGTAGTTTGAAATGAGATGGAGGTGGTTGGAGTGACTTAGACTCCTCATTAGTTTTCCCCACCCACCAAGCATGGGCTAGCTTGACTTGGGTGGTGGTGGTTGAGACTCAACCACCAAGCATGGCTCCCATGTCCTCTTTGACTTGTTTATGTTGACCCTAACTAATCAACTTAATTAAGTTAAGCCCTCACTTAGGTTAATTAATTTTCATCTAATTTAATTCCCTTAAATTATCTATCTAATAAATCCACCCATGGTTGACTAAGTCAACCATGGTGGACGGCCCCCACATATACCTACCCCACCCGCCACCTGACTTGATGAGGTGGAGGTGGGCCCCACTTGGCCATGTTATTTTAATTCCCTTGATTTTAACTTAGATAATTTTACAATAATTATAATCCGCGAGCTTACTTCTTACACGTGAACCGTTCTCGTGGACTTAGCTCTGCGCACGTGTGGGGTTGGCCAGTTAAGGGTCGGGCTTTAGAAGCTCATACTTAACTCGCATCGTGGCGTCCGTGCCCTCTCTCACTCTTCTATTTAAAAAAAAAAAAATAGACTATGATTTTCGGAAAATGGGTGAAAAAGGGCGGGGCGTTACAATGAGGACACGTCCAAACCGAAGAGTGATTTGGAGCAAGAAACTCAAGTGAAACTTCAATGCACACCTTGGGCTCTTGATCAACTGATTTTTCCAATGCAGTGCTCCACTATTTATAAAGTTGAGAACAGATGGAAAATGCAATACAATGTGCGAATTTTAGCTTATTTATGGAGATATTTCTCCAAAAATCTCTCTCCTTCCATTTTTTTTTTCATGATTTTTGGAATTTAATTTGGCAAAGAATCCTATGCTCACTCAACCTATTTTTTTGGAGATTTTCCTAATCCAATCCAATCTAAACTTGATCTCCTTTTTATCTGACCACATCATCCTTCCATTAATTGCAAACTTCAAATTTATGGGCTTCAATCTTGGGCTTCTGAGCATGGGCTTGGACTTCAGTCATGGGCCCACTTTCATCAAATGTTGTGAATTTACCACATTTACAAATTCAAACTAACAAATAATTAGCATAACCCAAGATCTCCTAGCTAGATTTGAATTATGGTAATTTATAATAAATTTCCAATTTATGTGGTAAAATTCACACACTTTCCAAAATTAGTTCTTCTAGGCAATTTCATCATTTTTCTTCAATTTTCCTTTCTTTTCTTGAATTTTTTCTTTTTCCCTACAAAACTCCAAAAATCCTATTACTTTTTTTAACACACATCAAGGGCTTAGTAGTCTAAATATTAATGGTAAAATTGTAATTTTTCTATATTCATCAAACACCCTCAAAGTTAGAATTTGCTAGTCGAGCAAAACCAAAACTAAAGACTGAAAATTAAAATCCTAGCTACACCACTTTCGTTAGCACTCTTGATTGCATTTAGCATATGCAACAAGCATTTATACCCCTAGGTTATCCCTAGTGGACGAGTTATAGTCTCGTGAGGGCTTCCAGTGATGATACCCACAAGCATCAAATTTCATTAAAAATATGCAATAAAAAAATTTAAACATCAAACAATTCCAAATTTATTTGACAAAACTTATATCCGGAGTGTAGTGTGTGATAACCAAATATTAATCTATCCATCTTTTTCCAAATACATACATGTTAAGCAACAACCATATGAAATTGCACTTCAACTCCAAATCTCATAAGGGTATTTCACTCATAACATAATTCACTTGGAGATTGGGTTATATTTTGTCACGCCCTGCCCCGTTGTGGCCACGGAACGTGACTAATTATTTTTTTTTTAAAAAAAAATCCCGCTTAAGAAAACCCATGACCCTCTAAGCGAGTTCAACTAAGCGCAATAAAAATTGTCACACATGCTCATATGGACTCTAGGTACGACCCATCACACCAGGTAAGCTAACCAATCACAAAATAACCCAAACACTAACACCAAAATTTGTCAAGGGTGAGCCCATCGACCAGAAAGGAATTTTATATTTTTAATTTGCTCTCAGGTCGATTCTCTCGACCATCTACGAGCCCCTTGATCTGGAAGGAACTCTGTACTTTTTGTCTGCTCTTAGATTGAGCCCCTCAATAATCCTCGAGGTCCTTGGAGTTGTCGAGCCCCTCGACCAAGTTCGAGGCCTCTACTTGAGACATGTCTGTCATTCTTTATCACTCCCAGTTCGAGGCCCTTGAAAATGATAGCAATTTTTTGTCCATTTTTTTTTTGTATTTTGATCCATTTCTCACATTTCTACACCCGAATATTCCATAACAAACCAACACATAAAATTATACATCAGAGTAGCATATAGAATCATAGTGGTTTATGCATGCATAGATCTTCATGCTCCAAGAGGAATGAATATTACAAAAACATTTAAAAGAAACATAATTCCCTTCTGCGGAAATATGTTGAATTCCACAGGTTCCACATCCTATGGTAGCACTGGGGGTTCCTAAGTGAACTCCTCGGGTACATATCCTGCATTTGTAAGGGACGTGAACTAACATCCCAGTGACGATAGCTCAAATATCAAATGTAACGTGTGAGTACCCCGGCTTGCCAAGTCACCTATTTGTCAATTCCGTCAGTTAGGTGAAACATTGCCTCTGAAAATTGGACAAAAAATACAAAACTCAAGTGGTGGTGAAGATTGAAGATCAAGTTGGTGAATCAAGCATCACCATGTGTATGGCAATCACACACGTAAAATTGGACAAAGATGACCTTAAGTGCAACTCAAATCCTTAGTGCACCTTGCCTAAGCTTAGTTGAACATGTTGGTAAGATCATAAAGAAGCCTTAGTGGTCCCAGGATAGTCACAGAACCAGATGGGATAAACATTGGAAATTTGGTAATCTGTCAGGTCGACCCGTCGAGTCCACTGACCCATAGGTGAAGACAAGACTTACCCATCGAGGTCATCGACACATCAATCGGATTGACAGGGGTTTTGGACTGGAAGGACTATCACTCAGGGCTACTCTCAGTTCGAGCATATTGAGTTCACCGACCCATCGTGATCATCGATATGTCGACTGGATTTGGGTAGTCTTTGGAAAGAACAGACTGTAAATTCAGTCTGCTCTTTGATAATCAAGTTCGACCTGTCGAGGAACATGACATGTCGAGCTGTGTCGAGTTGAGTTCTAGACTTAGAACTTTGGGGTACTCTTAGACAAACACATCGAGTGCATTGACCCATTGAGAGTACCAAGACTGACCCATCGTTGGAGAGACATGTCGTTCAGTATTTTCGAGGTTCTGGATGAGCAGGCTCCGTATTTTTATGCTGCTTTCTGATAATCGAGACTGACCGAGCGACAATATCGACAAGTCGAACATAAGTCATGCCGTCCCATCGAGGAGACCAACCCATCGGTAGTGACCGTTTTATATCTGTTGGAAGCTTTACGGTCATATTGCAAAGATACTTTCCCCGTACCGACCCATCGGTGACCCAATGGTGGGATTTTTATGTTTGCCTATCTATTCTTCAATCCTTTGGGGTATTTTGTTGGAAACATTGGACACCTTAGAGCCTTGTATAGGAAAATCACAAAGACATTCCCAGAGGATCCCAACCTCTCTGTAATCACTAAATATTGGTGAACCATTTGATATCAAATATTTTGATTGCGATTAAGAGAGAGAGAAAACCAAGTCTAGGATTCAACTTTGTTAGTGCCATGGCTTGTCGAGTCCCTAAATTTGTCAATTCCATGACTCGGGAAAAAGCACTTGCAAGAAACTTGAAGACTCAAGATGATCAAGATTGAAGATCATACTCCATTGGATTGAAGCTCATCGTTATGGCAATCACAAAACAGGTAATTGACCATAGATGACTTTAGGTAGTACCCACACCTTAAAGAGGACCATTCCTAGGCATAGTTGAACAAATGGTAAAATCATTAAAGCCTAGAGAGTAAGCTTGATAGTGAATTGGAACCCAACTTGGAAATATGTATTTGGTTTCACTATCAACTCGACTAGTCGTTCTCACCAACCCCTCAGTGGAGACAAGATTGACCCATCGTGGTCAAAGAGTGGTCGGTCAGATTGACAAAGGTTTTGAATCATAGAACTGTCATTCTGGGTTTGCCTCTGATCGAGAGTCTAGTATGCACCGACCCCTTGGTGAAAGGCTGAAACGACCCCTAGGTGAAAGGCTGAAACGACCTCTCGTGGTCAACGATTCTTCGATAAAGACTTATGACTTCTGGAGCTTAGGGCTCAGGTGAGCTCTCGAGAAAATAGACATATCGGTAGTTTAAGACCGATCGAGAGTACTAGGACCGACCCCTCTGTAGAAGGCGACATGTTGGCTTGGGTAAGACTAGTTTATTTCTTGAAACTCTCTCTGCATGGTGTTGCCCCAGACAGAGCCTATCATCTGTGTTAGTGCCCCGACTTGGCCGAGTCCCTAGTTTGTCAATTCCATGACTCGGGAAGAAACACTTCCTAAAAGCTTGAAGACCCAAGGTACTCAAGAGTAAAGGTCATGCTCCACTAGATTGAAGCTCATCATTATGGAAATCACAAAATAGGTATTATGGCCATAAATGACTTTAGGTGGTACCCACACTTTAGAGAGAACCATTCCTAGGCTCAGTTAAACAAATGATAAAATCATTAAAAGCCTAAAGAGGAAGCTTGACAGTGAATTAGATTCAAACTTAGAAATATGTATTTGGTTTCACTGTTAGCTCGACCAGTCATTCTCACCGACCCCTCGGTGGAGATAGGATTGACCCATCGTGGTTAAGGATCGGTCGACAAGATTGACATAGATTTTGAATCATTGAAATGTCATTCTGGAAAAGCCTTTGATCAAGAGTCTCGTATGCACCGACCCCTCTGTGAAAGGCTGAAATGACCCTTCGTGGTCAACAACTTTTATATAAAGATGTATGAATTTTTGAACCTAGAACTCAAATGGGCTCTCGAGAAAATAAACATATCGGTAGTTCAAAACCAATCGATAGTAGCAAGACCGACCCTTGGTAGAAGACTACAGGTCGTTCTGGGTAAGATAGGTTTCTAGACTTGAAACTACTGTCAGCAAGGTGTTGGCCCAGATCGAGACCATCGTACAGCCTGACCCTTCGTTGCCATAATTGTCGACCCATCAGCGATACTGACATGTCGTCAGGGAAAGAATATTACCGTTGGGAGTTCATTATTGCGCAACTGTAGGGTTATTGAATGGTAACATTTCTAGTCACCGACCTCTCGGTGCGCCTGACCTGTCGCTACATTACTGTTGCTGCAACTGGTTGCCTTCTCTATATAAACCAATCTTTATGCAACCAGTTGGCATCCTTTGGCAAAATCAGTTGGACCCTCATCATTATCAGTGAGCTTAAACAAGGGCCAGCAGAAGATCACACACTTTCTCGATTTTACACTTGGGGAATCAAATACAACCAATCATATGGATTGAGTTTGTGAAAGATAGAGGAGAAAGGATTATAAACTAGGAAACCTTTCGTAAAACCAGTTTCCTTATCGCCCTGGATTGTGATTGCTTTATGATGGCTAGAAGGCGGAGCGTTGGTACACATTGGGTGGATCTTGAAGAAGCACACATCAAGAGATAGAGCGACAAAGACAAATGCTTATTGGTTTTAATTTTTGTGTTAAAACCTTTGTTCTCAAAGTGGATTAAGGGGGATTTGTTCCGGAACCACTATAAAAAACTTTAGAGCGTCATATCTGGCACAGTGGTGGGTGGAATTCCCAGCCAATTGGATAGGTTGAATTCTTATTCTACAGTGGTGGGTGAAATTCCCAGCCGATTGAGTGAAGTGGAATTCCTACTCTAATTGTGAGGGTGTAAGTCCCCACTTAGTGGATTTGGGGATAACTCAAGGTTGAGTTACTCCTAACAGTGGCTGTAGGTTGGCTAACCGAACCACTTTAAATTGGTCTTATGATTTTTGATCTTTGTGTGTTTGTATTTACTATTTAAGTACTCTTCTCAACACAGATTACTTTGCATATTTGATTATCTTATTTTTACACATTACGCAAAAGCATCGATAATCAAGCAAAATGTAAATGGTCAAAATCTTAGTGTGATTGTTTAAGGAAAGTAGAATCAATCTATAAGACTAAACAAATCTCTTGATAAATATTCCACTGCACTTAAAAAAATCAAGAAATTTGTAAACACCATGGAAAATGGGATTAACCTATTCACAACCCCCCCCCCCCTCTCTCTCTGTGCTCTAGGGTCAATCGTGTTGTTCTAACACCATAAGAAAGGGAATTTCAATTGGTATCAGTGCCTCGTGCTCTTGTGAAAGGATCTAACCATCCGAGTTGATCTGTGCTAGAACAATGACTGCGAGAAAAATCCATGATATTTCAAAACTTCCATTTGTGGCGAAAAATGAAATGAAATTTTTTAACTGTTTTCATCAATAAATGTGTTTGGAAATAGGTGAATAGAAAGTGGTCTATGCATATGGAAAGGGTATTGGATAAATCTTAAACTTCCATGACCACTCAGCACAAAGACCAAATTACTTGGAAGAATGATGAATTGGCTATGCACTTTAATCAAACACTTGTAGCATTCATCATTGTTTTTTCATAATATGCTTTCAAAATATTTAAAAAATATGAAACAACAAAAGAGGCTGAAAGAATCCATAAAAAATTGCCTCTTCTAGCACAATGGATGACATCAGCTATCGTGACAAATTTGTGTACTGATAGAATAGGTAATTGACTACAGTTCATCCATTGAAAGAGTCCAAGCTAAATCTTCTAACAGAAGAAAAGGATAGAGAAAAGGAACTTGATGAAGGTAGTGAGCTTCAAGTATCCGTTGTGGCCATGTACCAAAATATTTGCCTCTCATGTTTAGGTTAAACATCGCGGTATAAAATCAGGAAGATTTGATGTGCAAAGTCAAATGGGAAGGCACCCAAGATTAAAACCAAATTTGATAAAAGGCCATCACTAGATTGTGGACTTAGATTCAAAGTCTCACAATGTTAAGTTCAAATGTGTGAAGGAATACCACTGTTGGTGTCACATTTGAAACAAGTTTTGGAATCACCTTGTATCTTGCTTTCATCCATGTTCTTGTTTGATTGTTGGATTGATCTTATGCAAGATACTCATATGTACATGTAGGTTTATTGGAATATACTTATCTCATTTCATATGCCATGTGATTTGTGCATCTTTAGGAAATAAATGTAATTGTGCATTACCTCATGTATAGGGTGTGTATGGTACACATACACAGTGTCATTTCATTCCAAGTTCATAAACTTGTGAATCTCGTGTGGAATGAAACATGCTCTATGCCTTAAATGGATTTTTGGTGTGACCTACCAAAAATGTTGATCAAAATGATCAAATATGCTTAACTGTAATCCATTTATGTACCAGCTCTTTCTAGGAATGTATACTTGAAAGAATGAAAAAAGTGTTTATCATGTTTTGGTTAATAACATGATAACAGACATGAAAGCTGTGTGTCTAGCGTCATACTTCATTTCTATATGCATGATTGATGAAATCAAAATGGGAAATGAATGTATGATCAGTGTGCTTGGTGTCTCATTCCAATACTTGTTGCTTTATACATTATGTGGAATGACTCTTGTTCATAGACACCTTGCCTTTGCTAAAGCCTAAAAATGTCGCATCACATGACATCCCTCACCTGGGCAATATGTTTGAACTAGTAAATTAAATGTGCTCAAGGTACTTGGATTGGTTTGGATCCAGGAGAGATCTATAATCTATGTTTTGTGCCTACTTTCAGAATGATGAATTAAATCTTCAAATAACACAAAAACGATGTGAATGTATGTATCATTATTGGCATTTAAAGGTATATAAGCAAAGATTGTTGAACTATGAACATCGAAAGCATAGACACACACACACACACACATTCCCAATCATCCTTCAAGTTTAAAACCCATGTCGAAAGCTAGACTAGTTGGAGGAACATACATATAGTTATTGTTGGGAATCAGAACACTGTCTGAAAGGGGGAAAATCGAAAAAAGAGATATGTCAAAACATATCGACACAGACAGGTCGTTGGTCACGACCTGTGTCAGTAAATCAAAAAGATTAAGTTAAAAGGTCTCCTTTTACAAAACTGACAGATCAATTCAAAATCGTCGTTCCTCATCCCGTTGAGCTCTAACGATTTTCTCCTCTCCTCTCGTGCCCTAGACCAGTAGATAGGACATCTCAGAGATATTTTCTTCCCAAAAATCAGAAGGTTTTCGTTCTTTCCGCCTCCAGTAGCTTGAAAATCACTGATTTTGTGATTCCCAATTGTTGGGTAAGTTCAGTGCATTATCCTCTCCTCCAATAGTGAAAAATGAGAAGGAACAAGTTCCCAGTCATCATTGCATCCTCTGATTCTGAGAATGATCATGCCACCTTGCCTGAGAAACCCAAATCTCAATGGTTTAAAGGAAATCTTCATCTCTCCTGAATACTATAGGTCGTCGAGTCAAGACCCTATCGAGGAGATCCCACAAAAAGAACTCACCACAGCCATACCTCGAAGGCAAATTGGTATTTACATTAGAGAACCTACCTCTCCTTTTCAGGTGCCAGTCAAAGAAAGTGGGAGAAAAGGAAACGAGTTCAGGTCACAACGTCTCTAGGGGTCTCCAATGATGTAAAAAAAGAAAGGCACGCTGAAAGCAAGAGGACTAAGGTAAAAGAGGAGAAAGGAAAGAAAGCAGGTGGAAGATACTAAAGTCGAGTCTGATAGAGCTCTTTTAAGAAGAGTCTGTTTCTCCTTTGAAAAACGTCAGAAGTTAGAAGGGAAGATTGGTTCCTTTGCAACCTTCATGAATGAATCAATTCAAAACCTTTCCACATACATGGAGAAAATCAAAGAGAGTTCCCGATGAAAATCCCATTTTCCTCCACCATCACCTCCTCCAGATGGCTCTATTTAAGGTAGTTTTTCATGCTTTATGCTTTATATTTTGGAAAAACTATATTTTGACTATTAAAACTAAGCATCCATGTTGCCCCTCTCCAAAACCATATGTACTCAACGCACTTTTTGCTTATCAATGAAATGATATGGTTTGATTTAGTGGGTGTACTAATTTGATAGAATGCCTCCTATGTCATGTCTGTTATTAACATTGATTGTCTTAAAAAGACTAACATGCAGGTTATTAGGGAGATAGGGATTGGGCTAAGATTACACACAACCTTGGAGTTTGGGGAAACATAAAATATGTGTTGATTAGCTGTTGTCACTCGTCATGACAGTATAAGGACAAAGGTGAATGTAAGTTTGATAGAAAATAAGCTTAGAGGCAGCCAAATTTATGGGGGTAAGAATCTGGAGAAGGTAGAAAATATAGATTACTCCAAAAAGGAAAGCTAGGGAAGGTAGCTTAACCCCATTGGGAAAACACGTTTAAGACAACACAAATCTTAAAGGGAAAGAAGGAGAAAAACAGCAATGCAGGAGATATGCATTGGACTGTATGAAGAACTAATTGTGTTGGAAGACAAACTCATGGAAGCACTAAATGAAAAAAGCATGGGGAAGTGCTTGAAAATTGATGTTTGCCTACTAATCTTTGTTAATTGTATGACAAAATAGATGAGAAATTAGTAGAATCTTGAAGACATCAAAACCAATTATGGCGTGTAATTGGCAAAACCTAAGTGCTTGGGTCTCTAGAAAGAGAAAGCCATAGTAGGAAAAAGCCAATAGACATAGGAGAATGTCTATGCTTGGAGTTTGTGAAATCAAACTCAAAGAAGATTGGGGGAGAAATGTTGTCAACACTGATATGCTATGGGTAGTGTTGGTTACTAGGAAATCAAGGTGTATAGGGGAGCTTGAATACAAATCTTGTTTAATTCATGAATGTAAATTTATGTTTTGGGACTAACCCATCTAATGATTTTCTTGTGTTGCTTGCCTATGTACTTGAACATGAAAAATTAAATGAAGCAAGCTAAATAAGAATATGCGAAGATCATAGTCTTGTTTTCCATTTGAATATGTACATCTAATTAATGTAATATTTTGTATTCAAATGAGATGTAATAATGGTGTGATTGTAACTGGGTTAGCTTATAAGTTTTGTCATGAAATTGACAAAAGGGAGATTGTTAGTGCCCCGACTTGGTTGAGTCCCTATTTGTCAATTCCATGACTCGGAAAGAAGCACATGCTAGAAGTTTGAAGGCGCAAGGTCATCAAGAGTGAAGGTCATGCTCCACTGGATTGAAGCTCATCGCTATGGCAATCACAAAACAGGTATTATGGCCATATATGAATTTAGGCGGTACACACACCTTAGAAAGGACCATTCGTAGGCTTATTTGAACAAATGATAAAATCAATAAAAGCTTAGAAAGGAAGATTGACAGTGAATTGTAACCCAACTTGGAAATATGTATTTGGTTTTACTATCAGCTCGACTAGTCGTTCTCACTGACCCCTCGGTGGAGATAGGATCGACCCATCGTGGTCAAGGACCGGTCGACTAGATTGACATAGGTTCTGAATCATTGAACTGTCATTCTGGAAAAGCCTCTGATCGAGAGTCTCGTATGCACCGACCCCTCTATGAAAGGTTGAAATGACCCCTTGTGGTAAACTACTCTTCGGTAAAGATGTATGAGTTCTATAACTTGGAACTCTAATGGACTCTCGATAAAACAGACATATCAGTAGTTCAAGACCAATCAAGAGTAAAAGGCGATGAGTCGTTCTGGGTAAGACACGTTTCTAGATTTGAAACTATTGTCACGATGGTGTTACCCCAGATTGAGACCATCGTATGGACCGACCTCTCGGTGCCATAGCTGTCGACCCATCGGCAACACCGACATGTCGACAGGAAAATAATATTAGTGTTGGGAGTGCACTATTGCGCAACGGTCAAGTTGTTGAACGGTAACATTTCTAGTCACCGACCCCTCGGTGCGCCCGACCTGTCGGTACATTACCGTTGCTCCAAACGATTCCTTTCTCTATATAAACCAGTCTTTATTTAACCAGTTGGCATCCTTTGGCAAAATCAGTTGGACCCTCATCATTATCAATGAGCTTAAACAAGGGCCAATAGAAGGATCACTCTCTCTCTCTCGTGCTTACACTTAGAGAATCAAATACAACCAATCATATGGATTGAGTTTGTGAGAGAGAGGAGAAAGGAATATAAACTAGGAAACCTCTAGGAAAACCAGTTTCCTTGTCGCCCTGGATTGTGATTGCTTTAAGACAGCTAGAAGGCAGAGTGTCGGCACACATTGGGTGGATCTTAAAGAAGCACATCAAGAAATAGAGCTACAAAGGTAAGTACTTTTTTGTTTTAATTTTTGTTTTAAAACCTTTGTCCCAAAAGTGGATTGAGAGGGATTTGCTCCGGAGTCAGTATAAAAACTCTTGAGCGTCGTCTCTAGCACAGTGGTGGGTGGAATTCCCAGGCAATTGGAAATGTGGAATTCCTATTCTACAATAGTGGGTGAAATTCTCAGCCAATTGAGTGAGGTGGAATTCCCAGTCTAATTGTGAGGGTGTAAGTCCCCACTTTGTGGATTTTGGGATAACTCAAGGTTGAGTTAGTCCTAACAGTGGATGTAGGTTTGCTAATCAAACCACTTTAAATTGGTCTTATGGTGTTTGATCTTTGTGTGTTTATATTTACTATTTAAGTACTCTTTTCAGTACACATCACTTTGCATATTTGATTATCCTAGTTTTTTAATCAATCAAAATGTAAAAGGTCATAATCTTAGTGTCATTATTTAAAGAAAGTAGAAACAATCTATAACACTAAACAAATCTCTTGATAAATATTCCGCTGCACTTAAAACAATCAACAAATTTGTAAACACCATGGAAAATGGGATTAACCTATTCACCCCACGTAATAGGGTCAATCATGTTGTTCTAGAACCGTAAGAAATGGACTTTTAGTATGGACCTACCTATCAGTACCATGACTGTCGACCCATCGACGACACTGTCCTGTTGACTAGGAAAGAATTATACCGTTGGGAGTGGTTTTAATGTGCAACGGCTGAGTTCTTGAACGGTAATATTTTAGTCACCGACCCCTCGGTGCGCCTAACCTATCGGTACATGATTGTTGCTAAAAATGGTTACCTTGTCTATAAATACCAATATTTGTGAAACCAGTTGGCATCCTTTGGAAAATCGGTCGGACCCTCATCATTATCAGTGAGCTTAAATAATGGCCAACAAAATGATTACTCTTTCTCTTTAGCTTACATTTGGGGAATCTAATACAACCAATCATATGGTTTGAGTTTATGAGAGAGATAGGCAAAGGGATAATAAAATAGGAAAGATTTGGTACAACCAATTTCCTATTCACCTTAGAATTGTGATTGCTTTACGACGGCTATAAGGCAGAGCATCGGCACACGTTGGGTGGATCTTGAAGAAAAACACATCAACGAGAAAGAGCTTCAAAGGCAAGTGCTTTTTGGTTTTAACTTATAGAATTCTTATTCTACTTGTGGTGAGTGAAATTCCTAGCCGACTGAGTGAGGTGGAATCATACTCTAATTGTGAGACTGTAAGTTTCCACTTAGTGGATTTGGAGATAGCTCAAGGTTCAGCGAGTCCTAACAGTGGATGTGGGTTGGCTAACCGAACCACTATAAATTTGGTCTTATGGTGTTTGATCATTATGTGTTTGTATTTAGATTTAAGTACTCTTCTCAACACCCATTAGTTTGCCTATTGATTATCTTATTTTACACATTGTGGACAAGCATCGATAATTAAACAATATCCAAATGGATAGAAACTTAGTGTGATCATATTTAAGTAATTTAAAAACAATTTATGACACTAAACAAATCTCTTGATTAATATCCGCTACACTTAAACTCCAAGCAATAAAGAAATTTGTAAACACCATGGAAACTAGGATTGACCTATTCAACATCCCTCCCCCCCCTCTCTAGGGTCAACCGTTTTGTAGCATACAATGGAGAACTTTCAAACTTACATATCCATTATCCTAGAGGCCTTATCCCATAGATTGTGATTGTTCATACTCGGCACATCTTCTTTATCAACTAACATCACATTGGGAGATTTTTCAAGAAGTACATCTACATCAAGTTGCGAGCTACAAAAGCAAGTGCTTCTTAACTTTGTAACGCCTCGCCCTTTTTCACTTGCATAAATCATAGTATATTTTATTTTTTTAAAAAAGTGAGAGAGGATGGGCCGTTACGAGGCGAGTCAAGTCCGAGTATTCAAAACCCTACCCATGACTGGCCACTATTACGTGTCTGGGACTAACTCCACTAAAACATTTACACACGCATATCTTATTGCTTGTAGAATAATTTATATGAATAAGATGCTATTCATTTTCTTAACAACAATAGGCAAGGAAAACCAATCACCATAAAATTTCAATAAAACTTAAAGATTATCGAATCATAGAAAATAAGCTCAAAGGTGTTCCAAATAGTCTAAATTATTACAACCCAAAATGTAAGTCCTCCGAATACATCATTGAAATCAAAACTAAGTAATTTAAAGTTAAATCTTCCCAAGCTCCTACGCTTGCCTCCCTTCCGGTCCTTTGTCCTTTTCCTTAGCATTTCCTGTTCCATCATCTATAGGGTAGAAGTATGGCATTAGTCAACATGCCCAGTAGGTATTCCAATTAGGGTTAGGATACACATAGGAGTAATATTAAAATATCATAAATCAAGGATTTATACATCATTAATAATATATTTGTAAAAACATCTTGTAAGTAATAAAATAATGCATGATGTCCATATCATAAAGATGCTAACAAAAGTGTCATATCATGGGTGTCAATGCCAAGTAAAATCCCACCCAATGTCCATGCCCAATCACATCCTAAATCAATCAATGGTTTCCTTCGCCAATTATTTCTACAGTGTTTGAGGCGGCAACCACCAGGGCATTGTATACCCATCCACAAATTAATCGGGATTACCGATGGAGTGTGGACTCGTCCCTCTGCGAAAGGTTTCGAGACTAACTATCCAGGAGCTCTCTGGCCCAATTACGCTGTATTTTTCTATCAACCAGATGCAGCCAAATCTCAACTGTTCATATAGCTTCATATAAGTTAATCTCAAGCCCAAGTTATGTCTGGACCACAGAGAACTTCGTTTGTTGGTCATATGTGTTCCCTCCCATGCCATGCATGAGGTAATGTATGCAAGAATGCCATTTCATTTAAAATACATAATATCATTGAAAATCAACTCATAATCATATAAAATTTATTTAGCCAATGCCTTCATCATATTTAGAATAAAACAAGTGTCATATATTACTCCATAGTGTTCTCAATGAGGTAGGAATCCTACCAATGTCCGATATACTATCCTTTCTTGTCTTGCAAGGATAATGCTAACGGTCGCTTGAGATGAATCGTAATCCCTTTGCGAGTCTCTTTACCTCATCAAATTCAAACATATATACTAGTTTGATTTTTTCCTTTTTAATTTCATCATCCCTATTCTCATATAAGTTCCATGTTCATTTCTCAACGCATTTATGCATCATAGTCCGTAAACCGTTTAAGACCCTCAATGGAGTTTGGCCATACAACATGGCTGAACCTCATTATTTGGTTTTAACCCTGATTTTAATCCTCATATTATTTTAATCCATGTGAGTCAATCATTCATTTCTTAATCTAATAATTCTAAGTTAGTCATCTAACCTTTAAACATATATAGGTGCACAAAAATCCTCCATGGGGTTCGGCCATGTTGTTCTTCCTTCCATCCTACAATATAGGCAGAGGCTCTGGAGGAAAATCCAGAGTAAAACCTTCAAATTTAGCCCACTGAGTCATGGGATTGAGTCGACTGAAACACAACCAGATCCCATATGTGCTTGGCCAGTATACTTTCAATCGACTGAATAATAAGATTCAGTCGGCTGAAACACAACCAGATCCCATATGCGCTTGCAAGTATACTTTCACTCGACTAAATCATAATATTCAGTCGGCTGAAACACAACCAGATCACATATGTGCTTGGCCAGTATACTTTCAATCAACTGAATCATAAGATTCAGTCGGCTGAAACACAACCAGATCCCATATGTACTTGGCCAGTATACTTGCAGTTGATTGAATCTTATGATTCAGTCGACTGAAACACAATCAGATCCCATATGTGCTTGGCCAGTATACTTTCAGTCCACTGAAACTCAAGATTCAGTCGACCGACTTTGGGTCAGATCCTTTGTGTGCTTGGCCAGTACAGTTTCAGTCGACTGAAACACAAGATTCAGTCGACTGACTTTGGGTCAGATCCTTTGGATGGATTTCCAACTCCATGCCTTATAACAATTTTGGCCATCCATTCCAACCAATCATGGAACCATGTGTTCGGCTACACCGTGGCTGAACCTATGGTTTCCTTAGATTACTCTCTATTTTACTAAGTCTAGACATACCTTCCTTCAATGAGTTGCTCCTCCTCTTTGGCTCTTGAATCTATTTTTTTTCTTTTGGTCTTTCTCTGCTTCCTTACATCTTCTTCTCCTTTCTTTGTTCTTCAAAGTCTTCAAGTGTATGGAGGTAGAAGTGGGAGAGAGACGGGAGGAGTGGAGAGAAAATCCTTGTTCAAGAGAGGAGGGGTCGGCCAAGGGGATTGGAGTGCTATTTGGTTTGGGTTTTTATGTTAAACCCTTAATCTCTTCCCTCCCTCTCATAATGGCTTGGTCTAATCAAGGAGGCCCTTGGTTTCCAAAGGGTGACTTCATGGCTTTTGAGGTGAAGGCCCTTGGGTTCTAAGTGTCTAAGTACAACGTACTTAGACAAGATAACCTAACTTTTAAATCTCCACCCATGATCTTTCCTTAGATCAAATCCTAGCCTTCCATCCTATCCCTTCATCTTCCCAACTTAAGCAAAACCTTAATTTAAGACAAACTCAAAAGTGGTTGACCAAGTCAACCCATGCCATGGTCGACCATGCATGTGGTGACTTGGTCACCACATGGTACTTGGGTCCCACTTTGGCCATGTCACTTTGTGTGTCACCTCCACTCGTATGCCATGTCAATTCTACTTTCCACCTCACTCGATGTCGTGGCATCCTTGCTTAGTTGGCTTCCATGTGATGATATGAATGCCATATGGCAATGCCACATCACTCACATGACACCTCACTTGATGAGGTGGAGTTTAATGCATTAAATGCACTTACTTATCCAATTTCAACTAACTTAACTAAATTTACCCAATTATTTCTTTATATCAAGCTCACCCATGACCCATTGGGTCTTAATTGAGTAATTGACCCATTTCCTTGCCATCTATTGTCCATCTCAACTTTTTATTTCAAATTCAACTAAATTCTAATCCAAGTGGGCCCATTCAATAAATTTATAAGATAAGGAAAATCTGGAGTGTTACAATATCACCCTCTTTTGGAATTTTCGTCCCGAAAATCGAGCGAAGTAGGGTTTCAAATAAATCATACAAATAGCTCAGGATGAGCTGCTCTCATTTCTGACTCTACTTCCCAAGTGGCTTCCTCATTACAGTGTCGGTCCCATACCACTTTGACGAATGGAATCGCTCTATTCCGTAACACCCTTTCCTCTGTATCAATTACTCGGACAGGCCTCTCGACGTAAGATATGTCGCTTTGCACTTCTATGTCTTGCATATTCAGTACGTGTGATGGATCAGGGTTGTACTTCTTCAGCATGGAAACATGGAGTACATCGTACAATTCTAACTGTAGAGGTAGTATCAGACGATAAGCCACTTCCTCCACCTTCTCGTGGATTGGGAAGGGTCCCACAAATCTGGGTGACAACTTCCCTTTCTTTCCAAACCTCATGTGTCCCTTTCATGGTGAGACCTTCAAGAATATTAGGACTCCCACTTCAAACTCAAGAGATCTTTTTCTTTTGTTAGCGTAGCTTTTCTAACGACTCTGTACCGTGAGCAGATGTTGTCGTATCACCTTGATCTATTATGTGGTCTCTGCAACCAAATCAGGTCCAACAAGAGCAGGCTCACTGGCCTCTGTCCAACACACTAGAGATCTGTAGGGTCTACAATACAATGCCTCAAATGGAGCCATCTTGAGGCTTGCCTGGTAACTGTTGTTGTATGAGAACTCGACCAGCTGTAGGTGATCTTTCCAACTGCCCTTGAAGTCTAGAATGCAGGCTCTCAGCATATCCTCCAATGTTTGTATTGTTCGTTCTGACTGACCGTCGGTCTATGGATAGAAAGCTTTGTTGTCTAACAAATTTGTCCCCATAGCCGACTGCAATCTCTGCCACACCCTGCCAGTGAATCTGCCATCTCTGTCGAACACAATAGTCATGGGTACACCATGTAGCCTGATGATGTCCTTGACATACCGCCGTCCCAAAGTCTCAGACAAGTCTGTCATCTTGATAGGGGGAAAATGTGCAGACTTGGTTAGACGGTCCACTATAACCCAGATTGCATCATTAGCCTTTGAAGACCTTGGTAACCCTGTCACAAAGTCCAAGGCAATGTGGTTCCCAGTTCCATTCGGGCACGAGTACGGGTTTGAGCAGCCCTAGCGGTTTCTGATGTTCTGTCTTGACTTGCTGACAAGTAAGGCAATGAAAGACAAAGTTAGCCACGTCTCTTTTGAGTCCATGGCACCAATAATGCCTTTACAGATCATGGTACATTTTGGTACTACTCGGATGGATGGAGAGCTTTGATTGATGAACTTCTGTCAACAACTCTCTCATGTTGCCTTGAGGTACATATCTCCTGCCTCGGAATAAGAGACCTCTTCCAGGTCATAATTCCCATTCCGGTATGACATCTCCAGTCAACATCTTGGCCTAAATTTCTACCACTTCAGGATTTGTCCTCTGCTCTTGTTTAATCTTCGAAACCATACTGGACTGTACCATCAGATTATACATGCTCCCACGATTTTTGATCAACAAATTAAACTCTTGAATGGTCGTCAGCATTTCCCATTCTTTCATAATTAGATAGGCCACAATTGCATGTGAAATGCGACTGAGGGCATCCGCCACTTTGTTTGCCTTACCAGGGTGATACCGTAGTGCAATTTCATAGCCTTGCAGGTACTCCATCCACTTGCGTTGTCTCAAATTGAGCTCATTTTGATCGAACAGATATTTTAAGCTCTTATGGTCTAAAAACGCCTCAAATTTCTCACCATATAGATAGTGTCTCCAGCTTTTGAGAGTGAAGACCACTGCAGCTAGTTGTAGATCATGAGTGGGATAGTTGCGTTCATAGATTTTCAGTTGCCTTGGACCATATGCCACCACATGATAACTTTGAGTGAGAGAGCATCCAAGTCCTTCTCCTGAAGCATCACATTATACTTCATATCCCTTGCCTCTCTCCGGCAAAATCAGAATGGGAGCGGTGATAAGCTTTTGCTTCAGATCCTCAAACCTTCGATTGGACATGTCCGACCATACAAATTTGACTCCTTTCTGAGTTAGTCGGGTGAGTGGAGCCGCAATCTTGGAGAAGTCCATAATAAATTTCCGATAGTAACCAATTAGTCCTAGAAAGCTGCGGATTTCGGACCCATTCTTGGGAGCTTTTCAGTCTCTAACCGCTGCCACTTTAGCTGGGTCCACAACGATTCTTCCTACTGATATGACGTGTCCCAAGAAGTTGACCTCAAATAGCCAGAACTCACTCTTGTTTTCTTTGGCATATAACTAATTCTTCTTCAGTGTGTCCAGGACTATCTTCAAATGCTCAGCATGCTCCTCCCGACTGGTGGAATAAACCAGAATATCGTCAATGAAAACAATTACGAACTTATCCAGATAAGGACGGAATATTCTGTTAATCAGATACATGAACACGATTGGTGCATTGGTGAGTCCAAAAAACGTGACCACATATTTGTACAGTCGTACCGAGTTCTAAAGGCCGTTGTTTCTATGTCCTCATCCCTGACACGGACTTGATGGTAGCCTAACATAAGATCAATCTTGGAGACAAGGCTGGAGCCTCAGAGTTGATTGAACAGATCATAAATTCTGGGCAGAGGGTATTTATTTTTGACAGTCAGCTGATTCAACTTCCTGTAATCCACATCCGAAGAGTACCATCTTTCTTCTTTACGAACAATACCGGTGTTCCCTAGGGTGTTGTGCTGGATGAATCCCAGCCTAAACGACTCATCAATTTGTTTCTTCAGGTCTAACATTTCTGTAGGGGTCATCCGGTAATGAGACAATGATACAGGAGTAGCGCCAGGATAGAGCTTAATCTCGAAGTCAATCTCCCTTTTTGGAGGCAAACTAGGGAGTTCTGTCGAGAATACCCTTGCGTAGGCTTTCACTACAGCGGGTAGTTCAGCCATCGGCACCTTGTCTAGTCTGATACTATTCAGTACGAGATGGTTCATTTCTTCATTTAATCTCCTGGTCATAGGAATGCTCTGTAATGCCCCTCCCTTTTTCACTTGCCAAAAATCAGAGTATATTTAAAAAAAAAAAATAATAATAAAAGAGTGAGAGAGAGCGGGAGCGTCATGACGCGAGTTAATTCTGAGTTTCCAAAACCCGACCTTTAACTAGCCACCTTTACGTGTGTGTGGATTAAGTCCAATAAAACATTTCACACTCTCTAAGAATACTTGCGGAATTATCATATGAATAAAATACCATTCATATACATGACATTAATAAGCAAGGAAGCCAATCACCATAAAATTATCTGAAATGCAAATATCATCAAACCATAGCAAAATATTACTAAGTTATTACAATCCAAAATATCAGTCCTCCCAATACATTTTTCAAAATCAAACTAAGTAATAAAACATAAAACTGTCCAAGCTCCTACGCTTGACTCCTTTCATGTCCCATATCTTAGTCATTCCCTGTTCCATCATCTATAGGGTACAAGTAAGGTGTTAGTCAACACGCTCAACAGGAATTCATAGTAGGGTTATGTACACATAGGATCAATATAAAATCAATTTAGAAACATCTTATCATGTTTGTAAAACATCCCATAAATAGTAAAATAAACCATGCATGATATCCGTATCAAATCATGCTTACTTATGCAACATGTCATGGGTGTCATGCCAAATGATCACTCACCCAAATCCATATCGAACCACATCATGTATGAATAGTTTCCTTGATAAATTACCATATCAAAGTGTTCTCTTGGCCAATTACGTCCGCAGTGTTTTGTGACGGCACCACCAGGTCACTGTTATACCTCCCCACATATTGTAACACCCCAATTTCTCAATGAAGTGGAAAATTACCAAAATGCCCCTGAGTTGTTAAATTAGTTATTTTGTCATGTTAAGTAAGGAAATAGTGGGGCCCATTGCTCAAAATAAAAATCATATGAGCATATTATGAATGTTAAGTTTTATTGGTTGGGTAATTTTCATCAATTGGGTCAAAAATGGCTAAATGGGTCAAAGGGCCCAAATGGGGCCCATCGGGTCTTGCTGGGTTATTTGACCGTTTTGTAATTTTAAATTAAAAGGGGTTAAGCCTATTTGATTGGAAATCAAGTGGAGGAAAAATGGGTAGGCTTGATCCATATGTAAAAACCAATTGGAAATGACCAAAATACCATAAATGGGTCATGTTGTCAAAACGGGTCAAGGAGCTAAAAGTGGACCCAACGGGTCGAGTTGACTATTGTTGACCGTGTGAACCCTCAAGGGAGCTCAAACACGATTCAAATCAATTGAGTGGGATGGAGGTGAGTTGGAATTAAATCAAAAGGTGAGTTAACTCATATGCATTAAATGAAATGCATTAAATGTGATGAGTTGGGTTGGAATAAAAAATACCTTGAGTTGAGTGAGTCAAAATGGAAACTCAAGGGGCTGTAAATTCAGTGAGTCCAA
The DNA here is from genome assembly GCA_022113865.1 of Chimonanthus praecox. Classification (NCBI taxonomy): domain Eukaryota; kingdom Viridiplantae; phylum Streptophyta; class Magnoliopsida; order Laurales; family Calycanthaceae; genus Chimonanthus; species Chimonanthus praecox. The sequence goes on along the minus strand of CM039092.1, from coordinate 49,028,734 downwards.
GGGGAATTGGAGGAGTTTAGCTGGTCTCAAATCAGCCAAAACAAGTCCCACACGTTGGGGACTTGTTTTGGTGAGTTCCATGGTACATATTAAATACAAGTGCATGGGTTTGAGGTGGGTTACTTAGGGATGTGAATGGCTGCATTGGTAGCTGCCAAGGGGTGCCTTGGATGGCACCCAATGCCCACCGTTTTGAGCAAGAAGTTATGAGGGAGTGGAGGAGTCTTGGTGGCTGAAAATGCAAAAGCAAACAACACCATGCTTGGCCGAATTTCTTGTGCAAAAGTTTTAGAATTCATCTCTCTCCCTCACTCAAAAGAAAAACACACTCTCTTGGCCGAGTTTACCTTGGTGTTTTCTCACCATTAGATCAAGCACAAGACAGTAGAAGAAAGGAAGGAACAAGAGGGAAGAAGGCAAGGAGCAAGAGGCAAAGGAAATTGGTAAGAATTCCTTACAATGTTATTTAATAAGTTAGATTAAGTGGAACATGAATTGGCCATGGAATGGCTGATTTTATCAAGGACCTAAGCCTTGGTTAAAGGTTGTCTTAAGTGGTAAACAAATCACATTGGGTTCGGCCAGTTTGGATGGCCGAACCCCATGACATTTGTTTGGGTATTTTGATGGTTTTTGGAGGCTAAAAACTATGCAAAAATGATGAACAATTGTATGTGTTTAGATGAAAGATAAAGGATTTTTAATCTTGGATTTGGATGGCATAATTCAGCCTTGGAATAGCCAAATGCATCAAGAGTCTAAAACATGGAAGAAGGTGTCAAAAGAAATGAAATGAACCATTGGGTTTGGTCACTTTGGTGGCCAAACCCCATGAAAAGAGTTGGTTAATGGTTATGGTTTTTGAAATTTAAAACCATCCATTTGGGGACTGTTTTTACATATTTTATTAAGATTTAAAATACATACTTAAAGAGGGTTAAAACATGGGTTTGGATATCAGAAAAGGCTGAAGATATGTGGTCTAATCAGTGGAGTAAAATTGGAGAAGATGGACCATGGGGATCGGCCATCTTGGATGGCCGAATCCCATGATATCATGTTGGTTTTTGGATGATTTCTTTGAGAGTTAAAACTTGATATTAGTATACTGTTTATGCATGTTTATATGAGGTTCAAAAACAGCAAACATAGCATTGGGTTCGGCCACCATGGAGGGCCGAACCCCATGCAAATGATGGTTGGTTCTAAGGTGTTTGAAACATGGAAACCATGAACTTTCAAGGGCTGTTTTTGGATGAATTTAATTAGATGGTTACTAAGAGGTATGAAGGCAGCAATATGATATTGATATTGCATGTTTAGATAAGGCCTAAAGCATGTTTGAAAGACCATAACATGGGCATAGGGTTCGGCCACATTGGATGGCCGAACCCCATAAAAGTGTGTGATAAATTGTTATGGTTTTTGGAGAGATAAAACCATACCAATTGTGGAGTTTTTTTTTTTAGAGATAAGGTTACTGTTTTGGTTTGGCCATGGGATGGCTGAACCATGTGGTTAACATGGCAAAAGGGTAGTATTCAATTGGTATATGGAATAAGGGAATCATTGAGCAAAAGAACTCCATGGACTGTTTTATGGTTATATGGAGTAAGAACATAGTGGAGATTTTGAATGAATCCGTGCCTTTGATTCAAGAATTATGTATGTATAATAGGTATTTAATATCAGTAAACAATCAAGCATGATAGATAAGGGAATATGGGATGAAAATACATAGGGTGAGGTTCGGCCAAGTAGTATGGCCGAACCCCACCAAAGATTATTTGATGGACTTTGTACTAATTCATAATGAATGGGAGATGTATGTATGAATGATGTAAATGAACCAAGTAATTTGAATGGTCATGGAATGTGATTGGAATGGATTAAGAGATTCAAATGGGAAAGGTGAGGTTCGGCCAAGTAGTATGGCCGAACCCCACCAAGGTAGTTTTGTTATGAACCATGGTTTATCAAGGAAAATTAAACAAGGCTTGGCCTAGTGGCAAAGCTGTAAATACAAGTGATATTTAGTGGTTTGAAGTGTTAATAAATCATTTGGATGGTGTTAATCCAAAACCAAAGAGATCAAGTTAAAGTGGGTAAGGTTCGGCCATGGGTATGGCCGAACCCCACAAGATGTTTGGGTCTTATATGTGAATGGATATTTAAATATTAGAATGATTTACTTATTGTTACATCACAAGGTGACGAGAGTTGAAGGAAGTGCGAGTCGTGACCGAGTGAAGCTCAAAAAGGAACGGACACTTAATCAAAGTTTAAGTAGGTTTCCTACCTACTTGTAACCACGGTTTTACCCAGTTTTTCTTATGATACTCTTATTTTAATATATGTGTTTCAAATATATATTATGCATTAACAAATGGCATACAGGCATTGGCATCTCATGCATAGTCATGGGATAATGAATGAAGTTCTACAGTGATGGCTACGATTGTACATGATGGGGGTTGCCCATTGCATGTACATATTGTATAGAAGAGATGAATGTTGTTGTAATTTACCTTGTCGGTGCAAGGCACTTCAAGTGATGGCTACGAGGGTACATGATGGGGGTTGCTCATTACATGTACATCGCTTATAGAAGAGATGAAGGTGTGTTGTAATTTACCTTGTCGGTGCAAGGCACGTCAAGTGATGGCTATGAAAGTACATGATGGGGGATGCTCATTGCATGTGCATATTTCATAGCATTGTTTTTACCTGTTTTGATGATCATGTATTATGATATGTATATGCATGTTTTATATGCTAACATGTGGTAGCCCTGATTCGGGAACCTACTGGGCGCGTTGATCTAACGCCCTAATTCTATCGTCAGAGGAGATTGCAGGTACAAGCAAGGGGAAAGGAAAGGTCATTGATCGGGAGGGGAGCTGAGCCTAAGTGCTTTAATGATGGATTTTGGATTACATTATATTACTGTCATTTGAATACTATTGTTGGACATGTAATAATTAGTTATTTGCTCTGGTTTGATTAGGATAATAACATGTGGATGGTTGATCTATGTTATTTAATATTTAAGACTGTTACTTGCTATCTCGTCTTTCTATTCTGCAATTATCTAGATTATTCCGCATGTTGATGTTAGTTCCATGTGTGATTCACTATCATGGTCTATTCCATGTACACATGGGTGGCCAGTTAAGGTTCAGACTTGGGTAGTCTGAACTTAACTCGCGTCGTGACGCCGCCCGCTCTCTTCCGATGTTTATTTAAAAAAAAAAAAAAATTAGACTCTGAAATTTAAAAAGAGGGCGGGGCGTTTACACATATGTTAATTGGAATTACCGATGGAGTGTGGACTCCTCCCTCTGCGCAGGGTTTCGAGATTATTTACCTAGGAGATCTTTGACCCAGACTACGCCATACCCATTCCTAGCAATCCCGGACAAGGCCAAAAAATCAATAGTTCACATAGCTTCATACAAGCTATTCTCAAGCCCCAAGTCATGTCCGGACAGCTCATAACTTGGTTTGTTGTCCCATGTACTCCCTCCCATGTCATGCATGAGATAATGTATGCAAATATGCCATTTCATTTCAAATCACATGTTATCATTGAAAATCAGTTCACAAAACTTGTACCATTTGTTTAACCAAAGTAAATCATCATGTTTGGAAATAAAAGCCAGTAACATATATATAAGATCCATATGTATCTCAATAAGGTAGGAATCCTATCAACGTTCGATTTACGGTCGCTGTTTTGTAATGATAACGATCACGGTCATGTCGAAATGAATCGCAAATCCTTTGTGAATCTCTTTACCTTATTGAATTTAATCACATATGTAAATCAATTTAATTTTCCATTTTAATTTAATTACTCCTCACATCCCACCAGATAAATAGAAACATCTGGAAAATAAACCAAAAATCAAACTTTTAAATTCACTCGATTGAATCATGCCCAGTTACTGTTCTCTGCCTTACCCGTAGATTTTCAGTCAACTGAATACAATATTCAATCTATTGAAACCCAACTAAGCACTCTATATCCTTGACCCGTAACCTTTCAGTCGGCTGAATTATAAATTCAGTCGGCTGACTTTGGGCCAAACTCTCTGGGCTCTCGGTCAATCCATTTTCAGTAGACTGAATCACAGATTCAGTCGGCTGACTTTGGATCAGATTATTTGTGTATTCGGCCAGTTCCCAATCAGTCGGTTGATTTATCAACCAATCCTTTTACGTGTTCGTTAAGCATACCTTTAGTCGACTGAATCTATGATTCAGTCGGCTGACACTCACCAGATCCCTTTCTTATTTGATACGTTTATGTTCAATCGACTGAATCCTAGATTCAGTCGGCTGAAACACCAATAAACCTTATATATTTTAATCCAATCCATTTTCAGTCAACTGAATAATAAGATTCAGTCGGCTAAAACTCCCAGAAATTCTTTTATGTTTCGGCCAACACTAGTTCAGTTGACTAAATCTGGGATTCAGTCGACTAACTGTTTGTCAGTCTTCTTTGTTTGCATGTATGGCTCGACCCTTCTTCATGAAATCCATTCCTTATCACTTTTAAACATAGATTATATCATCCATATAGCTCTTAATGAGTTTACTGTACCCTCTAGCCAAAGCTAGAATCTTTTCATAATCATTCCAACCTTTGTACCATTATAACATGGTTTTGGATCCAATCCTTTGATTGTTTGTATTCAACACATATTCATTCCTTGAATGGATATCCAATTCCATGGCCCTAACACAATTTCGGCCATCCATTCCAACCCATTGTGGAACCGATAGGTTCGGCCACACCATCGCCAAATCTATGGCTTCCCTTGTTCTTAATCCCATATTGTTTTCAAACTTAAAACATACCTTCTTTCCCCGTCTCCTTTTTTCTTTTGGTATGTCCTTTTTTTCCTTAATCCTTCGTCTTCCTTCTTCTTCACTAATTCTCCAAGTACAGATGTGTTGGTGTGGGAGAGAGAGAGAGAGCGAGAGAAAAGTTCTTGTGCAATAAAAGTGATCGGCCAAGGGGTGGGGTGTGCCCCTTGGGTTGTGTCCCTTTGTATACCAGGCCAAGCCCTTTCATTTCCTCTCTTTATGGTTTGTCTAACCAATGAGTTCCTTGGCTTAACCAAGGAAAACTTTTTGGCTTCCATCGAGTCTTTTGGGTTTACACCTTTGAGATGGAAACCTTCCATCTTCCCAACTCAACTTAAACAATTAAATCTTGAACTCATGTAATGACTTAACTTAATTGAACTCACTCATGGTTGACCAAGTCAACCATGACATAGCCGACCATGTATGTGGTGAGTTGGTCACCATGTGGCACGTGGGTCCTATCTTAGCCATATTATTTGATGTTGTGACACCTTGTTTAGTTGGCTTCCATGCATGCCACATGGCAATGCCACATCACCCACATGCCACCTCACTTGATGAGGTGGATTTAATGTATTGGCTCTTAATTGGGTACTTGACCCAATTCCTTACCCATCTAAGGTCCATTTCAAATATTTAATCTTAAATTCAATCAATTTGCAATGCAAATGGACCAATCCAATATATTTATAAGTGATGAAAATCCGGGGTGCTACATGTTCTGTCTGTTGGTATATACTATAAACCGTTTTCCCTCGGGTGACCAGAATATCATTCTGCGAAGGTGACAGTCAATGCCGGCCTGAAAGGTAGCCACCCAGTCCACGCTAAATATGATGTCGTATTTTGTCATCTCATGTACCACATAGTTGAATTTAAATTTGAACTTAGCAAGTTCAGTATCTAATGAGGTTCAGATTAGACCCAGTGATGTGTCTCCAACAGGGGTTACAATAATGAGTGCAGTGAATAGTTGTTGTACTAAGATACCAGTAGCAGATATAAATGAGTGGGATGCTCCTGAATCAAATAATGCAAAAGCATAAGAACTACCAAGTACTTCCATACCTTGAATCACCGAGTGATCCACAGTCTCTGGAGGAGGAACTAAAGTATATAGCCATCCAATCCTGCCGGAATTGGTACCCGTCCTGTCTGGTTGTGTGCCCTGGATGCTTGCAACTGAACTGGCCGAGCCGGGGGACGGAAGGAACCCCTGGAGTAAGAAGGTATGTTGTTCTGTGGACACTCCCTCTTGATATGGCCCTGCTGGCCACACTGATAATAGACAATGACACCTAGAGGAGACTCAGAGACTGGTCCTGATGTGGAGGGCAGACTGGGACGAAAACCACCAGTGGAAGTAGTGAAGGCTGAGGGTTTCCCAAAGTTGGGTTTGAATTTCTTGCTAGGGCAGAAAGAATTTCGCCCTCTCTGGCTTCGTCTGTTCTCCACAAATCTGGTTGTCTCCATCCGCTCTTGTTCGGATATGCTGGCTCGATTGACCACCTCTGCCAAATTAGTTGATTTGAAAATAGTGACTTTGGCTCTGATGCTAGGTTGCAGGCCTCGCTCAAACTTTCGGGCCTTCTTATATTCCATGTCCACCACGTATATAGCATAGCATGATAGATGGAGGAATTCTTGATAGTACTCTGCGACGGTCATGGGGTCCTGGACCAAAGCTATGACTGCCTGTGTCTGGCTCTCCTTCTCCTCCTCTGAAAAGTAATGGTCCAGAAACATCCCAGCGAACTGGTCCCAAGTCATCTCTATTCAATTCGCAGCTGGAGTCTACGTTTATTGATGTTCTATGACTTTCCACCATTTGCATGCATCGTCAACCAGTTGTGAGGTAGCCAACAATATTCGGTCCTGATCATTGGTGATCTGAAGCAGCTTCAAGATCTTCGTGATATTCTCAATCCAATTCTCTGCTCCTGCGGGTCCTTTCTTCCCTTTGAAATAAGGGGGACGCTGCTATTGGAAATCTTTGACCATTGTTCGATCCTGGGATTCATGCGAAGTAGTGCCTCCGCTGCCATTCTGGTGTTCCTATAGAACGTAGGTGACTACTACCTGCACTAGGCTCTGCAGCTCGGGCGGTACCTTAGGAATATTCACACTGTCCTCCCCTCTTCTTGATTCGGGCTCTGTAGGGTATTTCTTCTCTGTGGAGGCATTTTCCTAAGTCATCCAAAAATTGGTTGACTTAGTTTTCTCATAAGGACTTGTGTTCAAATACTTGAAGTTACACTTGATCAAATAATCATAGGGAGGGGAAAGTTTTGTTTAGTTCTCCTATATATCTCTTTGTATTCTTTACTTGGGGAATTGCCTAAATATCATATAGTGTTCCTTATTTTGGGAAAATTTCCTAAGTATCATGTATTGTTCCTTGTTCGGGGGAGGGATGACCTATTTCGCTATGTTTGATAAATCTACAATTATAGTGATTGTCCTTCCCTTGTTGTTGTTTTTCTCATCAAAGGTTGTTCTCAGATTGAATGCTTACAGTCTGATTCTCATCAAAGTAAATTAATCCGGCCCCCGTACAGCGGACTTCGAGGAGTCAGTCAGTTGGGATTCTTATCTGTTAGTGAGACATGATATCGTATTAATCTTACTTTGAGAAACTCAACACTTCCAGTTTCGCTCTGATATCAACGGTAACGCCCCGCCCTTTTTCACTTGCATAAATCATAGTATATTTTTTTTTATAAGTGAGAGAGGATTGGCCGTTACGACGCGAGTCAAGTCTGAGTTTCCAAAACCCGACCCATTACTGGCCACTATTACGTGTGAGGGACTAAGTCCACTAAAACATTTACACACGCAAATCTTATTGCTTGCGGAATAATTTATATGAATAAGATGTTATTCATTTTCTTAACATCATTAGGCAAAGAAAGCCAATCACCATAAAATTTCAATAAAACTTAAAGATTATCAAACCACAACAAATAAGTTCTAAGGTGTCCTAAATAGTCTAAATTATTACAACCGAAAATGTATGTCCTCCGAATACATCATTGAAATCAAAACTAAGTAATTTAAATCTAAAACTTCCCAAGCTCCTATGCTTGTTTCCCTTCCGGCCCTACATCATTTTCCTTAGCATGTCCTGTTCCATCATCTATAAGGTAGAAGTAGGGCATTAGTCAACATGCCCCAGTAGGTATTCCAATTATGAGTAATATTAGAATATCATAAATCAAGGGTTTATACATCATTAATGGCATATTTGTAAAAACATCTTGTAAGTAATAAAACAATGCATGATGTCTATATCATAATCATGCTAACATGAGTGTCATATCATGGGTGTCAATGCCAAATGAAATCCAAATCAATCAATGGTTTCCTTGGCCAATTATGTCTACAGTGTTTGAGGCGGCAACCACCAGGGCACTGTATACCCATCCACAAATTAATCGAGATTACCTGCAGTGTGGACTCCTCCCTCTGCGCAGGGTTTCGGGACTAACTATCCAAGAGCTCTCTACCCAATTACGCCGTACTTTTCTATCAACCGGACGCGGCCAAATCTCAACGGTTCATATAACTTCATATAAGCTAATCTCAAGCCCAAGTTATGTCCGGACCGCTCAGAACTTGGTTTGTTGGTCATATGTGTTCCCTCCCATGCCATGCATGAGGTAATGTATGCAAGAATGCCATTTCATTTAAAATACATAATATCATTGAAAATCAACTCATAATCATATACAATTTATTTAGCCAATGCATTCATCATATTTAGAATAAAACAAGTGTCATATTATACTCCATAGTGTTCTCAATGAGGTACGAATCATACCAATGTCTGATATACTATCCTTTCTTGTCTTGCAAGGATAATGCTAACGGTCGCGTGAGATGAATCGCAATCCCTTTGTGAGCCTCTTTACCTCATCAAATTCAAACATATATACTAGTTTGATTTTTTTCATTTTAATTTCATCATCCCTATTCCCATCTAAGTTCCATGTTCATTTCTCAACGTATTTATGCATCATAGTCTGTAACCCGTTTAAGACCCTCAATGGGGTTTGGCCATACAACATGGCCGAACCTCATTCTTTTGTTTTAACCCTCATTTTAATCCTCATATTATTTTAATCCATCTGAGTCAATCATTCATTTCTTAATCTAATAATCCCAAGTTAGTCATTTAACCTTTAAACATACATAGGTCCATAAAAATCCTCCATGGGGTTCGACCATACAACATGGTTGAACCCATTGTTCTTCCTTTTCATCTTCCTTCCATCCCACAAGATAGGCAAAGGCTCTAGAGGAAAATTCAGAGTAAAACCTTCTAATTCAGCCGACTGAGTCATGGGATTCAGTCGATTGAAACACAACCAGATCCCATATGTGCTTGGCCAGTATACTTTCATTCGACTGAATCATAAGATTCAGTCGGCTGAAACACAATCAGATCCCATGTGCGCTTGGCCAGTATATTTTCAGTTGACTTAATCTTGCTGAAACACAACCAGATCCCATATGTGTTTGGCCAGTATACTTTCAGTCGACTGAATCATAAGATTCAATCGGCTGAAACACAACCAGATCTCATATGTGCTTGGCCAGTATACTTTTAGTCGACTAAATCATAAGATTCAGTCGCCTGAAATACAACCAGATCCCATATGTGCTAGGCCAGTATACTTTCAGTCGGCTGAATCATAAGATTCAGTTGGCTGAAACACAACCAGATCCCATATGTGCTTGGCCAATATACTTTCAGTCAATTGAAACTCAAGATTCAGTCGACTGACTTTGGGTCAGATACTTTGTGTGCTTGGCCAGTACACTTTCAGTCGACTGAAACACAAGATTCAGTCGACTGACTTTGGGTCAGATCCTTTGGATGGATTTCCAACTCCATGGCCTTATAACAATATTGGCCATTCATTCCAACCAATCATGTAACCCATGGGTTCGGCCACACCATGGCCGAACCTATGGTTTCCTAAGATTAATCCCCATTTTATTAAGTCTAAACATATTTTCCTTCAATGAGTTGCTCCTCCTCTTTGGCTCTTGAATTTCCTTTGTTTCTTTTGGTCTTTCTCTTCTTCCTTAGTTCTTCTTTTCCATTCTTTGCTCTTCAAAGTCCTCAATTGGATGGAGGTAGAGGTGGGAGAGAGAGGGGAGGAGTGGAGAGAAACCTTGTTCAAGAGAGGAGGGGTCGGCCAAGGGATTTGCAGTACCCTTTGGTTTGGGTTTTTATGTTAAAGCCTTAATCTCTTCCTTCCCTCTCATAATGGCTTGGTCTAACCATGGAGGCCCTTGGTTTCCCAAGGGTGGCTTCATGGCTTTTGAGGTGAAGACCCTTGGGTTCCCAAGTGTCTAAGTACAATGTACTTAGACAAGATAACCTAACCTTTAAATCTCCACCCTTGATCTTTCCTTAGATGAAATCCTAACCTTCCATCCTATCCCTTCATCTTCCCAACTTAAGTAAAACCTTAATTCAAGACTGAAACTCAAAAGTTGTTGACGAAGTCAACCCATGCCAAGTCGACCATGCATGTGGTGACTCGGTCACCACATGGCACTTGGGTCCCACTTTCGCCATGTCACTCGATGTGTTACCTCCACTTGTATGCCACCTCAATTCTACTTTCCACCTCACTCGATGACGTGGCATCCTTGCTTAGTTGGCTTCCATGTGATGATATGAATTCCACATGGCAATGCCACATCACTCACATGCCACCTCACTTGATGAGATGGACTTTAACGCATTAAATGCACTAACTTATCCAATTTAACTTACTTAACTAAATTTATCCAATTATTTCTTTAGATCAAGCTCACCCATGACCCATTGGGTCTTAATTGGGTAATTGACCTATTTCCTTACCCATCTAATGTTCATCTCAACTTTTTTTGTAATCCAAGTGGGCCCATACAATAAATTTATAAGCTAAGGAAAATCCGGTGTGTTACAGTGTTTGATTTTGTTTTTATAAATCAATCATGTACAAAGGATTATAGAGGGTTTACTCTAAAACTACTATAAAAAATAGAGCGATAAGGACGTAGACCGGAGTAGGTCGAACCTTTCAAATTCTTAAGGATTGATAAAATTTTCAATCAATCGAGTTAGGTGGAATTCCTACACTATTTTTGAGGGTGTAATTCCCCGCATAGTGAACTGGGATAACCCAAAATTGGGTGAGTCCATCAGTGGATGTAGGAGGGTTTACTCCGAAATACTATACATCTTGTGTTGTGTGTTTGGTCTTACTTTTGTGTGATTGTTCCTTTATTGGCACACTCTTCTATCATACAATACACTTATCTTGATTAATTTGTTTAATCTGCCGCAAATCATTTTAATTAATAAAGAAATTTGTAAGGACCATAAAAAGTTGATTGCCCTATTCACCCCCACCCACCCCCCTCTATGGTTAATCTTGGACCGTGTTCTAACACCCCCGGGAACTTTCAATTGGTATCAGAGCCTTGTGTTCTTCATAAGGATCTAATCATCCAAGTTGATCCGTGCTATAATTCTAATCATGGATGCCCGAAAAATTGTGTAAATCTTTATTGTTTGTTTATTCTATATCTTGGTGTATTTTATAAACAAAATGGATAATAAACTTGCATCCCATGATGAAAAAGATTGGACCTCTATCCAAGATGAGATTATTGAAAACTTTAGTATTGGATAATACAATGGAAGTCTCCACCTCTCATAATCAAATTGAAAATCATGAGAGAGGTGAAAATGTAAATTTGAAATGTCTCATAGCCTCCATTGGTGATGACCAAGATGATCCCTCTAGTGAAGAGGATAGTGAAGGGGATCTTGATGAGGATGATGATGACCTCCAAGAATCCTATGATGCCTTGCATTTAGAGAGTATGATATTGGCTAAAGATCTTGATAAGGCAAAAGCTGAGAATGCCAAACTCTCTACCCAACTTCAAAATGCAAATGTTGAAAATGATTCTCTCTCCTCAAATTTGAAAAATGCAAAAGATGAAATCTTGAATTTGGGAGAAAATCAAATTTGCTTCAAGAAAAATTAAAAGTTTTTGAAAATGAAAGCTTGAAGTTCAAGGAAGTTGGAAAATGACTTGGAGATAGAAATATTAAGCAATGTCAACACATGGCTACCCAATGTGAACTAAAATTGGAAGAACCTATTTTGGGTAAGCCACATGGTGATTGGCATGGTATTTCTCAATCTAACTCAAAGAGACCCATAAACCAATCCATGTTAGGAAAAAGCCACACTATACACACTTCAAATATAAAATGCTTTTATTGTGGATTTGTAGCAACCCGACCCAAATTAACAAGTTCAGACCCAAATATGATTTCCCTGTAGATTTTTTTTAATCGGGTGTTGTGTCTGTTTGCCTGATTATGTGTTTAAAATTGTTTGAAATTTTTAATTGATCTGAAAATTAGGTTTTGATCCGAAGTTCTAAAAATAACAGGTGTCTATTTTTGAAAACTTTCTGAATTTAAAAAATTTCAAATTTTGTGTATTATCGGGGCCCAAAACTGTTCGAAAAATTTATTTGGGTCTTATTATTCAAATTTTAATTTTAGATTCCATTTTTGGAAATTTTCTAAAAAAAATTAGCTTTCGTGGACCCAAGTGAATTTATTTTCGGAAGGGATTGATTAGAGAACCTATTTTGAGAAAATAAGTGAAATATCACCCATGATTGCTAGAACACGATTGACCCTAGAGGGGGGAGTGAATAGGTCAATCCCAAAATCGTTGGTCCTTTTAAAATTACTTGATTGATTAGATTTTATGCAGCGGATATTGCAATCAAGTGTTTGTGTGTTACCAATAATGATTATCAATCAACATAATAAATTAGCTCTAACACCATAAGAACAAGGACACAAGATTTATAGTGGTTAGCCAAGCTACATCCACTGTTAGGACTAGCTCAACCTTGAGCTATCCCCAAATCCACTGAGTGGGGACTTACACCCTCACAATTAGAGAAGAAATTCCACCTAACTTAATTGGCTCGGAATTTCACCCACCACATGTAAAATAGGAATTTCACCTATTTGATTTGGTTGGGAATTCCACCCATCACATGTGCAAGAGACGAGGCTCTAGATTTTTTTTATAGTGGTTCAAGAGCTAAGCGTCCTTAATCCACTTTAACATGATAAATGTTTTAACAATAAAACCAAGAAGCACTTGCCTTCTAGCTCTTTCTCGAAGATGTGTGATTTTCAAAGATCCACCCAATGTGTGCCCGACTTAATCCCAACGTTCTGCCTCGTAGCCATCTTTGAGCAATCACAATTTTAGGGTGAATAGGAAACTGATTTTGTCCTAGTTGTATATCATTTCCCCTCTCTCTCGTTTCACAACCTCAATCACTATGATTGGTTGTATTAGATTTCCCAAGTCTAAACACAAGAGACAGAGAGTGATCCTTTTATTGGCCCTTGTTTAAGCTCAGTGATAATGATGACGATCCAACAGATTTTCCAAAGGATGTGAAAAGGTTGCACAAGAATTGGTATTTATAGAGAACGCATCCTATTTCAAATACTATCACGTATTGACAGGTTGGGCACACCGAGGAGTCGGTGACTAAGAATATTACCGTTCAACCACCAAACCTGTTGTGGATTGAATACTCTCCCAACGACATAATTTATACCAGGCTGACATGTCTGAGTCGCCGATGTGTCGACAGTCATGGCACCAAGAGATCGGTATATACGATGTTCTCAATCTGGGGCAACACCATGCAGACAACCATGTCCTAAAACTTGTCCTGCCAAGAACTATGTGTCGCCTTTTACCGAGGGGTCGGCCTTGGTATTCTAGATCTGTCTTGAATTACCGAGATGTCTATTTTTCTCGAGAGTCCACATGAGTTCTAGGTTCCAGAACACATAAGTTATCATCGAAGAGTGGTTGACCACGAGGGGTTGTTAAGTTCATCACCAATGGGTCGGTGCATATCCAGAATGACAGTTCAATGTTCCAAAACCTTTGTCAATCTGGCCAACCATTCTTTGACAATGATAGGTCGATCCTGTCTCCACCGAGGGGTCGGTGAGAACGACTGGTTGAGCTGACAGTGAACTTAATTCATATTTCCGAGTTCGCTTCCAATTCAATGTCAAGCTTCCTCTCTAGGCTTTTTATGATTTTACCATTCATTCAACTAAGCCTAGGAAAGGTCCTCCTAAGGTGTGGGTACCACCTAAAGTCATCTAAGGCAAATGCCTATTTTGTAATTGCTATAACGATGACCTTTAATCCGATGGAGCATGACCTTCAATCTTGATCACCTTGAGTCTTCAAGGTTCTAGAAAGTGCTTCTTCCCGAGTCATGGAATTGACAAACATAGGGACTCGACAGAACCGGGGCACTAACAATCTCCCCCTTTGGCAATTTCATGACAAAACCTAGAAGCTAACCCAAATAGAAGCCCACTCTTATTACAGCACATTTGAATACAAAAATTACCTCAATTACATGTACATATTCAAATGGAATAACAAGACTATGATCTTCGTATATTCTTGTTCAGCTCGCTTCATTTCATGTTTTCCTTTTCAAGCACATAAGCAAGCAACACTAGAAAATCATTAGAGGGGTTAGTCTAAAACATAAATATGCATCCATGGACTAACCTAGATTTGTATTCGTACTCCCCCAAACACCATGATTTCCTAGCCACCAACACTACCCATAGCTTATCTGAGCTAATAGTGTTGAGAAGATTTTCTCCCCCAATCTTCTTTGAGGTTGAAGTCCCAAACTCCAAGCATAGACATTCTCTTATGTCCATTGGCTTTTGAATATTCCTTCCCTTCATGGCTCTCTCTTTCTAGAGGCCCAAGCACTTAGGCTTCTTCCCATCTTACCAATTACTCCCCCATAATTGGATTTGATGTCTAACAGTTTTTACTAATTTCTCCCCCATTTTGTCATTTAATTAACAAAGTTTAGTAGGCAGACATCTAGTTCCCGTTCATTTCGAAAGATTTGGATTTCAAGTACTCCCCCATGCTTCTTGCATTTAGTGCTTCTATGAGTTCATGTCCAAACTCATTAACTCTACCCTACAGTCCAATGCATACTTCTCATGCATTACTGTTTTTCTTCTTCCCCTTTAAGAGCTATGCAAGCTTGAAGGTTTGTTCTCCATGGGGTCATGCTAACTTACCTCGCTTCCCTAGAGTTTGCTCCCTTATTCTCCAAGCTATATTTTCTAGCGTCTTCGACTCATTTCCTCATGGAGTTAGCTAATTTTTTTAGCTTCGTCTGATTGTTTCCCAATAAACTTAGCTGCCTTTAAGTTTATTTTTTCTAAGCTTCCTTCTAAGTTTTCATCAATCATCCTCCATCCACTTTCATGACCAGTGACATGTGCTAAACGGCACATATTTTGTGCTCCCCCGAACTCCATTGATGTGCAATCATCATGTGCCAAATCTTATCTCCACACATTTGAACAACCACTATGGGACTTGGAATCTAAGTCCACAACACCATGATGGCCTTTTATCAAATCTGGTTTTGATCTTGGATTCCTTCCCACTTAACTTTGTGAATCAAAACACTAGACTTTGTACCGTGAGGTTATCCCAACATCAGAGGACAATCATCTTGGGCAACCATGTCTTAAGACAACTTCAAATCTGATCCCTAATTCAGATTATTAACTTCAAGACATTTTCCAACTTCATTTGCTATTTTAAAGTTGATTATAAAGTTAGGCATTCTTAAAAGCTCTTCTGTGAAGGTCCTTAGCTTATTTTAAACTCTCTTGGTGCACGGTCTTATAGGATACTTGGAGGTCATCACCCTCATCAAGTTCCTTAAATCCATCCTCTTCTTCTTTAGAAGATTCAACTTGGATTTCTTCAATGGATGAACTTAATCAGTCACCTTTTCTTCTTGGTACATTGATTGGTCTGGATAAGTGATTTCATCCATTGGGCTAGAATAGGCAATTTCTTCGCGGATTCTTTCAACCTCTTATTTTGTTTCATATCTCATGAGTCTCTCATAACCATTTTATGAAACACCATTGACGAAAGTTACCAGTGTTTTAAATAAAAGTGCATAGACATTTCATCAAAAATCCAAGCTACTTGTTTTTGGACTGAGTTGTCGTGGAATTTGAGGGTTAATCAAATACCTCTTCCATAGGTTTAGACTTGTAATGCCCTGCCCTTTTTCACTCACCACAAATCAGAGTATATTTTTTTTTTAAATGAGTGAGAGAGAGAGGGTCCTCACGACGTGAGTTAAGTCCGAGTTTCCAAAATCCGACCCTTAACTGGCCACCTTTACATGTGTGTGGACTAAGTCCACTTAACCATTTCACACATTTTCTGAATACTTGCGGAATTATTTATATGAATAAGATACTATTCATATACATGACATTATAAGGCAAGAAAAGCCAATCACCATATACTTAACTGAAACTTAAATATCATCAAACCATAGCAAAATAATTCTAAGTTATTACAATCCAAAATATCAGTCCTCCCAATACATCATAAACATCAAAGATAAGTAAATTAAACTTCATTAATTCCAATCTCCTGCACTTAGCTCCCTTCATGTCTCATGTCCGTTTCTTTTCATTTCCTACTCCATCATCTATAGGGTAGAAGTAGGGCATTAGTCAACATGCCCAGCAGGTATTCCAAGTAGGGTATGGTACACATAGGACCAATACAAATCAAGATAGATACACCATATCATATTTGTAAAACATCTCATAAGTAGTAAAAACAATGCATGATGTAAAAACAATGCATGATGTCCACATCATAATCATGCTTACTTATGTGTCATGTCATCGGTGTCAATGCCAAATGATGACTCACCCAATTTCCATATCCAATCACATCATATATAAATAGTTTCTTGATAAATCGCCATATCAAGGTGCTCCCTTGGCTAATTACGTCCGCAGCGTTTTGTGCCGGCACCACCAGGTCACTGTATACCTCCCCACATATGTTAATCGGAATTACCGATGGAGTGTGGACTCCTCCCTCTGTGCAGGGTTTCGGGACTGTCTACCCAGGAGCTCTTTGGCCCAAATTACGCCGTACCCATTTCTAGCAATCCCGGACAAGGCCAAAATCTCAACAGTTCACATAGCTTTATACATGCTAGTCTCAAGCCCAAATCATGTCCGGACCGCTCATAACTTGGTTTGCTGGTCACATGTATTCCCTCCCATGCCATGCATGAGATAATGAATGCAAGAATACCATTTCATATCAAATTACATAATATCATTGAAAATCAATTCATAAAATCGTTATCGCATGGTTTGGGATTCAATCCTATTGTTGTTTGTTTCAACCCATAACCATTCCATGGCCTTATAACAATTTAGCCATACATTCCATCAATTATGAAACCCATGGGTTCGGCCACACCATGGCCGAACCTATGGTTTCCTTTGAATCAATCCTATGTTATTAAGCTTTAAACATACCTTCTTTCCCGTCTCCTTCAATCTTATGTTATTACGCTTTAAACATACCTTCTTTTTTATCTGTCTTTCTTCCTTAATCCTTCTTCTTCCTTCGCTCTTCTAAGATTCTCCAAGTATAGAGGTGTAGGTGGAAGAGAGAGAGGAGAGGAGAGAAGGAAAAATCTTTGCCCAAGGTGTGGAGGAGTCGGCCAAGGGATGTGAGCAGTCCCTTTGGTTGGTGTTTTTGTAACAGCCTTAGACTCTTCATTCCTTCTCATAATGGTTTCTCTAACCAATGAGTCCCTTGGTTTGACCAAGGAGACTCTTGGCTTAAACCAATAAATCTTTTTGCCTTCCAACGTTTCCCCTTAAGATGGAAACTCTTCACCTTCTTCAGCTCAATCAACAACTTAATTCCATTTGAACTCACTTGTGGTTGACGAAGTCAAACATGACATGGCCAGCCATGCATGTGGTGACTTGTCACCACATGGCATTTGGGTCCCACCTTGGCCATGTCACTCGATAATATGGCCTCCTTGTCTACTAGGCTTTCATGTGATGATATGCAGGCCACATAGCAATGCCACATCATTCACATGCCACCTCACTTGATGAGGTGGAATTTAACACATTAAATACCTTAATTATCCAATTCAAATGATTTAATTAAACTTACCCAATTACTTTAAAATTAAACTCATCTATGACCCATTGGGTCCCAGTTGGGTAATTGACCCATTTACTTTAGACTTACCCAAGTACTTTAAAATTTAGCTCATCTATGACCCATTGGGTCCCAATTGGGTAATTGACCCATTTACTTTAGACTTACCCAATTACTTTAAAATTAAGCTCATCTATGATCAATTGGGTCTTAATTGGATAATTGGCCCATTTACCTTGCCCATCTAATGTCCATTTCAATTATTTAATCTCAAATTCATTTAATTCGCAATTCAAATGGAATATTCCAATATATTCATTAGTAAGGAAAATCTGGGGTGTTACAAGACCACTTTCAATTCACCTATTTCCAAACATATTTATTGATGAAAACAATTAACATTTTCATTTTTCATCAGAAATGGAGGTTTGAAAATATCATGGCTTTCTCTTATAGCCATTGTTCTATCACATATCAACTCGGATGGTTAAATCCTTTATGAAGAGCACGAGGTTCTGATACCAATTGAAAGATCTCCCTTGGGTGCTAGAACACGATTGACCCTAGAGTGGAGGGGTGAATAGGTCAATCCCAAAATTGTTGGTCCTTTTAAAATTGTTCATACCACTGTTAGGACTAGTTCAACCTTGAGCTATCCCAAATCCACTAAGTGGGGACTTACACCCTCACAATTAAAGTAAAAATTCCACCTAACTCAATCGGCTGGGAATTTCACCAACTACATGTAAAATTGGAATTCCATCTATTTGATTTGGCCGGGAATTCCACCCACCACGTGTGCGAGAGGCGACGCTCTAGATTTTTGTTATAGTGGTTCCGGAGCCAAGCCTCCTTAATCCACTTTAACAGGAAAAGGTTTTAACAACAAAATTACAACCAAGAAACACTTGCCATGTAGCTCTTTCTCGAAGATGTGTGCTTCTCAAAGATCCACCCAATGTGTGCCCCAGTTAATCCCGACGTTCTGCCCTGTAGCCGTCATTGAGCAATCTCAATTTCAGGGTGAATAGGAAACTGATTCTATCTTAGTTGTGTATCCTTTCCCCTCTCTCTTTTCACAACCTCAATCACTATGATTCGTTGTATTAGATATCCCAAGTGTAAGCATAAGAGAGAGAGTGATCCTTTTGTTGATCCTTCTTTAAGCTCACTGATAATGATGACGGTCCAACGGATTTACGAAAGGATGTGAAACGGTTGCACAAGGATTGGTATTTATAGAGAAAGCAACATGTTTCAGAAACTGTCATGTACCGACAGGTGGGGCACACCAAGGGGTCGGTGACTGAGAATATTACCGTTCAACCACCTGACCGTTGCGGATCAAATGCACTCCCAACGACATAATTTATACCCAGCTGGCATGTCTGTGTCGCTGATGGGTCGACAATCATGGCACCGAGAGGTCAGTCCATATGAGGGTCTCGATCTGGGGCAACACCATGCAGACAGAGTTTCATGTCCAGAAACTTGTCTTGCCCAGAACAACCTATTTCTTTTTACAGAGGGATCGGTCCTCGTACTCTCGATCGGTCTTGAATTACCGAGATGTTTATTTTCTCGAGAGTCCACATGAGTTCCAGGTTCCATAATTCATAAGTTATCATCAAAGAATTGTTAACCACGAGGGATCGTTAAGTTCATCATCGAGGGGTCGGTGCATACAAGACTCTCAATCCGAAGCATACCCAAAATGATAGTTCAATGTTCCAGAACCTTTGTCAATCTGGTCGACCAGTCTTTGACCACGATGGGTTGATCCTGTCTCCACCGAAGGGTCGGTGAGAACGACTGGTTGAGCTGACAGTGAACATAATTAATATTTCTTAATTCGCTTCCAATTCATTGTCAAGCTTCCTCCCTAGGCTTTTTATGATTTTACCATTTCTTCAACTAAGCTTAGGAAAGGTCCTCCTAAGGTGTGGGTACCACTTAAAGTCATCTATGGCCAAATACATATTTCGTAATTGACATAACGTTGAGCTTTAATCCGGTGGAGCATGATCTTCAATCTTGATCACCTTGAGTCTTCAAGGTTGTAGCAGGTACTTCTTCCCGAGTCATGGAATTGACAAACCTAGGGACTCGGAAAAGCCAGCTCACTAACAATAAGATTTTAAATTGAAACAAAAATTTAATTTGGCAAAGGTCCAATTGATCTTGGAAATTTTTAAGTTGGAGAGTAAGTGGGCCACGATCTCACATGATTTTTGAGGTTAATAGAGAAATTAATTGCCTTGAGCGTGTGGGCCAAGAGGACCCACAACTTGGGTGCATGCCCAATAGAAAGAAATAGAAAGGGATTTTCGAAAATCCCATTAGAATTCAAGTAGGATCGGCCACCTCCTTGCTATTTTTAAAAAAAATCTCATTTACCCTTAAGATTTGTTATTTATATTAAAAAGGCGGGGGTATTAAGGAAGTCTCATCAGAGGTTTCTATCTTACAATTCAACACTTTAAATCTGTTTGATTTTTTTCAAATCACCTTATTTGGCTTCCAAATTAGGACTCAAACTATTTCTATCAAATTCGAATGAAAATAAATAAATTTCGTTGAAACATTCCATCGAAAACCTCAACATGAATTTTTTGTGGCAATGCACATAACAGAAAGTACTAACCTTTTTGGAGAAAACACCAACTAGAAGGAGAGAGAGAGAGAGAGAGAGAGAGAGAGAGAGAGAAAGAGCTCCAACGACTCCTCCAAGGCTTGCACGAATTGTGTAATTCGTGTATGCCTCTTGTGGCTTATTTATAGGCCTCTCTTTGACTTATTACCTTAATACCCCCGCCTCTGATGAGACTACAAACTGTTGTGCAGTGTGCGTGTTTGAGTATTTTGTTCATAATTCAGATTAGGAATGTCCGTTTGGGACGAACCAGATATCATTGTAATCCTCTATCAAACACCTATCCACTGTACAAATATGATACCTTGGTTTGATTAGAGAAGATACCATGAAATTCTACAAGATAAGTAAAATTCTGCTCTATTTAACTCTCGTAAACCTTAGACTAATTGTATTTTGTTTAGTACCCATTGGGCTCAATTTGTTTGGATGGAACCAATGGGGGTCTATTTGTTGAATTCTTTTCTTTAAAAAGGAGTTAAATGAAAGAAAATTGTATTAGTCCAAAACTCTAATCAATGACAGCAAGTTTGGGGACCTGAAGCTTACTAGAACATGGAATTGGTGGTGTTTCAATACTTGGTGAATTGCAAAGTCTAGGTGAGGGATTCAAATACTTTCATGTGTATTTTTTTTATTGTTGAATTCCTATGAGATAATGATCTACTTTTTGGAATGTATAAATGTTGGGTTTAGAATAAAAGGAATGAGATTTATTTGATTTAACTGATAGTCGTGTGCATCTCACAGAACATATGGGGAAAATTATTTTTGGCTAAGTGTTTAAGCCAGTGAGTGATTAAGTTAGCCTGGACTGGTGTTCGTACCCGTTACCTTGTTGGAAAACCCATGGTATGCATTCAAAGCTGATTTGGATTGGTTTTATATTAAGTTTGGAAAGTTTGGTGCTTATGGATGGATCATGTTATGCCATATTTTTGTTGAACATTCATTTTTTCACATGTTCATATGGAATTGTATGTGTTTGGAACTACAATTTAGAATTGCTAAATTATTGAGATTTGATTCATTATCGCATATGGTTATGTTGATTAAATCTCCATATTTTATTGGGTCATGGCATTCTTGCATGGATTATTATTGTTATCATGCATGAGCATCCACATTTTGGGTGGGTGCTGGAGATTTGGGCTATGAGCCTTTGTTATTTTATGTTGGTGACTGTTGAGTCAAAGACCAACAGAGGACCATTTGGGTCAGATTGTTCCTTGGACTACTGGGGACAGGTTTGGTCATGTCCTTAGATTATTTTGTATTGGTGACCTTCGAGTCAGAGACCAACAGAGGACCAGTGGGTCAGATTGTTCGTTGGACTGCTAGGGACTGGTTTGGTCATGTCCTTGTTTTATGTTGTTGATGACCAAAGGAGATGAGCCTCTACGACCATCAACTTAAGATGTCGGCCGATGAGGGTTGTGCTACGGATCATGCCTTTGCTTGTGACTGGGAGGCAGTCATGTCGTTTGACAAGCCGGTATTGAGTGGAACGTTGTAGCGGGTAGCTTAGATTTGTGGTTGATGAGCCAAGTCTACAGACCATGTTTTTGTGCACACATGAGTTTGGGTGATGGCATGGGATTTGGATTCATGCATCATCTTGGCATTTATTGCATTACATGCATCATTGGCATCTATCTATTTACCTTGGTCTATATGGATTTCCTGTACAACTATAATGCGTGTTGTTTGTTTCTTTCACTGGGCATGGAGCTCACACCCCTACTTTCAGGAGTATCTCTGGAGTTAGATCAGGGAGCGGCACAGAAGCAAGATTAGGTCTTGGAGCAGTTAGATGCCACATTTAGTTCATTGATTTTAGAATAGATTTAATCAGTTTAGTTTATTAAATTTGGTTTGAGGCTCAATAAGTGTCATTGAGGATTGTAATAATTTTTAGATGGTTGAGACTTGGACTATTAGTATTATTTATTGTCGTGGGTGTGTGACAGTGGGATTTGGTTTACTCCTCATAAATAATTAGTTATTTATTTTGTTATGGTTTGATTTGATATTTCATATTGGTTAACAGGCAGATTTAATATGGGATGTGATTTATTGGTCATGGCATATTGAGATGATTCCACTACTCTGAAACTTTAATGATGAACCATACGAATATTATCATGTTGATGATAAATGAAAAAAAAAACAGCCATGTTGAGCGTCGCATATTATTTGTTGTTTATCAGAGTGAGGACCCATTTGATGTGGGTAATCGGGCAGGGCCTTACAGGATTAAAGTGTAACACCCCGCCCTTCTCTCATCGAAATCAATGTCTGTTTTTTTTTTAAAAAAAAAATATCAGAGTATGAGCAAGAGCGGGATGTCACGACCCGAGCTAAGTCCGAACTTCCGAAGTCCGACCCTTAACTGGCCAACCCTATGTATGCATGGACCAAGTCCAAGAAAACAGTTCACACATAGCAATACGATACACATGCGGAATACATCATCATTGCGGAATTATAATAGAACCACATTCCATTTCGTTGATAGCAAAGTACTCAGTCAATAATCACATTAATCATTATCCAAATAAAACATCCCATAGCAATTCATCTAAGTTATTACATTCTGAAATCTGGATACTCTAAATACAAATCCCTGAGTATCTTAAACAAAATATAAAATTAATAGCGTTCCAAGCTCTTATGCTTGTCCCTTTCCGCGTTCAGCGTTTTCCTCATTTCCTGCATCATCCACTAAAAGGTAGAAGTACGGCAGTAGTACAACGCGCCCAGTAGGAATTCCAGTTAGGGTTAACACATGGGTTAGTACCAAAAATCCAGATACAATATATAACAAAACCAGTTATAATAAATCATTTCATACTTTCAAAACATTGTATCCAAAACAGTGTATGATAATTGAGATCCAATCATACCGATGAAACCAGAAACCTTGCATGATAATAAAGATCATAATCATGCGATTCAATGCCATGCCATGCTATCATATGCAATGAGTCCCACCCATCACAAAACATATGGTATACTCATGATGGAATTCTCCTCATCAAGGTATCTTCTTGGTGGGATTCTCGTCACCAAGGTCGCAAAACATATGGTATACTCTTGATGGAACTCTCATCATCAAGGTATTCCTCCTGGTGGGACTCTCATCACCAAATGAGGCCCCACAGTTGCATCACGGACATTCCGACGGAGTGTGGGCTCCGGTTGCACAGTATGCTCTTGATGAAATTTTCCTCATCAAGGTAAACCTCCTGGTGGGATACCAAGGGAGGCCCCACAGTTGCCTTACGGATATTCCGACGGAGTGTGGGCTCCGGTTACCTGTCATCCCTCCCATGCCATGCATGAGATGCAAATGCCAACATGTTAAGCAGAAACCCAAATCATAGCATTTAAAATCACAGTTTAAAACATATAACGTACATGTAATTTTATCATATAAACATATCATTTAAAATCACAATTTGAAACATATACTTTGCAACATAAATTCATCAAAACAAGATAAAACAATTGTACATAAACCCATGGTTTCAATGAGGTGGAATCCTACCAAAGACCGTTACGTGTCCTTGCTTCTTTCGTCCAAGAATTGATCACCGATCGCGCACCGCTTGCGAGATCCCGTTACCTTATAATATAACAATTTATCATAACCAAGTCCCACTTGACTTTCAAAATTCCAAGTCCATAAACAAACCCCATGGGGTTCGGCCATACACCATGGCCGAACCCATGGCTTACCATTTTCACACCTATTTACGAAAATGCCATTATTTCCCTCTTTCATTTAAATCTACCATAATTAGACCCTATAAATTTCCTTAACCAAACAAGTCCATCAAACACAACTCATGGTCCTCCACTTTGGCATGTAATTACCATTTTGCCACTACCTTCATCAATAATTCATAACACATGTTTGCATCCTTCCCTTTGTTTAAAAATACACAAAACATAACTCATAACATGGATTCATAATTCGGTTCATAAATCAGCCCTTAACCATAATTTAAAATACCATTTGATCCCTTAATTTGGACCATGGGGTTCGGCCATACACCTTGACCGAACCCTATGGTGTATAGTTTCCAATTATAACCACCTTCTATGTTTCCAAAATAACTTTAATAATCCATACCTAGAAGGTTTCCTATTTTAGCATCCAACATCCATAATTACGAAAATTGCCATTCCCTGCCAACCTTCCATAAATAGAAGGTTTCTATATTTACCATCCAAAATTAGAAGCTTTCTAATTTAGCTAACTCCTTTCCAAAAATCATTAACCATAATCTAACAATCTTAGCCATTATGGTTCGGCCATGCAATGGCCGACCCATGTCCTTAATTAAAAGCTTATCAAAACTAGTAACCACCTTCCATAAATGGAAGCTTTCTAAGTTTAGCAAACACCTTCCATAATTGGAAGCTTTCTAAATTTAGACACCATCTTTCCATAATTGGATACTTTCCAATTTTAGCAACCAATTCTAAAATTAGATAGTTTCCTATTTTAATCTCCTCCTTCCTTCTATTCTTTGAAACTTTCTAGATAAACAACCTTCCATAAATAACAAGGTTTCCAAAAATAACTCTAGTGGGGTTCGGCCATGCACCATGGCCGAATCTCACCCTTGGAGATCTAAGTCCATCCTTTTACATTTACTTTCCAAATTAGTAAATCAACTCCATGGGGTTCGACCATACACCATGCCCGAACCCTATGGTTCACAATCTTTGACCATTGATTTAATTCCATTAAAACATTCAATACCACATACCCAACTCCATGGGGTTCGGCCATACACCATGGCCGAACCCTATGGTCCAAGATCCTCTCTTTTTAAATCCCATAATACTTAATTAATAATCATGGATCTTCCATTTAATCCATTCAAATTCACATATCATTTACACCAAACAATCTCCATGGTTTTCATTCTTAAAAACCAACAAATAATTCAAAACTTTCCATGGGGTTCAGCCATGCACTATGGTGGAACCCTATGGTTCTTTCTTTTCCATTTAACCCATTAATCCATCTCCAATCTTCCTCCATGGGGTTTGGCCAAACACCATGGCCGAACCCTATGGTTCTTTTTGTTTCAAAACAAATAAAATTATTGCATTAAGATACTAACCTCTTTTCAATTCCTTGCTCTTCTAATCTTTCTCCCTTCTTCTTAATTTTTTCTCCAACCAAGAACACCTTCTTGTTGCTGCCTTTTCTTCTCTTGCTCTTTGCCGTGTGAGAGAGAACTTGAGAGAGGGAGAGCCTTGCTCTTCTAATCTTTCTCCCTTTTTCTTAATTTTTTCTCCAACCAAGAACACCTTCTTGTTGCTGCCTTTTCTTCTCTTGCTCTTTGCCGTGTGAGAGAGAACTTGAGAGAGGGAGAGAGAGGAATAAACTCGACAATGAAGGGCGTGAAAACCGTGTACCCCTCTTGATCTCTCCTTTTATCACTTTCCTTGGTCCAAGTTTAGAAATTCCTTAAGATAATCACATCCCCTCCTTTGGCCGTGCGCCCCTTGTAATATTTTTAGTCATTGCCTTAGATGGCAATGCCGACCTCCCTTCCTTATTTAGTGGTTGCCAACCTCCCTTGCTTAATTTAAGACCTTCCCTTAATCCCATCTTTATTTAGATTAGATAGTTTCCTTGGTTACCATCTTATGCGCATAACATATAGATTTAATATCCAAAAATTGGCCATGCATAATCTTTTAATTATTTCATAGATATCTCATCCCTTTCATGCGTGTATACATAGATTTTAAGAATCTAAGATCGGCCATACCATCTTTTAATTAATTCTTGGATATAATACATTACTAAGATAATTCAACCCATTTAAATTTTTTATAAAACCAATTCCATAATTTAATTGGGTCCTAATTGGGTCATGGCCCAATTCCTTATCCATATAAGATCCAATCTAAAATTCACAAGAAAAATGGATAATTTTCCTATAAAATAATAATTTGAAAATCCGTGGTATTACATAACGGCCATTTCAAGCATGAGTGCAAGACAAGAAGAATGCAGGTTAAATCAAATAGGTGGGGCACTAACAGTGGTTAACACATTTGAAGCATGGTTGAAATCACCTTTGTATCTTGTCTTCATTCCATCTTCTTGTTTGATTGTTGGATTGATCTTATGCAAAATACTAGTGTGGCATACATGCTTATAATGGTAGAATCATATTTATCTTATGTCATATGGTTTTTAAAATCAAGACAGAGATTTCAAAAAAAAAAAAGATTTAAAAAGGGAAAATTATGTGTTCTATTTTTTCAACAGATCGTGGAGTTGATATATCTAGGTTTCGACCCATCGAGCTCGTCAATGTATTGTGTGTGCAGATAATGGTTTTGGTTAAAAATCCCTCTTCTAATTTTTGTATTGCATTCCATGATCTTGAATTGGTTTATCTTTTATTGGAATGTATATTTTACAAGTAGGTGATAAGTGCAAAATTGTTACATATTTTACTCCTAAAATTATATTTGTTAGTATCTCATATTATTTAATTTTATCTAATTAGTGTGTTTTTGTTTGTTTTTAGGTTGATGTACTGTTGTGCATTGAAATGGACATTAAGTCCTCAAAAAGAAGATGGTCCGACCATGTTTTCAAATGTCGATCGATGGTCACCCACCTCCACCGATTTGGGCCATTGCATTGAATCCTTAACTTCCAAAGCTTCCATTGATTCATCTAAGATTGACTAGCCATACATGTATAACCGCAACAAAATCAACATAGAAGATGATTCAGAAGCTGGTTTAGATGATCTCAGGTCTCTCAATGGTGTTAACAAAAGCTGGTTTTGTTTTGAAACTAGAGACCTGCTTGTAAGCAGAAGCAGCCAGCAGCGTTGGGAGTTTTGAAGTGCAAGCCCTTGCAAACAAAGAAAGAAACATGCTGATAAAAGAGAGAGGATGGTGCAGCAAGCAACCATGTGCGACAGAATGAAAGATAGAAGAGAAAAAGAAGAGGGCTAGCGAATTCTTGTCCTGTTCTGCAGAGAAAATCCAGACAAATCATTTGAGATAAAAAAGACTCGAATGGAAATACATATAAGAAATAAGTTGTCCTGCTAGCAAAGACAGGAATTTTCAAGTGACACGGTTGCTGAAAAGAAAGTGGAAAGTAGAATAATAAAAGAAGGGTAAGAGGATAAAGATCCGATTCAGTCGTACAGAGAGTAATCTGCTGAAGTTAAAAATAGAAGATAAGAGAAAAAAGGAGGTAGCATAGCATAAAAGAAATGTACGCAAGGAAAATAATGGGAAGGTGTGGCTGAATGAAATAATAGAAAGGAGCCGGATCGGCTGAAATTAGCTGATGGGATCCACTTGGCTTACTAAATTCCATCCTCCCAACATCTATAAATTCAGTGCCTCTCCTACAGAAAATTCGAACTAGACAAAGGCGTGAAGTGGGACGGGCAGAGAGGCCATGGATGTTGCGCTTAGGAGCTTCGACTATCGATCGGGTTCTATATTTTTATCTCTTTTGCTTTTAATTTCATAATGTCCGGCTAATTTTTTGTACTGAGGAAGCCCCATTAATGAAATAATTCTCTTTTATTTGTTTATTTAATTCCCGAATATATGTGTTTTGATTTTGGCTTCATTGGATTAATAAATATAAATTATTTTCATCACTAATATCATGTATTTGTGGTAGTTAATAATTATATTTGATTAATTATTGCTTGGCATTTTAAGTGATAGTGTGATACCCTACCCCTCCCTTAAGAGTCCCACATCGGTGGAAAAGAAAAGGGGGGGTGGGTTTATTAAGAAAGCCACCCATGTTGATTCTTGTGTGAGGCCTTTTGGGCCGGGCTAGGTGGGCCCAGGCCCAAGAACAAAACTGTGCGGGTTCGAGCTTGTGTACGAGGCCCAAAGCGAACAATATCACACTGAGTCAAGCCCTAAGCCCTGTGTGTTCAGGTTGAGTCGTTACAAATTTGGTATCAGAGCCGAGTTCAACACTCGGACTGTGTGGGCTTTCTCCCTTCCCCTGTAGTTGCTGAGCTGGACCGGATCGAGCCGGGGACGGCTCGAGACTTTAGGGGAGGTGATTGTGATACCCTACCCCTCCCTTAAGAGTCCCACATCGGTGGGAAAGAAAAGGGGGGGTGGGTTTATTAAGAAAGCCACCCATTTTGATTCTTCTGTGAGGCCTTTTGGGCCGGGCCAGGTGGGCCCAGGTCCAAGAACAAAATCGTGCGGATTCGAACTTGTGTGCGAGGCCCAAAACGGACAATATCACACTGAGTCAAGCCCTAAGCCCTGTGTGTTCGGGTCGGGTCGTTACAGATAGATACAATTTCTTTTGATTTAATGTTTTTCAATTTAATTAGATACATTGAATACTTAGGTTGATTTCTTTGATTCATTGTCTTCTAAATTAAAATTTAATGCATTAGATGCTTAGGATTTTGTACATTTAAGCGAAGAAAAATCTGATTTTTTAACACCATATTAATGAACTTAAATGTTTAAATCTCTAAAAATTGAGAATTAATAAATAAATAATTAAAATATTATAGATTTAATGGTGGTGGAATCCGATGCCTTAGTAATTTCTCTAACTTGATTTAATTTCCATTTTTAGTTGTTTTAATTAATTTTGCAATTTGAATTCAATCATTCTCCTTAGAATTTGTTAACTAGGTTAAAATTAAAATATTAGACTTTTTAATTTGTTTTCCCATTTGATAAACAAAGAAAAATAGCAATTTTACCCCTGAATATTGGATTTGTAAGCTCTTGAATTTTTTTTATTTTGTATTACTTGTGTGACATATTTTATACTCAAGAATATATTTGTTAATATCTTATTTGATGATTGAGAACAATTTTGTATAGTTGATATGTTCTCATGATGTTGAGCCATTGAGCAACCAGCTGTAGAGAAAATACCAAGAAGAGGCGGTGTGTTTCAAACAACATATGTGTGTGAACATCTTGTAGACTTCAGCAGACACATGAGAATTAAGGACAGAAGGAAGGCTGGATAAAAGGAAGCAAAAGGCAGTAGTTTTATGTAAAAAAATACAGCAATATTTGTTAGCAACCCTATCATACAGGGGCAGCACATCAAGCAAACCACTGTGTGAAGCAACCAGCTGTCGTCCAGGCTCCACCGTAGTTGCTGAGATTGAACAAAATTTAGACTACAGCAAACTGAAAAAAAGTGGAGGCACGAATGAATGATCCATATGGTTCTTGCCTCACTATTTAAGAACTGCAATGAAAAGGCTGAGAGGCTAAGGAGAGGAGTTTGGAAAACAATTCAAGGGGCCGATCGATTTTCACATTGGATTTTTAGAGGTTGGCTTATCCAATTTTTCTTTGTATTCTCTTGTAATTTCTTTATTTCAAATTCCATTGCATTGTAATTTCAATTCATATTTTTAATAAATGAAATCAAGATGAGTGGTAGATTTATGGTTTTCCAATTTTCGAATATTGGTGATAAAAGTTTGAATTTATTTTTAATCTTTTTACAAATTCATGTTGGGATTTATCCAAAGTTTTTCAAATTGAATGAGCTTTGTTGGGATAGTTGGAACTTAATTTTCCATTCTAAGGCACTCTACTAGAGTGTGA
This sequence comes from Chimonanthus praecox, assembly GCA_022113865.1. Classification (NCBI taxonomy): domain Eukaryota; kingdom Viridiplantae; phylum Streptophyta; class Magnoliopsida; order Laurales; family Calycanthaceae; genus Chimonanthus; species Chimonanthus praecox. Next base: position 48,998,431 of record CM039092.1, on the reverse strand, counting down.
GATTTATTTTAGAATTGGAGTTTAAGTATAAATTTTGTCTAAGTCCAAGTTTTGGTTTGATTTATCCATGTTTAATGAAATTCATGTTGTTTTTAATTAGACTGCTTGTAAATGAAATATTAGAATCAATTTTCGTTAATTTACGTGAGCTCCATGGTGTAGGTCTTGTTTTCATTCGATTTGAGATATGGATCATGATGCCATCTTAGTACTTGATCCAATTCCACTGTAAATATGTATATATGTTGTTTTCAATTTTTATTTTTGATTTCTTTTGTTTAAAAATTCAGAAACTCTTGAAAGTTGTGGAAATAGGTTGGAAATAATTTAATTGTATCCTAATTTAGTGTTCTAAGTTAGGTTAAGATTATTTATAATTTTTAGATTAATTCCACCATCTTAATCGAAATAAGATAAATTTGTATTTTCCATTAAAATTAAATCTCTTTAATTGTTAATTTTTATTTTTAGATGTTGTTTCTAATTTTAGATTGTGTTTTCTATTTTTAGAATATTTCCAAATTAAAATTAGCGTTCCTAGATAGAGAAATAATTCCATATTTAAGAATTATTTTCATAACTTTCTAAATTTCTTAAAATATATAATTCGGTGGTATGTTTTTCATGGATATTTTTGTAACTACCCGTTCCGCTAGCACAATATTGTCCGCTTTGGGCCTACACAGGGATACGCATGGCTTTACTTTGGCGAACCAACCCACTGTTACTCCCAAAAGGCCTTGTGCTAGAAGGATGAAGGCTACTACTTATATACCAGGGAATTTCCAATACCACTAGCAATGTGGGACTTTTTGGAGTAGGGTATTACAATCTAGCCTCCCTAAAGCTAGAGCCATCCTCGGCTCTGCACACAACAACCAAGCCCACACCCTCAGGCAGAGAGTTGAACCATTCTCTGATACCATTTGTAACAACCCGTCCCGCTAGCACAATATTGTCCGCTTTTGGCCTACACAGGGACCCATTGCTTTGGCGAACCAATCCATTGTTGCTCCCAAAAGGCCTTGTGTGCTAGAAGGAGGAAGGCTACTACTTATATACCAGGGAATTTTCAGTGCCAGTAGCAATGTGGGACTTTTTGGGGCAGGGTATTACGTTTTTTCCTAAGTTCCGATGGGTTCGACCTCGCACTCCTAAAGCTATACTATAAATGGTTTGTGCGCTTGCAAGTATAAATTTAAAACACAGCACTATTCATTCATAAATCAAGTCCACGTGGGTTCAACCTCCCACTTGCATATGTCTATACTTTAATTTGATTCGTGCGCTTGCGAGTAAATATAAATTTAAAATAACACAACAGTAGGCTTGCACTTTATGCTTTAATATTGGTTTGTATCTTATTTTATCTCATTCCATATGTTAAGTTATTTGTGCACTTTTTGGGAATGAATGAATGTTGTGTATCACCTCATGTGGTGCTTGTATGTGCTTGCATTTTAAACCTCCATCTTTGTACTTAATTTGTAGTATCTTGTTTTGTGAGATGATCTTGTGCACATACAAAGTGTTGTTTCATTCCAAGTTTACAAAATTAGTGAATCTCTTGTGGAATGAAACTTACTCCATGCTTGTGAATGGTATTCATTGATCAAAGTGTTATCAAATGTTTAAATTTAGTAATCCATTCACATACCATTCAATACTTTAGAATTTATTTGGAGTATTCTTGATTGGATGGTAAAAGTGACTTAAAAGCATGGGAGCAATAATGGTTTCGGCCAAACACTTGTATGCTTTAAATAGAGATTATTTCTCATTTGCACCTTCTGTTATTGGTATATCTCGGTGCAAATTGAAAATATCTTTGCAAGTGTTTGTTTGATATGGCATGTCATGAACTTTTGTCATTCGTGTATATTTTTGCATGCCATATATCTCTCATACTTCGTATTGGTAAATCATATGTGAAATGAAAGTATGTGTTGTGTGCTTGGTGTCATTCCTATATTCTCTTTATTGGCAAATATTATGGGGAATGATTGTTGTTCATAAAACATTAAGTTTTTGCTAAACCTAAGAATGCCTTATCACATGACATCACACATGGGCATTGGTCTTTCAAATGGGTAAATTAAAATGTGCACAAAGTTATTGGATTGGTTAGGATCAAAATTTCAAAGTTTGACTATTAATGGTAAAATGATCCAAAATCCAATCAATTTGTGCAAGTATTTATAATTTGGTTGAATCATCAAATGGCACAAATTGGTGTGTGAATGTATGGACATTCATTGGCATTCAAAGGTGGATTGCAAAGCTTGTTATCTTGTGGACCTACATGCATCAGAAGCACACTCTCTCATCCCTCAATTTGTAAATCTTATAGGGATGAATTCATGTCTTTCCATGTCTTGATACACTCTATCTTGGACATAGACATTGGAAATGAGTTTTTGGAGAAGTGTTCAAATTAGAAATTTTATCCTTCTCAAAAATTAGTTTTATGCCCCTATATTGTGGCGTTCATCCATTAAGGGTGACTATTCAAACCAAATGATTTTTAATAGTTGTTGTGCAAATTTTAAATTTATAACTCGCAAGCGCATAAACTATTAGATAGTATAGCGATTAAGTGCGAGGTCGAACCCATCAGAACTTAGGAAAATATATCCGTGAAAATTATACCATTGAATTACGTATTTTAAGAAATTTAAGAAATATGGAGATAAATCATGAATATGGAATAATTTATCTAATCTATGAGTTTTAGTTTCAATTTAGAAATATTCTAGACTTAAATATAGAATCTAATAATTTAACTAATTTTAATTAAGATGGTGGAATTAATATAAAAATATAAATAATCTTAATCTAATTTAGAATACAAAATTAAGATGTAATTAAATTATTTCCAACCTAGTTCATCAATTTCAAGAGTTTTTGAATTTATAAAAAAAATGACTTGAAAGCAATTAAAATTACCTCTATACATATTTACAATGGAACTGGATCAAAGAATTAAGGAGGCATTATTATACATATCTTAAAAATAAAATCAAGGCCTAGAATATGGAGCTCACTTAAATTATCAATCATGCATTCCAATTTTACATTTATTAAAATTCTCATTATAATAATTATGAAATTCATTATACTAAGAAAATTCAATTCAGCCTTAGTCTAGATAAAATTTCTACTTTTAATTCCAAATCCAAATATTTCATCCACTCTTAAAAAGAGCCTTGGATCGGAAAAATCAAGTTCTACCTATCCTAAATATTTCATCCACTCTTCTCGAATATCTTAGAATAACTTCAATCATAACATCATAAAAAGAATCAAAATCAAATCAAATTCTCATCACACATAAATTAAATAATTGGACGACCATAATTCTAAATAAATCCCCCCTTCATTTATTTATAAAATATGAAATTAAAAATACAACATAATGGAATTTTGGAATTAAAGAAATAAGAAAAATACAATGGAAATCAAAATCCACCAACCTTAGAACCCAATGTGGATTGAAAATCCCACGGTCTTTCTCATTCTCTTCTTCATATCCTTTGCACAGCCTTTTCTTCAATGCCCAAGTTCAATTTTCTCAAAGGTTGAGGGCTAGTATTTATAGATGAAAGGAGGTGGAATGAATAACTTGGATTTAAAGATTTAAATAAAGCAAGGGACACATGAAGGGCTGATATGGTTTGTGTAACACCCCATCCCGCTACGGGCGCGTTATCTCCGAAACATCTCAAAACACTACCAAAAATAAGATACAATGCATTTTTTATTTTATTTTTGAAAAGAGCCACTGCCCCTGTTTAACAACCCGAATGAACAAAACTCATTATACTATTAAACATAACGAACAACCACAGACTATCCGAATACAATTATACAACCATCCAGACAACATCATACGGTAGTATGTCCATATGAAGCAAAAGCCTCTCAATGGAGCCATCTGACCCCTCCGTAATCGGGGTACCTGAAAGGTAAGGGGTGAGCTAACCAACCCAGCGAAGGGAGAAAGCATATCAAATGTCAACAATAAATAAATCATATGCATGATACGAAAACATCATGATAACAAAGGTGCTCAAGAGCACGTAAAACCCAACCTCATCAATTAGTAATCCACCGGTCAAATCCGAGACATCATCTCGGTAAGCCACACGGGGTCCTCTAGCAAACTCCGGTCTCCCTACTAATGTCATCAGGAGACTGCACAATACAACCAGTCCAGTGAATAGATAAAGAATATCACCTGTCAGCAACATGTATCTTATGCATGAATGCAAGAACATCATCATAGAGTGAATGTCTCCGTACACGAGTGCTCAACTATATCACCAGCCAATTGGTCCCTCTGACCTGTCAGTAACATGTATCTTATGCATGAATGCAAGAACATCATCATAGAGTGAATGTCTCCATGCACGAGTGCTCAACTATATTACCAGCCAATTGGTCCCTCTGACCAGTCTGGGTATCGCCTTCATAACTCACATGGTCCTCCAACAACTCCAGTCTCCCAACCAATCCAACCGGGAGACCATACCATACACAACCGCCTCAACAGCCGGAATACAACTAGGAAACCCGCATCCCCTATGGGGGTCTCAACCGCTGGAGCATAACGGGGAAGCCAATCTCACGGGGCAGGCACCTCGAAAGCTGGAAAGCAACGAGGAAACCCGCATCTCCTATGGGGGTCTCGACTGCTGGAGCGTAACGGGGAAGTCCTCCCAACAATCAAACTCATCACATAATCATAAACATATACACATATGAACAATCCCTCCAATGCATACACACGATGTCATGATCATATACAACAACTTAATCTTATGACAAGTCACAATTCCCCATACTCATGATCACATTCAAGTTACATGTAAACATACCACATGTTATCATTAAATCTCATACATCATATTTGACACCCAACGCATATCTTATAATCATCATAAATTTATTCATGTGAAATAGTTAAATACAATACGTGTTGTCACTCAATTTCAAGCATCATGTTCAATATTTGTTCGTTCGATCAGAAATATTATTATTATTTTATTTTATTTTCTACATAAAGTTGACCTGAGTGCACTCGAATGGATCCTTAGCCACAGATTCATCCAATGGTTCCCTTACCGAGTGGCTCAATAACGAAGGGCCCCATTCAAGTCACTCCAAGTCCAAGATCAAAGTTTAAGAGATGCAAATGTATGCTAAAGCAGTGATAAGTCCCCTCACCTGAGTGCGTTTTCAAAATCCATACGATGAAAACAAGTCGAATGGTGGAAGGAAGCAATGCACTGGTTCAAGGTCGAGACCGGCTGCAAATGGGTCTACAAAAGGGCTGGAACCGAGCTGAGAGCGATCCAGAAACACTCTAGAAGCGATCCCCAAAAAGGTCCAAAAACAAGTCTGAATTGGGCCCAAAATGGGTCTGGGTTTGGCCAAACGGGTCTGGGTCTGGCCAAACGGGCCTGGGCCGGGCCCAGAAATTGAGTTGGGCTTGCACTGGAATGAAGGAGCTAGGCTGGTCTGTCGGGTCTGGAAAAGGGCAGGACTCAAATGGGCTTGGGAAACTGGGCCTGGAGTGGACTGGGCTTGGATCCAACTAAAGTGGACCTGAAAAGAGTTGGGCTTCAAGCTACTGGGTCAAACCAAGTTGGGTTCAGCTGAGCGGGTCTGGTTGGGTCGGACATGGGAAAATGGGTCCAAGGATTGGGGATTAGGGTTTCTTGGGCGGAGGAGGGAAAGAGTAGGAGAAGATTGGAGGACGGCAGCGGGTTTTGGGTTTTCAGGAAATAGATGTCGAGAGGAAGACAAATGGGAAGAAGAGAGAGAGAAACGACCAAAGGGGCTGGGCGGTTAAGAGACTAGGGTTAGGGTTTTAGTCGGGGAAGGGATGAAGAGGAAGAGAAGAGAGAGAAATTAGGGCGGGGTGGTGACTGGGTGTTAGATTTAGGGTTTCGAGGGTTTGAAGAGATGAGAGGGAGAAAGCAAGGCAAAAAGGGGGCGGCGACTCACACTAGAGGGTTAGGGTTAGGGTTTTCAGTAAGGGAGATAAGGAAGAGATGAGGAAAGAAAGAGAGAAAGAGAAGAGAGAAAGTCTCCGCAAGGGGGGTCGGGGCGGCGGCACTGTAGCTGGATGCTACAGTGCAGCGTGAAAAGAGGAAATATAAAGGGGGAGGGCCGCTTTTAGGGTTTTGAGGTTTTTTTTTTTTTTTACTATTTAAAAAAAATATTTAAGAACCCACAAACTCTTGAATTATTTTATCATTTTTTTTTTTTTTGAATCCATTTAGCTCAAGCTGTAATATTATATAAAAAATATTATTAGTAATTATTTCATTTTCATTCATTTACTATTTTATTTTAAAATTTTAAGAAATATCTCGAATCGCGTGAAAATAGAGTTTCAAAAGTCACACTATTTTAAAAGAAAATGATTTCAAAAACCTAAGAAAATCAAATGTCGAACATCGAGAGAGAAAGACGTGTGATTTTTCAAGACAGATTATACAATAATTCAAAATTACTGAAATACCCTTTGAGTTCCCGAACTCGAAAACAAGCAAACTAGGGCCCATCACAGAGCCCACACCCTCCTCACTGTTACCACAATCCAAAACAACTCAGAGATCTGAAAATCTCAAAAAAAAAAAAATCGAATAAACTCGGAACGGGTCATTACAGGTTGTGCTAAACATGGAATGGCTTAAAGGAGGCAATGAGGTGGAAAAAAATAGTAAATTCGTGTGAGAAAAGTGGGTGCAAAATCCCATTTTTTACACATGTACCATCTTAGAGCTCAGTTTTGACCTAGTTAACATCCCAATCAGAAAACGTCGTAAACCACAAAGTTGTAGCCCTTGAAGTTTCAAACCCAAAAAGAATCAAAGCAATCAGACATTGGAGTGAAACTTTATGACCAAATTACTGAACATATGTCAAACCTTCCTTATTTTTCTCCTTTTCTTATTTTGTTCCTTTTTTCCTTAATCTACTTGCCAAATTCGAAAATCCTCTTATATTGACTTATAATTTTCAAATTTCCTCATATATATCTTGAGATTATAAAAATAGTCTTCACACATGTGAATTTCTTCATGGGTTTTTCTTAATGGGCTCAACAATTGGGTTTTTCAAAGTATGGAAAATCTAATAATTAATTTTACCATTTACATTCAATTCTAAAAATATACTAAATTAATCCAAACTCTCATAAATGGATTTGAATTAATTAGTTTACAAATAAAAACCCTAAAATTGTGGTAAAATAATTATTAAAAATTTCAACTTTCCAAAAATATCAACTTATGCCCATAAATTGCAAAATTCACCTTTTGAATTCTCATATCTTGTATTTCCCTGTAAATCCTACAAAATGTTCAAAATCTCATTGAACATATTCTAAAACACACAAAATAAGAGGCTAACTAGTCCAAATAGAAGGGTAAAATAGTCATTTTCCTATGCTTATCAGTAGTGAAAGCCAACATGATTAAGTGGTCCAAATGTTAATGGACTTGGTGCATTGTGCTTTAAAAAATTTGAGCAATGGAGAGCACACCTTGGGATGTTTAAGGGATGAAACAAGCTTCCATATGTATAATGAATTCTCAAGGATATGTTTTGCTTATTCATAGACTCATTATTGGTATATGATATGTTGAATGAACTTAGTTGCTTTTGATGCATATGTGATTGTATTGGTGAATTTTTTATGCATCACCTTGGTTGTCATGAACTATGTTCCTAATTGGTGCGTGTTTTATTTAGTTCATGACGTTTTTCACTTATGTGCTCCTTTCATAGAATATTCCTTGTATGAGTGAGTCCCTCCTCTTGCATGCATAACTTATGTTTTCAAAAATGGTATAATTCTTGAAAATGCATGTGGCCCTTGGCCCTCCTTGTCCTTCTCCTCTTAGTCCAACAATTGGGACTTGTTGAAGCACACTAAATGTCGTATATTTGTGCTTATATTCCCTTTGTTAATTTTTAACAAAAAGGGGGAGAAATATTAGAAGCTTAATGTAACCTTTGGAGGAGAATTTGGCAGCTTGAAAGAAAGCTTAAGTTAAGGGGGGAAAAAGGAAGATAATCTTTGATTAAGGGAGAGTTTAATCAAAACTAAAAGGGGTTTAGTCCATTAATTAGTACTACATGCTTATGTACTAACATTTGAGGGGGAGACATGTGCTTCAAGCATTGCTTATATTGTTTGTGTGTACAGGGACATGTACAGGATCACAAGGAAGATGGCAACCTAAACAAGATGAAGGTCGCATCTTGGAGCATAGTGTCTAGGATTTTTCATTTGAATTTGTATTTATAATTGTTGTATCAATTTGTATTCAAATGATGTATAATGGGTTGGGATAAGTCATCGAGTCACCTATTTGTCAATACCATGACTTAGGTGAAGCATTGCCTCAGAAGATTGAATCAAGAATATAATACTCAAGTGGTGGTGAAGACTGAAGTCCAAGCTGGAGAATCAAGCATCACCATGTGTATGGCAATCACACAGGTAAAACTAGCCATAGATGACCTTAGGTGGAACCCAAACCCTTAGTGGACCATGCCTAGGCTTAGTTGAATATGCTGGTAAGATCATAAACAAGCCTTAATGGTCCCAGGACAGTCACAGAACCAGATGGGATATACATTGGAAATCTGGTAATCTGTCAGGTAGACCCGTCGAGTCCACTAACCATCGGTGAAGACAGGACAGACCATCTAGGTCATCCATACGTCGACCCGATTGACAAGGGTTCTGGATTGGAAGGACTATCACTCAGGGCTACTCTTAGTTCAAGCATTTTGAGTTCACCGACCCATCGTGGTCATCGATATCTCGACTAGATTTCGGTAGTCTCTAGAAGAACAGACTGTAAATTCAGTTTGCTCTCTGATAATCAGGTTCGACCTATCGGGGAACACGACATGTCGACCTGTGTCCAGTTGAGTTCTTGACTTAGAACTCTGGGGTACTCTCAAACAGACCCATCGAGACCATTGACCCATGGAGAGTACCAGGACCGACCCATCGATGGATAGACATGTCGATCAGTATTTTCAACATTTGGGATGAGCAGGCTCTATATTTTTATGCTGCTCTCTGATAATCTGGACCGACCCATCGAAAATATCGACATGTCGAACATAAGTCATATTGACCCATCGAGGAGACCGACCCATCGGTAAGGACAATTTTATATTCATTGGAAGGTTAATGGTCATATTGCAATGGCAGTTTGCCTGTACCAACCAATTGACAAGACCGACCCATCGGTGACCATATGTTTGCTTATATATTCTTTAATCCTTTGAGTTATTTGGTTGGAGACCTTGGACACCTTAGAGCCTCGAATAGGAAAATCACGAAGCATTCCCAGAGGATCCCAACCTCTCTGTATGCACTAAATGTTGGTGAACCATTTGATATCCAATCTTTTGATTGAGATTAAGAGAGAGAGAAAACCAAGTCTAAGGATTCAACTTGCATATCCATAATCCTAGAGGCCTTCTCCCATAGATTGTGATTGCTAATACTTGGTGCATCTTCTTCACCAACCGACATCACATTGGGAGATTCTTCAAGAAAGTACATCTACATCAAGTTGTGAGCTACAAAGGCAAGTGTTTCTTAGTGTTTGATTTTGTCTTTATAAACCAATCATGTACAGTGGATTATAGTGGGTGTACTCTGGAACCACGATAAAAAATAAAGGGATAATGACATAGACCGGGGTAGGTCGAACCTTTCAAATTCTTAGGGATTCGGTGAAATTCTCAATCAATTGAGTTTGGTGGAATTCCTACTCTATTTGTGAAAGTGGAATTCCTCACATAGTGAATTGGGATAACCCAAGGTTGGGTGAGTCCATCAGTGGATATAGGACGGTTTAATACAAAACACTATACATCTTGTGTTGTTGGTGTTTTGGTCTTTTCTTTGTATGATGGATCTTTTATTGTCACACTCTTGAATCACAAAATACATTTATCTTGATTAATTTGTTTAATCCTCTGCAAATCATTTTAATTAATCAAGAAATTTGTGAAGACCATAAAAGTGGTTATTGCCCTATTCACATCCTCCCCCACATCATCCCCCCCCCCGGCACCCGTCCTTCTCTTTCCCCTCTAGGGTCAATCTTGGAACCTGTTCTAGCATCCCCAGGAACTTTCATAAGGCCCTGCCCACTTAACCTCAACAAACAGGTCCTCACACTGATAAAAGACCAAATAACATGGGACGTTCAACATGGCTCCAAATTTTTTTTTCATGATTAATCATAAACATGTTAGCACTTTGCATGGTTCTCAATAAATTCAGAGTTTCAGAACAATCTCAATTTAGCCATGATTGAACACATAACATCCCCATTATATTTACCCATTTACAAATATGAATTATCAACCGAAACCAAACAATATTAAATAACTAATGAGAATTTTGAAAGTTCCCAAAGTGCTTAGAATCGGATTATCCCTAGAGGGGGGTGAATAGTGTAATCACAAAATTATGGGTCCTTTTTAAATTTTACATGATTACTATGAAGTAGTTAGGAATTAAGCATTAATTAATCAAGTGTGTGTGATAATCAAAGTGTGTAAGATTAAGAACAATCACACAAGTAAGCACCAATACACAAGGTTTATAGTGGTTCGGTTAAACAACCTACATTCATTGATGAGACTCACCCAACCTTGGGCTATCTCCAATTCACTAAGTGTTGGAATTACACCAACATAGTATAATAGAACTTCCACCAATCCAATTGATTGGGAATTTCACCCAATTCCTAACCCACTATTTTTTATAGTGGTTCAAGAGAAAACTATCTCTTTAATCCACTTCACAACAATAAGAGTTTTAAAGTAAAAATCTAAACTAAGAAGCACTTGTCTTTGAAGCCTTGCAAATGAGGATATGCATCTTGAATCGACTCACCCAATGCGAGCTTGTACAATCCCGACGTTGATGAAGACCCTTCGTGTAGAGCCATCACAATCCTTGGGAGACTCTCTAGAAGATTGGGTTCTCAATCTCTATCCTAGAGTATGACTTGGTCCTTCTCTCTTAATCTCAATCACAAAGGATTGAATACTTGAATGATTTTCTTTTGGTTTACCATGAGAGAACAAGTCTAAGATTTTTCCATTGATTCTTGGGAGATTATCTCACTGGTAGATGACTCAATTAATTGTTATTCCCTCCTCTACCAACTCCCAAAATAGAGATTATATTCATAGGCAACACAAAAAAATTTGTCATCCCGGTACACAAGATCGATTGTGTACTAGTGATCAATCATCCGTTTGAAATCTTGTTCACCAAACAAACCATTGAACATTAAATGCACAGTAATGGTAACAAAATGGTAACCTCACGATTGATCGTGCCACACGATTGATCGTCTATGTTTCTGGTGACAGATCATTGGTTAGCGACATCGGCCTGGGACTGACAGTATTTTCCAGTGTCAAGTCCTATCCAGGCCTAGGGCGATCGGTCGTGTGCCCAATGTGTTATTGCCATGTCTCAGCGATGGGTCATGCGATCGAATGATTATGTTATACCACATGAAAGGTCGCTGCCAGACGAAAGCATCTTGAGCCTTGAATCTTGAGCTTCTTCTCTTCAAGGCATTGCTTCACCTAAGTCACGGAATTGACAAGCAGGTGACTCAACAAGCCGGGGCACTAACAATCTCCCCCTTTATCAAGTAGTAATAAAACTTAGGAGTTAATCAAATACAGACTCAATATACAACCCACCCCAATTATACATCATTCAGATACACAAATAATATTACACTGTATATCAAATGACACATAGACATGGCTTCATATTCTTGCTCCGTTTCCTCTATCTTTAAAAACCTGTAAATACACAAGCAAGCTACGAACCAGTGGTAGATAATTCGTAGGGTTAGTCCAAACATAAACATGTATCCATGAACTAAACACACAAACTCCCCCATAGCTGAAGCTTTATACCAAATTTTCCAAGCTCTGACTTTTGAAGTTCCACACTTCAATGAAATCTCTCCCAATACACTAAGCTTCCCAAGCTAAGTCAACCTTGCAATCTCTCCCACATAATCATTAGTTTCCATAATCATTAGCTTTTACTAATTTCTCCCCATTTTGTCAAAAAATGGCATAGGCTAGTCAAGCACATATTTTGTGCTTCCCAAAACTTCATAGCCAAGCACACATGTCATTCAAACCGTCAAAACATTCATGCATCCATATTGAAAACAAGCCTTCCAATACACATGAATAAATACAAGAAATAATCATGGCGTCAAATAACAGGAAGAGAGATAGAGAGAGAGAGAGAGAAAAAAAAAACATGGCATAAACAAACCATTGCATTGATAATCAAACCATTATCATTCCATGCAATAAGGAGTTTAAGTACATGCCCAAAATATATAGTTTTTCAAATATGCACCTAACATTAAAAACTATCCTAAGCTTTGCCAGTTGAAGGAGGAGGCGGAGGAGAATATCTAGTGTGAGGGTTAGAGTCATCCCTGCTGTTTTCCATGAATGAGGTGCTGCTTTGGATGGATCCATTCATATAGGCTGCTAAGGCACCAATCTTGTTTTCCATGAGGCTGCGCCTTTCGCCAAGAACATGAAGTTGTTTTTCAAGAAGCCTTAGATTGACGGGGCCATCATTTTCGTCTTCAAATTTTTCTTTTGCTTCTTTTTCTTTTTCACTAACACTATAGTCTTCATTACGCTTATCATTCTTTTCACGACTTGAATCTTCTTGAGAGTGCGATTTCCTAACACCTTTTCCTTCTCTAGCAATTTCTTTGACTTGGGATCGAATTAAAGAGATGGGTTCTCTAATATTTATACCAATGTGCCTTCTAGGCATAGGATCAAAAGTTTTCTCCTTTTGGGTTCTCCTAAAGGTGGACATGTTTTGTTTACCTCTAGGGCTTAGAGAAGTGGGGGTTCCCTCAAGAAAAATGTGAGAGGGTTTTGACTTCCGAGAGAGCATAGCTACTGCCTTCCGAGGCTTTGATCTCTTCAGAGAAGGAGAAGAGACAATGGGTTGGTCCTCATTATCAGGGGTCTCAAGGTTGTCTGAGTACTTGGAACTAGCCATTACATCTCATATTTCAAATAACTTTTCCCAGAAAAATTGAAATGAGCTAAGATTGAGTCTTACTCGAGCCAAAATTAGAGAGAAATCTGTGTGGGGAGTGGTTTCGGAAGGTCGAGAGAACTTTTCATCGGACCAAAACCATGAGTAATCGTTTGCATGAACGGATCTGAAGAGCTAGCGCACGACTGCTTGTGGGTTTCAGAGGGGTTTGAGGAAGAAGGGTCGCGGAGGAGGAAGGAAATAAACCCCAAATAGCATAGGATTTCAAATTAAAGGTGTCTGCTCGACACGGACAACTACTCGTCCAAGTGATCAGTCACATCGCCGATCCGTCGTCTGCTGTTGATCAGTCGCATGACACAGGCTGGTTTCCTTTTCAAAGTCTACTACTGCATTTTGCACGATACATCGCCACTTGACGATTAGTCACCATACCAAAGTATCGAATAGCTCAAAACCTCAATGGGTATAAGTCTCATTTGGTATTCTTCAAATGATTACTTGACTCATGAATATTTTTCTTTTCCAGGCTAACATTGATATGGCTTATGCAAAAATTTTCGAGCAAAAATTTCACAAAATTCCTTTGGAAAAGCATGATATAAAAGAAAATTATTCACATATTAATGCTAAAACCATTTTTTCCATAAACAGACTCAAAAGCAATCACAAGAGTGACAAGTATAACCTCTCTTTACCCCCAAACTTAAATTGAACATTGTGCTCAATGTTCCCTGATCTACAGTGGTCAGTTGCAAATTATAAGAAAATTTCAGAAAAAAGAACAACTTCAATTTAGAAATAAATGAGATGGCTCCACTTGCAGCGATACATGTAAAAAAAACATACTCTAGGCTGATTCTCACACAAAACTGAACAAACTCAAACGAATTCAAAAACCTAGACTAGATTGACAGACTGACAAACAGACACACTAACACTAACAGACAGACCACCCTATCAAACTTGGTAGACTGTCTCATCTAACAGAATCTCATCTTGACCCTTGGTTCGACATTGAAGCCTCAGATTGACCTTTAGAGTACTGAATAGGCTGACTGTGGAATCTATTTTTCTCCTTTTTACCTACAACGGAGGCTAGTTGGTCAATCTATGTTTCATGCTTGAGCATAGCTTGCTGGTGAACTGCATGAACTATTGTAGAGTCTCCTCCAAAGAGGGTTTACGCTGCTGAGATGGACCGAGCTGATTGGACTGACCTTGCGGTGATGAATGGAATGTCTAACTCTGGTGTGGGTGGAATGGTGGTCGGGTGCTTGAAAGTGAGGAGGTCCCTGATTAATAGGCTGGTTCTATCTCCACGAGAAATTCGGATGAATTCTCCAGTTAAGGTTGTACGTTCCAGAGAACGGGGTTCCCTCATGCTTCTCGTAATTGTTTAGCGCATTGGCCTGTTTGGCTAAGCACTCCTGATGGGTGGTTAGGGAAGAGAAAGTTTGTTTTATGTGTCCCGGGTTGGTACACAAATCACACACCTCATGGTGCATACCCATCGATGAATTCATTGCCTGACTCAAAGTCAAGGCTTCGACTTTTCTCATGAGGTTGGCTAGAGAAACCTTCAAATCCACTTCATTGCTAACATCATATAAACTCCCTTTTTTGGGGTGCTTATACTGAACTCTCTCTTTTATTTGAGAAGTCCCATTGTTGAGAATTCTCTGATAGCTTTTTCCAGGAAATCCCATGCACCTCTGTCCTTTAAATTTTGAAATGCCCCACCATTCATCAACTCGATCATGTTCGATTTGACATGGTCAAACCGTTGTAAAATGATTGCACCAGACTTCACAGTTCAAAAACATGGTGGGGTTACTCTAGAGATCTTTAAATCTTTCTTAGCATTCCCAAAACTGTTCACCCTTTCTTTGACAAAAATCAAAAATTTATTTCCTTAGGGCGCTGGTTTTCGACATGGAGAAAACTTTCGACAGGAATTTAATCACCAATTGGTTCCAAGTGGTGATGGAATTTGTCACGACCCTTATCCGAGTTCTTGACTAAGCACTACCATAACAGCATAAAATGACATCAACATTTATATTTACATATTACAAAACACATCCATTAAGCTTCACAATTTAGTTAATTTGTTCCCCAATAAATAATACATTCAAAACCAAGGACAAACAAAATACAAAAGGTTGGCACTGCTCCCAGTTGACTTTACCTTAGTGAATGAGGTTCGTAGGACCCCTTCTCCAACAAAGTTCGTGCACCTACAAGGTATTAGTCCACCATAATTTTCATCATGTAAAAGAGCATATTAAAAGAAGGCATGTTAAATGCATGACAAGATAAATGCAATACTTCCATAGTAATTACATTTAAACCATCTCCATTAGTCTTCCACATAGAGGTATCCTTTTTAATGCCACACAAAGATACCCATACTTCAATAGTAATTACATTTAAACCATCTCCATTAGTCTTCCACACAGAGGTATCATTTTTAATGCCACACAGATATACCCATACTTCTAATAGCCACAAAGAGTTACCCAACATCCAAATAAACCAGAAAGAGGTACCTTAAACAACAACACATAAGGTCATTCTAAGAATTTAATCCATCTAGATTTTCATACAACTATGCAATGCCTCATCACTACATTTGAGGCCACACAACACACATACTTCACTTCACTCTTCTTTGTAAAAAGAATCATGCCCATTAGATTCCATTTACCGGTCTCAAGAACCAACATCATACAATGATCACCATATTTTACTCATTCATACATTTTATCAACGCTTAGAATGCAATAAAAGGGGAAAGAGCCCTCACTACACAATTTGTCATGCCATACCTATTCGATCCCACATTATAGCATTTCTACAATTTTCAATCTACATCAATATGAAACACATGGTGGAATTTCCCTCACCTAATGTCGTGTCGGAGGATTCAAGTCCCCAACTCGTGAAGGAAAGTCCGCTTCAACTGGTCTGGGACCTTTTGGAGAGAAAACACTAGAGGAAGAACTTGGGAGGGAATCTTGATCTAATCCAAGTACATGCATCAAAGGATTTAAGGGTTTGGAGGACATGGAGAGCTTGGTTCCCACTGTTGGAAGGGGTTTTCCACAAAAGGGAAGGGAGAAAAATGAATGGGGGTGAAAGGTGACTCTACCTAGGTGTCTTATTCTCTTACTTCTCCTCTTTTGTTGCTTCCTATCTCTCACTATATTTAGTTCAGGGTCATTACAGAATTTTCCGGTAGAGAGTTCAACCATGATTTAGCTTTCTCCTTGAGAGAGAAAGGAAACATACGAAGTTTCACAAATTCTTCAGAAAAATTCTAGAAGCGGAAAGTGGAGGAAATATCTAGAAAAGCCTTAATGTGCATATGGGGATCTTCACAATCAACCGTGGAACGATGGAAGGAGATGTAAAACAGCCGATTTCAGCTCAAAATGTATTGCATCAGCATGTGGAAAGACTATGCAGGAAGGGTGGTTCGCTGTAACTAGTGAGAAGTACTCGCAGAGAGTTTTCTCAGTTGAGCATTCTCCATACCTTCAGTAGCCATTACGGACAAAGATATGACAACCTTAGACACTACGATGGACAGATCAACTCTAACCAAACGATTGATCGAGTCGCGACGCCAACTACGTATACACATACAACGGTAAACCACGATCAAACAAAGACCACACAATGTATGACCTAACTCTAAAAAAAAATCAAAAACACACCCTTAGACTCTAGACAACTCCTACTCTTTGCAAAAGAAAACCGTTAGACAACTGGGTCGGGTCTAACCACAACACAGACAGGAAAGTTCAGGGGTCACAGTGGTCCCGCTTAAAACCCAAAATCCTTAGACAGGTTCATTTTTTTTATTTTTACAGAACTTTCCTAGACACTGTGAATATGGAAGAGGCTTCACCAGATGATCTATTGGTTAACCCTATTAAAGAGAGTCCTACGAGCTATGAAACCCTAAGGCTTTGGTTCCTAATTAATTCAAAATTAAATGCATGAACCAATTTTATCTTCTTCTTTTATTTTATTTTTTTGATAATGCAAGTTCTAAAGCTAACACACAATAATGCAAATCAATAAAGAAAACAATTATAAAAAAAAAACCTAACTCATTATGCTTGAAACTAGCAACCTAGATGCACAATGCAAGTTTTATGAATTTTTTTTTTTGTGCAAAAATAATGCAAAACAACCTAAAAATAATCTATATGATGTATGAAAAATTAAAAAATAAATAAAATGGGTTTAGGTACTTACCTTGTGCTTTTGTGCTTTCTGTGAGAAATTTTTAAGCATGCAATTAAAAAACCCTATCGAATTCACCTTCCAGAACCTAGGTGAAGACTCCAAATCTCATAAAATATGCATGACACCTATTCTAAATGCAAATTTTTAAAAATTATAACGAGTAGAAAAATTCAATTTATGAAAATAAATTTAACACTCTAAGTTAATTTAAGATCATAGAAAATTTCTAAAATTATCCATGCCAAATTAATTGAATTAAAAAATTTAGTATAAAATTAAATTTGAATAAGTTTTCAAAAATAGATCTTTCTCTATGAATATCTTTTTTAATTCCTCGGCAATGGCTCAAAAACTTGTTGTATTTTAAATATTAATTACTCGCAAGTGCACGAACTATTTACAATATAGATTTATGAGTACAAGGTCGAACCCATAGGGAATTAGGAAAATATATCCTTAAGAAAACATATTCATAGTAAAAATAATCAATAGAAATTACGCTTAGATCTAGAAAATTAAGAATCCAATTAAAATGCAGAATTATATTCAGAAATTTACAATGGCCTCAAATTTACTTAGAATAAGAAATTGAAAATCATACATCAAATTTTAACCTAGTTCCCACAAATTTCAAGGATTTTGAAAAAATTAATAAAAATAAATTTATACACATATTTACAATTGAATCGATCAATCAACACAAGATGATATCATATCCCATAAATTTAACAAAAACAAGATCTAGATCATGGAATTCGCGTAAAAATCCAAATTTTAATTCAAATCCTTCATCAAATTAATTCCTAAATTCCCTAAATTAATCAATTGAACCTTAAATCTTGATTAATTAAAAAATTCTGAGATTTCATACATTTCATATGTTCAGACAAAACCTTAGATCCAGAGTATAAGTTAATCGAAGGTCTAAAATATTTCATATGTCAAAAAATAATTAATCAAGAAATAAGATATTAAAATGAATCAAACCATCATAATAAATATCTAAAAATTGGATTTTCCATAAATCTAAAGGAATATCTTGAATTCATTGATGGGAAAAGATAGAGAATTACAATACATAGAATTTTACATCAAAGACATAAAAGAAATAAAAATTATAAGCACACGAATTCCACCTCTATCTGTCTCTGCTGCTTCCAACTTCAATGCACACCTTCGCCTCTTGATCAACTTATTTTTTCCAATGCAGTGCTCCTCTATTTATAAGGCTGGAAAAAGATGGAAAAGGCAATACACTGGGCAAATTTTAGCTTGATTTTTGGAGATATTTTCTCCAAAAATCTCTCTCCTTCCATTTTTTTCACTAATTTTCTCCATGATTTTTGGAATTTAATTTGGCAAAGAATCCTATGCTAACTCAACCTGCTTTCCTGGAGATTTTCCTAATCCAATCCAACTTAAACTTAATCTCTTTTTTATGTGTCCACGTCATCCTTCCATTAATTAGAAAATTCGAATTTATGGACTTCATTCATGGACTTCTAAACATGGGCTTGGACTTCAGACATGGGCCTACTTTCATCAAATGTTGTGAATTTACCACATTTACAAATTCGAACTCCAAAATAATTAGCATAAAACTCTCATAACTGGATTTGAATTATGGTAATTTACAATAAATTCCCAATTTATATGGTAAAATTCACACACTTTCCAAAATTAGCTCTTCCGGGCAATTTCTTAATTTTTCTTCAATTTTCCCTTCTTTTCTTGAATTTCTCCATTTTTCCTACAAAACTCCAAAGTCCTATTAATTCATTTATTTAACACACATCAAGGACTAACTAGTCTAAATATCAGGTGTAAAACTGTCATTTTTTTATGTTCATCATAGGTCGTTACATACGTGGAACCATCTGGCTACAGCTCCCTACCCGTCACGTTGCCCACCCATAGTCATGGCCCGAGGTCCACTGATTGAATGACGACGGTCAGAATCTACTGTTGCACCATCATCGTTGCCCCTCTTGCTCTTCCATCTCGATATTATTATAGTGCAATTCTGTATTGAGATCATAGAGGACTTGCTGCTCATGCTCTTCGATCCATTCTAAAAATGGATCATTGTACCCAAAGAGGTGGTCTAGGTTGGTAGGTGCATACAAGTCCTCGTTGTTTGCATATTGAAGCTTTGTTTACCGCCATTGATTACGTGCTTTTAAGCGTTGGTTGTAGTAAAGGTACATGTTAAAGCCACAATTGAACCCGTTTTCTCAATCGTCAATTTCGATCCAAAAAGTATATGTTGTGTGTCATGTGTGCCTCTAGAAGAGTGAAGACCTGGATGGCAAAGTAGCAAGTTGAAATGGTGAATGAGTTAGAAGGTCATCAAAGGCAAGTAAAAGGACCCTAATAGAATTAGGATGACCCTAGAGTTCCGAATAGGTGGATTTGACCTTCCGAACAATACGTGGTTTGGACAAACCTGTGGACTTAGTCTCTCTATGAGTTCATAACTTTAAAAATGTGTTCAAACTTTGAAAGCTAGTCGTTGAGTTCAGAGCTTCGAATGGGCGTTCAAAGTTTTGAATACTAGTCGTTGGAGCGTGTGCTAGCTGTGTATGACGAGCTTGATTAAGTTGGAAAAGATTTGATTAGTTGGCAGTTGACTATGAATTGTGATTAGTTGTTTGGAGCTTCAGACTTGGGGTTCAAAGGTAGTAAATTACTAAAAATAGCAATAAGTGATTATATGATTGAGCCCAATGAGTTTAAAAGATTAGGATTCGGTCCACTATTTTGATGTTACTATCTAAACAAGGAAAAATATTTTTCAAAAATTTGCGAAATAAATAAAGAATAATGTTTTGTTTTAAATTTATACTCTCAAGCGGACAAACCATTTATAATATAGCTTAGGAGTGCCAGGTCAAACCCATTAAAAGTTAGGAAAATATATCCATGAAAAATATACCATTGAGTTATATATTTTAAGAAATTTAGAAAATTAAAGAAATAAATGTTAAATATGGAATTAATTATCTAATCTAGGAAATTTAATTTTAATTTAGAAATATTCTAAATAGAAAACAATTCCAAAAATAGGAACAACATCTGAACATAGAAACTATCTATGAAAGAAATCTAATTTCCATGAAAAACGGAAACTTTATCTAACTTTAATTAAGACGGTGGAATTAATTTAAAATATTCAATAGTTTTAACTTAACTTAGATAACAAATTTAAGATGCAATTAATTAATTACCAACCTAGTTCCACTTTTTCAAGATTTTTTGAATTTTATAAACAAAAAAAAAAACAAAAAAAAAATTGAAAACAGCATATATACATATTTACAGTGGAACTAGATCAAAGAATTATAGAGGCTTTATTTTCCATATTTTAAAAAGAATATCAAAGCCTAGAATACGGAGCTCACATTTATTATCTATCATGCACTGGAATTTTTCATCCATTAAAATTCTAAATATGAAATTTACGAGATTCATTAAACTAAGAATATTCAAATCCGGCCTTAGGCTAAATAGAATTTCCACTTGTAATTCCAAATTTATAAGTTTTTCTGCTCTTAAAATGAGCCTTAGACTGAAAAAATCAAGTTCTATTTAATCTAAATGTTTTTTCTGCTTTCATTGAATAACTTAGAGTAATCTCTCACATAAATCCATAAAAAGAATTAAATCAAATCAAATCAAATTTTCTTCATACAAAAATAAATAAGTGGAAAACTATAATTCTAAGTGTTTTTCTACATTTCAATTATTAATAAAAATTGGAATTAAGAATTACAATGCATTGAACTTTGGATTTAAATAAAAACAAGGAAACTCATGGGATAATTCGAATTTGCCAATGGTATTAAGAAAATATATGGAATCCAAATTAACCAATTTAAATGCATGGAAATAAAAACACTACCTTTAACCTTAAATTCTGAATTTTATTGCTAGACTTAAAATTACAAGACATGAAATTGAAGGAATTAACTACAATGAAAAAAATTAAAAATTAAAACACTCACCATAGAGAAAATAAAAAAAACTCCCTTTTTCTCCTAGCTCCAAGCTCTCCAAATTCCCCAATGAAGTTCAATTTTCTCAATGGAGAGGGATAGTATTTATAGATGAAAGGAGGTGGAGTGAATGGCTTAGATTTAAAGATTTAAATAAAGCAAGGGACACTTGGAGGGCTAATATAATTTGTGCTAAACATGGAATGACTTAAAAGAGATGAAAAAAAACAATAAAATTCATGCAAGGTGTGAATACAAAGGGGTTAAGTCATCCATGGTGTGAATTTTACATGTGTACCACTTTGAAGCTCAATTTTAACCTAATTAACGTCTGAATCACAAAATTTCGTGAACTACAAAGTTATAGCCCTTAAAGTCTTATTTCTAACCCAAAAAGAATCAATGCAATCGGACATTGAAATAAAATGTTATGGACAAAATACTGAGGCTGTGTCAAACATTTCTTCTTTTTGTCCACTTCTTCTTTTGTTTCCTTTTCCTTAATCCAATTGCCAAATTCAAAAATCTTCTCATAATGACTTGTAAATTTTGAATTTCCTCATATGTATCTTGAGATGATGAAAATAGACTTCACACATGTGGATTTATTCATGGGCTTTTCTTAATGGGCTTAATAATTTGGCTTTTCAAAGTATGGAAAAATCTAATAAATAATTTTACCACTAATATTCAATTCTAAAAATGTACTAAATTAATCTAAACTCTCATAAATAGAATTGAATTAATTAGTCTACAAATAAAACCCCTAAAATTGTGGTAAAATAATTATTAAAAATTCCAACTTTCTAAAAATATCAACTTATACCCATAACTTGTAAAATTCACCATTTGAATTCTCATATCTTGTATTTCCCTATAAATCCTGTAAAACTTCCAAAATCCCACTAAACATATCCTAAAATACACAAAACAAGGGCTAAGTAGTCCAAATAAAGGATAGAATAGTCATTTTCCTATGCTCATCAAATAATCTACTATTACTTTTCTAACCAATATTACTTGTAAGTCGCTTAATCTAATATCAGAAATATTTTTCTTAAGCTCTTGCAATTTTGATGATTTTAAAGTATTTTTTATTATCTTATATTGTTTACACTTTTTCATTTTTCTTTTCTTTTAGTAGTCTTAGGGTCATTATTTGTACTTTGGATGAGATCCATTTTCATCCAATGTTAATTTACAGATGCCCACATATATATAAACTATAATTTAAATATAAAAAAGCTCCATGAAAAACATATTTTGGTATTATGTGTTTTATTATTTATAATTTTATTCATATAAATTATAGAATATTTAATTTAATTTCTTATATCATTTAATTCAATATCATAAACATAATATCTCATGATGCTCTAACTAGTATATTACAAACCACAAAAGAGATAATGTGTAGTATATATAACATGTCTAATTATGCATGCATAATTTCATCGATAAAAGTAAAAGAAGAACAATCGAGGTTTTTCAAGAAAGGGTAATGATTTTTTCACCCCATTCTCCCATCGTGCACCCCTTAAACAGAATTTTCAAATTTGTCCTTGCTTTTAGGAAAGAGGAAAAGAGAAGGGAGGAGAGAAGTAAGGGCAAATTTGGAAATTCCTTTTAAAGGGTGCACCATTGGAGAAAATGGGGGTTCAAAAATCATAACCCTTCAAGAAATATATTAGAAATTCTACAATTATAGAAATAGCTCCACTTATGATCACTTATAGATGGGCAATAATGATTTCGTTTGCCCATGTAAATACATTTTTTTTATTTTTTTGATAATCAACATGTCCAAATCTCTTAGAACACCCGACTAATCCTCAAGGCATGTGCAATATCCATGATAATTAAGAATCAAGTGCAACATTATTATTTATTTATGTGAACCTCCACACGTACACATACTTTAGGAAGTGTACATTTTATTTCAATCTGTCCACTTTATTACAAAAAATTAATACAAAGTAGGTCACATGTCTCTACCAAGTGTATTCACATATTACAAAGAAATAGTTCTGCATGGTTCTTATCTCTCTCCAACCTTAAAAATCTAATGAAAGAACCAATTCTAAATAATTTAACATCCCTGCACAACCCATACGAGGTATATCGATTTCTGCTCAAAACTGAGATCCTCAAAGAATTGTTAAGGGCCCAATGAGATTGCATTAGCCCATTGCTCGTTAGTTTTTAGTTTAGGCTGAAACGACACCCATCAAAACCTGTAAGAAGGTAGAAGATAACGAGAGATAAAAATATTAATATATAGATGTTGTCAAAATTTAAATAAATGAAATAAATGACTTTAATAATTATGATGGTAGATGATAAAATGAAATAGTATTTCTGTCAATCACTTCTAGTGAGTTCGCATGTGGAGCAAAGCTAAAGAGGTGAAAAAGAGCGTGCACATCCAAATTCTAGATAACCTTTCATTTAAAGTTGAGGAATTGAGAAAAGATGGACTACAATCTATGACCAATGGTGTAGAACATCTATTTCTTCCATTCATGTGAGTTGACTGAGTTTGGCCACGATGAATAACTCAATTGCTAGAAGCATTCAACTTAAAATAAATGAATTTACATACAAATTAACTAAGTTCAAAATATGAATTGTATGTCCAATTAAATGTGTATGGGTTGCAAATCATGAAAATTTACCTCAATTCTACCATTTTATATCCCAGCCTCTAGGGTATGATGTGACAATAGAAAATGCCTTCTCTCCTTTTAAGAACACAAATGAGTGTACAAGAATAGTCATTCAAAGAGGTAGAAGATCATAAAAATAAGATCTCGGCAAAGTTTCGTTCTCATCTAATCAGTCTAGTCATAAATTATTGACCTTTAAAATTTCAATGCCATAATTGACTTTTTGATGGCCCATTATGATGACATGATGAGGTAGGAAGGTTGTATGTGAATGAAAATTTTGAAAGCCATCCTTTTTGTCAATTTTCTAAAGTCCATTCTTCCGAGACTTTTTCTTTTTCTGTTTTTAAAAGTATTGAGCTTACTTGGGTCGTTTGTGACCAGCATGGCCGTCCCTCCAAAATCACAAGTTCCTCCGGCTGCTTTTGTCCTTTGCCAGTAGCTATTGAAAGCAAAAGATGCAAGTAGGATCAACTTATCTGGATCGTAACATGTCCCACTGGGCTGAATCGATCCACAATCTGCTCCAGACCCACAGGCATAATTCATGGCTTCTTGAATGATGGGGTCCGGCACTGTCGGCTTAGCGACACACCATAGAGGAATTCCAGGCCCTGAATATGGAGGAGGTGGCACATTAGGTGGCGGAAACACAATAGGCGGTAGAAACACCTTTGGACTGGGGACAGACTTGGGTGGGCTAGGTACAAACTCAGGTGGGCCGGGTACATATTCGGGTGGACTGGACCCGAAGCTAGGTGGACTCGGCTCAAAACTCGGTGGACCCGACACAAATTGAGGTGGGCTTGGGATGAAAATTGGTGGTGGGCTTTGGATAGGAAAAGTTGGAGTAAATGTAGCTGGAGGAGGTTGTGCATAGACTATCGGAGTCGGTCCAGTTGTGGAAGGTGGCAAGGGTGTAAAGGGTGGCAAGGGTGTAAAGGGGGGGAGTATACAATAGGGAGGTGCAGTTTGGTGCAAGTAAGAAGGAGGGAGAGTTCCCATTGTATCATCAGAAATAGGCAATGAATTGGGAGCGTTTGCATCGAATTGATCCAAAGAGGGAGTATTGAGGTCCAAGTGCCTCAACCATTTTAACTTTCTCGAGGCTTTGATAGCTGAACTCCTCCTGTTTTTTATGCTTTGAGAATGGTGTGAAGCCTTATAAATCCTTGTTACTCTTGCATCTGTTCCAAAAGAGAATGGAATACTCACTACTATAAACAGCACTATTTCCATTTCAAGTAGACATACCTAAACTACTTCCTTCTTATACACCATGGAATATGTCAATATTGCTACAACATATAACAGTTGACTCGCTGTACAAAAAAAATTGGTTTGATTAGGGTTTGCTTGTTCAAATGAGGTCACCGTCAATAGCTAAGTCGTATGGGTACTAAGTGCAAGTGTTGGAGTCCGGCATGGGTGTGAGGTGTTCAACCAATCAATCTAGAAAAAAATAGGATATTGGGATGCAAATCCATATTTAAATAAAATAGGATATGAGGATGTTAATCCATATTACAAGTTACAACATATAAGGGCTACTCCCTCTAGTTTTATCCTATATTTGTGAATAGGAGATTTGCACATGCCTCAAGAACTTAGTTAGGTGATGTAAGAGGCTTGAATACATGGGACTTAAAAAAAAATATATATATATATATATATAATTAAATAAAATTAAATTCATTTTAAACAAAGTTAAGTTGTGAAAATAACATTAATAAAAGTAATGTTTTACTTTTTACTCTTAATATTTTGGTGTCAAACATATATTGATATTTTAATTAGGTTTAAGAGGGACAGAGTATTATCATATTTTAGTCATCTTGGATAAAAATATTTAAAAACACTAAAATATTTCATGAAGAATGGGTGTAAATGTCTACGAGTGTCAAATAAAGATGCGAATGTTTACAAATGTCTATAACAAGTGCATTTCACATCTTGAAGTGTTCATTCAGCATAGGTCATGACAACTTTTGGTCATATTGGTATAAACTAAAACTTAGTTAAGCTGAACATTTTAGACGATATTGCATTCGTTTTTATACAAACCTACATCTAAGCCATAGTTACATCAACAACAAAATAGGAGTGTCAAGTTCATTGACTACGCCGCTGACACTCTTGTTCAAGACTTGTAGAATGTAGATAGATAAAGGTCCTAGTTAATTAAAGCAAAAAATAATAATAATAATAACTGCACAGTGACTACTAACCTTGCCATGCTAAGGTTGTAAATGGATCCTTTTCTTTTCAATTACTCATTCATAATCGATCAAGTAAACATGAAGGAATTGAGGAAATCGAATTGGATTTAAACTTACCACAATGAATGAAGAATGATGTTGCAATACAAACATAGAAAACTAAAACCCAAAGTGTCGTACAATCCTTCCTTGTCTCCATGAAATGAAGTTGAACTTGCTCTGTTTTAGATGCAGAGCCCAAGAAGCTCTTCCCACAGGGCTAGTTATAGCCAGCTTAAACATTTCCAGAACACCCAGAGAGAGAAAAAGTAAACCAGGCCGGCAATAAAGTGGAACTACTAAGGTTAATTTTGCTTTAAACACGATTCTCTCAACATCCCTTTTTCACCTACTATTACTTGCAAAGATGTGATCATCTTACTGTCATCTGTACTTGTATTTTTATTTTAATATGGTCATATGTCTTTCTCCTTTTCATGTGATACTGCTCTGGTTTAGTGACTAGCATATGTGCTTGCTTGGTCTGAGAGAAGAATAAAGGTGGGTTTTGCCTTTTGCCTTTTATTTTTCTTGTGTTCTACTCAAAAAAGGATCTTGTATGTGTCTCACTTAAAGCTAGCTCTCTCTCTCTCTGTCTCTCAAACTTTATTGAAGATCACAAGATCGATCAAACTGGTTCGTTTCTTCTTTTCAGGATTAAAATCTCTTTAGGCATTTTCTGTTGTTTTTTCTGTGTTGGATAGGATTGGAAGTCTTGCTTCATGGGGCGAATCCAAGTTCCATGTTCTAGAATGACTTTTGACATGTAAAAAGTTTGGTTTTAGTTTATAATCTGATCAAGAGGCCATCCTTATTTTATGTCTACTTCTTTCATTTTTCTATCAATATCTGGTACATATGGCACGAATTGGGCATCAAAGGTGCAAATGGCCACTGCTAGGGTAATGGTCAATCGTATTGAAATAGATGATGAAAGGCTGGGATGCAGGATTTGCCTCTAAAAGAGCCCAATGACGGGCAGGGGGGAGACCACTGAATCTTCACTGCTACTGATTTAATTAGGCTGATGGCCGCTTCTCCGAGGTAATAGTTATTGTAAAACATGTTGTTGGGCAGTTAAATGAGTCCTACATTAGTTGTGAAGGGGGAGATCTAGAGATATATATTGGACTTGGATCATTCCATCGAATAGACTAGTCTTTTGGGATGGATACTCACTCTTAACAAGTGATATCAGAGCCATATCTCCAGGCCAACGCATGTGGATGGGATGGCTGGCGATGTTCGATTTGCCGTAGAGCCTCGTTCGAAGGGAAATTGTTGGGCAGCCGAACGAGTCCTACATTGGTTGTGAATGGGGAGATTTAGAAATATATATTGGACTTGAATCATTCCACCTAATAGGCTAGTCTTTTGGACAAAATACCCAGTCCTAACACATCTTCAATCTTAGCATCTTCAGAATTTGAAGATGAGGTGAACGAAGGAAATAAATTGTCTCGTTGCTATGGACCAACATGAAAATCTAATTTGGACCCACGTGAGGATAAGAACCAATTCACAAAACCGAAAAGCCTATCAAAATTTAATTAGATTTTTTTATTAAAAAATATTTATTCATTTTTATATTAAGTGTAACAACCCAACCTAAATTAGTGGATTAACTAAGTGTTTTTTTATGAAATTGCATGATTATTGCTTGAATTTGTTTGAAATTGTAATGACTGATAAAATTCTACGTTTTTAATTCTCAGATCTTTGCACATTTATTGAATTGAATATTTGGAGTAAGAACAAAAAATTTGAACCCGATGTTCTAAAAATGACAAGTTAGAAACTTTTCAAATTTAGCGCTTGAGTGGGACCCACGTGTGTTCAATTAAATTATTTGAAGGGTGTTTTAAATTTTAATTTTAGAGACCCAAATTATTGAATTATGAGGAACAAAAATTTGTTTATGAAGCAATTTTCGAAAATGGGTATTTTTAAAATTGTTTTTATGGTGAAATCTTTAATAAAAGAATGGAAAATAGAGAGACAGTGCAATACACGTTGGAGACTTTGTGGGCCCATGGCACCACATGTTTTGGCTTGAAAAGAATCCAAATTCCAAAATTCGTTGGGGGCAAGGACACTCCACACTTTGGAGCATGTGTATATTTAGAAAACTTCTTGTTTTGGAAAAAATTAACGAGGCAAGTCCTGACTTGTAGAGAAATCCTCTTCCTTGGCCAACCCATCCTAACTCTTAAAGAGAAAATGTGGAAAGCAATTCTGTCTCCTTGGGCGAATATTGGATTATCTCTCTCCAAAGCTTTGGTTTTCTCTTTGGATTTCATCTTTGTTGATGTGAAAATTGTGAAAAGTTTTAAATTTATAAATCTCACAAGCGTACGAACTTTTTATAGTACAGCATTATGAGTGCGAGGTCGATCCCAAAGAGAACAAGCAAAATATACGCAACAAATATATATGTTTGGAATCTAGTGTTTAAATTATTATGTTTTCTAGAAAATAGAGATTTAAAATAAGTTAAATCATAAATATCAATCCTAGTCCCATAAACTTAACTCTAGGTTAATAAAATCTCTAATTTAAGATTCAAATTCAAAAGTTAGAATATTAATTAAATATGATTAAAGTAATGGATTAATGTAGAATTTATGGTTACTCTCACACCTAAGTTCAAGAAAGTAAAATTAAATTTTAATTAAACTAAATATCAAACTAGTTAACACATCTCGAAGGAGTGGTTTGTATACATAAATAAAATACATGAGTATTAAAATACATGATAAATAAATGAAAGAATTTAAAAGAATTTAAATTATTGAAATACAACATACAAGCAAAAGATTTAACATAACTAAAGACAGGAAATAAATTTTCAAATAAAATAAATGACTGAATATAAAAATTTATCATTTAAAGGTGGTTATGGAATTATTATCTCATCGCCCAAAATAAACAAATAAATAAAAAATCTAGATCTGAAATTCAACGCATAGAATTCAAAATCAATTTACACCATTTAATTAAAATTTATAAACTTTAATTTAATCAAAGTCTAGCTCTTGGATTTAACATTTATAACCTAAGCACTTTAATTAATCAAAGAATACAAAATTAAAATTAAAAGAAAGCATAAAGAAATCTTGAATAATTGGACTTTTCAGGGTTCTAAAATGGACATCTATTATTTATTTTACGAAAGAATTATATACAAGATATGGAAAATCAATTAAAAAGATACCTAAAAATTGAATTTACCGTGATAGCTCACTTGTGAAATTTGCATGAAGCTCTGTGTCTTTTGTTCTTCAGGGTATGTTGTCCAATCTCAGGTCCTTTTGAGCTCCAAGTCTAATTTAATTTTCACCATGGTCAAATGGGGTATTTATAGGCTCAAGGAATGGACAGACGATGGAGATTAAATCTAAGTTTAAGTTAATGGATGAAAGAATGGGATTTAATCTAATGGAATATAGGTGGTTGGGTTTTTAAGTTGCAAAACTAGGGTTGCACAGTGCTACACACGAATTTGGGTTGCTTGGCAATAGGTTGACTTGGTGCCTAAGCAATGGAGGAGAGATAATAGGGGTTTAGAGAGGAAATTGGGCATGGTCGAATTTGGCTATGTGGTTTAGGGTTTTGGGTTGTGCAATGCATGAATGATTGTGATTAATTGTTAAGATGGATGGATGAATGAGATGATGTGGAAAATTTAGGAGGTGGAATTCGAATAGAGTGGAGAGGAGATAGAGAAAAATCATGTATGGCTATTTTGGATGGATTGGGAGACAAGTTAGGATCTAGGTGATGTGGATATGAGGTGGAGTGGATTGGAGAGAAAGTTTAGGGATTTTCCACTAAGTGCATGCTCATGGAGGCTTCTAGATTGAGTGACCATCGTGTGATGCAATGTGATATGCTCATGAATGCTAAAATGTAGGATTTGTGCATTAGATTTAGGGTTTATGAATGAATGGAAATGATTGATTGGCCTAGATCTAATGGGTACGATTGGTGATGGGTGATCTAAATGGATGGATGGTTAGGTAATGCATGGATGATCTTAATCCTAAGATTCATTTATACGATGGATGATTTGGATGTCCTAGATCTAATCATGATGAATGAATAGGTTGGATTGAATAGGAGGCTCTAAGGTTTACCTAATATGATGAATGCAAATGGATGGTACGAATGAGATGTATGCAATGAATGGCTCGGATTGATGCATGATTAAATGGATTGTAACGCCTCGCTCCTTTCTACAGTCAAAACGGTTCGTGGCCCGCTTAACTGCAGGCTGAACAGGCGTGATCCAACGCAATAACGCAACTAAAGGGTCTTACATCCTAGATTTGTGGCGGGGAGAAATGAACATATATATTTTTTTAAAGATTATAAATAAAATAAACAAAGCCATCAAATCATTTATGCCCAACTACACATTGCACAAATCTCAATGTCATAAATAAAAAAAATAAAAAAATGAGAGGGACAACATTTACTACTAATATCAAATCTAATCTCACAGATCTGCTCACAACCTAATCCATAAAAATAAAATCAACTAATATTCTCAACATTCTTAAATAATCGAGTCTTACAAAAATAAACAATACCAATAATTATGTTCAACCACATAATTCAACCCCATGCTAAACACCTAAACATTCATCCATGTCAACTTCTAACTATCGGCGTTCTCCTCCAAACTTAAATCAAGAGGGTTACCTATAATGTAAGGGGTGTGAGCTCCAAGCCCAGTGAAAAAATACAATAACACATATCCAACATGGTATCTCCATTATTCTCCACAACAAATCCGATATTAAAGCATAGTTAAATAAATATGCATTTAATGTCCATGCGTTATGTCATGCAATGCAAAAATGCTCAATGCACATGCTTAGTGCATCATCCATCCACAATACTACCCACTGTATTTGGTGATCTTCCCGCTGAAGCGAGGCCTACAATCTACCACAGCGTGATATTTCCCATATACAATGGGGCCTACACAACACAACCACCCACCAAATAAAAGTCTTCGTGATCTCTCATGGCCTAACAAACCAACCCTACCACATGCGTGGTACTTCTCACTAAAAGCGAAGCCTCAAACTGCCACCGTCGTGGTCATCATGAAAGATCATGGCCAACACCTCCATACTTTTCTCATGAATATGAAGATGTCGTGCTCAATTCCATGTCTACCATGCATTATCTCTATCATCATGCGAGATGTTATGAATCATGTCATCATGCAATGAATCTAAATATTATCCATATACTCTAAACAGTGATATATGATCTCAAATTATTCTAAGCATCATATACATGTTTCAAGATATCAACATTTATCTTAAAAATATCACACATGCGTAATAACAAATCACATCACATCATTATTGTCACAGAAATTCAATATCATAAACAAGTCTCTATTCTCCACCAACAACCTCAAACAATAACAACACATCCATCCAAGTCGAATATAATTGTAACACCCCGCCCTTCTCTCATAAAAAATCAGCGTCTGTTTTTTTTTAAATATCAGAGTATGAGCAAGAATGGGATGTCACGAAGCGAGTTAAGTCCGAACTTCCAAAGTCCGACCCTTAACTGGCCAACCCTATGTGTGCATGGACCAAGTTCAGGAAAACAGTTCACACATAGCAATACAATACACATGCGGAATAAATCATCATTGCGGAATCATGATAAAACTCATATCCAAACAATGTGATAGCAAAGTACTTAGTCATTTAAATCACATTAATTATCCAAATAACATTCAACCATAGCAAAATATCTAAGTTATTACATTCCAAATTCTGAATACTCTAAATACAAGTCCATGAGTATCTTTATTCAAAACATATAAAATAAATCATCCAAGCGTCTATGCCTAGCCTTCCTTGCGTTCCTCGTTTTCCTCATTTCCTGCATCATTCACTACAAGGTAGAAGTAGGGCGTTAGAACAACGCGCCCAGTAGGTATTCCAGTTAGGACTAACACATGGGTTAGTACCAAAAATCCAGATATAATATATATCAAAATCAGTTATAACAAATCATAACATATTCATAAAACCTTGTATCCAAAACAGGGTATGATAATAGAGATCCAATCATACCGATAAAAACCAAAACCTTGCATGACAATAAAAATCATAATCATGCCGATTCAATGCCATGCCATGCTATCATATGCAATGAGTCCCACCCATTGCAATCACATGGTATCCTCTTGATGGAATTCTCCTCATTAAGATATTCCCCACAGTTGCCTTACAGACATCCCGACGGAGTGTGGGCTCCGGTTACACAGTATCCTCTTGATGGAATTCTCCTTATCAAGGTAATCCCCACAGATGCCTTACGGACATTCCGACGGAGTGTGGGCTCCGGTTACCTGTCATCCCTCCCATGCCATGCATGAGATTCAAATGCTAACATGCTATGCAATAAAACAAATCATAGCATTTAAATTCTCATATTGAAACATATAATTTTGCAACATAAACATCATAAATCAAATAAAAGCAATGTACATAAACCCATGGTTTCAAAGAGGTGGAATCCTACCAAAGACCGTTACGTGTTTTTGTGTCTTTTGTCCGATAACCGCTCACGATCGTAAACGCCGTGTGAGATCCCGTTACCTTATAATATAACAATTAATCATAATCAAGTCCCACTTGATTTTCAAAGTTCTAAGTCCATAAACAAAACCCCATGGGGTTCGGCCATACACCATGACCGAACCCATGGTCCATTAATTCAATTAATTACCATAATGCCATTGTACATAACCATAGCCACTTTCTTTGCTTAGGTTCCAAAATAATCCATACACATAGTCCAATAACTAATTCATGGGGTTCGGCCATACATCATGGCCGAACCCTATGTCCAATATTTCCATATATTTACAACTTTGCCACCCATGGCCATCCTTCCACTATTCTCACCCTTCATGTGGATCTATCATAAACAAAACTCTAAGTCCACAATGATCCATTACATTTCATGGGGTTCGGCCATACACCATGGCAAAACCCTATGTCATTATTTTCACAAAATTACAAAATTGTCATTGATTCCCTCATTCATTTAAATTTACCATAACTAGAACCTATAAAATTTCTTAACCAAATCAGGTCATCAAATACACCTCATGGGGTTCGGCCATACATCATGGCCGAACCCATGATTCTCCACTTTGGCATGTAATTACATTTTTGCCATTACCTTCATCATCAATCCATAACATACATTTGTATCATTCACTTTATTTACAAAACACAAAGCATAACCCACAATTTTGATTCATGGAGTTCGGCCATACACATGGCCGAACCCATGATATCTTTGTTTCCAATCTTATCTCCACTTTCTATATTTAGAAGGTTTCCAAATTAATCTTCCACCCTTCCATAATTGGAAGGTTTCCATAAATAATTTCTACCTTCCATTTATTAGATAGTTTCCATAAATAAACTCCACCTTTCCATAATTGGAAGATTTCTAAATTAATCTTCCATGGTCTATAATTAGATACTTTCTAATTTCAATGTCCACCTTCCAAGAATAAAAACTTTCCATAAATACCACTTCTTAATTTGGCAACCTCCTTCCATAATTGTAAGCTTTCTAAATTTAGCAAACTCCTCCATAATTGGAATCTTTCTAAATTTAGCAACCGAAATGCATTTACCAATCCAAAACAACCCCATGGGGTTCGGCCATACACCATAGCCGAACCCTATGGTTCATGATCTTTGACCATTAATTTAGTTCATTAAATTTTATAATAACATCATCACAACTCCATGGGGTTCGGCCATACACTATGGCCGAACCCTATGGTTCAAGGTCCTCTCTTTTTGAAAACTAATCAATGATCTTCCATTTAACCATTCATTAAACCATATCTTTCCATGGTTTCTAATCCATATAAATAACCCAAAGTTCATCCATTAGAATAATTAAAATCCTTCATGGTTTTTAATCCTCAAACCCATGAATTAAAACATGTCTAAGAAACCTCAAATCTGTAAAAATAATTGGTGGGGTTCGGCCATACACCATAGCCGAACCTTACCCCTTATTTTCTATTAAAATTAAACCCAATAAAATAAATCAAATCTTTCCATGGGGTTCGGCCATAGTGATTCTTTATTTCCATTAAAATCATCCAAACATCACCCAATTTTCTTCCATGAGGTTCGGCCATACACCTTGGTCGAACCTTATGGTTCTTTTATTTCAAAATAATTTTATCAAATGAGATACTAATAGTTTTCCGTTTGGTTTCTTGCTCTTCCAATCGTTCCCCTTTCTTTTTAATTTTTTTGAACTAAGAACACCTCTTGCTGGTTGTTTTCTTCTTCTCCTTGCTCTTGATCTTGGCGAGAATGACAATTGAGAGAGAGAGGAAATAAAATTCGGCTATGGGTTGTAACCGTGTGCCCTTGTCCTTCTCTCCTTTTATTACTCCCTCTTAATCCCAAGTTAGAAAGTGCTTAAGATAATCTTTCCTCCTTGATACATTAGTAATTGCCGTGTACCCCTTGAGATAGCCATTGCCGACCCCTTGTTGCCTCTTTTAAAACCTCCTCTTGATTTAAATAGAAGGTGACATGCGCCCCTCTCTCATTTTTGGAATGTGCTTAAGATAAACCATGCCCCATTGCCGTGTGCCCTTGTGTTTAAATTTAGACACTTCTTTTATTTAATTTAAGACTATATGCATAGCCTTTTTAAAAGATCCCATGCGCCTATCTTAGATTTTATTATCTAAAATTCGGCCAATCTTATCCCATACACGGCTATGCATAATCTTTTATTTAATTTTGAACATAATGCATGACTAAATTAATTCAACCCACTTAATTTAAATTGAGACCAATTCCAAAACTGTTGGGTCCTAATTGGGTCCTAATTGGGTCATGGCCCAAATTCTTTATCCATATAAAATCCAATCTAAAATTCACAATTAAAATGGGTAATTTTCATATAAAATAGTAATTTGAAAATCCGAGGTATTACAATAATTATTGGACCTTTCAACAATGTTAGTGGCTAATTTCCAACTATCCGGGCATGCTAAATCTCCTCACGGCTATTAAAACACTTAGTCAATCCCCTTACATTACTGTGAGTAAGCACCGGATTATTCCAATATTCCAACATATATTATACCCAATCAATTTCACAAGTCCAATATTATATTCCCAAAATACATTAAATCATGCAATGTTTTCCATTGCTCAATCACGTAAACAAAAATAGAGAATATCATGTACAATAATGTAATGTTGTTGTTTTCCCTCTCCTAAAAGTTCATGAAGCGAAAATGAGAAATTCACGTAACGTTTAAGCGATGATTACTCTTGAAGTCCAACGTTTGCTGCGAATAATATTTTAAATATTCCAAGTACTATTAATATGGGGATACTTAAGTTTCTTTAGCAATTTACTTTAAATGAGTGCCAAATATGCTGATGTCCCAAGTTTGATCTACGACAATCCTAATGTCCAAGGTTAAGGATGAAGGCTAGATATAAACACTGTATGGTCGAACCATGCCTAGTCTAACTTGATGCTAATAAAACAATGGAAACCTTGTTCATGAAACATGAAGAGTTCTTTTAAGCTACTAGTAACTTCAACCAAGTAGGATAAGTAAATAGGTAAATAGAGTCATATCTTTAAAAGAAAAACATTGAATACTTTAACTCAATGAAATAATAACAATTATAGAATCAGTTGAACGAGTGGAGTGGAAACCATAAGTGCCTTGTAAGAATAAGTACCTAGGTTTTAAAATCATGTCACTAAACTTTATTAAAAGAGAGTAGTAACCATAACACTGATAATGATATTAAAATACTATTTTCCTATTGTAGATTGTTTTCTTCTTCCAAAACAAATTCAGATAGAAATACATAAAAGTTGAAATATAGATGAAGGTTGAAAAGTAAGCAATTGTAACGAAAGAGCATAAACCAAATAAATAAGGTGGATTTAAAACAATAGCAAGGAATGTAAGAAAAATCGTCCAAGCAAGGTTTTATTGTTTAAAGCAAAAAGGGGTTGGCATGGTGGGTTTAACACATATATATATGAAGAAAAAGGCTTTTTAAAAGTGATAAGGTGGACTAAAATAACAAATCCCGACTTAAACTAAAACAAGTAAATAAGAAGATAATTAAAACAAGGAATATAACTAT
This sequence comes from Chimonanthus praecox, assembly GCA_022113865.1. NCBI lineage: Eukaryota > Viridiplantae > Streptophyta > Magnoliopsida > Laurales > Calycanthaceae > Chimonanthus > Chimonanthus praecox. Next base: position 48,961,915 of record CM039092.1, on the reverse strand, counting down.
ATATATATATATGTGCAATTGAATAAGTAATTTAAGAAAATAAGCAGAATAAATTTATAAACAAGTTTACAAGAATCTAGATCATAACATACTTTAATCAAATACAATGATTAACAAAATCACTTAATATATATATATATATTCCCCCAGCCACAAATCTATAATGTAAGACCCGTTAGATGTGTGATGCGTTGGATCGCGCCTGTTCAGTTTGCAATTCAACGGGTTAGGACTCGTTCAGGCCGTAGAAAGGAGGGCGTTACAAAAATCAAATTTTAATTTATCATTTGGATTTAATTAAAAGCTCAGCTAAATAAATTTCAAAAGGATTTTGAGAAAACTAATTTCTATGGGAAGTTCGACCCAAGAATGTGGGTTTCAAGGTTCCATCCAAAATTATTAATTTTAGATTTTTAATTACACAATTCTAATGGGAATTCTTAACTTTGCAAATTAAAATCTAATTTGATAATTAAATTTTCCATTCACTCAATCTCAACTCGAAGGGGATAAATTTGTAAATTTCTAATTAAGGAAAATGTGTGTGTAATCGGGGTCTATTGTTCAATTCCTAAGTTTGAAGTGTGTTTTCTTCCCAAATAATTTTATTAAATAAAATAACAAACTATTTCAAACCATAATAATTTTCTAAACTAGTTCTACCCACTACTACTGATCTGCTACTCCGGGTCGGGTCATTACATAGATGGTTAAGATTGAATGGGTTTTGGATATGGGCTTAGGTGGATTTGGGCTTCGGGTTAGTGAATTTGAATATATGGACCTTGAGCATTAGATCTTGAACTGGGCTTGGACTTCTTGGACTAGAGACTTGGGCTTGCTGGACTTGGATTCACTTAGGCATGTCCCACATTGGAGACTGCGCATGGAGTGTTTGGCCTAGCCTAGTGTCTAGCATTTGGAGCAAAGCTTGGCCCAACCTCAGTGGATCTCTGGCCGATGGATCTTGATTTCAAACTCTTGGGCTCTTTAATTGAGGACTTTCTTTAAAATTAAATAATTAATTAAACCAGTTAAAAATATAAATATTGAATTAATCCAGACTCTCATAAACTGATCCAGATTAACCAATTTACATTTTGAAAAACTAAAAGTGGCATGATTTAATTATAAAATTTTGAATCTTCTATTTTAAGCTCTCTTCCGGCAATTATCCACTGTTTTATGATGATTTCCTATTTTACCCTGAATTTTTCTACAAAACTAAAATAAAGCATTAAATGCATCTTATATACACAAAATCAAGGCTAAATGACCTAAATATAAGGTCTAAAAATGTTATATTTCAAGACTCAACAATCTTCTCCAATAGGTATGTGCAATTCTTCTCTTCTCTTTATTGTTTTCTTCTAAATCTTTTCTCTTAATTCCCATCTTCTACCTCCATGTCTTCTCTCTCAAATTCAACCATGCATAGTGAAATTGTTATTGAAAGTTTTCGAACAAGAGAGTAAGAGAATGGAGAGGAAGAGAGGGAAAGAGGAAAAAGAGAAAGAGAAAGAAGGACCTAAAGAAACCAATTTAATTTTGTAACTAATCTAGGTCTGGACTAATGAAAAATTTGACCATGATAGATAAGTTGGATTTAAATTGGATTTTGACAATTGATTTTTTTTAAAGTTGTGAGAATCGACTTGTGGAAATTAATTCTAAAATTCTACTTCTATGGATTTAATGTTGTAAATTCAATTTCCATGGATGGAGAACCTAAATTTTGATTTCTAAACCATCTAGTACCTTTGAAGGTTAATTCTACATTCTGAAAACCCAATTGTGGAATTTTAAAACCATGTCTTTGATGGTGAAACATTGTAAGATTGATTCTCAGGTTCAAAATCTCATTTTTTATGCATTGTAATGAAAAAATTCATAGTCAGGGGTACCGATATCCATTCACAAAGAACTTTATATTTCTGGAAACTAGACAAATAGATCAAGCTAAAATCAAAATTTTAGATTTAATGAATAAGGTTTGTTACCCCGAATATGATCTGTAAGACATACCAAATTTCGGACCTGGATTCTGAGACAATTTTGTAGCAGTTTGTTAAAATAATTATAACTTGGGTTGTACGAATCGAAACGATGTAAAATTTGTGTCTATTTTCAAGGGAAGAAGGAGATCTATCTCCAGTAAAAATTTGAGAAATAAATAAGTTTCTTTGATGGATTAAGTTAGGTCTGCAAGCCGAAATTTTGTTTAAGGACTGCAATTTGTTTGGTAGTGTAGCTATTGGAGTACAATGGCCATAACTTGGGCTAGGAAAATCGGTTTGGGCCAAACAAAGCATTTTTAGAATCCTCATTCTGAGACCTATCTACTATAAAAATATAAAACTCTAATAAAACTTATATTGTTCCCAGAAAATTTCACAATAAGAATGAAATTTTGTATTGTTTTGATTTTCTTGGAAACTTAGACAAATTGTGGAAAACCTTGGTGTTTTGGGTCTGTAATTATTGGAACAGAACCCTATGAATCTAAAAGGATGGACTCATCTAATTTTAATAGTTGAAAGGAATTTATCCTAAGAGGTTTGGAACTTTAAATAAATTGCAACAAAGTTGGGACTTAAAGCTAGTGGTTGAACCTTAGATTTTGGCATTTGTTTCACTTTGTAAATTCTAGGTGAGGGAATCAATAAACTTATATATGTTATTTGCTGATTTTATGGAATCCCTTTAAAATTTATGTTTTGGTGTGTTTGAATGCATGAATTGGGTTTAGATAAAAGGGTTGAGAATTTGTAGTTTAAATAGGTAAAGGACTGGTGGATCTCACGAAATATAAAGGGAATGCATTATGACTAAGTGTTTAAGCCCCTGAGTGTCTCAGTCTATCCGGACTTGTGATTTTACCTGTTTATCTCGTTGAAAAACTCATGATATGTATTTTTATACAATGATTATTTGGGAATTCTTGTTCGAATGTGCTACATGATTGTGTTCGTTTCTTTCATTGGGCTTGGTGCTCATTCCCCATTACATTTCAGGGGGTTAGATCAAAGTCAAGCTCAGAAGCAGATTTAGGATTTTATGGATCTCGTAGAACAATAAAGTCTTAGATCATTTGAATTTCTAATTTAGAGACACTTAGATTTGGTTTTGAATTTATTTATTTGAGACACAATGAGTGTCCTTTGAGGATTTGTAATAAGTTTAAATTTGGTTTGAGACTTTATTTTTGCCGTGGGTGTGAGACAATGAGATTAGTTGTCAAATATCTGACAATGAGATTAGTTATTTGATTTATTTTTGTGGTTGGCTTGATATCTCATACTTGTTAAATGACATATCTGACGTGGAAAATTATTTATTTGATCATGGCTTCGTATAGATTATTTTAACCAAGAGAATTATTGTGAATGAATATTGTGGAACAATATTGGTAAAAAAAAAAGGGAAAATAAATGGAGCCATGTAAAGATATTCCCATTTTGGATCGCTTATTTTTAACTTAGTGAGGCTCCATCTACACTCTGGATGGGTGGGTCCTTACATTAAGAGCATTGATTCGATTGTATTAGCAGTCATGATTGTGTAGAAATGATAGACCCAAAAAGCAATCACAATAGAAGACAGATTTACGTGGAAACCTCTTCAGTGAAAAACCATGAGAGAAAGAGAGATTTTATTATTGTGTTGTATCTAACAATTACAGTCGTTGTGTATATATAATTACAAAAACCAAAAGAGTCCTAACTGAATTAAGAGACTCACTGTATTGAGAGATTCAACTCTACTCAAACTCTCTCTACTCAATCAACACTCTCCTTTAAGTTGGTGCGAAAATATTGATGGAGCCCAACTTAGACAATACTTCCTTAAATTTCATAGTAGGAAGACTCTTGGTGATGATATATGCTAGTTGTTGGTCACTGCGAACAAATGGGGTATAAATAACATTGGCTTGCATATCTTTTCAAACAAAGTGACAATCCACCTCAATATGTTTTGTCCACTCATGATAAACTAGATTAGAAACAATGTGTACAGTTTTCTGATTATTAGAAAACATTTGTCGTTTGAGTAGAACCAAAACTCAAAACATGCAATAATGCTCGAAGCCAAATAATTTCACTAATGGTTGAAGCCATTGCGTGATATTCTGCGTCTGTACTTGATCGTGCAACAACAATCAGTTTTTTACTCTTCCAAGTTACCAAGTTATCTTCCACAAAGTTACAATATTCTATTGTAGATCAATGATCAACAGGACATCCAAACCAACTAGAATCAGCAAAGGAAGTAATGGAACAGTGATCATTCATATGCATCCATATACCTATTCCTGGTGAATATTGTGAAATTTTAAATGTGAGGTCGAACCCATTGGAACTTAGGAAAATATATCCATGAAAAACATACCATTGAATTATGTAGTTTAAGAAATTTAGAAAACATGGAATTAATTCTCTAATCTAGGAAATTTAATTTTAATTTAGTAACATTCTAAAAATAGAAAACAAAATCTAAAAATAGAATTCACATCTAAACATAGAAACTATCCATTAAAAAAATCTAATTTCCATGAAAAAACACAAAAATTAATGTAATTTCAATTAAGATGGTGGAATTAATCTAAAAATTATAAATATTTTTTATCTAACTTAGAATACAAAATTAAGATGCAATTAATTAATTATCAATATAGTTCCACAATTTCCATGATTTTGAATTTTTATAAAAAAAATAAATATAAAAACATCTAAAATTACATATGTACATATTTACAATGGAACTGGATCAAAGAATCAAGGAGATCTAGCATCGGATTCTACCTCCATTAAATCCATAGTTTTCTAATTATTTATTTATTAATTCCCAATTTTTAGAGATCCAAACATTTAAGTTCACTAATATGGTGTTCAAAAATTGATTTTTCTTTGCTTAAAAGTGTAAATTCTAAGCATTCAATGTATCCAATTTTAATTCAAAAGGCAATGGATCAACGAAATTAATCTAAGCATCAAATGTATCCAATTAAATGGAAAACAATAAATCAAAGAAAATTACCTTTTATCAATTAAAACACAAAGCCGGGATTAATCAAATATTAATATTAACTACCAAAAATACATGATATTAGTGGTGAAAATAATTTATATTTCTTAATGTAATGAAGCCAAAATCATAAAAGAATCTGTAACGACCCGTTCTGATTTACCCAATTTTTTGAGAGATTTTTTGATCTCTGAGTTGTTTGAGGGATTTCGATAGTATTGGGGTGAGTGTGGGCTATGTAGTGGGACCCCAGTTTGCCTAAATTTGAGTTCCAGAAACTGGAAGGGGACATTTTGGTAATTTTATAATTGTTATATAATGTCACTAAAATCTTTGAAAAATCACACGTTTTCCCGATCGACGTTTGGTATTCAAGATTTTCGGGTTATCAAATTCATTGTATTTTAATCTTTTGAAAAGAAATTTTAAAAACTTGCATTTTTGTTTTATTTGAAAAAAAAATATTGAAAACCCTAAAACCCCCAAACCCTAACCCATTGAAACCTCTCTCAGCACTATAGCCACTTACGCTACAGTGGTCGCCACACACACTCCCCCCTTTTCGTAGCTCCCCTCTATTCCTCTCTCGATCTCTCTCTTCGGTAACCCTCTCTTTCTCCCTTCTCGGTTTCCCTCTTTCTCAGACTTCTTCTTCTCATCTTCCATCTCCTTCGTCTTCCCTCACTCGGCGCACACCCTTCTCTTGGTCGTGCCTCAGCTGAGCCCTACCTTCATATTCCTTTCCTCCACGCCTCTACGGTGGATTTCCGCCACTTCTCAACTTCCAGTCGTCGCCTTTACTACCGACTCAGCAGATTCCAGGTACCCTCCTTCCTTTCCCTTTCCCCACTTCAATAACAAATGGGTAGCAGGTCAATCGAATCGAATAAAACTAAAATAGCAAATGGGTCTCTTGATTGTATTTGTATGAAATTGTGTGTTATTTTCTTTTACTTCAAACTGTTTAAAATAAAAATAAATAAATAAATAAACACACACAAAATCTAAAATTTAATGAGTTTAGGTGGACCCCCAATCGCACACTTTCTCTCCTAAAGTATTGGTGTACTGAAAATAAAATTCAATGAAAATTTATAAGTAAATTTTCTGTATTTAAAAGGATAATTAAAATGTAAGAATAAAAGTTTAATAAATTTTAATTCCAAGGCAGTGAGTTTAATTAAAATCCTTTCCTATTTAAAATGTAATTAGTGGGGGTGTATTTATATATGGTGTTAATATATAAACAACTCAAACATGTGTGGACCCCTTGGAAAACCCACACCCCTCTTTCTTTAAAATGCTAGTTTTACTAAAATATCACCACCGATCCCCTCTCTTTACAATACCATGAGATTCTTCCTTTCCTTTACTATTTCCTTCTTCTCCTCTCTTTCCCAAAAAAAAAAAAAAATGGTAACCCTATCTTTACCTTTTGATGGAAACTTCCCCAAAAATTTGATTCACTTTCCTACTTCTCTTCTCCAAAGGGAAATCTAACTTCTGTATGTGTTATTGCCGACCGAATCACCTATATAGAGAACCCCAACTCACCGTCTCTTCCTCTCTTCACTCTATTCTACATCTCTTCAAGCAACAGAAACCCTAAGGCGTTTCTTACTTCCCATCTCAAGCTCTTGCCACTCTTGACGTCAGATCCGCTAGAGTTGCAGCAGTTCCCTAATCTCCAGGTACTACCCACTTCTCACATGCTGCAACCGTTTAAATGTTGCCCCTTTTAAGATAAGTCTTCCTCCCTTTCTTGTTACTTTTATTATTGCCTAAAATCCTACATGTTTTCTTCATAAAAAAAAAAACTTTCGACTTCTTTCATGTAGCCTACAACATTATTCTATTAAAATAAAAATTCAAGCCCTTCTATTTGATTCTTTATTTTACTTGGTTACTAGAATAAATTAATTGATGATTTTGGACTTGTCTCTTTTTCCTCATCCAGTGGAATTACACATGTTTTCTTGGGCTTCCCTTAACTTCTTTTATTTCCTTGGACTAAATGCATGATATGTTTTAGACCTACCTATCTGAGTACATTTTTGGAAAACCATCTTCAAATTTAGAGATTCCCATCCACATATTTAAATCTTTGTTACAACACCGTGGGACTCCTCCTCCATACTCATTCACCTACCTTAAACAATTTACTCATTTTATCAAAAAAGAAATATATGTGTATAATGTATTTCAGATTCAACGTATTATTATTACTGTAGCATTTATGAACTACTTTTCCTTCTCCAATGCTACTTAACTAAAAATCATTTAATGGTGTATTTCACAAGGTAGCCTACAATTGTTTTTGACAGTCTAGATCATACATGTATAGTTTATTCTTATTTTAGGTTTTCTCATTATCTCAGTTAATTTGATTTGAAGTCTACATTATCTTACCTGTCCTTATTTTGAAAATATTTAAAACATTTATTTAGGTGATCTTCTGCTGGTCATATTTGGACATTAAGAAAGATATGAATTAATAATATCAATGTCCAGAATTTTCTCCCACCCTTATATTTTTTATATATAATTTGAAAATCTGTCTAATACTTATTTAACTATTTAAAACTATCTATGTTATTTAGTTTTGTTTTGTTTTACCAATTTAAAATGACCCAAATTGTAATAGTTTAATACCTACCTTGCAATGATTTATTATTTTCATTAAGTAGTCTTCCTCCAGCAATTGATTTCAATTACAAAAAATTTAAAATTTTATCACTCATCCTATAACATTATTATAATGTTTATTTCGTTCATTCAATTAGGCTTTCAACCTATATATTTGATTTATTGAGATTGTATAAATATTTTCACCTAATTTTCATTCAGCTTTACATATTTATTCCTATTCTCAATATTTGTAACATCTTGTTACTATTATTTAAAATTTGAATTCGTTGATATATGATTTTGAATATTTTGTTATCAATGTTAGTAAACAACTTTCATATTTCTATTCAAAATGGTTTCGAGAAAAGAATGTGAACCATGAAGTGGAAGAGTATTATTATTATTTTTTAAATTATTATCGGTATTAATATTATTATTCTATTTTATAAGGTATGATTATTTTTTTAACTTGATACTTGTTCTTACAAGGAACTTATAGCCTCATTCAATTCATGTTACTATTTTACAATCATTGTTACTTCATTAAGTCAGGTTTAATATTTTTAACTTTAAAGAACAATTACCTATTGCTTAGACAAGATTTCCGATGTTTATTAGCACTAAGCTGGATTAGGTAATGGTCGGCCATATAGATTATGGATTCAACCTTCACTCATCTTTTTGGACCTTAGGATAACAGTAGGCCATAGTTGAGACAACAACATACCTCACATTTACTTAATGTAAACTATTAAAGGGACTCAATAATTCATAATGGTACTTGGAACCTTTAAATAAATGTGCAGCACTTCCCGAACGTCCTATTGACTGATTTCAAATTGGAATGCGTGAGGATTCATCACCTACACTTCGTAATCTTTATAGGTGAGGGAAAACAATACACTATACTTTGATTGTACATGATATTCTCTATTTTTGGTTTACGTGATTGAGCAATAACAAATATTGCATGATGTATTGTATTTTGGAATGTAATATTGGACCTATGAAATAGACTGGGTATTTGTTGGAATAGTAGTTCTGGTTCTTACTCACCATAGTGTAAGGGGATAGATTAAATGTTCTAATGGCCGTGAGGGGACTCAGTCTGTTCGGATAATTGGAAGTTAACCACTAACCTTATTGAAAGGTCCAATAATTATGTTTGAATTGGATGGATGTTTTATTGTCTGTTATAGAGTTATTTTTTATATTATTAAGATTGATTTATGATATTGTGTTGTTATAATAATAATACTGTGATGAGAATTATTATTATGCATATGTGATATTGTTGATATTGATTTTGATGTTTTAAAACGTGTACATGATGTTTATGTTTCTTTGAGATGATAAAATTCTGCTTGGAGTATAGTGTTGATGATGAGATTCAGATATGTTAATATGATACATAACATGTGGCACGATGATAGAGACAATACATGGTAGGCATGGCATTGAGCATGGCATCTTCATATTCATGGGATGGGTATGAAGGTGTGAGCCGTGATCTTTCATGTAGACCACGACGGTGGTAGTGTATGGCCTCTCTTTTAGTGAGTAGTACCACGTATGTGGTAAGTTTGGATTATTAAGCCATGAAAGGTCACTTATACTGTTATTTGGTGGTGGTGTTAGCCTCACTTCGGCGGGTAGGTCACTTCATATGGTGTTGTATTAGCCTCACTTCGGCGGGTAGGCCACCAAATAGAGTAGGCGTTGTTGTGGATGAATAAGGCATTGGGTATTATGCATTACACAGCATAAAGCATCGACATTAAATGCATATTCAATTACTTATGCTTTTAATATTTCTTTATTTGTATTACATTGAGTATATTGGAGATATCAAATTTTGGATATGTGCTATTATATTCCTTCACTGGGCTTGGAGCTCACACCCTTACATTGCAGGTAACCCCCTGGATTTAGGATTGGAGGACGACGTTGAAAACTAGAAGTTACTATGGATGAGTATTTAAATTCTTAGCTAGGTGTTGGACTATGTTGATTGAGTTAATTATTAGATGTTTCTTATTCTTTTAGACTTGATTATTTGATTCAAATAATTTGAGAAATTTGAGATTTATTAGTTGGTTTTATTTTATGGAATGGGATGTGAGTAGTGAGATTAGACTTGATATTAATAGTCGATGTTATTTATTTTATATTGTCGATGACATTATGATGTATGCGATGTGTAAATTTGGGCTTGAAGGATTTGATGGATTCGTTATTTCATTCATAATCTTTAAAAAATATATATATATATACTTATTTTTCCCCCAACTACAAATCTGTGATATAAGACCCATTAGATGAGTGATGCGTTGGGTGACTCCCGTTCAGTCAACAGTTAAACGGGCCACAACCCGTTTAGACTGTACAAAGGGGCAGGGCGTTACACATGTTTCCTCTCTAATCTTTTCTGTTGTTTATTTAGTAGTAAAGCAGCGTCCTTCCTCTCTTTTTATGCAATGCTTTATTGCTCAAAGTTTGCTTGCAAATTCGCTTCCTTGGTCCTCTCTTCTCTTGTTTTTCTGGCAGTCTGCACATTGAACTGCTGTCCCGTTTCTTGTTCTTTCTGGACTCTTTGTGGGCTGCAAGAGACAGAAACGTCTCTTGCTTGCTCTGTATCTGTTGTATTTTCTTAATGCAAAAACGCTGCTTTTTCTGGTTGTTTGGACCGGCTGGGTTCCCTTGCAAGTTGTAAGATCTCTTCCTCAAGAATGCTGCTTAAAGAAATCTGCTATACAAACTGGTTGTTGCTGTATGACTGCCACAAAACGTTGGCTGCTACTGCTGTATTTTTTTTTTACTCTATATTTGCTGGCTGATTGTTAGTTCTCTTGTTTGCTTCAATGCTTTCTCAGTTCTGGCTGCTTTTGCTTCCTTGCTATGTCTAATTTCTGAATACTTGCTGCCCAGATTGCATATGCTTTTAACGCTTGGTTTGTGCTCTCGAGATGAACCTGCTCAGAAGCAGAGAGATATACTTGGCGAGAGAAGAAATATTCATAGAAGTCCACTTTTCAGACCTCAAAAGAAGTTCCTGGCTTCAATTTTTGTTGTGCTTCCATTTTGAATGCTAGCTCATCGGTCTTTTGGAGATTCCAAAGGGCAGCAACCAAAGCCTCTTTGTAATGTCGCCTCTCTGCAGGTCTTGGGCTCGACCACTTTTCTTCTTAATAACTTTCTTTATTTCCATTTTCTTCAAAAGAATAAATCAACCTTGTTGCTTGAAGGCCATCTATTACTGGCATGCAGACATTCATCATAATGAGATCATATGTATTGGATTGAAGTGCTCGACTGGCTTCCTACACACTTCGCTCATACTTTGCATCTGGTGCACTTGTGGCTTCAGTTGTCATCACTTCTGCCTCCAATTGCTACACTTGCTTAATCTCCATCCAATAATATGGTAGCACTTACAAAAAACTGCTTTAGAAATCTTTCTTGAGTGATGCTTCAAATCCTCTAGCTTTCATTGCAAAATTTGAATTTACTGTTTTAGGGCTGTAACTCGAGTCGGGTTTTGGCCTGACCCGCATGACCCGATCGGTCAGTTACAAGGGTTGGGCCATAGAGTCGAGTCGGTTCGGGCTCAGGTTTCTAAATTTCAACCCAACCTGAGCCGACCCAACCCAAATTTCCTAACTTAATATAAAACCTTCCATCCTCAAACCCTAATCGGTTAATCACAAGTATCATTTTTTAAGCCCTAACCACAAGTTTTCCTCCCACACCAAACAAAGGAAATCGACCAATTGCTTCGGCAACTGTTTCCCTCTCAAGCGACGACCAAAACGCCTCCTGTTGCAGTGCCCATCCTCTGTTTGGCGTATCCAACAGAGACGTTGCTGCCACACCTGCAGCGTTGGTCCCAGATCTGCTCTCGCTTTGCAGCCTCTTGATCGTCCGGGCCACACCACCATTCAAGATCCAATCACCCCTGCTTCCACTCCTCTCTTTCACCATCAGATTCCCCTTCTCGCCACTACTACAACCACAACCCTCCTTCACCAGACACGCATAACCCATAGCTTCTCCTTCACAATCCCATCACCATTTTCTCTTTCCCATATGCTTTATTCCACGTTTCATACATAACCTTGTTTTCCCAAACCAATTCACTCGTGCGTCCCACCATTGACCAACACCTTAACCATTTACGATACCACCACTGTTGGCCCTCACATCTCCAATTCACCAACCATCCAATAAACCCCATCCCAAGTTAACACCAGCCAACACCCATTTAACCTTCCCATTAAATTACCAAATTGCCATTAGCCCCATTAATCTATTTAATTCCAATTTCATTTCCTTGGGGGCAGTTGAGTTGAGGGTATTACAAATTCGGATAGAGTCGGGTCGACTAAATAGGATTTTTAATTTGGGTCGAGTTGGGTCAAACTCAATATGTTGTAACATGGGTTAGGGGTTGGGTTTAACCCGCCCGACTCGAGAGGGAAAAATGGGAGGAAAATGAAAGAGGAGAGGAGAGAATGCACTAAGAAGAGAGAGAGTAGGGACGATGGGGGAAGGGAGGGGTCCTCCTTTTATAGTTGAAAGAAAATATTATTTTAATATTTTTGTTTTTTTAATTAAATCGGAAAATGAATATAATATTATTATTTAAAACTTGGGAGCCAAGAAAAATCCCGGTGTGACGGGTCTGTGTTGGGGATTAAATACACGCACCTCAAAAAATGGGTTTAGTCGGTCCCACTGAAAGATCTGACTTTATAGTATGGTTTAAAACACTGCCAATAGATTTGATAATAATTTTGAGGGTAAAATAAAATCAAAAGTCACTTGATTTAATTCAAAAAAGAATAAATTTAAATAAATGAAAGGCTTAAACAATTTGGAAGCATTTATTTAAAAATTCTAATTTTGGAGAGATCAAAACAATGTTTCAAATGTCTGTGTGTGCAAGTTTGAAAATTAACTCCTCAAATCAATGATTTTATTCAAAAATATTTATTTTTAAATCATTTTTCACAACTTTTAAATAAAATTATGCAATGAAAGTCAGAATTCAGTTTTACCCTTCTGACTTCAAACAGTCATATCTTCAGCTCCCGAGCTCCGATTGGGTCAAATTTGGACTTTTCGAGAAGTTCATAAGATAATTTACGCATCAAACTGGTCACAAGACATGGTTAACGGTGCTAATATACAGTATTAGCTTAATCTTGAGACAGAGTATTACAAAATGTCCTTTCTTTTACACTATAATCATACAATTTTATCTCTTATTTGAATTAAAAAATGGTACTTTTGATATTTTAGAAAGATGGTGTTCCAATAATAGAAAGATGATGTCCCAATTAATGAATTTTATTTACAAAAAATTTTATTTTGATTCCAAGCAATGAAATGGAAAAATCATCATCTTTTGGAATGAAAAATTTTGGCCGCCATGATTTTTGAGTTGAAGTTTCGCATTGTATAGAATATTCGTGGTATTCAACTTCTTGGTTTTTTTCCCCTGAATGTAGGTCCATAATGAAATGGCTAGGAGGTACTTGAGCAGCATGAGAAAGAAGAAACCCCTCCCATTTTAACAAACATTCACTGCTGGCGGTTGAACTAGGGGTGAAACTTGGTCTGGTTTTAATCTTAATTACATAATTCGATTCGAGAAATCAAGTGGATTGAATTTTACATTTTTAAAATTAGGCTACGGTTAGATTGTAGAAAAAAAAAAGAATTAAATTCGATTCGAATCGAGTCAAGCTTTTTTAAAGTTGACCCGAACCTGTCCTACTCAAAAAATTTAATATACCATTCGGGTTGAGTTAGGCTAGCACTCGAATTGACTCGAGTCAACAACTCGAGTCGGGTTGAGTTGAAAAATTCAGATCGAGTCAAGTAAAATTCAATAAATTTTTATATGAGTTGAATTAAATTTATAAAAATTTAATAAAGTATCCACCTAGTGCTCTAGAGGTGTTTCTGCATGCTAATTGCAGCAGAACACCAGTCTACATCTACAGGATGGTCACCTCCTACTTAAGTGGCCACACAATGGGTTCTCTACAAATGTAGACCTGTGGAACAACTATGCCGGATGATGAAGCATTTTTGCCTTCATCCATATGATGACATGTTTAGATTTTATTTTCAAGTCACAATGTAATGTCAATTATTTAGTTTAGATTTTATATCATTACTGGCATAAAAATTGTTTAGTTTGCTGGAATTATGGCTTATTTTAAGGAATTATTGCTAGTCTTTTTTTTTATATTATTGGCATTCAACATTTCTATGAGAAAATGCTGAAATCAACATTTTATGTTAGCATGAATTTCATTTTACCAAGCTAGTTGTCCAATTAATAATTAAACACAAGTTTGATGTTTTTACTCTTGAAGTCAAATGCATTTACGCATGTTTAGTTTTATTAAACTATTTTTGGTCCAATTAACTTTTTTTTTCGGACACAAGGACTTGAGTTCAGCTTTGTTTGAGTTGGGTCATGTTTAGGCAAGTTTGGATGCTCATACATAGTGGCGATGGAAGATGGTGAGCTTGTGATATGGTTGTAGTATGTTCATCTAGACTAGAGGTTTAAATATCGGTTGATACAATATGTATCGATTGATATTTGCGATATCGGCCGATATCTGATATATATCGCCGATATAGGTGGTTTTAATTAAAAAAAAAATAGGAGAGAGAAATTTCTCAGTCGATACTGAGATTTTTTCCCTGATCTACACTGTCATGTTGCTCTCCTTATATATGTCATTTTATCATTTTTATGAGCTAAATATGTATGTTATGTATGTTGGTGATCTACATTGTCATGTTGCTCTCCTTATATATGTCATTTTATCATTTTTATGAGCTAAATATGTATGTTGGTGGGAGCCTAGTCAAATTCTTGTAAAAGAATTTGGGTTCAAGTTGACCTGGACTTGAGTCGAATATCAATTTTAGAACCCATATTAGATCTGAATTAGGATATGGGTCGGTTTGGGCTAGTATAAGAAAGCTTAGATCTAGTTTGAAAATTCAATTTTTAACCGCATTTTATGAAATCAAAGTTTTAAATATCGGACCCAAGGAATCAAGTTCAACTTATAACAGTCGAGCTCAGATCATAATTGACTAAGTGCTACTTAGAATCAGGTGAAATAATAGGACTCGGTCATAATAGGAGGGACCGAGTACTAGTCTACTTGGACTTGACTGATTTTCAAAACATTGGTATAAATATAAAATTTGTTATATATTTTTTATACTTCATACAAAAATACAAAAGGAATTCCACTTTAAGATAAAATAAGCCCAAGTATGGATGAACTTGCATATAAATTTCAAATTTTCGTCTTGAATTCCAACTTCGGTCCTATAAATACATTTCAAATTGAGCTTTTAACCTGGGCCCAATATCAAGCTCATCCCTAAAGTACAATTTAGATCCAATAATTTTTTTTCCATCGGATAATTTACAAGATGGACCTATCACCTAAAATCTAAAACCAAAACCATGGGTCTATCATTTAAGCAAAATACCAAGTAGCTTGAAAAATAAAAAAATCACTCAACACATTATTTAACTGCTCGATCCGTAAATGAATTGCTTGACTGAGAAAAATTCTCTTCATTTCTCTCAGACACATGCCTGTATCATGTAAACGGACCCTGGTCCGGTCCGGCCTGATAAATTAATAGGACAGTCCACAGCCAGGCCCAATAACACTGGGTCCGATTAACCTTGAATCCGGACCGGCCCGATAAACCTGTCGAACCATCCACTGCCCGTTTAGGGTCCGATAGTGTAGAGTACTGTATAATGGCCTGCCAATGTTCCATTTAGGGTCCAATGTTCTATATTACACATCTAATGGACCCTTTAGGATCCAATTGTCTACCATATAAGCCCAATATCAAAATTTTACTACCAAACCCGATATCAATCTCAAATTTGAGCCCAATATTCAGTTTTTAACCTAAAATTATATAGTATCAGGCTCAATACTCTAAATGTTTATTTTAAAGCCTAATGTCCATTTTAAAACCTTACTACACTCATTATAAGTGTAGGATTTATCATTTCAACTTTAATATAATATTTCACATGTATCACACTCAGTGAACTCTAAAACTTACAAATCATTTAACATCAAATAATGGTAAAAAATCTAAAAAGGTATATACTAAACTGAAAATAAAAAATTAAAATTGGGCTTATTACCCTTAATACAAAACAATATTAAATAAGAAAATATAATTTGTCTCTCTTCCACCTCTTGTTGGTACATCTTTTCTATGATGGATTTCCTAGTCTTGATCCATTAAAATAGAGAATTAAGATAATGCAACAGGTAAAACTAAAATAGGAAAAATGGAGCATTTCAATTTCAAATGTTATATAATCATTTGAGTCTCACCACAAAAATGGAGCACTTTCTAACAGTAAAATCCTTCATCTTGGTGGGGTCTCAAAATGGTCTACTAATTTGGAAGCAAATGCATCCTTCTTCCATCATTTGTTTCATCAGCCATTATATAATTCTCAAGTGCTACAAGAACACCATGAGTGATTCACAATAAATACCTGCATATTCACAGCTAGTACAGACATTAATAACAACTGAAAATCAGCCTAAAACATACAGAGTAATCGATTATTTATATGCCATTTGATTTGGCAATGAATGGATTATTTCCATTATTTAACTGTTCGATCCGTAATTGAATTGTTTGACTAAGAAAAATTCTCTTCATTTCTCTCATACACATGCCTGTATGATTTCATTAATTCAGTAAATATATGTTAGAATCTAGGTATTCAACTCAAAAGACTAGCATGTTAGGTAAAGTAATAAAAATCCTTTATAAATCTCTAAATCTCCCTCTATACTTTTAACGTGGGACTCGTTCAAAGTCAGTCCAAACAATCTCCCTCGAACGAAGCTAGCCATCCCATCCTCGTAGGGGATCTCCTGAGTCCAATAAGGTAGCGTGAAACCTGAATCTAATACAACTTATTAGGACTTAGAAATTAACTCAAAAGATTAGCATGTCTAGATTTTTCTTTATAATTTCAACATGGACACGTTCGTAGACAACCCCAATAATACATACACAATATATTGTAATGAAAACTTTAATATAGAGCATCTAGATATAATAGACAATTGCTTAGATGAGGCGACAATACATAAGTAGTATTAAATCAAAGTTTCTAAATATTGTCTCGTATATATTGTTTTTGAATTGTTTAATACATTTCGATTGATACCTATGGTGTATAGTTAGTTCGATCATATATTGTCTTATAACATACTGAAATATTATCGAGATAGTCATATATTGTCGATTTAAATTTCTGAGCTGATACAGTCGGATCGGTGATATATCACTAGTATGATACATTGCACCAATATATCAATGTTTGACCGCATTAGTTTTAGACCGACATTAGAAGTCTGACTGATCACTATCTATTTCTAACCTTTATTTATATTACAAGATGTATAGAGTAAATAGTGGACATGCTATTGTTGCTTGTATGGTATAAAGGAAAGAAAAGGTGAAAAACTAAAAAATATTTATGATTATTGCAGTAGTGATTGGTAGCTAGTTTGATGCAAAATAAAGAAAAACCTATTATTATTGTATGGCTTTAAAATTCTCACCGTTATAATATTTGTAAAAAAATAAAATTTTGTGATTGATTTAAATTAATTTCTATTGAAATAGGCCTAACGTATGAGAGAATAATTTTATAAACAAAGATAATTTTTTGTATACACTTAAATAATTAAGGATTGAAAACACTCTAATAAATAAATGAGTACAACTTAATTAAACTGTAGACTTATAAAATATAAATATAAGTTTGAAATGAGACTGTTTGTAATAATCTCTCCTGAGATCATGGAAAATGAGAAAAATTTCTAACTGAAAATCTCGGGATTAGAATTAATCTCTTGCGTAGATCATGTTGATAGCTTTATGACAAACTCAAATTTGATTGAATCTGAGTTTAAGAGTTCGAGTTATGACCATTTAAAATAAAATCATAAAATTTATTTTAACCCTCGATATTCATTCTAAATACAAATCAAATTAAGTGAGTTTTTATTTTGTATCTAAACAAAAAATCATTTCTTAAGTTATCCATAGTATTCTGACATTTATTTTTAATCAGTCATTTTTATCTTCTCATCTGGAGACCCTGTGCCTGGCCGAATGACGAGAGAGCCTCCTCTCCTTCACTCTCTTTATTCTAGAAGAGAGGCAGATGGCAGGCCTTGTTGGGGATTAGAAATTAAATAATGCAAACACACAATCACACGACACAAGATTTACGTGGTTCGGCTAGAACGCCTACGTCCACGGAGCGAGATCAAATCTACTATGTAAGAAAACAAGTACAGAGGATTACAAGGTCTCTCCCTTTCAGATCTCTCTGTCTCTCACTCTCTCTCTAATCTCTCTTCTCTGTGTCTTACACAGGAATACAATAATATATAAGTCACCCTATTGGGCCTAAGCCCAATAGGCCCATTAGTGGGGCTGACCCACAACAATCTCCCCCTCCAACCCCAGGAGGAGGAGAACACTCTGACATGGATGTCGTCTTCTGTAGAGGCCAGATGCCCCTACGCAGAACTCAAACTTGTTCTTTGAAAGAACTTTGGTGAATGCGTCTACTGGATTGTGGTCTGTATGGATCTTCTTTACACTGATCTGTTTCTCTTCAATAGCTGCTCTCAACCAATGATATCTCAAATCAATGTGCTTGGTTCTTGAGTGATACATGGCATTCTTACTCAAGTCGATGGCGCTCTGACTGTCACAATACACTGTGTAGTCCTCCTGTTTGATGCCTATTTCTCGAAGAAATCCCTTTTGCCAAACCATCTCTTTCCCAGCTTCTGTAGCAGCAATGTACTCTGCCTCTGCCGTAGAAAGTGCTACACACTTCTGTAACTTGGATTGCCAACTGACGGCTCCTCCAGCAAATGTGAAAAGATAACTAGAAGTGGACTTGCGACCATCAAGGTCACCAGCCATATCTGCATCTGTGTAGCCTGTAATAAAAGGGTCTCCACCAAACATGATGCCCATACTCGATGTACCTCGTAGGTATCTGAAGATCCATCTCACTGCCTCCCAATGATCATGTCCTGGGTCTGACATAAATCTGCTCACCAATCCAACTGCATGTGCTATATCTGGTCTCGTGCAAACCATCGCATACATGAGACTACCAACTGCCGACTGATATGGAATCTGACTCATCTTGTCTTTTTCTGTCTCTGATGAAGGACAACATTCCTTACTCAGCTTGAAGTGAGCGGCGAGAGGAGTGCTAACGGAGTTGCAATCCCTCATGCCGAATCTCTCCAAGACCTTCTCAATGTATTTCTCTTGAGACAGGATAATCTTATTTTTCTTTCTATCTCTGTGAATCTCCATACCTAAAATCTGTCTAACAGGGCCAAGATCTTTCATGTCAAACGCCTTTGACAGGTCTGCCTTCAACAGCTTGATCAATTCAGAACTCTTTCCAAATATCAACATGTCGTCCACATATAATAACAGGATGATGAACTGATCACCCTTGAACTCCTGATAATACACACATGAGTCACCTGAACTATGTTTGTATCCTTGTCCTGTCATGAAAGAGTGAAACTTCTTGTACCATTGCCGCGGTGCTTGTTTCAATCCGTACAAGCTCTTCTTGAGTCGGCAAACAAGATTCTCCTTGCCCTTCAACTCAAACCCCTCGGGTTGTTTCATGTAGATCTCTTCGTCTAGGTCACCGTGAAGAAATGTAGTCTTCACGTCCATCTGTTCAATCTCAAGATCTAGACTCGCGGCTAAGCCCAACATAACTCGTATGGAGCTCATCTTCACCACTGGTGAGAATATCTCGTCAAAGTCCACTCCCTTCTTCTGTCCAAAGCCCTTCACCACTAAGCGGGCTTTATACTTCAGAACTTTTTCTCCATCCTTTTTCACCCGAAAGACCCATTTGTTCTGTAGGGCCTTCCTGCCAACTGGTAGATCAACCAACTCATATGTGTTGTTCTTCTTAAGAGACATCATCTCTTCTACCATAGCTTTCCCCCAGTGAATTCTGTTTTTGTCACCTATAGCCTCTGAGTAACTCTCAGGCTCCCCCTCACTGGTCATCAACACATAATCGGAACTTGGGTATCTTTTGGGTGGGTTATGCTCTCTAACAGATCTCCTAGGAGGTATAACATCCTCCGATGTAGAAGTACTGAGGGGATGCTCCCCCTCGCTCAACTGTCTATCTCTGTCCTGATCATCCTCCACTGTGTCCTCAGGTGTATCATGTACCGGCTCATTAACTGTCTCATCTGTAGACGTATCTGCTGGCCCACTGACACTGTCACTGTGACTGCTAGAAGGAACATCTGACCCACTGTCGTCTGACTGACTGACTGGCGGTGCAGGTGAAGGAGAAGGTGTTGCTGTTGTCTGAGATGTGTCAGGAGTGGAGATGGGACCTTGATTTAGGTCACTGGAATATGTGGGTTTATTGTTCTCATTGAAGAATTCATCTTTCACGGAATACCACGTCTCGGCTCCTGAACATTTTCTGCTGAGCTGGATCCCACAGTCTGTATCCGAATTCTGGACCACCATAACCAATAAATGCACACAATGTCGACTTTACATCCAATTTCTTCCTTGACATATCAGGGATGTGTGCATAGCAAACGCAGCCAAAAACTCTGAGATGCTTGTAGGAAACTTTTCTGCCTGTCCACAAACATTCTGCCACTTCACCATTTAAGGGAGCTGATGGTGAGCGGTTGATGAGGTATACTGCTGTCCTCGCTGCTTCGCTCCAAAATCTCTTGGGTAGATTTGCGTTGTGAACTATGCAACGCATTCGCACAACAATGGTGCGGTTGTAGCGCTCGGCTACACCATTATGCTGGGGAGTCCCTGGCGCTGTCAACTCATGTCGAATGCCGTGCTTCTTGCAGAATTCTTTAAACTCTCCCGATGTGTACTCTCCACCATTATCGGTCCTCAGACATTTCAGTTTTCTACCCGTCCCTCTCTCCACAGAGGCAACAAACTCACGGAAGAATGAGAAAGTCTGATCTTTGGATCTCATAAAGTAAATCCAGCACTTTCTCGTAGAATCATCAATAAAGGTAACAAAGTACTTGTTCTTGCCCAATGACTCTACCTCTATCGGTCCACAAACGTCTGAGTATACTAGGTCTAGCTTCCTGGCCTTCATGTGGCCCTTTAGATTGAAGGAAGCTCTTGTTTGCTTGCCCATGATGCAATGCTCGCAACTGTCTAACCGGGTGCACTCAGTCTGTGGAATAAAGGCTTTCCTCTGAAGAATCTGCAGCCCTCTCTCACTCAGATGTGCAAGTCTCCGGTGCCATAGAGAGAAAGCAGTCTCTCTCTACACTGCGTGAATCTGACCGGTGCAAACCGTGCCGGTCAAAACATACAGGTAATCTCTGATCACCCCTCGTGCCATGGTAAGCTACCCCTTGCTGATCCTACATCGGTCTCCGCCGAATGTACTGATGTATCCCTCTGTGCCGAGTACCCTCGCAGAAATGAGGTTCAATCTGATGTCTGGCACATGTCTCACATCCTTCAAACTAATCTCACAGCCATGACTAGTCTTCATAGTAATGTTCCCAACTCCAGTGATAGGGGAACATGCAGAGTTGCCCATCTGAACTGTTCCAAAATCTCCGGATGTATACGTGGAGAAGAAGCTCCTGTGAGACGTATAATGATAAGTGGCACCAGTGTCAATGACCCACTCAGATGAGGAGGGGGTAATGGACAGTCTCTCCCCCTCACTGGTGGTCACTATGACAAGAGTACGCTGCTCCTGACATGTGGCAACCGTGGTGTCTGAAGAATCTGGCTTTCGTGCCTGATACTGCACAGTCTGATTATTTTCTCTCTTCCACACCCTGCACTGATTCTTAAAGTGCCCTGCTCTGCCACAGTGAAAACACTTTTTGCTGTCTCTGCCTCTGCTCTGAGATCTATGACCTCCACCAGGTCTGCTCTTGCTTCTATGGTCCTGTCGACCATGAGTTTTATGTCTTCTGCCTCTATCCTGTGACACATATGCTCCGGAAGAAGAAGTTACGATGCCCTTTTCTTTCCGTCTCATCTCTTCATTCATCAATGACTCCTTAACTGTCTCTAAGGATAGCTCGCCACCGGGTGCAGAGTTACTCAAAGCAATCACCAGAGTCTCAAAAGAATCTGGTAGTGTCGCCATGAGAAGAAGAGCCAAAATCTCATCTCCAAATATGATCTTCGCACTAGCCAACTGGTTCACCATACCCTGATAGTTGCTGAGGTGTTCTGACATTGACATGTTCTCATTGTATGTCAGTTTCACCAGTCTCTTGATAACAGAGGCTTTGTTCACTGGCGCCTTGCTCTCATACATTGTAGACAATTTAGTCCACAGTTCATCTGCCTTCTTTTCTGCGGTGATATGGTGAAGAATGCTGTCATCGACATACTCCCTGATCAGGCTCACAGCCTTCAAATGCTTGTACTCCCATTCTTTGGGCTTTGCCTTCATATCTTCAGGCATAGATGCATCTCCTAAAAGGGGATAATATAAGTCATGCTTAATCAGGAGATCTTGCATCCGGGTCTTCCATAGGAGATAATTGCCCGGGACCAATTTCATGACTGTAGAACTGGAACTGGATGCCATTCTGTCACTGTCCTCTGTTATGTTTGTGCGCAAATGCGGAAGCAAATAACCAACAGTGTAAATTGGTAGCCCTGCACAAACCTAGGGATCTACTACTAGCATCCAACCAAATACCCCCGAACTCCTCACCACTTGGGTGGTTCAATCATACACATAGCAGAATAATGTGTAAAAAAAAATGACAGTTAGGAAAAAATAAGAGAAAAGAGAACTCAGCTGATCTCCTTTCTACAAACGCCACTGCTTGGCGCTCACTGTCAACTCTCCAAAAAACTAGATCCACACCGGTCACTGTGTAGATCTCACTGCCACGATAGTACAAGCGAAGACGGATCTCAATTCCGAGTCCTAGTGACTCCGGAAACTGCAAAAGAAATTTGAACCGTTGATTTCCCACTGCAGGAGTAGCTGAATCTGTAGTCCCTCGGTGCACTGAAATGGTGGTCTCGCGGGTGCACCTGAACTGGTGGTCCCGCGGGTGTACAGAAAATGGTGGTCCTGCAGACCACTGTTTTTTTTTTCTTTTTTTCTTTTTTTTTTTTCTGCTGGAAACCGTTTGCAACCTTTCTCTTCTCACATCTGTAAAGAGATCAGTGCTCGAAAAAAAAAAATATCTGCTTCTTGGTCTCCGGCGATCTGGCCGGGATTGGTGCTGCTGCTCCACTGCCGGCTGAGATCCTCGTCACTCCCGCTGCGATCTGCACACGGCTTCCTCCTCGGCCGCTGCTGCTTGCAGCGCTGCCGCTGTGCTCGGCTTCTTGCTGTTCCGCCGGCGTTCTCCTCCGGCTGAGATCTGGGTTAAAAAAAAAACCCCTTTCTGCCGACGCCGCTTCTAACCGGCAATCTGTACTCAGATCTGGCTGCTCGGTCGTCTTCTTCTCCGATCGCCTCTGCTCAGCGATTGGGTTTCTGGCTTGCTGTCTCCTCTGATCAGATCTCCCGAGCCTCTTTTCCTCCGGCCGAGATCTGCATATCTGCTGCCGATGGTTCCTCAGATCTGGGCTGGAAAAACCTGATGTCTGGAATCAAAGGATCTGCCCGACTTGCTCCAGTTTCACTTGGAAACCCCCCCTGGAACAGATCTGCTCGTCTGTGATTCTGCTGCCGCCGATCTCGGTTGGCTACCAAAAAAAAAACGAGAAACCCTTGCTCTGTTCTCCCGTGTTTCGCCGGCTGCTTGACCTGTGTGATTTCTGCCGGATTCCAAAATCCTCTTCTTACGGCGACGGGACTCCTGTGCACGGCTCTTTCTGTTTTTTTTTCTTCAAATTTGCCGACGAACTGGATAAGCCCCTTTTCCACCGACGCTGCTAACCACCGTCAGCCGACCTGCTCTCAGCAGATCGATAAATTTTTTTTTTTTTTTTCTTTCAGATCTGTGAACAGTCCGTGCACAGTAAAAAAAATTTTAATCGATGAACAATATCGTCTTCAGCCGACGCGGCTGGTTTTCCGTCCGATGTTCTCCGACGGTCTGTGTGATTTTTACCGACTCTGATTCGACTGAACCTTGTCTGAATCCGATAACCTTCGGCTCTGATACCACTTGTTGGGGATTAGAAATTAAATAATACAAACACACAATCACACGACACAAGATTTACGTGGTTCGGCTAGAACGCCTACGTCCACGGAGCGAGATCAAATCTACTATGTAAGAAAACAAGTACAGAGGATTACAAGGTCTCTCCCTTTCAGATCTCTCTGTCTCTCACTCTCTCTCTAATCTCTCTTCTCTGTGTCTTACACAGGAATACAATAATATATAAGTCACCCTATTGGGCCTAAGCCCAATAGGCCCATTAGTGGGGCTGGCCCACAACAGGCCTCCCCTCCACTCTTTCTTTCTTCCCCTTGTCATCATCTTTCTCTCCTTCGTCACTGTCGTGACTTCACCCCTCCCGTTCTCCTGCATAGCCTCTTTCCCTTTCAATCTCTTTCTCTCCATTTTTGCAGAGATTCCACCTTCTCTCTGAGTCTCTTTCAGTTTCTCTCTCTGAAGTGTGTCTCTCTCTATTGAGTTTGGAGCCCAGTACATCTTTGGATTTCTTTTTCTTTTTCTTCCCCTTTCTCATTTCCAGGTAGGCTTCTGTTGAAATAGGAAAGAGAGGATGAGTAGGACTCTGAGTCCTAACTCCATTAGGTCTCAGAGTCCTAACTTCATTGGGTCACAGAGTTCTAACTCAATGGGGTCTCAGAGTCCTAAATAGAATTCATACTTGTATTTTCTCTTATAAATATGTCTCTGATGTAAATGGAAATATACAGTGAAATAATATACTCTCTTTCTCTCGTGGTTTTTTCCCTAATGGGTTTTCCACGTAAATCCGGTGTTATGATGTTTTATGGCATGTGATTTATATTTCTACAGCTTCTTTAAATTATTTTGTTAATTTGATAACTGTAAATGGGTTGATTTAAAACTGATGTTATTTAATTCTTTTATTTTAATTGGTTGTGTTATTTTGAAATTAAAGAAGAGGAGAAGAGAGCAGAGACTCTGTATTTTTTTCCTCCTCTTTCTCTTTTCTCTCTTCTGTCTTTTCTTTTACCTCAGGTGTTGCCAGTAGGCAGCAAACGCCCAGAGCAACCATCGACCACCCTTTTGGGGTTTTAAAAAAAAAGAACAGAGCGATAACCCTTTCTGCAATCACCGCCCAAGGGGGGGTTGCTACGTCCTCTGCAAGCTGCCTAAAACAGCCCACTGTTTCTACTTTGGAAATTAGATGAGGGTGTGCTATTAATTAAAACCTTTACTAAGGTAGTTGGGTTTTAATGAAATAAAAAGAAGACGATACCCAAATCTCTCTCTGCAACCCAGAATTTCTGATTCCATATTTCAGTCCCACCCAGTTGGGTTATTGTTTTAGGTGGATTAAGTATTTTGTTTTAAGGAAGGGGTAAAATCAAATGATTAATCATTGGTTTGAACTTTTAAAATACTTCATAGAACTTAAAAATGTAAATATGATTTAGTTTTGGGAAAATTGTATTATTTTGATTTACATTATTTTAAATGGTTTGATGAAACTTTAGATGCTTGGGTTCTTAATTAAATGAGTGTTGGAGATAGACCCAACCCACATAGACAATCAAACCACAAATCATAGCATAAACACAAGCAAGAACATGAAGAACATATGATATACGTGATTTGGCAACGTTGCTACATCCACGGGGCGTGCTAAGATCCACTAAGAGGAAGAATGCCTATACAGACTACAGGATTATAACAATCCTACCCACCCTTTCTCTCAGTCACTATCCTCTCTATTTCTTCCCAAGAGAAACTGCACAATCCAAATATTCTCCTCTCTGTTTCTCCCCAAAAGAAACTGAATCAGTCAAAGAAACCCTAAAGAAATAGATATTATATAGTGTCTTACAACAGATTGGGCCTGAGCTTGGGCCCATCAGACTACTCAGGCCCAATAAAGCTTTGAGCCATAAATCCAACAAACTCCACCTTGGCGAAAAAGTCCAACAGCATGAAGATTGTTGCCCTCAGATTATGACACCTCCACCTGCTGTATAGCACCTCCAGTTCCTCATCTTCTGTAAGACGTCCATCCCTCCTTGAGATGCTCCTCCAGTCTTGAGTAAGACTGATTAGTCCAACTTAACTCCATCTCGAGCATTCTTACCCGAGTTCCAGTGTTGCATCTGCAACTCCGCACCAAATGGGCTCCACCTCAAGCATTATCGCCAGAGTCTCTTGCACCGCCATTAACCACTTTCTGACTCTTTCAAAAAAATTCATTTCCTTTTCCAAATCTACACCGGTCACCTCGTAGATCTCTTCGCTGCGATCGCACAAGCGAAGAAGGATCTCAATTCCGAGTCCCGATGAGTCTAGAAATTGCAAAACAATTTTGACCGTTGATTGTCCGCTAAAGGAGTATCAGAAACTGTGGTTCTGTAGGGTCACCCGAATCTGTAATCCTGCGAAAACACTGCAATGGTCCTGCTGGACTACCCAAACTTGTAGTCTCGTGAGACTACTCGAAATTGTAGTCCTCTATGACTACCTGAAATGGTGTCTCACATGTGCACTTGAAATGGTGGTCTCCCGACCACCGAACCCTTTTTTTTTTATCAGTCCACTCATTTTAAACCTAAAAACGAGTGGAAACATGTTCTTGCCCCAGCCTCCTCGCCGCCACCGCACGCCAGCCTCTCTCTGGCGCTCGTCGCCTCCGGCATCATTACTGTCCGGCAGAAGCCTGCGCAGCTCTTTTATTGTTCGTGCTACCTCCACTCGTTCGCTCCTGTATGCAACGCTCGACGCTGTAACCTCTCTCCAGATCTGACCTCTGGGTTCGACATACCCTCATATCTCAACCCTTTAGATCCGACGCAGGTCTCCCTTAGCTCCTTCTCAGATCCCCTCCTGGAGTTGCACTGCTGATCTGCAATCCCTTCAAATCTACTCCTTCTCGGCTTCGCAAGCTGCTCTACCGATCTGATCTACAGTAATCGTGGCTGCCTCTGTTGCCATTCGCCTCTTCTCTATTCTCTGCCCAACACGGATCTCGGTTCTGTGCGAGAACAGATCTGCAATTTTGGATGGATCTGAGTGCATCGACTGTCTGCACTGCAGATCTGGTTTGATCTGCTTGCACTCTGTCGATCTGTTCTTGCCTCTGTGCTTGGCCTCTCTACAGGTCTAATCTGCGCGAGATTGGGGCCCTAATTAGCCTCCCCTTCAATCTCCACTTGCAGCAACTTCAGATTTGATCTACAGGCACTCTTGCCGCCGGATCTGCTGTGGGTTTACCTCTTTTTGCTCCGACCGAGATATGCACGGAACCCCTTCCAGCGGACCTTCTTCCTTGGCTTCCTCTGGCTCTCACCGCCGCACCTCTTTGCTCCGGTAGTACAGTTTCAAATCTGCACAGTGGATCATGTGTGGTTACTCCTTTTTGCGCCTGCAGCTTTCTTCTCCAGATCTGCTTTGTTGCAATGGCCTTCTTTTCTTTCAGAACAGAGAAACAACAATCCCTTTCTACCGATGCTTAGATCTGCTATCTTTCTCATCTCGAGCAGATCTCCCCTGCACCGTCATCTGGGAAACCTGCGCACGGCTGCAAGAGGGTTCTCTGCCTTCCCTGGGTGATGCAGGCTACTCCGTCCTTGCTCGTCTCTTCCTTCTTCGAAGTCGAGAAACCTAGGTTTCCTATTCTTCTTCTCAGATTTGCTCCAATCATAGATCCTAGATCTGATACTTCCTCTTTTTTTTTTGTTCTTGCTTGCTTGGCTGCTAAACCGAAAGACAGACTTGGATTGAAGGAAGTCCTTCCCAATCTTAGATTTGCTCCAATCAAAGATCCCAGATCTGATACTTCCTCTTTTTTTTTTTTGGTTCTTGGCTGCTAAACCGAAAGACAGACTTGGATTGAAGGAAGCCCTTCCCAATCTCATATCTGGATGCTAGTTAGGTGATGGAGGTTCCGCCCCTCTGTGCTTGATTTCCTCTTCTTTGGCCGTCTCTAGCTTGTTGCACGTCTGCAGCTGCTGCAACCACTCTGTTCAAACAGTGCGGCTCTCCTGCACACCGCTGCTAGTGTGCCTCTACCTGCAGCCAGCACTTGCAGTTTCCGTCCTCTGAATTCTCTTTCTTTGATCTGCGATTTTCCCGGCCCCAATTCCGAACCTGGACTTTGATACCACTTGTTGGAGATAGACCCAACCCACATATTCAAAACCACATATGGTAGCACACACCCAGCAAGACATATAAAACACAGGATATACGTGGTTCGGCTACATTGCCTACGTCCACTGGGCGTGCTAAGATCCACTAGGAGGAAGAATGCCCATACAGGCTACAGGATTACAACAATCCTACCCACCCTTCCTCTAAGTCACTCTTCTCTTTTTTTCTCCCTAAGAAAAACTGCACCAGCTAGCGAAACCCTACAGAAAGAGACATTATATAATGTCTTACAATAGACAGAGTCTGGGCCTGAGCCTTGGCCTATCAGACAACTCAGGTCCAATAAGGCTTTGAACCATTAATCCAAAAATGAGATGGTTGGTTAGTTCTTTCCATTATTGTTATTTTGAAATATATAAATAAGGTGTAATGGAGTATTTAATATAATAATAATTAGTTTTGGTTGAAACATAACATGAGATATTAGTTATTTTGATAAGTGTTTAACAATTTATTTAAACAAATTGGGCTTTTAATTGTTTTATTAATTGGGTTTTTTTTATTGGAAATAATTTGAAGAGGCGGCCTTCAGTCCCTCTCTCTGTTAGCACATGGGTACTGTTTGAACAGTACACCCATCATCCCACCCTATGTCGATTCTCAGATTTGATTTTTTAATTAAATGAAAAAGAAAAACAAGGTGGTCACTTGAGAGACTTTTCTCTCCCTCAGATATCACTTCCTTTCCTCGTTTAATTTCCTAAAATATGCTGCATGCACAGTTAGCCAAACACCCCAATCGGTTGAGTTTTTCATTTAATTACTACATGATATGCACATGCAGTCGAGGGCCACCCATTTGGGTTGTTGGTTCACAAATGATATTATTTCTTTTACTTTAATTAGTTAAGTATTTATATGGGTTTTGGTAGTCTTCGTTAATTGGCCTTGTTAGTGGTTTAATTTTTTTTTTTTTAGTACGAAGGTTGAAATGTCCTCGGAACTCCCCGATGTTTAAACTGAACCTGTGTGATTTTCAATTGAATTTTCAAAATATTGAAATTAAAGACTATATTTTTATAAGAAGCACTTTAACCAACCTTCCTAGTTAAGAAAACCAGAGTTTTAAATCTTTGGTCTTCCTCTCCTCAATTTCAAGAGTCTCTCTTGACAGAAATGTGTTTTGTAAGTTGGACCCACTGATTTGTCGGTTGGACTGACTATCGGTCCAATCAATAATGTTCTAACCCATCGATTATCTAATTGAATCAGTTTGACCAGTTCTCTCTCTCTCTCTAGTTAACGCAAATCGAGAAATTCACGTAACTTTGCCGATCAAGATGAGGAGATTCAACCCAACTTTAAATGCTTTAATATTGTGTGTTTAATTAAAAACATTTAACTGGAAATTCTCGAACACTTTTAATCCAATGCAATGTCGGGACCGGTGGTGTCTTGACAAATATGGAAAAGATGTGAACGGATCAAAATGCGATACCGGGTATCACTTACACATAAGAGAATAAATTATTCGGTTCTGAAACCAAAGTAAGTTCAAATACTACTCGGGAGTTGAGGTCTAACTGTCTAACCAAACACAAGACCCGGTCATGTGCGAAATATGATTAACTAACGTTGGGAAATGAAAATTTGGCAAATTATGGTAACAATATGAAATGCACATCTTCAATATCTTAATATTTGAATGTGTAATATGTGATATATTTAGTCACTAGTGTGAGATGTAATTGTTGGATTATGTTGTATATTCCAAATCATGATATGATAATGTAATTGTTGGATTTTGTTGAACATTCCAACTATTGATATGGTGATGTAATTTGTTAGATTTTATTGTATGTTTTTAGAGTTGAATCATGAGTACCCAATTGATTGTTGTATTGTGGTTGGATGAGATAAGAGTTACATATTTATTGACAATTGCATGTGTAACATGATGATATGTTTGGTTGGAACATGATTATTAATTGATAGATTTTGTCACCCCCCTGACCCAACGGATATGTGAGAAGCAATAATATATATATATAAATCATACACAACTCATAGTCCAAACACGTGACACCTACACGTGTTGCGAAATCCCTACAGACTTATTGGCCCTTGATTTGATCGAACTGAATTATCAGTTGCCTACGTACTCCAATGGAGATCAGATCTTCCATAGTTCTCAATTCATTTATTTCATGGCACTAACCCATGCTATTCATGATATCATATCAAGACATTTTAATTACCCAATCGTGGGCCTCATCAATAGAATAGATCTCATCTATCAAGGGTCCAGCCAATCAAGGGTCTATACCAACCATGGGAACACTGTCAACCATGGAGTCAATGTTACACATGAGATAAACCTCAACCATGGGACCTATAACCCGAACATAAGTACATCCCTCATCGGGGACAATACTCTAAATATGAGTCCAATCCTTTATGGGATCAATGTCCTCCGTGGGAATATCTCTATCCACGATATACAATACTCATCTATTGTCACAAAGCCCTCCATGGGAATAACCATCCATGGGAAAATAATATCTATTCATAGAACCATCACGTCCACCATGAGACCAATACGTCTACCATGGGACCACTATATCTATCATGGGGTCAATATATCCACCATATAATCAATATCTAGGCATGAATCCAATATGTCTACCATGGGAACAACATCCATGGTACATCATCCATCCCTGGTAACTCTCCATCAGTTAGTATCATCTATCAATGCGTAATAACTATCCGTGAATATAATCACTCCATGGCTATAATCCATCTATGTGCATAACTTATACATTCATAAAACCAATATGTCTATCATATGACCAACATGTCTACCATAACACCAATACGTCTACTATGTGACCAACATATCCACCATAATACGAATATGTCTACCATGGGACCAATTTGTCTAACATAAGACCAATACGTCTACTGTCAGACCAACATGTCAACCATAACACCAATACGTCTACCATGGGACCAACATGTCTAATATAAGACCAATACGTCTACAATGGGACTAACATGTCTAATATAAGACCAATATGTCTACCATGGACCAACAGGTCTACCATAAGACCAACATCCGGGCATGAATCCAAACCACCATGGGAACCATCATCCATGGGTATATACCTCCATCCCTGGTAACTCTCCATTAGTAAGTATAATCTATTCATGGGTATAAACCATCCATGAATATATCCCTCCATAGGTACAATCTATCCATGGGCATAACTAATCCAAGGACACATCATCTACCATCAGATCTTCTATCCATAGGAACAACACTTGAATGAATCACTACGTGACTATGGCAATAATATCAAATCATCATATCATATCATATCATAAATATACCACGACCCCTAGCAAGACTTAGGGCGCATGACTTACTAAGCGGGAGACCCACGACTAGCGTGATCAAGTCTACCTTGCCCTGCATCATTTCACCTCATGGGTGATTCAGTCAAGCTCTAAGGCAGTCGGACCGCATCTAACGAATTTAGCATCACCCTCATGGGGTAAAATAATATCTAGCTCTACGCATCAACACACATCAAGTGTGGTAAATAACCGTGAGAGCGCCTTCCAGCGAGTAGCATGTGAGGGACCTATTCCTCGACGACAACCCTACGGGACCAAGTCTCCATAGCCGACCCTACCGTCCCGAATACCTCTCTAGAACGGTCAGTCAACCATCATAATCACGTGGGGACATATCCATACCGCGTCTCAATATTAAGTGACATGTCACATATACATCTCAATGTCACAGTCTCCGTATGTTCTTATCGAGGCTCCCACGGTATCACAACTACTCTAGGCCTTACTCTTGGATCTATATAATTATCTCATCCTTTAACTATACAAAGGTGAGACACAGTGATTTACTGATAGGACAGTTTCATTTTTCAATGGACTAAGGTATAACGTTGTCAATATCACGTGAGGGACATACTCAGACTACGTCTCAGTCATTAATATCACATGAGGAACGTACACATACCACACCTCAATATAATCAATATCACGTGAGGGACGCACCCATACCACGTCTCAATCATCAATATCACGTGAAGGACACACTCATACCACATTTCAATATAATCATCATGTGAGGGACGTACCCATACCATGTCTCAATATAATCAAGTGACCTAGTCACATACAACTCAGTGCCAAAGTCTTCATCTGTCTATCTTAAGAATTTTCACAGTTCTCTAGCAACTATAGGCTTTACTTGAGTAACAAACATATATATCTCATCATATCGGGACTCCCAAGGCATTATAACCTCTTCGGGCCGCCTTTGAGGGATATAACATCTAGCATTAGGGTCTATATTGGGGAAAGTATATCCCATCAACCCCTTTCTATCCCTCACATTTGCTCAACATATTACATCATCCTTAATATAAATGGATGACACAATACTTCTTTTGATCGAGCTGAGACACAATGCTCTCACTTGCCTATGTACCACATAGTGGATCAGATCAACCGTACTTCATTATTTTCACATTTGGGTTGACATTGGGGAGCGGTCATACTTCTACTTTGGGAAATCAAACAAGGCTTTTTTTTTTTTTTTTAGCATTTACATTGCATTCCATGCATTATAAATCATGCTAGCCCATCCCCATTATAGCACAAGTTAACCCCTTTGGGTTCTAAGATACTTGACCTTAACTCACCCATATCACTTAGTCTAACCATTTACCAAGTTCATCTTCAAATCATGGAAATTCGTTTTACACATGGTTTGGTCGATCCACCACAACCATTATCAACATAGATACTCACTAGTTATGTCACATCATCACATAAACTAAGTATGGCATTAAAACACATTCATCATGCTTATTATATGAGTTACCCATTTAAGAACTTCAATCATAATCATGAGAATTTATTTGATACATACATTACTCATAATCATTTACAAGTATGAGAAGTTATCAAGGCCCTACATTATACATCTTAGGCAATCTTGATTTATCATACTTTAATGTATCACAAATCTATGGATTCTCAATTATAGTAAACATTTAATTATAGGGAACTTAGGAAACTCATATATATGTATCTGATATAATATATTCACATCAATCACACATAGGCATAAAGAGGTCAAACCATAACCTTACCCAACTATGCATTGGAATGTGAACAAGTCAACATTTACTCAAACATATTATATCACAACTTATGAGCATGTAATTTTACAAATATTCTCAATTGTAATGACCTGACCTGGAGTAGCAGGTCAATCGTATCGAGTAAAATATTCTTTCTTGGTTCCCTTTTACTTTTGTTTTTCCTCTCCTTTCCGTTGTTGCTGCCAGAACCCGACGCCAATACCCTTGCCTTCAAACTAGTTTTCGTGGAAAACTTTCTTCCCGGGTTACTCTACCATTTAGTTTGAAAGTAGACCTGAGATTTCAGCTCAAAACAATGCCCAACTGAACCTGTAACTAAGATTATAACTGCAGCATGAGTTTCTTGGGTCTGTTTTCCAGCTAGAGACGAGTTGTATAAGGACAAATTTAACTCTTTAAATGTACTTATGCAAATACATTTAAGAATAGCTAAAATTGGTCAACAAACTCACCTATGGGCATGGTTTCTCTCTTTGTGTAATTAAAATAGTAAATGTGTTTTCTTCATTAAGCCATTCCTTTCCCTCCTGCTAGTATAGCTTAAAGTGTTTAATGTCTAAAGTCTCAATCTTCTTTCTACAAACAGTCCTCCGAACCAATTGATTTCAAATTCGTTTCTTTTCCTTTTTCTTTTTCTACTTTGTTAACTGTATAAATGTTTAGACCTTTTACTTATGTATCTGAGTTTTCAAAGTATATATGGGTTATATTTTTTAATTTAATGGTTTAAATTTTTATAATGATTCCCTTGTTCCTATGAAATACTCTATTCCTATTCAATTAATTTTTTTTGAAAATTGTTCAAACTATCCTTAGGACTTATTACCTTAAGGTTTTCATTACCTTATACTCCCTCATCCACTACCAGCCACCATCGGTTCCTTCTTGTTTGGGCCAGCCAACGTCCTAACTCTTTCACTGTCTATGAATTAGTATGTATAACCCACATGGATACCTTCTAACCATAGGCTGCAAACTGTCTAGTGTATCACCATAGGTTCAACTTGTCCTAAGTGGGTTGGAATCCATGATCGGATCTTTAGACCTTGGCCAAACTTTTATTAGCTTAGGCTTATTAAGTAGATCAGGCCTAGAGTATCAAGTAATGAGTAGAACTAAGCATTTGAACCTCCACCTGAACCAAGCATAGTTCAGTTTTGTTGTATGGAACCTTTATCCCATGGTCATAGTTTTGATCTTAGATTATACCACAAACATAGATGGGACAAGTCTGTACACCGTTATACTTAATTTTCCTAATTAGGTTACTGTTTCTTTATGGACCTGTGTTTTAAAAAACATTAGGTTATTTTAATGGGTATGTTTTTAGTCCCTTTGTTTTAACTTACTTCATTAAATTAATTCTTGATTTTTAAAAGTTTTGGCAAACAGTGAGTGGCCATCGTTATTCTCAATTATTTTTAAAGTTTTCCCTACTTATAATTTTACACACCTTATCTTATTTAAAAATGTTATTTTATTATAACTTTTAATTAATGATTTAAATTCGACTTTTCACAAGGTAGGTTCCTATGGTTCCTATGGTTCCTATGGTTGTTATTTGATTTTATTTAACCTCATTATTATTAGAGTTCTTTATTTAATGTTTTCAAATTTACAAATTGAGGTTATTATTTGATTTTATTTAACCTCATTATTATTAGAGTTCTTTATTTAATGTTTTCAAATTTACAAATTGATTTAACCGATATACTTATCCATCATTTAACAAGGTTCTCTTATTACATTGTTTTATCGATTTAGATTCACTTAAATAGTAAGTGTTCAATAACCCACTTTGCCATGATTTGTTATCTTCACAAAGAACTCTCCTTATTTCATGAATAAGGTTTTTATTGCTTTATTAGTGCTTTGTTGGATTATGCCTGGTCCGACTATACAATGCAAAGGCCCCAAACCTTATTCTTAACCTTGGACCCTATAAACCCTATCACACTTATTTAAGTTTAAGTTGGAAGTAATATTAAAGAATACTCAAAACTTAAAACGAACTCTATGCAGCACTTCCCAAACGTCCTATTGATTGATTTCAAGTTGGAATGCATGTGGATTCGTCACCTATACTTTGTGAACTTTTTAGATAAGGGAAAATAATAATTTGTACTTTTACCGAGCATGAAAATTCTCTATGTTATTTTGTATGATTAAGCAATAGAAAAGAATATTTTATGACATGTATTTGGAATGTAATATTGGATCTAGGAAAAGGACTGAGTTATATTTTAGAATAATAGTTGTAGTCCGGTACTCAATCACAGTAATGTAAGGGATTTGTCTAAGTGTTCTAATGGCCGTAAGGAGACTCAGTTTGCCCGGATAAATGGAAATCAACTACTAACCTTATTGAAAGATCCAAAAATTATGTTCGAATTAGTTGGATGTTATGTTTACTGTTATGGTGTTATTTGTATTATCATTGAGATTGATTTATAATATTGTGGCCATAATAAAATGTTGTAATATGATGTATGTGTGATATCATTAAGGTTGATTTTCATGTTTTAGAATATGTACATGATGTTTATGTTCAATTGAGATTATAATCATGTTTGGAGTATGATGTCAATGATTTTACTCATGGCATGTTAATATGATTCATAACATGTAGCAAGATGATAGAGATGATGCATAGTAGACATGGCATTGAGTATGACATCTTCATGTTCATGGGATTGGTATAGAGGTGTTGGCCGTGTAACTTCATGATGACCACGATGGTGCTAGTTTGAGGCCTCGCTTTTAGTGAGAACTACCACATATATGGTAAGTTTGGTTTGTTAGGCCATGAAATATCACGAAGACTGATATTTGCTGGTAGTTGAGTTGTATAGGCCCCATTTGATATGGAAAGTACCACTCTACGGTAAGTTATAGGCCTCGCTTCAGCGGGATAGCCACCAAATACAGTGGGTATGTTGTGGAGGAATGAGATACTGAACATTTCATTAAGCATTGTGCATTACATGGCATAGTGTATGGATATTAAAAACATATTATTTAATCATGTTTTAAGATCATATTTATAGAGAATAATAGAGATATTATGTTGGGTATGAATTATTGTATTCCTTCACTGGGCTTGGAGCTCACACCCCTTAAATTGCAGGTAATCCTTTGGACTTAGGATTGGAGGAGACCACTGATGTTTAGAGATTGTCAAGGATGAATATTTAATTTCTTAGTATAGATGTGGATTTATGTGATTAGATTTATATTATTTGATATTACATATTTTGAGAGATTTGATTAGTTAGTTTGAAATAATTGAGAACTTTGAGGATATTGATTTTTATTTTATTTTATGGAATGGGATGTGAGTAGTGAGATTAAATGTGATGTTGATAATAGA
The DNA here is from genome assembly GCA_022113865.1 of Chimonanthus praecox. Classification (NCBI taxonomy): domain Eukaryota; kingdom Viridiplantae; phylum Streptophyta; class Magnoliopsida; order Laurales; family Calycanthaceae; genus Chimonanthus; species Chimonanthus praecox. Next base: position 48,925,307 of record CM039092.1, on the reverse strand, counting down.
TGTTATTCATTTCAATTATCGATGACATTATGATTTAAGCGATGTGTAAAATGGGCTTGAAAGATTTGATGGTTTTGTTATTTCATTTATAATCTTAAAAATATATATATATATTCATTTCCCCCAGCCACAAATCTGTGATGTAAGACCCGTTAGTTGCATTGATTTGTTGGATCACGTCCGTTCAGCCTGCAGTTAAGCGGGCCACGACCCTTTTAGGTTGTAGAAAGGAGCGGGGCGTTACATCAATGCTCTAAGTGTATGGCATTCTCCAATTTTACCAACGTTATCAAACTCGAATCGTATCGAAATTGGTGTAGGGGTGTGAATCGTGAATAAAAAATCGTATAATCTTACAATTCATATATCATCTTATTCTCATAGCTATTTTGTTGACCCGGGCCATTACAGATTTGTCATATATTCCAACTATAGATACGTGATACGATTGTTGAACATTGGCGTAAATAGTGGATAAACATCTCGTATATGTTAAACATTTACATTGAGTTGATCTAACATGCGAAATCATGTGCACGCTTGGTATATGCGTCGGATTTAATATATGTTCCAACATGATGCATGATTTAAGGTTATTGCACGTTATATATGAGGTTTACTCCATAATATGTGATGATTGATCCACGAGAGAATCACCAATTTATTGACCGCGAGGTTGTCCCACGGAAGAATCATAGGGTTAATACATGAGGTTGTACCATGTGGAAGGCGAGGTTGTGTCGTGCTAATCCAAAATAATAGATCGTATATGGGCAAGAATTACAAGGTTGTACTGCTATTGCGAGGTTGTTCTGCTAACGTGAGGTTGTACAGCGTGGTTAACGAGGTTGTTTCACATATGTGCACACGAACGCGAGGTTGTTCTGCATGAACACGAGGTTGTACTGAGATAATTTGCTCTACGATCCTATAAGTTACATGAGTGATATGTTTTGATATGCTGAATGATAATTATGTTTTGCATTTATATAACTGTTATAGGGTTATCAACATTCTTGATTAATGAAATGATCTATGCTATACGTTGTTTCTCTTCAGTGGGCAGTTGCTCTCATTCCATTACGATTTCAGAAAATTACCAAAAGAATGTCTGGACGAACCTAGTCTGTAGGGTTAGAGTTATAAGTCCCTGGTGTTTTCCCATTCTCTAGGAATTTATTGCTTTTATTAGATAAAAGTTAAGAAGGGCCGTAATAGTTCTACGATTTTTTCTATCCCTATTTGATTTGGATAAATAATATTTCCCTCTATGTGTTACGCTATGGTTAGTCCTTGGTGATATACATGTTAGGGAAATTATGCATGGTGATTGGGATACATAGAAATGTGTTGAGTAATCGGTGTAAGTACATGGGACTCTTTTAGAAGAAAAAAATAGTTGTCTCGTGGGCCTTTGGCGGGGCAAGGCGTGAAATTGTCCCTTTGAAGAAAATAAAATCTAAATGCATAAGTTGTGTTTGTAGAACATAAATTTGAAGGAGAATTTGTAGGGAATTACCATCTTCTCTTTTGTCTGAGTAGATGATGTTTTCTCTACGAAAGTGGAGAATTTATCTAAATATGAGAAGTCGGCTGTTAAAAAATTGAATTTATCTAAACTTGAGAAGTTGGACTTCTAAAAAAGCCTGTCCACTTTCTCCATTAAGACACAATCATAATTTTTCTCACGCAAATATTATATTTGAAGAAACATATTCCCTTTATTCCATTTTAGTTGTCTCATAAAATATTTATATTTTTTAAAGAACTCTTTATATAAAGCTAACACTCATGTGATCTCATCAATTTTTAACACATTTTATACTACTTAAATATAAATGAGACAACCATTTTAGAACAATTCTAAAATCCATATAGGACAAGTAATTTGGGAAAGAGGGAGTATTATATTACTTTAGTTATGCAATTTCTATTATAAAAGATTAGCTATTTGATAATTTCTTATACCAAATTTAGGAGAAAATAATATTTTCAATCATTAAATTTAAATACATCAAAATAAAATGCAAAATATATACTATTTTTAAAGTATTTAGATTATGTGATTATCAATAATTTTTCTCATATTTTTTCAATTAAATTATTGGAAAATATGTCATTTCATTTGATAAAACCTTAAATACACTATACTAAAAATCATTTCTTATATTTCTAAGAACAGGATTAATCTTCTAGCATGGTTGAGTTTTATTTTTTATTATTACTATTGAAATTAGAATTAAGATCACCTACTCATTCATTAATTTTTTTTAAAAATTCATGGGCAAATCAACTTGACTCTGACCAATATAATTCTCTGTCAAATAAGCTAATAAATTTTTCTAAATTTCTTAAGTTAAATTCAAAATTTCATTTAAATTAATTAACTTAATAAAATTTAAAGGGTAGTCATTTAGATACTCTACTTTTCTTTTAGAAGACTCTCTATTTCAAAATTTTATGTAAAGTTATTATTTTCCTCCTCAATTTTAAATAGAGGAATTATTATTTTTTTTTTTAAACTGAAGAGTAAAATAATAATTTTAATAAAAAAATTTGAAACGAAGGATGTGTAAATGGCCAGCGAGAAGTCTAATTTCGAGTTATCCAACAGTCAATTTACACTTGGACCTGCGGACCACTGAACATCACCTGTTTCACTTAATACCGCTGCAGAAGTCCACGGGTTTGGGATTTTTAATTTAGAATAATAAGAAGGGGGAGACAAAACACGTGGATTCTCACATGAGCCAGCCGCCACAGTAGTCTTTCTTCTTCTCTATAACTTTTCATCTCACCTCTTTCTTTTCCTGAATCTGAAAAATCCATCGCCACTCTACTCGAATCTCCGGAAAAGAGATGTAAGGTATTGACCCAACCCATTTTGAGTTTCTTCATACTTTATATAATTATCATGAATTCTCTTCTCTGGTTCTTCCACTCAAATCTAATGCCTCTGCACATTTCTTTCGATTGTGTTACAATTGCAGCTTGAAAATGGCTATATAACTACATTATTTGTGTTTTATCTCTTTCTCTTCTCCTGCACCTGATCATTTCTCTTGATTGATTGCTTAATTTCTGATTTGGGTTCTCTCTTTCTTTAAGTTCTAACTTATATTCTGATCTGATTTCGATTCGTTTTAAGTTTCTTGTTAAAGCTTGAAATTGGCGACTGAGTCTGCATTAGTTTGTGGGTGTTTTCTTTCTCACTCTTGCCGGGAAATCAAATCGAGGTTGATTTGTTGATTTGCTAGGCGGGATTTTGGTGTTATGTCATTCATGAGCTGTCGGACTATTTAGAAAAAGGGTGATATGTTTCTCTGTCCGGGAGAAACTTTTTCTTCTGTTTTATGACTATTGATTTTTTTTCTAAACTATTTTTTTTTTCATTGAAAATCCAAGATCCTGTTTGGATCAGAGGAAAGTGGGTGGGAAGCGGCAATTTCTCTCGGTGGCCCAGCCGCTGAGGTGGGTGGAGGTGTTCACCACCTAGGGAACGCCTAACTATAACGTGTTTCTGTGAGACGTATGGAGAGGGAGACATTTCCCCATTGGCCATTTTCCCGTAGGAGGGAAACATGCATTGGGGCTGTTTGTCATTTTCCATATAAGGAGTATGGAAAATGAGACCCTTACTTTCTTTCTACCATGGAATGAGGGCTGGCTCTTTGGCAAGATGACAAGAAATTTGACATTTCTCCCATCTAAGCACAATAAATTTGACTTTACTCTCCTAAAGCATGCTCTTTTAACTTTACTCTCATCTGAGGACAAAATGAAGGAATAGTTCAGCAATGATGGTCAAGAACTAAGATTAAGTAGCATAGCTTAGGGTGTTTCTATCACTTTAGAAGTGTAAACCCAAGCGCAGGTAGCTAAGTAGTAATTTACTAGGTGAATCCGAGCTCGAATCGATAGGGACTGAAGGAATTAAGAACACTTAATCAAAGAGACGATGATAACTAGTTTCCACACAGAGTATGGTTGGAAATGTCACCCAGTTTCCCAGTTTCAGGATTTGCAATATTGATTTCGCTCCTTAATCAATTCTGCAAAACACCCGTAACTGCTGGTTGGTTCCATCGTGTTTGCTACCAGATTCAATCAGAGAATTGTATTCGGCCCAGCTGCTGATAGATCTTTGGATCTATGATCTGATATTTCGACTGCATCGGGGATTATTGTTCCTTGGACTATTCAAGATAGTTATTTGATTTATCTGCGATCAGGTTATTCAAATTTTGCTTAAGCTTCCGCGTAATAATCGGGCTTCGACTGTCTTGTTTTATTAGCCTACATTAAGAGTGTACAAGATACAAGAGCATTCGCACAAGCAAAAAGCTAAACACCCACCACACCCGATATATAATAGTTTAGAGTAAATCCCTCCTACATCCTCTGTTGGACTTACCTACTCTTGAGTTATCCCAAATACACTATGTGAGGAATTACACCCTCACGAATAGAGTAGGAATTCCACCTACACAATTGAGTAGGAAATTTACCCACTCGTCTAAGATTTTGAAAGGTTCGACCTACTCTGGTTTACTTCCTTATCCCTTTATTTTTATAGTGGTTCAAGCATCTTGTTTTAATCCACTTCACAAGATGATGTTTAAATTCTAAACAAGAAGAAACATTTTCCTTTGTAGCTCACTTGATGTAGATTCTTGAAGAGTTCTCCCAACTTGACGTCCTTGATGACGAAGATGTGCCAATGTATGAGCAGCCACAAGTTTTGGAAGAAGGTTCTAGTTCTAGGATTATGGATTTGTAAGTTGAATCCTAGATCTATTTTTCTCTCTCTTAATTTCAATCGAGGGTTTGATTGTATTCTCAAATGATTCACCAAGTGTAGTGCAATGAGAGAGATTGGGAGAGGTTGGGATCTCTGGGAATGCCTTAGGATTTTCCTGTGTAAGGTTCCTCAATTCTCTTTAACATCACACAAAAATCCGGAGTTTTAAATAGGCCAATAGAAAAAGTCCCGAACTGACATGGCGATGGGTAGTGGCACCACGATGGATCGTGACTTAAAAATGTGTCGTTGTAATGTGACCGTTAGCATTTAATGCAGTCCCAACGGATAGAAAACAATCACGCATGATGGATCGTGAAATCCAGTGTTGATGGATCGCCACTTGACGATAGGATCGTCCTGGGGCTAGCTGAGTTTGACAGTATTTGTTCAAACTAGAACATTAAAAATCCCAGTCGATAGATCATGAACCCGATGGGTCGGTCCCGTCCCATACAATGGATCGTGCCCACGATAGTATTGTCCAAAGAGTGAACTTGTTTGACAATGTTTTGCCAATCATAACTCTTGTAAATCCGGACGATGGATCGTTAGACCACGAAGGGTTGTCCTTGTCCTTGGCGATGGATCGCTGGACACGATGTGTCGTCCTGACAGTTAATCAGATTTTTACATTTGAGTTCATTGGTTGGATGTCCATGTCCACTTAGGCTTGATTATGATTTACCAATATGTTCTTTAAGCCTAGTCAAGGTCTTCCTAGGTGTGTTGGGTTCACCCTAAAGTCATCTATGACCAATTTACGTTGGGATTGCCATACCTTTTTTTTTTTTTTGAGACCCTGGGAAACCTCGAGCCCACCTTGGCGGTCTGTAATCATGTTGCCAAGGTGTGCGTACGCCTCGCCCTCCTAAGACCCTGGGAAGGACACCCCACACCCACATAGAGTGCCCCCAGTTAACGCCACCAGGGATTGAACCTGCTACCTCTCACTGAAAGTAGTGGGAGGCAACCTGTTGGGATACTCAGTGTTGGGTTGGATTGCCATACATTTGGTGATGCTTTGAATCTTGCACTTGATCTTCCAATGCTTTGCTCTTGATTCAGTCTTCACCATACTTGAGTCTTGATCCATTGTCTTCATTCTTCCAAGGCAATGCTCTTCTAGGTCATGTAATTGATAACAAGGTGACTCGGTCAAACCGGAGTACTAACAAACCTTCTATAATGAAATCTTTCATGAAATGTTTACAAAGTTTGTTCGATGTGCAGTTCAATAGTCCTTGATTTCCACATAATATGACATGATCTGAATGAATTGCTGAACATTGTAGACCTTAGGTGAATAACAATGGCAATAGATAGGTGACTTAAGTCTTCCAGTTCAATGTTCATGGGCGCTGCCATGTTGTCCCTTCTCGGCCTAATGTTCTTTAATTTCAAAATCAATCTCCTAATATGACAATGTTAGTGCTCCAGGTCCCTTGTCTTTAGATTGCATGGATACTTCAAGATGTGCAATGCACCCATATCGGACACACACACCTATTTTTAGTTGAGTCTTCTACTACTCTTTAACATTGTTTAGATGAACAAAATATTACGATCCCTTTTGTCCTCTTACAATCTAATTAGAATATCAATGTTTGTTATTTGATTATTTAGAGTAAAACTAGTACATGATTTTCTATTAGTGTTATATATTTTATTTTCATTTAAAATAAATTTAGATTTGAATTTATTTAGATGTGGTGCTGTGTCACCTTATCCCTCTTTTTTGTTTGACTCACACCCATTCCCATGTCCAAAATGCATAGCCATCTACCGGATGTATGCATCAGAACTAATATTTCTTTGTAACACTTAACTCTAGATCATCTTTGGATTTTGACCAAAATTACCTGCCAAAAGGGTGAGGACCTTATTCCCATTAAAGAAAGTTCCAAATGACATTTTACAGATTTTCTTGGACTGATCCAAGCCATTCAGCTCTAATAAATGATCCAATGAGGAGATTTGACTTAAGGAGGTGGTGACCAAATCCATTTTGATTCTAGAACCTGTCCCTTTGGATTCTAGTGGTCAAACCATTGGTCAGTGATTAAATGGAAATTAAAACCAAGATATTTTTATTATTATTCTTCTTCTACATTTGTCTTCCCCTTTTTGAATTTTAAGTATGCGCAATCCCTCTTCGTTCAACAACCATCATTTTGCATGCAACATCCATTGTTGATGTTGAAGCTTGGTCTAATCCTACCCCTTTCCTCGTCTATCCCTTTTCACCATTTTTTATCCGATTCTATTCCGTTACATCTTTTGATGTTAATATACAAGTAAATGGACGTGAATATATGTATGGAGACACTGACGCAGGCTAGTGGGCAATGTATGGTAGTCCTGAGAAATTTTGGTCATGGATATTGGTATGAAATCCTATGCTAATAAGACCCTCTTACTAATTTAGCATTGGTTACCAGCAAACTGTATATGCTGAAGAGACGTTGTTATTGCTAGAGATTTCTTACTCAAAGCTGGTCAACTAATAATTGGTAACCCTGAGGGGTTAGCTTGATGGTCAATTCCCACCCTTGTTTGTGGGAGGTCTTGGGATCAGGCCCTCCTTAACACAAAAAGGGCCACTCCTCATAGTTTGTACCCAGCGTATGCGGATAGGGAAGTTTACACATGCTCTAAGGATTAGTCAAGTGCAACGCCTGACTAAGTTTGGTGGGAATGCCTAGACACCTTGGTTTTGAACAAAAAAAAAACCTTAATAACCGGTCGTGGGGTTTGAATCAAATAGAAGCTCATGTGGAGGAGTTACTGTTTCAAAGTATAAAAAGAAAATCTAGATAGAAATTCAGACTCTGGAAGTGTTTTTTCCTAATTCTTTTAAGTGGAAGCTGTAGATGGGAATCCTTTCTAAAGGAAATGGATCTAGAGAATGGAATGACATATAGAGATACCAGAATATGTCAAATAGGGAAACTGCGCAAAGTCATTGCTAAAACAAGAGGGAACTCTGCAAAGTGGGTGCATTGAGTTGATTGAGTGAGAATGGGCAATGGGGTCAGATAATTGGCAGATGTATGTTTGGGAAACATTTTCCTAATGGAAAAGTTCTGTATATTGTATTTAGGTTTATAGAAAGTTTGAATTTTTATATTTTGTAGGTGTAATCCATTGCTCAGGTATCAATCTGGGCTACAATCTTAAAAAGTAAATTGGGCTTATTGGATTTTTGGGGACTCTCTCATGGAAAAAGAAACATTGAAATCTAGGACTTGAATGTAGGTTCCATGCTGGAATTGCACGTACAAATATTTTATTTGGTCCCTTACTTTAGTGGAAACAGCTTTCTCTATTTTCATGTGTTCGGAGATGTATGTTTTTCCCAAGTTGCAGCTTTTGCTTCATGTATGGGGTTACAGCAAATGTTAACCCCATCCTTTTTTTAAAGTCCTCTTGACATTTATATGTCCATTCAACCTTGGTATTGTTGAGTTGGTGGCTCTAGCTACTGTCATGTATATGTGGGGATTGGAAATGCCTGAAGGGCTGTAGTAATTGAGGTGGAGATTTTAGCTCAATGATTTTGTGCAGTAGTGAATCTTGAAGATGGCTCCAAATATCTCGGTGCTTTTTATTATGCAACGACTGTTGTCATTTTTGTGGTTTGCTGGGAGGACTCAGTTGGCTACTATTTCATTCATTGAGATGAAACATTTCTTGCATCTTGTTGGAAGATGATTTTGAGCTTATTCAGAACTGATTGAAGTTATTGGAAGGTGATCCCCCAGCCCTTCCCCTAGAGGGAAATTCCTGGGAGAGAGTTTAATGATGTGACCCATAAAAGGATTGGAAAAAAGAGAGATTACTTCGCTTCATTGAATTTTATAATGAAATTAGCTGAATTCTGTGCGTTAGAGACATGATCTACAATTCACATTCCAATTGCTATTTTGAAGACTGAATTTCATGGAATGAAGCATGGCAATTTATTTTAGTAATCAGCACTAAAGCCCAAAGATAGATGGAGCACTCCTCTAAATTGTTGGAAGCTTAATCATAAGGTAGTACTCTTGACATTCCAGCTCTTCTTGTGTGATTCTTATGGACGAGAATTACATGGTTATGGATTTTAGGATGCTTCGATAACTATCGCATGTTGTCTTCTTCTGTCAGCACTGATTGAAGTTATTGGAAGGTGATCCCCCAGGCCTTGGGTTTTGGTCTTCAAATGAATAAATCAAAGTTATCGCATGTTGTCTATTCTATCTTCATGAGCCCATGGTATCATTTTTCTTGTTGGACCTTTGATACGTGCTATTCCATTCTGTGGTTTGCAAAAACCAAGAAAAAACATTCACCTATGGTTGAGCTTTCTACCCCACCATGATTGCACTAATCATTTATGCTCACTCTGTTCTCCCAATTAATGAACTAATCATGAGGAATGCAATGTATGTCATGTCAAATACAGAGTCGATCACAAAGAGGTTGCCTAGATATATTGAGGTGTAGCTGAGCTAGCAACATGATCAGGTGACCACTGCAATACCTGTTCATAACATCATCTTATGAAACATACAGTTGCATTATCAACTATAGTAAAATACTGATTTCCAAGCGGCAGCAGTGGAATTATGTCACCACAATTGTCGATCTTGTCAAAGTTACGTTGTGTCACTATTGATGTCACTGGCACCCTAATTGCTTACAAGGGAGAACTTGGTGACTACTACTGCATGGCAGCCAAATCTGTAGGGTTGCCATGTCCTGATTACAAACGCATGCATGAAGGCTTTAAAGGTGCATATTCAGAGATGGCCAAACAGTATCCGTGTTTTGGATATGCTGCAAAATTGCCCAATATCAAGTGGTGGAAGACTTGTGTGAAGGACTCCTTCGTCAGAGTGAGTATGATCCTTTCTCTTTGTATCTGAATTGTCATTAGAGGAATTATACGATCCTTGAAGCAAGGATTTTCCAAGTATTCTTGATTCTTGAGGTACCCATATTTTTGTGATCCATGCTAGGCCCATGTGGAGAATGCCTCAAGTTCTCCTGAACAGGATGGTCCAAAGTTTCAACATGACCTGAAGGAATGGTTTAGAAAGAAATGCAACAATCGTCCATTGTTGTAATTCAGGATGATGCTTAAAGCCGAATGTTGCATTGCTAAGATATTCCAATCTGGCCATTTATGAGATTGTAGTTCATCCACTGAAGCATTGACCTTTTACAAACAACCCGATGCAATTTGTTTTGTCAAATAGTCATATTCTTCATGTTTTTCTGTTTTTCCTATCACTCTTGTAATCATTAACATAAATAGATGAACAGGCAGGGTATGATTATGATGAGGAGACATTTGAGAAGGTGTTCAGACGCATATATTCCGTCTTTGGTTCTTCTGCACCTTATACCGTTTTTCCAGATTCACAACCATTCCTGAGATGGATGCGTGAAAAAGGTCTCATAGTTGGGATTGTTAGCAATGCAGAATTCCGGTATCAGGATGTCATTCTTCCAGCCCTAGGATTGAATGAGGTAATAGAATATCTAAATTTTGCATTCATGCATGTATGGACTGTAATTCAAAAAAGCCAGGGAATATATTTGTGTATTATGCTGAGACGTTCCTTAGATGTTGTTTGGCAATACAGGGATCTGAATGGGACTTCGGTGTTTTCTCGGGTCTTGAAGGTGTAGAAAAGCCAAACCCAAAAATATATGAGATTGCATTGGAGAGGGCTGGTAATATTCGGCCAGAGGAAGCTTTGCACATTGGGGATAGCTTTCGGAAAGACTACCTCCCTGCAAGGGCTGTAGGCATGCATGCATTGCTGCTGGACAGATTTAAGACACCAGATGCAGAAAATTGGAGGAAATCTGGTGCACCAGTTCTCCCGGATCTGATTGCTGCACAAGCTTGGCTTTCTAGTGAAGATGCCCCGAAGCAGCAGGCGGTTGCAGACATGGAATGAGTCAACTAGAGGTATTTAGCAAGAAGGGATAATACTGATGAATGCAAAAAAAAGGGAAATTCCTTGGCCATCTTCCTTACCCTTTTTTGCAGATGCCTAAAATTTGAAGCAAACCTTCATTATGCTAGGTAGAACAGATGCTATATATTTTAAATGTTCTGATCATGGTTTCTATTGTACATTATCTGGGACCATTTTACATAATTGAATTAATGAATTGGGTTATTTGTCATTCACATCTTCTAGGGCTTGATTAGGGCTGCAAAACCCAACCCGACTTGAGTTGATATATATGGAACTCGACCCGACCCTACCTGAATTTTCAACCCGAATCTCACAACCCGTCCCGATCCTAATTCTGAGCCGATCCGCATTTTGAACCCATTTTAGACTAATTTTAGCCTGGTCGGGTCGGATTAACTTATAAAATTCTCAACTTGACCAGACTTGAATTTCATGCGGGTTTTTATCTTCGCAGCCCGACCCGACGTGCTAATCAAAATTCTCGACCCGTACCACAGGATTTCTCAGGTCAGGTCATGCGGGTCGGGCCAAAACCTGACCCAAGTTGCAGCCCCAGGCTTGATGGATATTTTCCATGGTCACATTCGATTCTGTTCATTGGTGGTTTCATACGGAATGGCCACCCCCATTTAGCACTTGCTGATTTAGGTCAGGTTTCTTTAGCCCTGTGTAGGAATCCATTCTATTCAAGGAATGAGATTGTCAATGTACCATTGGCATGAAAACGGACATTACATACATTCAAGGACTTACTCCATGCATTTCATTCAAATGGTTGTTTTATGGAGTTTATTGGAAACGGCCATAATGTTGAACATCATCTTTTCGCTATTTGCTATTACAATAATCAACTACTCTGGAGATTTTTTAAATTCATTTAAATTGTGCAAAAAAATGGCTAAAAATAGAAATGTAGATTTTAGCCTTTTAGGATTGATTTTTTTGAGCAGGATTGTTTATAACACTTTTGTCATATCAATAATTAAAAAAAATGTGAAATTCGTCCAAAAATAGTCAAAAAAAAGAAAAAGAAAAAGGATATTTAGTATGGGATTTGGTGAATTACAAAGATTTGGTCATTCTTGATATAAAAAATAAAAATTCATTCAAAAAGTTTAAAATATCGAAAATTGAATTTATGAACAGAAGATGATTTGGAAGGATTTGATTCGATCTTACCCGTCAATAAATAAAGAACAGAAAATTTTCATGCAAAAGGGTGTAAGATTGAATTTGGTTAATAGAATTGATTCCATCTTTGTAACGTCAACACCTAAAAAATTAAAGAAAATTCATAAAAAAATTATTTGAATCAATTCTGTGAACTCAATTGCTCTTATCCAACCTAAATCTTTTGTTTTTGGGTGCATATGTAACTTTCCTTCAATTATGTGAATTGGTTGTTTTATTTTTTTAATATATTATGTGTTTCAAGTTGTTATTCAAAATTTTACAATTGTACATACTAACACTAACACTAGCGTTAATTACCTACAAGTTGATCAAATTTTAGCCTAAATTTCAGTTTATAAAAACTTAATCTTAATAGCTAAAGTGATAAAGGGTCCTTAATTCAAGAATATCTGATAACTTTGACCACTATGATCAAGTGACTATAAATTATATTTTGTATCAAAATTTGGTCTATTGTTAGTTTACCGAGTATATATTTCAATTCATATGATTTGTGTTTTGGTTGGACGTAACAAAATAAAGAAAAAAAAGAAATGAACTTGTTGTAATAATATATCTTGAATTTTGGTCTTTGATTTTGAATAAAATAAGAAATCAAATTTATTTGTAAGATATTTCTCGAGCTTTTTCTTTTGCAAATTTGAATTTCCATTTGACTCATACTATTGCAAAATTCAAACTATTTAAATTAGTATTTGATATTTACACGTACATTCTTTTTTCCATTATCCACGAATATACTTAAAATCCCGTCTTTACCCCAACTTTCATTCATTTCCTTCGTTTCTCTTTCCTATCCTTGTTTTCCCCATTCACAGGAGTAAGAAACCACGTTAGTTGGAGAAAAGAATCGAGATAAGAGATGGAAGCTTGGAGGTGTTAGGGACGACAGTGGAAGGTCACATTCATCACTTGGCCCAGAAGTGACGCCGGTGGCAGTGCCAATGCCGATGTAGGGAAGCTGGAAGAACCATGGATAACCAAGAACGGTTCAAAGGTTTTGAAAAGGAGACAAATACATCAATAGAAAGGCTCGGCATTTAGATATCCCCGATTTCTATTAGTAGACACTGCATTTCTATTTCTGAGTGGAAATTACGTTTCTGCCCTTCCACGTGAAATCGACCGATCAAATCTGCAATGCATTTCGCGTCGATCGATCAATCAGACAGTTCATTTTCGAATCAATCGATTGATCCTAACATGAGATTCAATCGATCGGATGATCCCATGGGATCGTGCGATCGATTTTAACCGAGAGGTCGACATTCTTGACAGTCGACCTCTCGTTTCAAGATCGATTGCACGATCCCATGGGTCAATTGATCGATTGAAAACCAGTCTAAGATCGATCGATCGATCACAGAGGATCGTGCGATCGATTTTAATTGAGAGGTCGACAGTTTGACAGTCGACCTCTCGTCTGAAGATCGATCGCACGATCCTATGTGATCGATCGATTGATTGTTTGTTTAGGGTAAGATCGATCGCACGATCACAGAAATCGTGCGATCGATCTTCCACTTATATATAAACGAATGATCGATCTTTTTTTTTTCCGAAAACCCTAAAACCCGAGAACCCTTTCTCTTCTTCTTCTCCAATCGATCGATCTACCCTTTCCTCTTTACCAAATCGACCGCACGATTCTCCAAACTGATCGATCTTTCCTCTCCCCTCTTCCAAAGTCGATCGATCTTAACCTCCCCGAAAACCCTTTCTCTTCTTCTTCTCTAATCGATCGATCTTGCCCTCTTCGGAAATCCTTTCTCTTCTTCTTCTCCAATTGATCGATCAAACCGATTCTCCCCTCTTCTACCCTTCCTTCTCCTCCAAACCAATTCTCCTTTACATCCCCTCCTTTCACATGACATCCCAAGGGTCTACATCGAGAGGGAGAAAGTACAAGGTGCCGGCATGGACAGGGAAGAGACAGAATTGACGGAGACACCGACGGAGATGGAGACTTTTGACCCCAACCAGTTCACCTCTTTGGAAGCGGCCACATTATACCTAGAGGATTTGTACTCACGGTCGATGATTTTTGGTAAAATCATTGACCTTAGCTTTTTTCCACCATTTGAAATAAGAACCGATGAATATATTGAGAGATTTGGTTGGGGAGAATTCTTACTAATAAAAGATGATTTTTATCCTAAATTGGTGAAGGAATTTTATGTAAACATGTCGGAAGACCGGGCGAGACATTCCATAAAATCCAAAGTCAGAGGGACCGTAATTGAGATTTCAACTTCTGCACTAGACAGAATGTTTAAGTTTCTCAGTGCCACTATTTCGAAGTATGAATCAAATTCATGGCCCACCGATGTTGTTGGATTCGTTCCCTCAGAGGCTATGACCCTAGAAGCCCGAATTGTATATTACATTATTAGGAATAATATTTTACCTAGAAAAGGGCTTACTAATCAAGTGTTCTATTTTGACAGTTTCCTCATATGGTGCATTTTAAATGGCAAGCAAATTGATATCTCATTCATCATCACAAAACACATGGTTGCTTGCCGTAAGATTAGAAAATGTAGTCTTCTATACAGTTTATTTTTGTCTTACTTGTTTCGACAAAAAAGAATCATCCTTCCCCCTGAAGAGAAAATAGCTTTGAAGAAAACCGATATATTGGATGCGTCTACTTTGAGGTTCCCAAAGTAGAACATGCTTCTATTGAGGTTGAGGCACCTAAGGGGGAGGGTGACAGACCTGAAGTTGGGAGGACAGAGGCACCTGAAGTTCGGGGGCAGAGGCACCTGAAGTTGGGAGGGCAGAGGCACATAATACTGGAATCAGTACTATGCTAATTCTTGACAGCATAGAAAAACTGAATGAAAAAATTGATTTGAAATTTGCTGAGATGGAAGGAAGGCTTATGGGAAGGCTTGAAGGAATGGGAAGGCTTAAAGGAATGGTTGATGAGAAATTGGCTGAGATGGAAGGAAGATTTATTGGAAGGCTCGAAGGAATGGTTGATGAGAAATTGGCTGAGATGGATGGGAGGCTGAATGAAAAAATTGATAAGAAAAATGGTGAATTGGTTGGAATGACGACGAGAAAGCTGAATAATTTGGAAAGTCAAGTGGTAGATACAATGAGAAACTCTGTTCTTTTAGTGCAAAGAGCAGGAATACGAACACAACTTGGACGTGAAGAGAGAACCTGGACCGTAAGATGTTTCTTAGGTGAATCGATGATAAATCAATCTTGGGGGATTACCTCTTCATTCACTGACACCACTGAGGCTCGCCCGACTGGCCCCACTGAGGCTTGTCCAACTGGCCCCATTCAACCTCGTCCGACTGTCTCCATTCAGCCTCGTCCTACTAGTCCCACTCAACCTCGTCTGACGACACCATTCAGCCTCCTCCTACTGACCCCACTCAGCCTCGTCTAACTGGCATCACTCAGCCTCGTCCTACTGGCCCCACTCATCAGGTGTGTTCGACTGGCGTCCTATTGAGTGCCACTAAGAGTCTTCCATTGGAACGACCTAAATGCACCTCCTTCATCGGCACCAGCACCTTTTTCATCAGCACCTCATTCATCGGATCCTACTCCTATTGATGTTGATGCACTTCCTTCATCTGCACCTGCTTCTACATCTGGCCCAACTTTTGCCTCTGAGTAGCCGTTGTATTTGAATTTTTTGCAATTTTCATATTTCGATATTCATATGTAAATGTTGTAAATTTTGAATGAACATGGTGAATGTTTTCTTTTTATAACATCTTTTGTCAATTTTGAATGAACAGTATGAATGGTTTCTTTTTATGACCTATTTTGTCTATTTCAATGAACATGGTGAATGGTTTGTTTGTATGTAAATTTTGTAAATAACTGAATGAACATGGGACCCTTTGTCTGTCACTAAATATGAGAACATTGAATGGTCTGTCACTAAATATGGGACCCTGGGGTCTGACACTAAATATGAGATTCAGTGGTTTGTTGCTAAACATGAGACCTTTGAGTGGTCTGTCGCTAAATATGAGACCTTACAGTGGTCTATCACTAAACATGTGACCTTTGAGTGGTCAGTCAACAAGTATGGGATCTTATAAATCAGATGGTCTGCTTAAAGAAGAGTTTTTCCCATTAGTGAAGAAGTTTGTCAAGGTTGTTTACTCCAGCATTCCTTGACAAACTTCCTCACTAATGGGAAAAACTCTTCTTTAATCAGGTCATCTGATTTATAAGGTCCCATACTTGTTGACTGACCACTCAAAGGTCACATGTTTAGTGATAGACCACTCTAAGGTCCCATATTTAGCGACAGACCACTCAAAGGTCCCATTTTTAGTGTCAAATCATGAAAATGTCCCATATTTAGTGACAGTCACACGCAAGAGTCCCATACTTCGTAACAAACCACTAAATGCTGGATTTATTTAAAATAACAATTGTTGTTTGAATACATGCTTCAGTACATCGGAATGAAAATTAATACAACTTTTTGCAAATGAAATACATTCTTTCAACTGAATACATGCGAAAATTATAGACACCCATCACTGATTCCACCAATGTTGGAATTCGCCGGTATCTCTAAGATCACCAGAGCTATATGTCGATTCGTCGTAGAAGTTATAAGAACCAGTTGACTGTGGAAAAAGGAGTACGTGTTAGTATTTTTCACCTTATTATATATAAATGAGAATGTAAATATGTAGTTTATGTAAAAACAACTTACTTGGGATAATTGAGACAAACCCGTTGTTTGCGATTCATGGAAATCATGAAGTTGAAGCAAAGCATTTAAATCTACACTGTAGGATGCCTGTGCAACACTTCTATTCAGACAGGTTCTCTTCGTATGACCAACATTTTTGCATAACCTACATCTTCTTCCATTCAATTGATTCTCTACAATCTCAAATGCAGAAGGATCTCGTCTTATAGATGTTTGACCTTTTGAATTCTTTGAACCTGGATGACGTCTTTTGCTGTACTACATAATAGGTTGGCTAATATGCATCTCATCACTGGTAAGATATTGGATATGATCTCGGAGCTCCTCTTGATCAAATGTAGACATGTTTCCATATTTTTTCTTAATGCCTTCCCAGTGTACATCTAATTCATCCCAGGTCGATTCATTTCAATGTTCAAGTTGTCAAATGAAATCAAATCAATTCTCCATTGTGGATGGATCTGATCCAAATATAACTTGTTCATCCATTACATTCTGTGAGCACAAGGCAAGCCCATGGAAGCTGTAAACTCATGTGTACAATTGGGTGAAAATGACATGTTTATGAGCATAACATATTGCTTGTAAATCTTCGGCAATTTAAATTGCGATACTCTTCCGTTCACTTCATCAAAGAAAGGAATCAGAACAGTAAGAGCAAACCAGTTTTTTTCATCCTCCATTTGAATCTTGAAGTCTTGAAACTGATTTTCAATGGTATGAGATATCTTCTTTCGGATAACATATAGATTATTAATAGATTTAGCTATATATCGCTTTAACACTGAATGTGCACCTTCAACTCTTGAAGTTGCTGAATTTTGAAAATGTAAACTCCAACTGATCCATGCCTTGACGAATTGCTTCTTATGTGGGATCCATGTCCTTTTTATATAATTCACTGCATCCGAATAATCTCGACAATCTTGTTTGAATGCCTCAAACGCTTCATTAAATGCAACTTCGGATGGAGACTCGACCAAGTCATTCCATTGGGTCATAAATGCATTCAATTTTTTCACTTTCTTGAAAAGAGGCTTATAATGAGCAAGAATATTCTTATTGATGTGCCAAATACACAAGATATGTACAGCATTAGGGAACTCTGAATTAATGGCATTCTTCAACGCCAACATCGGTCAAAAAAACTTGTCGATCATGATGGACTTCTAAGACCTTTTTGAACATCTGTAACGCCCATACGTAATCTTCAAATTTTTCATTCTTCATAAATGCAAAACATGGGTAGAAATTCTTGTTGAAACTTATGATACCAACGATATTAAGCAATGGCATATGATATCTGTTGGTTTTGTAAGTGCAATCCATGAGAGATATATTATTATAGCTCTTCGTAAGTACAATTGACAATGGATGTGTAAAGAAAAGATGAGATAAATGACTTTGACTGTCATAGTTGAGAAAATATTGGTAACCATATTCTTGAAAATCTTCTAATAAAGCTTCAATTGAAGTACGACCTCTAAGTTGCTCTTTTCGAACCGAAGCCAAAACATTGTACAAATCAGTAGATGATACTCTAATATCTGGATTCTCGTTTCGAATGGTCGTCATAATTTGCCGGGGTGGTACATTGATGTTATGAATTTTAATGATCATTCTCTTCTCTTCATCTGAAAAACACCTTGTACTTGGATGACCTACTAATACGCTCGTGAGATCATGATTGTGCTCTACATCTTTTATAGTTAACTTCTATGACCCATCAACAATTTGTCTCCCAAATGGACAATTAACAAGGCGAGAATATGCTTTCTTCTTCCCCTCATTATCATTCAAATTAACTGTGCTACGATATCTACCCCCTCTATCGCAACCAAGAATAACTACATTGCGCTTATTGCATGACCTCTTAATGGTAGCTACAAATCCTTGTGGAATGGAAACCTCCTTAACATGCTTCACTAAATCATCGCGACTTGAACAACACCTCTCAACAAACTCATTCTCAAGAATATCATTCTCAACAATCTCATCATTTTTAACAAATGTGGATAAAACTCCCTCACAATCCATAGTACTATTTTCAAAGAAATTTTGAGAGTCTTGGGTTTGAGAAAGAGTTATCGTTAATTCCGGTTAGGGGATTGAGAGAGTAGCTTTAGAGATATACCTTCGAATCAATATAGGAGATTGAGAGAGTATCTTCAAAGAATGGAGTGGTTCGTTTTGGAAAGGGGGTTTGGGGTTTAAGGGAAAATAGTTTTGAAAGGAGTTTGAGAGAGAGGGGTGTAGAAAGGGCTTTGAGGAAGAAGCTTTCGAAATGGGGGTGGTTTTGAGTGAGAAGATTTCGAAATGGGGGTTTTGAGGGAGTAGGGTTTCGAAAGGGGCGAGATAAATCGAAGAGTGAAAGGGAAAAGGGGCGCGATTGAACTTATTCTCAGTTTCGCGTGGAAGATCGATCGTACAATTTTCTGTGATCGTGCGATCGATCTTACCCTAAACAAACAACCGATCGATCGATCATATAAAATCGTGCGATCGATCTTCAGACGAGAGGTCGATTGTCAAACTGTCAACCTCTCATTTAAAATCGATCGTACGATCTTAGACTGGTTTTCAATCGATCGATTGACCCATGGGATCATGCGATCGTTTGAATTTCATGTTAGGATCAATCGATCGATCGTGCGTATAAGCGTCAGATCGATCGGTTGACGGGAAAATGCCTTGCAGAATCGATCGGTCGATTACACGCGGAAGGGCAGAAACATAATTTCCACTCGAAAATGGAAACGTGGTGTCTGCTGATAGAAATCGGGGGTGTCTAAATGCTGAGCCCTATAGAAATCTAACATCTTGAGAAATTCTAGTTGAAACTTTCAGCCATTTCAACTAAAATATTTCATCGGTCTCAATTTAGTTGTTTTATATGAATTTTAGAATTGTCTTAAAATAGTTCTCCCATTTATATTTGATTAGCATAAGGTGTCTTAAAAATGGATGAGATCACATAGAGTGCTAACCTTATATAGAGAGTTCATTTAAAAATACAAATGTTTCAAATGTGACAACTAAAATAAGACACAGGAAGTATTAAACTGTAACGATAATTTCTATTGTTACTAATAAAATATAAAAACATTAACATTGTTATGCGATGGCTAAATTTTGACCTCTAGATCAGGGGTTGAAATATCGCCCCTGGCGATATATCGGCCGGTAAGTTTCTCTCTCTTCATTTTTTTTTTTGTTTTTCAATTTTGTCCGAATTTTTTTTGGTAATGTCAGAAAATTTGGGGCTTCTTGAAAATGTAATTTTTTCATTAAATATCAGTCGTATACATATTCAAATTATTTATTTAAGTTTCGAATACGATTAATATTAAAATTAACAATAGCTGATGTTAACTTATAAAAACAGGAAAATGTCCCATCAATGGATAGGAACATGTAAATGTAAATGAAAAAAAAAAAATTCACATTCATTGAATAGTATTTTAAAATTCAAATCATGTTTTTAAAATTTTTAAGAAGTGCTAATAAAAGGTAAAATAGTATTTTATAAGTGAAGACCTCTGAATAATATGGTATTGTTTTTTTTTTTTTTTAAAGGGAGTTCGATTATCTTAGCTTAGACTAAAATAAATTGAGATCAAAGTAGACTATTAGTTATCTATCAAAATTTGAATTCATTTTAAGTAGATCTCAATGAAATGGAATTTCATATAAAGAGTTCGCTCTATTTTAGAGGTATAAATTTTAATGGGTTTAAAGATAATCTATTAAATCTAATAATAATGATTAGTGCTAATACTGCAAAGTTGAAAACTTGAAATCACTTGAGTTTCACAAAATACATCAAAGCTTGTCCAAATTTTCTCAAAACAAATGTAATATGACTATGGATCCAGCTCTTCATATGGATAATCCGGGACGTGGAAATAAAATCTTGCATACGTCTCTTCCGGAAGTCGCTCATCATTAGACTTGTAGTCGGATGTTGACGATGGATTGTGGTACTGCCAACTATCAGATGAGGGTTGCGATTGACGATATGAAATCGACATGGACTGCATATTACTGGATAATGAGTTCGTGTCAAAGTGCCCATAGATCGGTTGACCATAATATCCTGTGGGCGTATATCCGAAACATACATATCCTTCACCGGGCAAGTTTATTCCGCCATGAGGAGGTGTATGTTGCCTATCATCCTGTTGGTAATGGACTTCACTCATGTTGGGATAATACCCCGGTCGATTTGCAGACTCAACATCCACAACAATATTTGGATGAGTAAAATCCAACCCATCATCTGACCCATTACAGTCATCGGTAGATGCATCAGAATCAGATCTAGCTGACCCATAATCACGTCTGCTAGCTTGGCTGCTCGGAACAACAGGTTCTTTTCCTCTTATTGATCTCCTCCTCTGTGAAGAGCTAGATACCCCACCTGTCCCAGTGGGCCGTTCACTAACAGAATGACGACGTGGTGCCATCCTTATACTTGTCTGACGTTCTAGACCCACATTTGGAGGGTGGGACAAATTGATTGAATGGCTGCGACCTTCATTTTCCGCCTCTTCCTCGGAATCTTGCAATTCTCTCAACTCTACACTTTAATCTAAAAATGATATATCTAGATCATGAAGTACAGGTTGTTCTTCCTCTTTGATCTATTCACTTAATGGATCATTATAGGTAAATAGAGACTCGAGGTCGATCGGGACGAAAAAATCATCGGCATCTGCCCGTGTCAACTCGGGGTACCTCCTCAAATTCCTTACCCTTAGTCGCTGATTGTAGTGTAGGTACACTAAATCATTCAGTCTTTGAGATGATAATTTGTTTCGAGGCTTGCTGTTGACATATTTAAATGTCGACCAGTTACGCTCGCAGTTGGTTGCATTGCACGTCTAGCTCATCAGCTTGATGGCATACTTCCTCAATATAAGTGAGCTGTTGCCAAAATATGTCCACCACTATGTAGCACTCATCGTCGCCGTCTCTCTCAACCTAACATCTGCAACTTCATCTGCAAATGACTCCAAGCGGTTCTCATAATTGTGTAACTTCAAAACAAAAAGAAACACAATTAGTATTATCGGATAAAGAATAACTTTCAAATCATCGAAAATATTTGTGTCATAATGAACAAAAGTAATACATCTCTAAAACATGCCGCCCGTTCACTAGGATGCATGACACCCATAATCTCCAACGTCCGTCTTACGAAATTACGAATTGAGTCGATCGACAGTTCTAAACCTAACTCATTAGGTTTCTTTGAGAAGGGATTCAAATAATATGCTGCCAAGTGAAATATAATGCGATTAGCCTAAATATAAGATATGCAAAATAATAAGATATAAACACACTAGCGAATAAAAAGCTAACCTACAACGAACTGTGGGTTGGAGATGAAAAATTGATTAATCATGTCGTTGATGATTTCCATGAATTGAACCGGAGGATTAACTTTCGCAACTTCAGTTTTAGCCTTTATGATGCATTCAAATACATAGAGGAGCGTCGGCTTCTTATCTCCGTCTTCAAATCGGAGTGCTGTGACTATGGGAGCAGAGATGTTGATGGCCGATACGATATTGTCCCAGAACACTTTAGATACAAACAAGTGTGTAATGTTCTGGTAATATCTTTGATGTTCAGCATTCCTCATGTCGAACGCATTCGCAAAGGCCCTACTTCTCGCCATCTTCATCAATTCTGTCTTGCTTCTTAAGAAGCTCTGCATTGTAAGGAATACTGTGGCGAAACGTGTTACTGCAAGTCGCAGTAGTTCACGACGTTTCGTGTACTTCCTCATTACCTCTAAGATTCTAACATGATTGTATATAAATGTGGTGACATCCTTACACCAGTCAATTAAGTTCCCAAATTCCCTCACATTAGCAAAATCTTTGAGGATCAAGTCTATGCAGTGGGCCGCACAGGGGGTCCATAAGATCCACGAGTATGTGTTCCCGACCTTCCTCCCTCCCGACTTATAGCCCGCTCAATTGTCCATTACAATTTGGACAACATTCTCAGGTCCAATTTCTTCACAGACAGACACCATCAAGCTACAAAGAAAGTCACCATCATTTACTCGGCCTGATGTGTCGTATGATTTATGATACACTGTGCCACATTGATTATAAATGAGGAAGTTAACAATACTACGGTTATCGTCACTCTTCTAGCCATCCGACATAAGGGTTACTCCCGTATCCTCCCAAGAAGACTTAAAATTATTTACCCATTCTCGGATCCGCTGTATTTCACGGGGGATGAACGTGGTCGAAATCTCATACGACGATGGGAAGTTGATATTAGGTCCAGCAGTTACGGATGCAAAGCACACAGACTTAAAATATGGATTTAAGATTTCAGTCGGTTGCCAATGGCTGTCGGCGAAAAACTTAGTGACTGCCGTCCCAACTAATTCTTTTGCTATCTCTTTGTCTACTTGATTTATTTTTCCTTGTTTCAAGGAAGTTGGTCTGTCCCATATTAGATCACCAGCACCAACTGTATCCAGATTTACACCGTAGCGTTCAGTCCTTACTCGTTTTCCTCCTCTGAATGCATTTTTAATGGAATTCCATCGGTCTATAAGTCCAGTTTTTGTCTGGATGATCCACGCGCAGTCCCTGATCCACTCGCACCGCCTGTGTA
Organism: Chimonanthus praecox; assembly: GCA_022113865.1. NCBI lineage: Eukaryota > Viridiplantae > Streptophyta > Magnoliopsida > Laurales > Calycanthaceae > Chimonanthus > Chimonanthus praecox. The sequence goes on along the minus strand of CM039092.1, from coordinate 48,901,987 downwards.
GAGTATTAAAATTCAGTTTTTGGCATTTTAATGTAATTTAGAAATAAATTGCTTTTGTTATATTAAACAATTAATTTAAAAAAATTAACCTGCACCACTCCGCCCTCTCATCTCATGTTTGCGGCGACTAATTCGCATTGCACGCCGCAGGTCTCTATCCTCTTCTGAAGACGACGAGACATTTTCCACGTATTGGCTCTCCCTTTCACTTTCTAAACAGTCGGCCATTATGTGACCGATAGCATGTTCTTCTGCTTCAGTCCTTATTTTCTTTTTTTTGGCATTCACTTCCAATAGTTGCCTGCAAATAATTTGCGCTTGTGTTGGTGCGCGTTTGCAAGCGGCTACATCTCCCGTCTTTCCGACTATATGCGCCTTTAAACGGGTTATTCCTCGAGATACCATCTTTTCACAGAAGTTACATTTGACTTTATTGTTACTATGTTGTTCACCGAACGACCATGATAGATCTTCATTGTTCTTAGCCATTGCTGTTTAAGAAAAGCAAAAAAAAAAAAAAGGTACATTTACACATTTTTTGTTTAATTTATCACATGAAAATGGGGGTATTAAATGATAAAATGAAAAGAAAACATCAACTGTGTGAACCAGAAACTTTTTACAGTAATAACACACTACAAACTCAGAGGGTTCATTTAAAAAAAGAACTGATTTTTTTGATACATTTACACATTTTTGGGCAATTTATCACATGAAAATGGGGGATTAAATGATAAAATTAAAAAAAAACCTCATCTGTTGTGAACCTGAAACTTTTTACAGTAATAACACACTAAAAACTCAGAGGGTTCATTTAAAAAAAGAATCTGATTTTTTTGATACATTTACACATTTTTGGGCAATTTATCACATGAAAATGGGGGATTAAATGATAAAATTAAAAAAAAGGATCATCTGATGTGAACCTGAAAATTTTTACAGTAATAACACACTACAAACTCAAAGGGTTCATTTAAAAAAAGAATCTGATTTTTTTGATACATTTACACATTTTTGGGCAATTTATCACATGAAAATGGGGGATTAAATGATAAAATTAAAAAAAAAGCACCATCTGCTGTGAACCTGAAACTTTTTACAGTAATAACACACTACAAACTCAGAGGCTTCATTTAAAAAAAAATCTGATTTTTTTGATAAATAAACACATTTTTGGGCAATTTATCACATGAAAATGGGGGATTAAATGATAAAATTAAAGAAAAACCTCATCTACTGTCAAATACTACTTTTTTTTACAGTACACAAACACTACTCACTGAGAGGGTTGAGTTAAAAAATATTCATACGTTTTCGGTACATTTACATATTTTTTCGTAATTTATCACATGAAAATCGGGGATTAAATGATAAAATTAAAAAAAAAACCTCACCTACTTTCAAACTGAATTTTTTTATAGTACACAAATACTACTCACTGAGAGGGTTGGTTTAAAAAATATTCATACGTTTTCGGTACATTTACATATTTTTTCGTAATTTATCACATGAAATCGAGGTTTTTGTTTAAACATTTTAAATTAATAATTACGTTGCATGAAATTTATATTTTTTCACAGAATCTTCTTTCTAAAATCAGAGGGGTGTTTTATAAAAAAAAATCAGCAACTTTTCCCAATAATTACTATTTCTTAATTCTTATAATGTTTTGTAGTACATTTTCACTTTAGAAAATAAAAGAAAATAAAAAAAAAACTAATCTGCATGAAAAAAAATATCATACATTCATAATAACTTCTATGCTAAATGTTTAAGGCTTTAAGCATAAATAAATCACTATCAATAATTAATAATCCGTATTTCTAAAACAAACAACATATTACAAAAAATACATTAAATATTAAACTATACATTAAAACCATAAAATATTTAGATCAGAAGGCTAAAAAATAAAAATGAAATAAAAACTTGCATGAAAATGAAGATCAATCTATTTCCAGTACTTTGAACGGAATGATCTTCTAAGATAAGCCAATAATATACAAGGATTTCTAATCAAGCCGGATGAACGTTTGTAAGATGGGGATAGTAGAAAATACCACTGCTGGATGAGTGAGTTTCGAAATGATTTTATGGCTGAATGAAGAGATGTATAGGGTACTCATATAATGGAGGAGTTCGGTCGGTTCAGATCACGGGGTTCAGAAATATTAATAAAAAATTCAGGCGTGGGAAACAGTAAGAATCCCACAGCCTGTTGGATGGGATGACATGCAGGATTCCTGGGCGATATTTTGGACGATATATCGCGCGATATATCGTCTGTGATATATCGCCCGATAATCATTCAAAATATCGCCGATATTAATTTTTTATTCATATTAACTGTAACCGTATGGACCGATATACAGGGTTATCGACCGATATTCTGGACCGATAAATGGTCCAAATATCGCCCGATATTTGTACCGAATATCGCCGATATCCAGTGGGTCCCACTACCGATAACGTTTTTTTTTAAAAAAAAAACCGGGCTTTCCAGACCAATAAATAGCTTATCGGGCAATATTGCATCCGATATACGGATCGATATATCGTCCGTATCGGCCGATATCGTTTTTTTTTTAAAAAAAAAAAAAAATCAGAAATGTAATAAACCGATATTTACCAATGTCGGCTGATATTGGGGCCTATATTTACTACTGTTTATCAGTCACATCAGCCGATATTCCTATTGTACGGCCGATACTTATCGTATCGGCTGATATTGTTCGGTTTGAAAAAACCGATATATATCGTATCGGCCGATATTTGAACCCTTGCTTTAGATATTGCTCATAGATCTTATGTGGAAAAACACTTTAGTTATACAAGAAAATGAAGAATTTTTTATAGTATATGAATCAATTATTCTATTGTATAGATTATCTAAGAACAAAACAGATTCCTAAATCTACATGTATCACAACACGGATACACGATGTTTGACGACACTGAGATAAGGAAAGGCTTGTTTAATTGGGCACAGGCAGCATCTGTGGAGAAAAAGGAGATAGGCCCCGAGTTTTATATTCTTGACAAAAAAAACTCTACTACATGGAAGAGAAAAATGTCTCATTTTTCGTTTCTTTTGATTCAGTCAGCCTTTAAGACAAACAAACATGTAAGAGCCATGGTTCTCCGGTTTGACCAAATTTTGAATTATATGATTTAAAATAGAAGAAAGTATATTTTTATAATTTAAATAATAGTCATGTTTCAAAGAGTATTACAATGTTTTAATAACATAAAATTAGATTTATTGAATAACTTAATCAATTACCCAACTAACAAGCCCAAACGTTTGCAAATTTGACACAATCGAAGTAGTTATGCAAGTTTTACAATATGGTGTAATGGGATGACAAATTCAGATATTTAATTAATTTCCATCAGTTTAATCTATTTTATACAATTAATGAGATGGGCAGGGAAGATAAAAGGAGTGGGCGGGTTCGAGCTCTCATGACTTAACTTTTGTGTGTCCTGAGGGTAGTGGGCTCATCCGTGGAAATCTTACGCTGGATATGGCAGTTTTTGACACGTAAATTAAAAACAAAAAAAGGAGAAGTCGAAGAGAGGTGTAGCGTGAATTCAATTGAAACTCAGACACCTTGAATGTTTTCTTCTAAGGCCCCTTTCAGGTAGACTTCATTCTGAAGAGTAAGGATATCTCCTTCCTATCAAACATGAGATTCACCATTAGATAAAGATTCTCACAAGTTTCTATTTTCAATCATCCTTGATTCTTATTATTTCTCGCTGGTTTAGTTTCCTTCAACAACAGGATTCTACATTGAAAACCCTAGGTTTTCAAGTTCTCATACAGGGAGGGACTAACCAATAGCATCATTTCCTTGGGTTGGAAATTGAGTTTGGAGTAGTGGCCGTTTGGATTGAACTAGAGTTGAGTTCTTGACTAAACCTGACCCAAGTTGCAACTTTAGCAACACAATTTTAAATAGTATTACTTTATTTTTATAGTGAGGTGGAATTTGGTTTTCTTTAAATGCTCATTTTTTTCTAAATAAAAAAACTTTACATGTATGTTAGTGCCCTGGCTTGCCGAGTCAACTATTTGTCAATTCCGTGACTTAGGTAAAGCATTGCCTTGAAGAGAGAAGTTAAAGAATCAAGATCTCAAGTGTTGGTTGAAGACTCAATGGATCAACATGTGTATAGCAATTACGGAAGGTAATTGGCCATAGAATACCTTAGGTGGAACCCACACTTTAGGATGACCTTGCCTAGGCTTAGATATCACATCGGATTAATCTAAGATAGCCTAGTAAGTGTTTGACACCAATTCAGAACAATAGCCTTAAGTTTCAAACCATTGAATTTGTTGTCATGGCGACACATCGTGTCGGCGATCTATCGCACATGACAAGGACAATCAATCATGGGAAAGCGATGTATCGTCTGATAAGAAAATGTTTTGATTGAATTGGTCAAGTCAAACAAACTTTGGTCTTTGGACGAACTATCGTCAAGAATATCCATCGTTTGAGACAAGGACGATCAATCGGGGAGACGATCTATTGCCCTAGGTTTCAAAGGTTCTGGTTTGTACAAGGCCTGTAAAAATAGTTTGGTCTCAGGACGATAAATTTGTCAGGCGGCGACCCTTCGTGTGGTACAAAACAAGATCAATCAGGCGCACAACCAATCGCCAGAGACAGGGCCGAGACATCGGGTCCACGACCCATCGCCCTGGGTTCGGGTGAGGTTTGTCTTGAGAAAGGACTGTTAAGATAGGATAACCTCAGGCCGATATATCGCCAACCCACGATATATTGCCAGTGGATGATCACGATCAATCGTGTGGGCGATCAATGCTGAGTGACCGTTTTTGTGCCGTTACTGTGCATTTAATGCTCAACGGTCGGGTTGGTGGAAATCACTTTCGAACACGGGCGATCGATCGCCAGTACACGATCGATCGTGGATAACTATGTTATAAAATTCTTTTTGCCTCTATAAATACCACAATGTTTGGAGAGTTTAATGAGACATCCTTGGAGAGCATTTATGATCTGATCTATCAGTGTTAAACTCTCAAACCCAAAGACAAAAATCTTGGTTTATCTCTCTTGGCAAATCATTTGCAAATCCTTCAAGTTTCCAATCGGTTTAGATTGAGATTAAGAGAGAAGGATTAAACCATCTTCTAGGATAGATATTGGTTACCCAATTCTCTAGAAGGACTTTCCAAGGATTGTGATTGCTCTACACGACGCATCTACATCTTCATATAACATCACATTGGGAGAGATTCAAGAACCACATCCATTACAAAGCTTCAAAGGCAAGTGCTTCTTAGTTTGATTTTACTTAAAAAATCATTTTATCTTGTGAAGTGGATTAAAGAGAGTTTTCTTTTGAACCACTATAAAAAAAGAGGGATAGGAATTTGATGAAATTCCCAATCAATTGGATAGGTGGAAGTCCTATTCTATTAATGTGGGCATAGTTCTCCACTTAGTGAATTTGGAGATAACTCAAAGTTGGGTGAGTCTTAACAGTGGATGTAGGTTTGTTTAAACCGAACCACTATAAATCTTGTGTTCATTTGAGCTGTGTGAATTTTGTTATTTGAGCTATCTCTTGTTTACACACATACACTTGATTAAAGTTGTTTAATTCCGCACTCTATATTGTTTAATCAAGTAAAATTTGAAAAAAAAACACATATTTCGAAATTATCCTATTCACACCCCCTCTCTAAGGATAATCAGGTTCTAAGCACTAGGGAACTCTCAATTGGTATCAAAGCCTCGTGCTTATTGTAATGATTTAATCATCCGACTGATCCAAGTGCTAGAATCATGTCCAATGGAGAAAACCATGCCATCTCTAAACCTCCATACTTCGATGGATCAAATTATGCTTCGTGGAAAGCAAGAATGAAAAGTTTCTTATATCAATCGATGGTTCCGTATGGGAATCGGTTAGACAAGGTTGGAAAGAACCTACAGTAGAGAAAGAGGACACGACTGCTAGTTCCAAAACCATTGAACTTAAGGAATACTCCAAATGGACTCCAAATTAAAAAACTATGTACACTGCTAATGGTAGAGCACTTAATGCTTTGAATTGTGCATTATCACCCAATGAATATAAGAGATTCATGATGTGTGAGACCGCATAAGAAGCATGGAAAATTCTTGAGAGAACCCACAAAGGAACCTCCATTGTGAAGAGGTCAAAGCTTCAATTGTTGGAAGCACAATTTGATGCGTTGAAAATGAGAGAAGAAGAAACCTTTATGGACTTCTACTCTAGAGTTAGCGACATTGTCAACTCTACGAGGGCTCTCGGTGATAGAATTCCTGATGAGAAAGTGTGCACAAAGATTTTGAGATATCTTGCCAAGAGGTTTCAATAAAAAAATGTGGCAATTGAACAGTACCGAAATGTTGCCCAAATGAAAGTTGATGATTTGATAGGCTCTTCAAACCTTTGAGTTGAACCTTGAACTACCAAAGAACAAACCCATTGCCTTAAAATCTTCCGCTAAACTTCCTAAAATTAAAGAAAAGGAACTGGAAGTGGAAGAAGACCCAAGTGAAGAAACAACTTTAATTGCTAAAAAATACTTGAAAATTTTCAAAAGATTCAATAAGATGCGAATCAAGTGAAAAATTCCCTAAAAAATACGAACCTTACAAAGAAAAAGATAAGAAGAAGGTCAAGGAACAAGAATGTTTCAATTGTGGTGGGAGAGAACACTATTCAAATGTTTGTCCTTCGGAGAAACCTAAGAAGGCTATGAAATGCCACTTATGAGGACACATCCGAATTGGAAAGTGATTTGGAGGAGGAAACTCAAGTGAATGATGAAACACAAAGATTTCATTGCCTCCATTGTTGGTGATCTGGAAACACCTATAATTGAAACCACGGATATTGAAAGTGAAGATGATGATGATGATCTTCAAGCATCTTTGCCTTGTACCTTGAGAGTGAACAATTGGCTAAGAAACTAGATAAAGTTAAGATTGAATTCAAACATGTCTAGCCAATTAGAAGATTTAAAAAATGAAAACACTCTCCTCACCTCAAAATTGAAAACCTCTAATGATGAAATCAATAAGTTAAAAGAGAATGAAAAAACCTTTAAAGATGAAATAGAAATGCAGTGCAAAGATGTAGAAAATTTATAGAAAATCAAAGGGAACCTTGAAGTGGAAGTTAGGAAACTAACTCGTGAACTATCAGAACTTAAAAGACACAAAGAGAAGTTCCAAGATAAGTTTACGCAAGGTGAACAATGATTAGAAAGACTTCTAAGTTCGGGTAGAAAGTTTGGCGATAGATCGAGTCTTGGCTCCTCATTGGAACCAATAGATCTATTGGCCAAATAATGTTTGTTAAGGAAAATGTGCCTAAAGCCCCCAAGGGGAAATGTTTTTATTGTCATAAGGTTGGATATTACAAGCTTCAATGCAACCTTAGAAAGAGGCACTTGCAAAACAAAGCCCTTAACCACCCTCCAAACATTAAGCCTAAAATGCATCCATCAAAACCTAATGTTAAAAGACATGTACCTCGAAGGAAGGTGGACCCAAGGCAAGACTCCTTGCTAAGACAACTTGATCAAGTCTTGAAGGAGTCGAGGAATCCAATGTTTGGACCCCCAAGGTATGCCCAATGGAATGTGTATGAGAGACCTAACTCAACCGTTTGGGTACCTAGAAGATAGATCACCACTTAATCATGTTTTGTTTTAGTTTGAGATTCACTTCCATATCTTAAACCATTACAAATTGAACTCTTAGGCAAGTGAGTTCAAATAACCCACGTGCTATGACATGAAAGAGGAATTGGTGACTACAAACTTAGATAATGTTTTTCCTGGCTATAGCATTAGTTTTTCTTGGAAAACCATACATTCCATGGAAAATCAGTTTCCATGTGATTCATTTTAGATTAAAAATGTTAAACATGGACTTGTGTTTGCATGTTTGAATGATGTATGGATTGATACCTTGTTTCTTGCATGGATTTGATCAATATGCTTAGATTAATTAGTGCTCATTATATTGAATGTTACTTGTGTGAGGCATGTATGCATTTCAAATTCCAATGGGAATCCTAAAAATCAATTTTGGAATTTTTATAAGGAAAATCAGTTTCTGATATGGCGACACATTGCCAGAATGTGATGAATCAGCAAAACAATCATTCATCAATGGACGATGTATTGGCCGTGCGCTGTAAGGGACTTAGGAAGAAAGCATGTATCTGTCATGGAGATTAATCGCCAGATGACTTTTGATAGGTAGGACGACCGATCGTCAGGATGATGAATCATCAGTGCACGGAAATGGGTTTTTAAGTTAACCCTGGAGAGAATTGAAATCATTTTCGTTTTTCACCCGTGGTTGTTCTTCCCCCTTTTCCTCTGAAATCTGGCAATACTTCGTGCCCTAAGCCTCCCAGAGTCCATCGTACGACCGATTAATCGTCAAAATACTCTGGAGAAAAGCTTCCTCCTTCGGATTTGGTTCTCTCTCATAGATTTGAGAGATTTTGGTAGGGTAAGCCTTTGAAACTTTCCCATTTCGATTTTTCTGTGTGATTTATTTGGAAAATAGTGAAATCATGGTAAGGGCAAAGTATCCTCAGAATTACAAGACCCCCGTGATTGAGGAAGACCAAATAACATCCTCCCCTCCTCGAAAGAGGCCTAAGACCCGAAAAGGGAAAGATATTTCAAGGGATACCAGGCCATCCCTTTTTGCTCTTGAGGAAACCCCATCCTCACAAAGCCTTATAGGCTCTGGAAAGAGATTCAAGACCACTGGAAAGGGAATCACAACACTTGACCCTAATCCTTTCGACGATGTTCTAGATATTCCTATGGAGAGACCCCTTAACCTTCAGCCTAGGAGACCCGAAAGTGGAATTGTCATTAGGGAACTTGTCCCTCCTGTCCAACAAGAAAAGTATGGTGGAGAGACTTCTTGGACTGAGGATGAAGAACCTCAAGGAGCTAATGTGAATGTAGGAGAAGAAAGAGATGAAAAAGGAGAAGATCAAGGAGATGAGGAAGGAGATGGAGATCAAAATGAGGAAAATATTGAAGAAGAAGAGGATAATCAAGAAGGAAATGAGGGAGAAAAAAAAAAGAAAAATAAGAAGTTGAATTAGAAGAAGAAGATGAAGAGGATATAGATGAACCCACTTTTATGCCCCTTGTGCCATATGAGGCCTTCTCCAAACTCAATATTGAAAGGACTGCAGATGCAGAGGTCCTCTAGAAATTTAATGTCCTTCGCCATATCAAGAGGGCAGGTTGGCTGAAACTTTTGGAATGGGGTGGATCCTTACACCCAAGAGTAGCCAAAATGATGTATTGCTCCATCAAGACCGATGCGAAGAAAAACTGTTTTTACATTTTCTTTCAGAATGCACCTCGAGTACTAGTCACACCTCAGTTAGTGTTTGAGTTGATTGGCATTCCCATCCACAACAATGGGTATCTGCCGACTGTCCCTGATGAGTTGAGCATAAAGGACAAACAAAAATATGTTAATAAGTTTTGTGGGAAAGGCAAACAAGTGGAGTGGAGAAAGAACATCTCGTTGAAAGGTAGAGGCATGTTCCCTGAGTATAGGATTTTGCATTTGTTCTTTTGTGCAAATGTATACCCTCGACATGGGAATAGAGGCGACCTGAATCAGTTTATGCTTGTGCACATGTATGCTGCAGTGGCCGGGAAGAAGTTTTCTCTACCTACCCTCATGTGCAGGACAATCATCAGATATGTGGACTCGGCGATGAATAATCATCCTCCCTTTTGCTATCTTATGTATAAGTTAGCACTGCATTTTGGAGTGACACCCTCCAAGGGAGATGTGCTCAAGTTTGTCAGGCCTCTCAATGCTACGACCATTTGGAAGTCTTTGAGGAAAATGTTGTATGATCGACTTCTTGACGAAACATCCACCTCTGCTCGACCATCTTCCCCTTCAGCGCTTGTGCAAGATGAAGAAGAAGACAATGATGAACAAGAACTCGACCATGCCAGTCGTAGGTCCATGGAGCGCTTTCAAGCACTTGAAACTCGACACACTGCAATGGAAAACAAGTTTGATGCCTTGTCGAGCTTTGTGAAAGAATCTATTTAGAGCATCCTCTCAGCCCTCTCCTACGAGAAAGATGACACCATCTCTCGTCGTCAATCACCTACGCCGCCTCTTCCTCCAGCTAGCGCAGTTTAGTTTAGTTTTTCTTGTCTGTATTTGATATTTTGAAAAACTTATCTTTTGGCATTGTAAACCTTAAGCACTTCTATGCAAACCTAGATTAGAAATGGATAATGGTTTATTTATCATTTGCTATGGTTTGTTGATTGATGGTTGTGTGATATATTTGACACCATGTGTTTGATGCTATTTCTCTCTCTCTTGTATATCTCATGTGTATTGAATGGTGTGTTTTCACTATAGATACATGAATGGTTGATGGTATGTTTGTTTGGCGATTAGAGTTTGGGAAAACACAAAACATGTGCTTAATTAACCTTTGTCAATTAGTGACAAAATGAAGGAGAATTATGAGAAGCTAATTGCTTGTGGGGAAGTAAAACTTAGAAGCTTGAAAGAAAGCTTGGTGTATGGGGGCGATACATTGAGATGCATTGGAGTTTGGGAATTCAAACTCAATGAGAATGGGGGAGAAAAATTTGAAAATGTTCTAGCTTCAAAGCTTGGTGATAAGCTTGAGCTATGGGGGGAATCATTGAAGTATAGGGGAGTGTGAATGTTTTTTAGTCCATGGATACATTGATTATGTTTGGACTAATACCACTAATGATTTTCTAGTCGCTTTTAGTTTGCTTGTGTGTTTACAGGTACATTTTGAAAATAGAGCAAGCTGAATAAGAATATGATACAAGACTAGAGTCCATGTTATCATTTGATGTATAATGTGTAATTTGTATAACTTTGAGTCAAATGATGTATAATTGGATTTTGGAGAGAAATGCATTGATTATGTAATTTATATCTTCTAGGTTTTATCACGAATTGACAAAGGGGGAGATTGTTAGAAGCCCGGCTTTCCGAGTCACCTATTTGTCAATTCCGTAACTTAGGTGAAGCATTGCCCTAAAGAGAGAAGCTCAACACTCAAGATCTCAAGTGTTGGTTGAAGTTTGAATATTCAACGGATCAACATGTGTATGGCAATCACGGAAGGTAATTGGTCATATAATACCTTAGGTGGAACCCACACCTTAGGATGACCTTGCCTAGGCTTAGATATCACATCGGGTTAATCTAAGATAGCCTAGTGAGTGCTTGATACCAAATCAGAACAATGGACTTAAGTTTCAAACCATTGAATTGTTGTCATGGCAACACTTGTGTCGGCGATCTATCACACATGACATGGACGACCAATGGTGGTAAAGCGATGCATCGCCTGATAAGGAAAGGTTCTGATTGGATTGGTCAAGTCAAACAAACTCTAGTCTCTGGACGAACTATCGTCAAGACGATCCATCGTCTGAGCAGGGCCGATCAATCTGGTAGACGATCTATCTCCCTAGGTTTCAAAGGTTCTAGTTTGAACAAGGCCTGTAAAAATAGTTTGGTCTCAGGACGATACATTTGTCAAGCAGCGACCCTTCGTGTGGTACAAAACACGATCAATCTGGCACACGACCAATTGCCAGAGATAGGGCCGAGACATTGGGTCCACGACCCATTGCCCTGGGTTTGGGTGAGGTTTGTCTTGACAAGGGACTGTTAAGACAGGATAGCCTCAGACTGATACTATCGCCAACCCACGATATATCGCCAGTGGATGATCACGATCAATTGTGTGGGCGATCAATCGTGAGTGACCGTTTTTGTGCTGATACTGTGCATTTAATGCTCAACGGTCGGGTTGGTGGAAGTCATTTTCGAAGAAGGGCGATTGATCACGAGTACATGATCGATTGTGGATAACTGTGTTATAAAATTCTTTTTGCCTCTATAAATACCACACTATTTGGAGAGTTTAATGAGACATCCCTGGAGAGCATTTATGATCTGATCTACCAGTGTTAAACTCTCAAACCAAAGACAAAAATCTTGGTTTATTCTCTCTTGGAAAATCATTTGCAAATCACTCAAGTTTCCAATCGGCTTAGATTGATATTAAGAAAGAGAGAGAGATTAAACCATCTTCTAGGATAGATATTGGCTACCTAATTTTTTTAAAGGACCTCTCAAGGATTGTGATTGCTCTACATGACGCATCTACGTCTTCATACGACATCACATTGGGAGAGATTCAAAAAGCACATTTACACATTGCAAAGCTTCAAAGGTCTTCTTAGTTTGATTTTATTTTAAAAATCATTTTATCTTGTGAAATGGATTAAAGAAAGTTTGCTCTCGAACTACTATAAAAAATAGAGAGATAAGAATTTGATGAAATTCTCAATCAATTAGATAGGTAGAAGTCTCATTCTATTAGTGTGGATATAATTCTCCAATTAGTGAATTTGGAGATAACTCAAGGTTAAGTGAGTCTTAACAGTGGATGTAGGTTAGTTTAAACCGAACCACTATAAATCTTGTGTTCATGGTGTTAGAGCTATTTGTGTGAATTTTGTTATTTGAGTTATCTCTTGTTCACATGCATACACTTGACTAACGTTGTTTAATTCCACACTCTATATTATTTAATCAAGTAAAATTTGAAAAGAACACATATTTAGAGATTATCATATTCACCCCCCTCTAAGGGTAATTGGGTTCTAAGTACTAGGGAACTCTCGTTGTACATGTAAACACTAACATCTTTGGTCAATAGAATTTTTAATGCTATCTCATCATCCAACATTTAGCTTCATATATACCAGCTATACCATTCATTATTTTTAACATCTACTCCCTCTGTCCCAAATTAGTTGTCTTATATAGATTTTGAAATTATTTCAAAATAGTTGTCTCATTTATATTGGAGTAGTATAAAGTGTGTTGAAAATGGATGATATCACATTGAGTGCTAGCCTTATATAGATAGTTCATTAAAAAATACAAATCTTTCAAATAAAACAACTAAAATGGGACGGATGGAGTATTATACATATAAACCAACTATACTTACAATATAAAGAATAAACCATAGATGAGTAGCCACCATAGACTAGAGAAAAACCATATTTGACTCGAATTTATTCATGACTCAACTGCATAATTATGGGTGAAAACCCCATGCTTTCTAAAAGATACAAGTGGAGCTGAATATTTTTCCAAATTAACAGTCAATAGGTGGTGGATTCAGTGGCTCATGAATGACTGCATAAACAGCACTAGACATTTCCTTGGGAGAGGAAAATCCATCATTTCTCATATAGAAGAGGTGTAGTATTTTGCTCATCTTCCAAAACAAATCCTTGCATTCTCTTGGAATCACACTTCCCTTTGTTTGCAATACCATCCTTAGGAGCTCTCCCCTTGTACTGTCAATGAGATTCTTTGTCTCTCTCACAGCATCTTCCTCAGTGACGGCGCCATTGCCATGAAGCATGCGTAGTGAAATGCTATTCAGTTTCCCCTCCTTGCCTTCCCTCTGCAATGCAAATCATAACAAACCACAAGAGAGAATAAATGCAAAAACAAGTTGTTGGTCTAGCCAAACGGGTCATATGATGCACGGGCAATATTTTATCGCATGTGACAGGGTTAGATGGCAATGTCCAAAGTCCAAGCAGTGCAGAGTATATGGATCCAGGTTGATGGAACAGGACCGAGAAAAGGGTATTACTAAATTTCATCTGATGTGATCATCACACACCACTTTAGGGGAAATTTTTAGGTTGACATTACAATAGTCTTGAGGGATCCAAGCCTGGGTTCATTAGGTGGGTCATCTACTGATCAATCTAAAACCCTCCACACTATTTTAACTATTAAAATAAAGTTTACACAGTTTTCTCTCCACACTATTTTAACTATTAAAATAAAGTTTACACAGTTTTCTTTTAAGCTGCAAACATACGATAAAATAAATGTCTAATCCAATATGACCAAACAATAGCCCTTTAACATATGCTTCATTATCATCATCGTCATCCTTTTTCCATCTATTTGGTGTCAGCTACTTAAGTTCCGCATTGTCATTCTAGCCTATCTAAGACCATATCTTTGTCACCCACAATGTATCATGTCCTTATTTACCCCTTCTATCCGAGCCTTTAATCATCAGCCTCTTCTCCTAGTGCTTTCCACCACTAGCTTATAAATTCAATGTGTCAGGGCCGTTTTTGGTCTTCTATGAACATGTCCAAACAATTTAGACGCCTCACCCTTATCTTCTCATCTATGGGGGCTATACTAAAAGATTTTCCTACATGGCCATTGTAAACGCAAATTTTCAAATTTGCATCACAAAATTTTCATTTAATGTTCAAATATGTCTAAATGGGTACACGACTCTAAACAAGAGATCCTAGCTCTTAGTAAAGAGACTGGTTCATCATCCCTTTTACAATTGACAATTTTCAAGGACGTTTACAAATGAACATACCACAAACTTGAAAGCCTAAAGTGGCGTCTTCAAAAACTTGATCTGCAAATGGCATATGGAAAAAATAAGACTTACAGAGACCTTATGTGGAGATTACGAGTAAAGGCCATCAAAGGCTCGATTTCACTTGTACACTGGGTGAAGATGTAATGGATTCGAGGAATCCAAGCAACATTCTCAAAAATGAAGTGCAAATGGAGCTAAGAGGTCCCAAACTACACTATAGAGATGATGTGTGAATGGAAGTGATACTTCCAAACCACATTAAATCTAAAGTCTGGAAGAGATTGAAAACCTCTAAAAATACTGTCGAGCTGTAGAAGAAAGTCTCTTAGTTGTTCTTATAGTATGTGTGGAAAATGCCAAGCAAAAGGAGGACCCTTTCTAGGCCAAGGTAGTATTTATAATTTAAGGATGGAGAACAAGAGGAGTCTCGACGAAAGTAGCCCCAACGAGTGGATCCCTGACGAGTGAAGCCCCATCAAGTGTAGCTCGAATTTGAGGAACCCCATTGAGTGCAGCCTCGACAAGAGAAACCCCAACATGTGTATCCCTAACAAGAGTAGCCTCGATGATGACAGCCCCAACAAATGCCCAACAAAAGTAGCCTTGATGACAGAAGTGAATGCACCCCAATCAAGAGCAAATGAGGACACCTCCATGGTGCAATTTATTTGAATATGTAAAGTAAGGTTTTGATAATTTGATCTCATTGGCATAGATGGGTTCATCCATCATCAGACATGGAGATATGCCTCTGGTGAGTTTTGATAACTTGTTCCAACGTTTGATGGGTTTGACCGGGTCTTGATGACTTGATTTGATGTTGGATATGTTGATGGAAGGTTTTAATTGCTTTACCCCAATCATTGAATTGACCCTTGGTGGGGTCGATTCACCATAAAATTTAGCTTGATAGGGTTTTGATAACTTGATCTATCATAGGATATGCCAATGGAAGGTCTTAATGACTTGATTCACCATCAGATATGTTAATGGAAGGTCTTAAAGAGTTGATCCACCCATTACATATAGACTTTGATGTTGGATACGTCGATGGAAGGTTTTAATTGCTTTACCCCAATCATTGAATTGACCCTTGGCGGGGTCGATTCACCATAAAATTTAGCTCGATAGGGTTTTGATAACTTGATCTATCATAGGATATGTCAATAGAAGGTCTTAATGACTTGATTCACCGTCAGATATGTTGATGGAAGGTCTTAAAGAGTTGATCCACCCATTACATATAGACTTTTTTTAGATTTTTCAGTTCTAGTAGACTTTTTTTAGATTTTTTACCATTATTTGATGTTAAATGATGTATAAGTTTTAAAGATCACCGAGTGTGATATATGTGAAATATTATATTAAAGTTGAAATGATAAATCCTAGAGTTTGAGTGTAGTAAGGTTTTGAATGAAAAAAAAATAGTTTTAAAATGGACATTAGGCTTATAAAATAAACATTTAGAGTCTTGGGCCTGACACTATATATTAAAAACTGAATATTAGGCTCAAATTTGAGATTGATATCGGGTTTGGTAGTAAAATTTTGATATTGGGCCTATATGATAGACAATTGGATTCTAAAAGGTCCATAGGAGCATTGGACCCTAAATGACTTGATCCACCGTTAAATATATTGATGGTAGGTCTTAATGATTTGATCCACCGTTAAATATATTGATGGTAGGTCTTAATGACTTGATCCGCCATGAGATGTAGGTTGACAGGGTCTTGATGACTTGGTCTATCGTAAGATTGTTGATGGAAAGTCTTAATGACTTGATCTACTACAAATGTGTAATGGAAAGTCTTCATGGCCTTATCTACCCTTAAATATATTCAGGCAAGTGTTAATCACTTCATCCACCTTTGGGGTGCCTCCAAGATATTTCAAAAATTGTGGTTGTCTACTCATCATCTATTAATCGTGACTGATTGATTGAATCCACTATCCACAGACCTCTTTTAATCACTCAGACTATGTTGAGTCCAAATTTTCATAATCTTTTGTAAATGTTTCTAGATCCATACTCGATAGAATCTAGGGAAACATATAGATCGTTAAATATTTTCTTCCCTTTTTTTCTTAATTTAGGGACTTAAGATACAGATATATGGACGATGCCATTTGAATAATATTTTTTTCGGATAACATGGGTAATTCCTACCCCACATTGGAGATAAGACTAATCACACAGATACATGGACCACCCACAAGCCTCGTGTACCAAGTTAGCCCGAGATGAGTCGAACCCAAATTTCTAATCTACTCCTAGAAACTTAGGCCAACTTTTAAGTGTCAATAAATGCCTCTTTCAAGGTTTGATGATGAGGTTTCGAATCAACACTCCTCAAATTGCCCATATTTATTCAACCGTTGTTGAGGGACATGCCTACTCCATTGATACCAAGACATGATCATAATTGCACCCACCTTTTTGTGTAGCAATTTTGAGTTTTGATGGATCCAAGATAATTTTGTGACGCAAGTATATATGTTGCTAATTTTGGAATATGAAGGACCTACTATTTTTACAAACATCATAACAATCAAACCAGTACTTGTTGTGATTGTCTCGGGATAAGGAATCTAATGATATCCTTTTTCCACCATTTAACACCCCAAAATTTCAATTCAGTAAATCAATAAAAAAATTCTCTTAGTAATGGGAATGAAATGAGGAAATTTTGAATTAGAATGTTAAAGAATGAAAGAGACTGGTAATATACATTGAATGGGCAACGGGAACAAATAGGAGGGAAATGGAGATGAAAATAAATAAGAAAATCTGAAATTTCCAGAAGGACATATCGATCGGGTCAATGTGTCCAAGTTTAGTATGTATCGACCTTGGTACATATGTTGCTACACTGACCCGAAGCTAAAGATTTTAGATGTTTACATCGAGTTTCGTCAATGTATAATGAATCCTAACAAGAGAAGGTCTAAAGTGAAGGTGAGAGAACAAGTTGCCCAGATGGACATATTGAGCTGGTCGATGTGTCCAATTGTACACTAAATGGATATATTGACTTCAGTCGATGTATCCAGAAATATCCAGCAGCTGAAGTTTGATGTACGCAGCTGTCTTCTCTTGTCCTATCATACACCTCCCACCGTCCTTGAGTAAAATTGAGAGGATACAAGTTGCATGTACTGGGAGGGATAGACCGTTGAAGACATGGTGTAATTTCATGAGAGGCTACAAGTTTGCAACTTAATGTGAGAGTGTGGGACTGTGTGGTGTATTTTCGTGACTTAATGTAAGGATGGGGGACCATAGGATGTATTTTCTTCACTTAATGTGAGGATGCAAGACCATAGGTGTATTTCCGCAACTTAATGTGAGGATAGGGGACCATAGAGTATAATTCCGTAACTTAATGTGAGAATTCAGGAGCATAGAGTGTATTTTTGCAACTTAATGTGAGAGTGTGGGAGCATATGGTGAATTTCCCAAACTTAATATGAGGGTGCACGATCAGAGGGTGTATTTCCACGACATAATAGGCCATTTCATATCGAAGATGCAGTTGTGGGACCTTTGAGTGTATTTCCAGAACTTGTGCGAATTATGAAGCCATAAGGCATTTTTCCCATGACTAAAAAATGAAAGGACACAGGACCAAAAGCGTGTATTTCTATGACTCGGGCAATATGGGAGCTTTTTTTTTTTGTGAACAAAAAAAATGCGGGACCATAAGTGTGTAAATTCACAATTTGGATGAATCTTGGTATCGCGTTTTTCCATGACTTGAAGTACACAAAGGAATTCATTTTCTATGGAGAGAGTTGTGGGACGCTGAGGGGTACTTCCACAACTTAAACATGAACATGGTATTTTGTTTGGAAAAGACATAGGAATGTAAAGTTGTTTTTTCCATGACATGAGGTGTACTTCCACAACTTAAACATGAACATGGTATTTTGATTGGAAAAGACATAGGAATGTAGAGTGTTTTTTACATGACATGAGGTGTACTTCCACAACTTAAACATGAACATGGTCTTTTGATTGGAAAAGACATAGGAATGTAAAGTGTTTTTTCCATGAAATAAAGTATATAGAGAACTTTTGATTTGAAGAGAAAGTTATGGGACCATTGGTTGACGCAAAACTGATGCAAGAGGGATAACTAATATGGGAGAAGAGAAGATTTATAGCTCTCAAGAACCAGTGAAAAGGAAAGAGTTGTTCCGAGCATTCCTTCCTTCAAAGATAGATAGTAGTTTGGGCTGGCATAAAAGATTTTATTGAATGCCACCCATCGGTAGTTTTAAGACAAATAAGGGCTAGCTGAAGGAAAAAAAGAGTTTTACAAAATAAGGGAGAGAAGAAAGAGAAGGATTAGTAGTTCACAACCGAAAATTTGATTTCAGTCCCAGAGTTTGACGCCGCTGCCTAAAACTAGTTTCAGTCATAAAGATGCATTGATTTCTCCATTCATCAAGGCCCATCTCTTGTTCTATCCCACCTCAACAGGAAAACTAGGTGCAGATGCGAGATGAACCCAAAATGATTTCGAGATGAACCCAAAATGATTTCATAAGATTTTCAAAAAACTATAGATTACTCAGACTAGACTTCTAACATTGTTCATGTTCGCAATAAAGATACTAAAGTTAGTCTTTATATAGATTTTAAAAATCTTAATATTGTTTGTCCTAAAGATGACTTTCCTTTAACTAACGTAGATATCTTGGTAGATAGTATTGCTGGTGATACAGGACACAGTATAGGGTAACCCTACATGCCTAATATGGTTCTCTAAAAAGTAAAAAGGTTGAAAATAATGCAGTTTAAATTTAAAATAGACTGAAATTAAATGTCAATTAATATATATAATTAATTAATATGAAATTTAATAACACATAATCATGTAAATACAAAAAAAATATGATGTGTTTAAGGGGAATAATGATCTACGATGGTCAAGTGGCAATTTAGTAATCAAGAAAGGACGGCTAATGTAATTGGGAATTAGGGGACATATGATTTCAAATAAAGAAATAAACGCAGGTAATGGAAAAACAAAGACACACGATGGGAGAATAAAAAAAAAGGGCTTGCCACGACTGAAACTTACGGAAGGGTGAAAAACGGAAAAATAGCGATGGAGAAGACGGCGGCGGAAAGGTGGGAGTGGAATATGGGATTTGCGATAGCAAGGAAAATAAATAGGGAAGGTGAGGCAGCAACAAGAGGCCTACGAAAGGGGCTGCGACAGTAGTAGGGACCCTAGGAAGGGGTTACGACAGCAACAGGGTGGATTATGGCAAGAGGCAACAACAAAGGAAGGGCTATAGGAGGATGGCGACAATGGATTTGGGGCTGAATACAGGTTGCAGCAAAGGGATATGGGTTTAAGAGGGCTTACGGTCGCAGATTTGGGTACAGGATGGGTTAAGGAAAGGCACTGCAGCAGTAGGGAGGGATGTTTGGAAAGGGACGAAGGCAGTAGGATGAATTTCGGAGGTAGGCGAAAGCTAGGAAGGCAACTAGAAAGGGCGGAAGGGGGTTTTGGGTTGCAGTTGCAAGGTGAGAGGAGGGGTTTTGGGTTGCAGTTGCAGCAAAACAAAAAAATAAAATAAAGAAAGAGTGGAAGAAGAAAAAAGAGAAGAGAAGAGAAGAAATTGAAGAAGATGGAAAGATGATTTCATGCCAAAGAAAGCGCTCCTAAATTATAAGAAAATTTCAATTTCATTCATAAATGGTTCTTCCAAAATAGGGTTTACAAGCTTTATAATAAACACAACTCTCAAATAACCACCTCCAAAATAGGGTTTATAAGGTTTATAATAAACACAACTATCAAATGACCAGGTTTATAATAAACACAACTCTCAAATGACCAAAATACCCTTAAGTACAAAAAGAGTAAATTACCTCTGAATAATTAAATAAATCTAAAATAAACTAAAACTCTTAATTAAAATTAAAAAATACAATAATTCCAACAAAGTAAAACCTAAAAAGGGGGCTACAGATAGCTATCTTCAATGATATGATGCATATCTTGATAGATTACAATCTATATGATATAATAGTCAAGTCTAGAACTAGAGGTCAGTGTTTCCAAAAGTTTTCTGAAGAATCTTTTAAATAGAATAGTTGCTTAGACTAAATCCTCCCAAGAAATTATTTTGGATTGATTTATTGTTAGTTGTGGGGGCATGGAAGTTGACCATTCTAAGATCAAGGCAACTGCCTCCTCAACCTTCATGAGAGTGCCTTTCTATTCTATTAAATAAGTATTAAAATACTTTATTTTTTGGATTTTGAGTTGTTTTTCTTTTCTTTGATTCTTCGGTTTTTTATGGCTCACCACAAAGCTATGGTGCTTCAACTACAGTACAAGTGGAAGGAGATCGTTCAAAAAAACCTGTTGTATAAGTTTGAAAGGGTGAATAGAGGTAGAGTAGATCGATGATCCTGTATTTGGTCGGCTATTTTTTTTTATGAGGGAGGGGGGGAACCTCGAGCAATGCCCTACTAAACCCCCTTTCAAGTGACGTCCTACACCCCCACAGGATAGCCACCGGACTATACTATAGGGACTCGAATTCGCACCACCTGCTACCTAAGGCAGGTCATTTGGTCGGCTATTGAAAGGAACAAAGCTTGTATCTACTCTCCCTAAATTGTAACCAGTTCCATCTCTTTCAAAACCTACTGCGATAGTTTCTCATCATTGGACTATCTATCTATAGATTGAACCTTTACCAAGGAGCTAATTAGTTAAAAACTCACTTGACTACTTCTATAGATAAGGCAAAGTGGCCTTAGCTCAGCATTATAGCACATAGGGCTTCGGCGCGACCAATGCTTCCTTCGCTAACTCGAAATGCCTTTCTATGAGAATAACACTTTGCTGACGTGTTGCCTTGCCAGCTTTGCTACTGGCTCTTCATTCTGAAAGTGCCTGCACCAATGCTTCATCTTAAGTGCTTCACTATTGAGGCTCAATATAAAGTTCGCTCTGCATGACGCCTCATCCTGCTTCACTAACGTACTTGAGCAATATGGAAGATTTTTGTTTTTGAAGAAAAAAATTGTGGGACCTTAAGGGTGTAAATCCACAAATTGGACGAATGATGGTATTTTAAGTGGAAGAGATGGGACTATGAAGTATTTTTCCATGACTTAAGAGCACAAAATTCATTTTCTATGGAGAGAGAGTTGTGGGACCATGAAGTGTACTTCCACTACTTACACATGAACAGGGTATTTTGATTGGAAAAGACATAGGACTGTGAAGTGTTTTACCCACGACATAAAGCATATCGAGAACCCTTTTTTAAGAGAGAGTTGTGGAACCATTAGATGTATCCATAACTGGGACATGTAGCATGTGGAAGAGAAGATCTTCATAATTCCAATGGGTGAGAGACACCACCAGGTGTTTCAAGAAATTTTAAACCATCGGGGATGCAGTGGGCTTTTCGTTTGATGGTATGGAATTCGGCCGGAGCCGTGAGACAGAGGAGATAGAAGAGATGGAAGGTGGTTGGATTGTGATAGTTCGTTCACGTGGGACTCTTCGAGGGAGTCCAACCTCCTAGACTTTCATTCAAATTGGTAATTCCTTGTTACTGCAAATGGAAAATAGCCGATTACATATCGATCCCTCATCCCCTTATCTTGGGAGAGATTGATACATCATCCCCTTATCTTGGGAGAGATTACAAATTCAAACTAAACCAACTGATCCTAAACTATCCAAGCTGATCCTAAGGAGTTTTATTGAAGAAGGGAACCTAAAGGGTTTCCTTGAGGAAGAGAAACACACGGCAAAGCTTCCTCTATTATTGCCTACATTATAGCCAGCCGTATGAAAGTTATGCACGTAATATCCCTTCCGTCTTGAACCCGACATCGTCCTCGAGGAGGAAGGTTGGAAACTTGGCACGCAACTGGTGATACTCTTCCCATGTAGCATCGGCTGGCCCAAGGCCTTTCCATTGAACCAAGACCTTTGTAATAGCTTGTCGCCTGCGTTTAGCCACCTTACGATCCAGTACAATGGCCGGTTCTAGAACAATGTCGCCTTCAGGATCGACATCTGGAAGGGCTGATTGCCAAAGAGCATTGTTCCCCACCCAACGCTTGAGGCAAGAGACATGAAAAACGGGGTGAATCCGACATGAAGCTAGTAGGTCTAACTTGTACGCCACACTACCAATTTTCTGGAAAACTTGAAAAGGCCCATAAAACTTAGGTGCCAATTTAGCATGGCGCTGCAGGCTTAGAGATAGCTGACGGTAGGGCTGGAGGCGCAGGAACACCCAATCACCAATCTCAAATGTGCGCTCAGTGTGCACCTTATCGGCAAAGAATTTCATACGATGTTGAGACTGGGAAAGGTTGTCCTTTAATAAATGTAAAATAGCTTCTCTGCTTTTGAGGTCCTTATCCACGGCTTCGACCCTGGTGGTGCCCCGAACATAGGAAAGTAACTTGGGCGGATGCTACCCATACATAGCTTCAAACGGGGTGACCTTTGTGGAAGAATGGGTACTGGTATTGTACCAGTATTCAGCCAAGCTCATCCAGTGACTCCATTCCTTGGGACGAAGTCCACAAAAACTCCTTAAATAGTACTCGACGCACTTGTTGACGACCTCTGTTTGTCCATCAGATTGGGGGTGATAAGCCGAACTCATGTTGCGAGAGACCCTGCAATTTGAAGAACTCTTTCCAAAAAAAAAACTGAGAAATACCGGGTCTCGATGCTAACAATAGAAGTGGGCATTCCATGAAGTTTAAAAATGTGATCCAGAAATAGCTGAGCCACACTGACGGCCGTGTACGGGTGAGCCAATGCTATAAAGTGACCATATTTAGAAAGACGGTCCACCACCACCATGATTGTGCTCTTCCCCATCAAAATTGGTAGGTCATCTATGAAATCCATCGAGATGGATGACCAAACCTCAGACGGTATATCCAACGGTTGTAGCAGGCCCGCAGGATGCACATTTTCACTTTTGTTGCGCTGGCATGAATCGCATTGCTTGATATAGTCCCGAACATTTGTTTGCATCCCAGGCCAAAAGAACTCGCGCTTCAGACGTGATATGTTTTATGATTACCAGAGTGACCTCCTTGTGGACTGTCTTGCATGTGAATTAGGATATCCTTTTTTTATTGGGGACTGTGGAGAGACATAAAATCTCCTTTTGTAAAAAAGGATACCTTGTTGCTCCGTGTATAGCGTTGGATCCAGTGATCCATTTTTAAGTTGAGTCAACAAGTGCTGGATGTGGGAATCAGTGGTATGCTCGCCCTTCAATCAGTCTACCCATGAAGCAACCGGAAAAGTAATATACAACAGCTCACCTTCTTTTCTAGACAGGGCATCGGCCACTACGTTAGATTGTCTACTTCGATACTCAATGATGAAGTCGTAGCCAAAGAGCTTGGAGACCCACTGTTGTTGCATTGGGGTACCTATCTTCTGCTCCAGCAAGAACTTGAGGCTTCTCTGGTCCGTCTTTATAATGAACCATCGTCCCAAAAGATACGATCGCCATTTCCATACAGACAGAACAAGTGCTAGTAATTCTTTTTCATATGCAGACAGGAATAGAGATTTTCCATGCGATGCTTTACTGAAGAAGGCTAGTGGACGGCCACATTGGGTGAGGACAGCTCCCACCCCCACCCCTACATCACACTCTACAAGAAATATTTGCTGGAAATCGGGTAGCGCTAACACTGGAGGTGAACTCATTGCACTCTTTAGTGCCTCAAATGCCACGGTAGCCTCGTCGGACCACTCAAATAAATTCTTTTTGAGTAAGTCCGTTAGAGGTTTCGTAATCTTCCCATAGTCACGAACAAACAAGCGGTAGTACCCTGTGAGGCCGAGAAATCCGCACAGCCCCTCGAACGGGTGTTGGTGTTGGCCAATCAAGCATGCCACGTACCTTTTCCAGGTCGGCAGCCACTCCCTCATTAGAGATGATATGACCTAAGTAGTCCACAGATAAGCACCCAAACCGGCACTTGCTTCGCTTGACAAAGAGTTGATTACCACGTAGGACGCCCAATACACATCCTAAGTGCTCCAAGTGCTCGGTAAGTGCCGGGGCGTTAGTGAGCCCAAAGGGCATAACCAGAAACTCATAATACCCTTCATGTGTACGAAATGAAGGCTTTGGTACATCTTCCCTACGAACCCAGATTTGGTGGTAGCCGGACCGTAAATCCAGCTTAGAAAATATATGAGCACCATGTAATTCGTCCAATAACTCTTCGATGACCGGAATTGGGAATTTATCCTTCACAGTTTGCTGGTTGAGGGCTCGATAGTCAACACACATCCGCCATGAACCATCATTTTTACGAAACAATAGCACTGGAGAGGAGAAAAGACTCTGACTTGGTCGAATTACTCCGCTTTGCAATAGTTCGCCTACTAGCTTCTCTATTTCCGCCTTTTGATAATAAGGATAGCAGTAAGGTCTAACACTAACTGGCTTGGCATCAGGCAGGAGAGGAATATGATGATCCTGCGCGCGAATCGGAGGGAGGCCTCGGGGGGTCTCAAAGATATCGGCATATGTGTTAAGTAATGACTCGACCTCCGTGGGAACCATTGGGCCAGGATCTTTGGGCTGATCTGGAGTCATTAAAAAGATTTGCAATAAGTAACTTGGGTTGTGGCTGGGGCTTAAATGCTTAGCCCGTACCTCTTTGAGAAACATCAGATCGCGCCCCTCTTCTCCAACCCATTCAAGAGTTCGGCCATCCTGTTTAAATTGCATGGTCAATTTAGAGAAATCCCACGTAATCGGACCCAAAGTGTACAGCCATTGCGCCCCGAGCACTGCATCATAGCCGCCCAATGGCAGCAGATAAGTCAGTCTTCACCACACCATCCTGAATCTTGATTTGTACCCCTTTACACTCTCTTTCGCACATGCCTTTATCACCGTTGGCTACCACTACGCCAAACTGAATGTCTCGGGAAATGCAGAGGCCGGCCTTCGTCGCTATTCTAGGACTGAGAAAGTTATGAGTATTTCCTGAGTCCACTAATATCATAACAACCAGTTGGTGTAACAAACCCTTCACCCGCATAGTCTGAGGTGATGGGCTTCATGTGACTGCATGTAGCAATATCTCGGGTTGCTCAACATCATGAGGATCCTCATCTTCTAAGTCCACTTCATTATCTTCCTGTGGCCAACTCCCCTCCATTAAAAATAACTTTTGGGAATGTCATTTATGCCCCGCTCCGAATTTTTCGTCACAGTTATAACATAACCCTTTGGATCACCGTTCTTTCATCTCCATTTGTGTGAGAAGTTTAATAATCGGTGTGGGGAGTTTCAATGGTTCACTGCTGGAGGTTGGGCCGAGCAGACTCGGCTCGAACCGTGATCTCCTTCTTCTCAGGTTAATCTTATCTTCTTGCAATCTTGCCAGTCCAACAGCATCCGACAGAGTGCTCGGATGTAACATCTGAACGCTCATTCTGATATCCTCCTGCAATCCTCCCACGAAGCAACTGATCATAAAGGACTCATTCAGTCCCGTTGTTCTGTTGACGAGTTCTTCAAACTTCGACTGGTAGTCCTCCACCGTTGATACCTGCCGCAACTTGGTCAGGGAGGCCGTGGCATCGTCATAAGGCGAAGGGTCAAACCGGGTTAGAAGACTAGTAGTGAAGTCCTCCCAACTGGCTAAGGCGTTGGATTTCTCCATCCAACGAAACCACTAGAGGGCTTTACCTTCCAAATGGAAGGATGCCATTAACAGGCGCTGGGTTGCTGGAGTCTGCATGTGAAAGAAAAATTGTTCTGCTCGATAAATCCATCCCAATGGATCAATTCCATCGAAGCGCGGAAATTCCAAGCGGGCCATGCGAGCCATAGGGGTATGATCCCTGTCACCCCCAGAGTAGCCCCCCGAGTTGTGACTACGGTGAAAGGAACGTGAGCCGGAGGTGTCCCCTTCGTCTGGAGTACATAACTGGGAGATGGCATCTAGTCGAGTGTTTACAGCCCCCATCTGAGCCACCAGTTCATCCATTCGGCGCCCTTGGTTGGTGACCAAGCCATCTAGCCTACGCCCCTAGTTCTCCATGGTGTCCCGAAGCAAATGCATCATTTCCTCAATTTTGGCATATCATGTTCCTTCTGCCATGACAGCGGGAAACCTGGCTTTGATACCTTGCAGTGGGCTTTTCATTTGATGGTATGGAATTCGGCCGGAGCCGTGAGATAGAGGAGATAGAAGAGATGGAACGTGGTTGGATTGTGATGGTTCGTTCACGTGGGACTCTTCGAGGGAGTCCAGCCTCCTAGACTTTCATTCAAATTGGTAATTCCTTGTTACTGCACATGGAAAATAGCCGATTACATATAGATCCCTCATCCCCTTATCTTGGGAGAGATTGATACCTCATCCCCTTATCTTGGGAGAGATTACAAATTCAAACTAAACCAACTGATCCTAAACTATCCAAGCTGATCCTAAGGAGTTTTATGAAGAAGGGAACCTAAAGGGTTTCCTTGAGGAAGAGAAACACGTGGCAGCACTTCCTCTATTATTGCCTACATTATAGCCAGCCATATGAAAATTATGCACGTAACAGGGGATGCTTTTGTTGTCTTGAGATCTTAGATTTGGAAACTATGAAACCAAGTGAGTTCATTCATAACTTCGCATCTAAAGCCCCTAGGCTCTCACATGGTTGAGCCTGAAAGCTTTGATTTTGAGTCTCAAGTGTCCTAGACCTTGCAATTTTACTGGTCATTCTTGGACTGATTTTCATCAAAGTATATCCATGAAATGGAGAGTTATGATAGGGCTCGATCTCAATCAATGATTCAATTTGTGTTGTCTGCAACATTAAATGTGCCATTAGACTTAAAATTTAGAATATGTGAGGATCGTTCCGATGATAATTAGTTGAAGCAATCTAATACAAATCGCTTTGAACCATTGATTTGCTATATGCCCAAGGTTTAGCTTGAGAGTTTAATGTGATATGTTGATATTTCCAAGGATTCGAGAAAGATCAACTCTACAAATCATCAGATGATGGTATTCCATCCATTGGTTGCTGAATGGAACTTTGATATTTTTGAGGATCCATCTAGGAGCCAACTTGATTGTTACTTGGAGAACACATTCTCTTTTACCAACAGATGATGTGCATTGATCTTGAAATCCAACAATACTTTGATCGCTTTAGCGATCCTTCTAGGGATAACCCAATCAACCATGGATTGTTGGCTTGATCAACAATCAGATTTGGCATCTAACAATTAGTGTCATGAAAGTTTGACATCTTCAAGGGATTCAAGCCAATGATCATTAACATAACACCAAACCCACATTAAATTTGTCTCTCCTTGTGTGGTATGTATATATGATTTAATTTTATTTGTTTTTCCTATCGACATATTTGAAAAGCAGTTTCTCCACATGACAACACCATCCAAATTGAATTCCCACCCCTACAGTTGTCCACCACAAGCACCTATCCTCTTTTGGATTCCACATATTTAAGTTTGATGACTTCCCTCCATAAAACTTCCTCTCTCCTCCCCAAAATCTAAACCACATCTTGTCGACAATAAACAATGATCAAGGAGGAGGATAGTAACATGTGAGGCGATTACCCAATGTTCTAGCTAATTTCTTGTCCAAAGGGTTGACAGAAGGAAAGATTAGTTGGTTCTTTGTAATTACAGGTTTTCTCCTTGGTTTTTTCTATTTAAGGAGTACATTTTGGTTCTTTGTATTTAAGCCTATACTGTACCTTTCCTTTTGTTTTAATAAAAATTTCATCAATTAATTCTTCAAAAAAAAATGTAAATGGTAGATGGATGTTGGGAAGGTGGAAGATTTAAATCACATAAACCTTTAAAAAAGCAAAGAATAAAGGATAAAACTAAGAAGAGTGATGTTCCCCCACACACACAGGTATAGGGCATTTTGGTGTGAGCCCCCATGTGGGGGATGATAGACATGGCCTACCAAAAAATATCTTTATCTGATCAATCAGGCCATGGTTTTAAAGGGAACAAAAGTTCAAAGAGGAAAAAATAATTTAAAGTGAACAGTAATAATTTGAAATGATCAAATGATGGAGAACTTGAATAACATGGTATCATTGACCATTTGATCCAATCAAAGTGATTTTTACTAGGCCATACAACATAGGCCTTTCTAATGGGCCCATCGATAATATGTTGCATAGACTGTGCAACATAAGGGGTGTGCATTGAATATCTATCAACTAAGAATGGATAAGATGAAATCTATTAGCAACTTTAATAACAGTGTAAGTGAAGGAATGCCTTCTGAGACTGCCTGAACATATTGTGTAGAATACCAAAACACTATAGGATCACTAATTCAAGGTACTAGGAAAAATATCAGGATAATACAGTTTTGGTAATAATGAATGGATGAAGTTGAATTCACAAAAATGACCTCAAATGCAATAAGATTTTCTTTTTTGAGCGGTATGCAATAAGATTTTGATGAGCTGTAGACATGGAATACTCCTAAAAATCACTGGCCTGGTTTTAGATTAACTCTAGTAAAGTGGAACCTCTAAACCATATTATTTCCTCATAGAAATTGGACTTCTGATCATTTTCATGAAAAGTTAGATCTATCAAGATGGGGCCTATAAAAGAACATAGTGAATAGAAGGCTGATACTTGAGCCTATCCCATTCAACATCCAAGTCAACTGCAGAGCATTTTTTTTAGCAATCCATTTGATTGTTACCTTCTAGGGAGGCTTGTTTCATCACGAACTTTGTGGCCTAGATTAGATTGACAATAGGTAATAGGGCTCACAATTTGGATGTTAGGAATGATAGACATGCTTGTGTTGACATTTTCAAGTATTGCTGGTTTTGTTTTGGTTGGGTTACACTTGGGTTTTCTAAGGATCTTGTTTCTTTAGTATTGTAGGCGGGCAGTGCTCTTATACCACCTGTTTTCTTTGTACCTCTTCCTTTTTTATTAATACATTCACAGCCAATGTTTAAAAAGAAAAAAAAAAAAGAAAAGAAAAAAGAATGCAGCCAGCACTCTTCAGGGTAGCAATATCATAGCAAAGTTGAGCACATGAATATAGGATGTATAATCTTTTCTACCTTGAATCCTTGCATGTCATTGAGAAGTCGTCCACACGTACTTATAAGCTTGAATAATGTATGGTACTCTGGAGCTCTAACAACCTCCTCTGAAAGCTTTGGCCCCACAAAATAGAGAGCCGGGAGAACAATGGGTCCCAAGGCAAAAGACACATACCCATTGGTCATATATTCATCCATTGTTGGAACCAATTTCTCTAGCTGCCATTCTGCCTCTCTCATCGCAGACTTGAGCAAAGCCAGCCACTGCCACACAAACAGCACATGGCAACCACTATCAAGCAAAGAATTGAGGTTAAATGCTGCAAATAGAGAAGATTCTGGTAGACTAATTCGCAATTTAGGGTGTTGGTTCGGAATCTAGATCAATACCATCATCAGCACGACCAACATCAAAGTCATAGTCCCATCTACCTGAGATCGGTTGAATCTAAATCTAGATCTCCAGATCCAAATCTGGATCAATTATGTATTTTATATTATACTAAGTCCAGGGACAATTCTAGACAATAGCCATAACTAGCGCCAAAACTCAAAATTATTGTATCAGATAAATTGGTGTAAAGAAATATCCACAGAAGGCTCTATTAGTGAGGAATAGGGTGTCAGATCTCACTATCTCAATTAGATGGTGTGTGATGCGATGCCCTTGCCATGCGGATGCCTTCTGCCCAAGCTCAATAACTGTGCTGTAAATTGCTGAGAATATGATCTGAACTTGTTCGGAGCAACAATCAGCTGTTGAGTTTTCACCCCACCTGCAGGTGAATCCATGGGCAGTTATTTATATCAATTTGAAAGCATAATGAAGTAAAACATGCAAAACTCAAAGACAGGATGGAGAGAAACAAGATAAACAGCAAAAAAAAAACCTTACTTTTCAACCAAATGAATGAGGTTTACTAACTCTTCTGTAGAACCTCCAATATCATAGAAATCATCAACAACTGTAGTCAGGACACTGTTTTTTGCCCAAGATATTCGAGCATCAGATAGTTCAGGAGAGAAAATGGTGGCTGCAGCTGAGAAATAGCAGTAGGTCAACTTCTGCCTTGCAAAATTTAGCTGATCCAACCGGTTTTCTTTGACCCACCTGTTTATAACAGAGAGAGATCAGTACACACAATAACTAAATTGGCGTCACTTTCTTTCCAGTGGTTACCTTTCTAGATGTTCAAGTTCCTTTTGGTGCATGGACTGACAGGCTTTAAAATCTTCCACTGCCAATTCTAGGATACTAATTTTGTCAATGTTTCTGGACCTGATATGCATGTCAGAAGCATATTCATGGGGTAAAAGCAAGTTGAACGTTGCATACAAATGGAATTTTCTTCTTATAAATTTGTCTGTGTGGAAGGAGAGAATGCATTTGTGTTCTTCTGAAATAAACTTGGGATATGCACTATCATGTTATGAGTCGAAGGATCAGACTCATTTTTAGGGCAACTTCAATCCTCCATTAATTCTGCATCCCTTTTAATTGGCAAGCAAGCCCAACCAAGTGATCCTCACCATTGGATTCAACACTAACAGAAACAACCCTTCTCAGTTTGTTGAAATGTTGGGACCGAAAGATCCCATACACAAACTTTGAAGGCAGGACATTAAAGTGATTCCGTACATATCCCCATGACCACCTAGAAAAGATAGGTCGCATCTTCTAACATGGCCTGTTAAACAGTACTAAACTCATGTGTCCAAACAAGTTCTTACATATAAATAAGGGGTAAGCTTACCTATATGCTTACCTATATGATGTCTTCAAAATCTTAAAATCATGTATGTTATAGTTCTCAATATTCTTTCGGTGATGTAGGCGCTCTAGATTGGCATAGAAAGGAATCTTCAATGCATAATCGACCTAACAAATGACCAAATAAAGAATTTTCAAATTTTCATGAACAGACCTCAATCTGGTGACCCAACCATATATAGGTTATGCCCATAGTATATCTTAGATTGAAAGATTAGTTGTCCGATTGATCAAGAACCAGGATCACAAACCATTGATCTCAATACACAGAATGTAGCATATCAGGAAGCTATACACTTGCCACAGGTCAGGGCATACAATTTCTTACATTTAAAACAGTTTAATTAATACAACTAGTAATCCATAATACAAAATTTTTAAACCAACACTCAAGTAGTGTAGTTATATCTCATACACTACCTCTTGTGTATTGCCTTTCCAGAATCTGTCCGCACGCTTTGTAAGCTTGGATAGTTCTTGTTTTAGAAAATGACTCGACAAGGAGTTTAGCTTCTCGGAGATCCACTTATTTGAGGATGTCAAGATTTGTGAAGCTGTGTATAGCTCTAGAAGTGTACCCAAGTCCATAATATTTCCTCCCACCAAATTGAAGAAAAAGTCCTCTTCAGCAAATTGAACTAAGGCATCTACAGTACATGTTGAACCAATTTGATCCTCCATCCACAAAAAAAAAAAGGGGGGGGGGGGGGGGGGGGGGGGGGGGAAAGCAACTCCATAACACTATCAAAAAATTCAAAAGACAGTAAGATTTTAGTCAAGCAGTACCTGAAGAAATATCATATCCATTCATACGTAATAGCCGATATGCCAAGGCACATGTGGAGATGTCTAGACATATTTCTTCATCACTCTGCAACCAGTATCTGTTGCTCACATCAGGGCTCTAGTCTTGTTTAAGATAATTAACCTTTTTGAAGTATTTAAAGGTACATACTTGGTCCATTACCTGTAAGTTTCATCCAATATGTTTCTTATCTCACTGATGAAATGTCGAGCAATACCTAACTTCTCAAGACTGTCGACAACACAGAGCTGGGTGTATTTATCTAGAGGATAAGCAGTGGGAACTGAAAAAGACAATGAAAAAGGCACCAAGATAAAAATAAATGTGGCATCCCAAGCAACAGTATTGAGAACCAGGAGAAGTAACTATATTTCAGACAAATGATAATGATGAGCCCTAACATAGATTGAGTATAACCCCAAAAATCAAGCAAACTTACAATGCTTTTTCATCTTCATCCTTCGGCCCTACTTTTTGGGTCTTTTCTATATTCCCAGACTACCAATATATAGTCATCCAAGGAAAATGAATAATTCGATAACTACATATTTGCAGGGAGTCGGGGTAATAATTAAAAACTCAAGAACATAAAGACAAAAACTGGTAGGAATGGTTACCTGCATTGCCAAAACTTTTTAAGACCGAGTGCAAGTACTCTAGGCACTTATCATCCTTCAGATGGATCAGAGCAGCTGCAGTTGTGGAAGGTGAATTAAACAAAGACCCATTCTTCCTCTGATACTTCATGACCTCTTGCCAGTCCTGCAATTTTCCCAGTCCTTCTGCAACATAGGCCAGGTAGGCTTTACTTCCCTCCTGGAGCATCTGAATGAAAACATATGAAAAGATTAAGTACATGTTAGCAACTTGAGATGGAAAACGTTTTGATAATCCAACTAGAAAAATGTCACCCAGAATACAAGATTCAAGCATTTTAGAACCTTTAACATCATCAGAATGATTTCCTTAAAAATATTCCCTATCTCGTATGTTCTATAGGACTGATTGATACTTCTTCAAATCAAAGACTTGAAATAGTGGGTAGGTTACCAAATAAATACATAAAAAATAAAAAGAAGAAAGAAACCACACTCCTGGAGCATCTGAATGAAAACATATGAAAAGATTAAGTACTTGTTAGCAATAATCCAACAATAATCCAACTAGAAAAATATTACCCAGAATACAAGATTCAAGCATTTTAGAACCTTTAACATCATCAGAATGATTTTCCTTAGTGGCCAATTTTTATAACCAAAAAAACTTGCCTTTATGTCAACAACTATTAATTCGTGCTCATTCAAAAAAATTATTAATTCGTGTTCTTCAATGATATCATGTTATTACAGAAATGATCATGCACATTCACCGTGAAGATAGGATTTAGATTCGAAAATAATTTCACCTCAGCAGACTCCAAGTAGGTGTCTTTGGAATCACTTGGCTGTTCCATGAAAAACTATAACGGATCTACTACTCTAATACTTAACCCATCACAAAAGAATACTATCAAGTTAACAGTATCATTCCAAAATAAATAATAAATAGTTGTTGAATATCTCAATTCAGAAAACAATAATAACAATCATAGAGACAGAGAAAAGAGATGGGGGACTGGAGCATTGAAGTAGTCAGACCAGCGTGAAACTTATTTAATAATAACAGGGAGGAAAACTCCCTAATATCACCCAGGGCCGGCCCTGGCTATAGGCGAAGTAGGTGGTCGTCTAGGGCCCCCAAGTCCATAAGTTCATTTACTATATGTTAAATAGTTAATTATGTATAATTAAAAAACAAGTTCATTCTTGTCCAAGTGGTTAGACTTGTCCTTGTGTAATTTGAGTACCTAGGTTCAAATTTGGCCTGCGTTAATGATATTAACAATCATAATAATTATTATTATAATCCTCATTTTATTAAGTTTAATAATAATAATAATAAAATAATTTTAATTAATAAAGAATCTTTTAAAATATATCTATCATCTAAATAAAGAGAAAGAGAAATCTTTATTGAGTTGATAATTTTGAATTAAATATAATTTAAAACTTTTAAAATTTGAAAAGATGAAAAACATAGTTTTATTCATTTGATCAATTTAGATTTTATTATAAGTAATATACAAGTATAAATCATTATAATTAAGATAATTTTTAATTTTTAATTTTTTTAAAAAATACAGAAAAATTGAAAAATTAAAATAATAATAATATCTTCGTTTCAAATGAGAATTTGCATTAGTGTCACACTCGAATATGATAAAACATGCAGTACCAAAAGAATGAATTACCAAATTACATAAAAACAATGAATTGTTGTTTTCCAAATGCATGAATTGCGTATAAAATAATGTTGATTATACCAGTTACAATTACCTATGCAGAAATAAGTTTTTTAAACTTAAAACTAATAAAATTTTATCTTCCGTCTACAATGTCACACAAAAGATTAAATGGATTAGCTATCTTATATATTGAAAAATAAATGTTAAAAAAACTTGAATATAGTAATTTAATTAGTAATTTTGCATCTCAAAATAAAAATAAATTTTAAATAATACTTTGTTATAAATTTGATTATGATATTTTATTTTGTTTCACACATTGTAAA
Organism: Chimonanthus praecox; assembly: GCA_022113865.1. NCBI lineage: Eukaryota > Viridiplantae > Streptophyta > Magnoliopsida > Laurales > Calycanthaceae > Chimonanthus > Chimonanthus praecox. The sequence continues at coordinate 48,867,144 of CM039092.1, read as the reverse complement.
AAAAAATTGTATAATTTTATTTTTTGTGAGTAGATAAGGGCCCCATCTTAAAAACTCGCCTAGGGCCCCTGAAATCTCAGGGCTGGCCCTGATACCACCCAATCAATCCCCTTGACTTTTCGCTGCATTACTATAAAAAAAAAATTAGAAATCTTGTCTCATCCATTTCCCAGTCTCATCCATTCCAATTAATTCCATAATTACATTAACATGCTTAAAGGAAAATAATCTGTGCTCAATTTTAGCCCATTATGTAACACCCAGATTTTTTCAATGCATAAAAATATTGGATTTGTCCCTTTAAATTGTTAAATTAGTTGAATTTAAGATTTATGGATGGAATGGACTTTAGGTGGGTAAGAATTGGGTCAATAGCCCAATTATGATCCAATGGATCAAAGATAAAATTCGATTTGGAAATAATTGGGTAAGTGTGATTAAATGGGTCAACTATCTAATTGGAACCCAATGGGTCAAGGTGAATGGATTTTGAAAGTAAATGGGTAAAAGATTAATTTAATTGGGTCAAATACTCAATTAATATCCAAGGCATGGGATCCATCTCAAAAAGTGAGGTGGCATCTGTATGAGGTGGCATGTGAGTGACATAGTCAAGTGGGACCCAAATCCACCTCATCAAGTGAGGTGGCAAGTGGTTAATGTAACATGCACGGTCGGCTAACCGTGGTTGACTTGGTCAACCATGGGTGAGTTCAAATTAAGTTGAGTTGATGAATGAGTTCAGGTGAGATAAATAATGCTTGAGTTGGAAAGTGAGTTCACATGAGTTGAGAATTTATTAATATGAGTTCAAGTGCTTGAGTTGGGAAATGAGTTCACATAAGTGAATGGAATTGTTTTAACTTGAGTTGAGATGGGAAGTTGGATAGACTTCCATCTCAAGAGGCACACGTTCGAAACCAAGTGGTGCCTTGGTTAAGCCAAGGGCCACCTTGGCATGAGAGGAAACATAAATGGGGTGCTTTGGTTCAACCAAAGGACTCCTTGGTTGGATACAAGGCATTAAAGAGGAATTTGAAAAGGGGGGGCTGGTTTACAAAGGGGTACACTACACCCCTTTGGACCATTTTCCATCTCAAGAAAGATAGAGATTTTCATCTCTCTCTCTCTCTCTGTCTCCCTCTCTCAACTTACACTCCTTGGCTGATCCTCTCTCTCTCTTGAACTAGAGATTTGCACCTCCTCTTCTCATCTCTCTCTCTCTCTCACATTTTCGGCTTTACACTTGGAGAAATCAGCGATGAACAAGAAAGGAAAGAGAAGGATTGAGGAGCAAGTTCAGATTTAAAAAGAAATGAAGGAGACGGGAAAAAGGTAAGATTCTATATTCATAGTATTAGATTAAGATTAAGGGAAACTGTGGTTTTGGTCTCGGTATAGCCAAACTCATGAGTTCTAGATTTGATTGAAAGGATTGGCTAAACCGTTGCAAGCCATGAAGGTGGATATCCATTTGAAAAATGAATATGTATTGGAAACCAACAATCAAGAGATTTAATTGATGATTATGTTTAATGGCTTAAGATAGGAATGGATTATGAAAAAGACTCTAACTTTGGTTAGTGGGTAAAGTATGTCCACTGATTTTATGTATAAATGACTTAATACATGTTTAAAATGGATAAGGGTGATAACAAATAACCAAGGGTTACACTGTCTGCTGGACGGGTACTACCGTTCGCGGACGGGTTTCGACCGTCCACAGGATGGGTAACAGACATGGACAGTGTTGTCTGCGGACGAGTTGCACTCTCTGTGGGACGGGTGTGGACCATCCGCAGGACGGGTAATAGACATGGACAATGTTGTCTGAGGACTGGTTGCACTCTCTGTGGGAAGGGTTTCTGCCGTTCGCGGGAAAGGTTTCAACCATCCGCGGATGGGTGTGGACTGTTCGCAAGAAGGGTCACGGGTACCGGGTCATAGGTAACAGAGGAGGACCAGGTGTTGTCGGCGCAGACGGACTGTGCTGTCTGTGGACGGGTAATAGACTGGACAGAGTGCTGTCTGCGGACGGGTGTGGACCGTCTGCGGGACAGGTTTCGACCATTTGCAGATGGGTTTCTATCGTTCGCATGACGGGTTGCGGACGGTGATCTGCCGAGTTCAGTCAACTGAATTTTTTATTCAGTCGACTGAATTTTAAAGTGAAATTTTTAATATAATTTTTCTAGATTGTTTAAGATGAGTAAAGGATGATGAGAATTGAATAGGTAATTAAATTAACATGTGTGTGTGATGAATTCGTTAAGGTAACGGGATTTCACAAAGGGTGTACGATCGGTTTTGACATAATCGGTGATTGATATCTTCACGAAACAGCAAGAATATCATTTTGAACGTTGGTAGGATTCCTACCTTGTTGGCACACTGTGGATTATATTATGTATTGATTTTTATGTTGGTTATGTTTTAAGAACTGATTTGCCATGCTATTATGTACTTGAATATGAAATGGCATCATTGCACTCATTACCTCATGCATGGCATGGGAGGGAACACAAGGGAGGAGTCCACGCTCTATTCGGTATATCCAATAAACAAACGTGGGAGGAATCTACACTGATTCTGATTAACATATATGGGAAGGAGTCCACGCTCCATTCGGTGTTTCCAATAAATAAACGTGGGGGGAGTCCACTCCATTTGGTGTTGTTGATTAATATATGTGGGGAGGCATAACAGTGAATACTTTGATGTGGCTTATTCATCAAGAAGATTAGTAATGTGATTTGTGATATGGTTGTTGGGTGGGAGATCATTGGCATATGGCATTCATGACATGGCATCAAATTAGCATGATTTTTATTATGAGAATTATGCGTTGATTTTAGTATCAAAAGTTGTTTACAGTTTTGATATTATATATCTATCATGATTTTATACTAATCCCATGTGTATAACCCTACTTGGAATTCCTACTGGACACGTTGACTAACGCCCTACTTCTACCTTTAGATGATGGTATAAGGAATGGAATGGACGATGGACGTGAAAGAAGCCAAGCTTAGGAGCTTGGATATCTTATGCTTACTTTATTTAATTTTTATTCTGAACAATGTATTTGAGTTAATTGCACTTTGGAACTGTAATAACTTAGATACATTTTGCTATAGTTTGATATTGCATTTGGATATTAAGTTCAGTTAATTTAATGGTGATTGATTTCCTTGCTAATTAATGTTATGAATGGTATTTGTATTCATATAATAATTCCGCAATATTCTTAATGTATGCGAAATGTTTTAGTGGACTTGTCCATGTGCACATATTGTTGGTCAGTTAAGGGTTGGGATTTAGAAGCTCGGACTTAGCTCGCGCCGTGGCGTCCCACTCTCTCTCTCTCTTTATTTAAAAAAAAAATAGACTCTGATTTCCAGCGAGTGAGAAAGGGTGGGGCGTCATACATTCAGGTGGATGCATACAGAATCATATAGAAAATTTTATTACAAATATAAAGATCAAGAATTAAAGAGAACAAATAATATAAATGTATAATAATTATATACCTTTGGAATTCCACCTCTCGCTTGTGAAACACAGCATCTACCACATTTGGGCTCAATGGGAGATTCAAACCCAATTCATCTGCATATTCAATCATACCTGGGAATATGAAATTGAAACCGATTGGAGAATGCTGCTCCTCATCAATGGCAGATGAAATTTTTGATCCAATAAAATGGAGTCCTGTCAATAAAACAAATTTCTTATTGAAATGTTATAACTAAAAGCATTTAGCATGTCCAAGCAGCATGACAAAATTACCCTTTTCCACGTGTTCTTCTCCAACGCTCCATCGTTTGAGCGCAAGTACACAGGCCAACGTTGAGGAAAGAGCATCTTTTGTCAACAATGGATGACGATGAGGAAGGCCCCAAGAGCCATCAGGGAGTTGATTCTCCAGCAACCAATTGAGGCACTCAGGGAAACATGGAAATTGGGAAGAATTAAGAGAAGGAACCATGGCTACCCAGGCGGTGTCATAGGACGAAACCGTCAGCTCAACATTTGAGAACATCTCTCTGATTCGTTCTTGAAGCCCTTGGGAGCACTGCATTTTGATTCAACTAATTCTTGAATCATTCATTCATCATTATAAAAAAACAGAAAATCAGAGAAAATTTGGCATACCACATCAACGTTTCTTGTGTCTCCCACGTTCTGTAATGCAGGATCTGTGAGCACAAAAATGTGACTATAACAACAAAAAAGGAGAAAAATGAAAAGAAGAAGAAGAAGAAGGGAATGCTGCAGTAAATAAAGAACAAGAAGCTAAAGAATTAAAAGCAGAGCCAATACATGAGGAGAACAAAAAGAAAAAAGCAATTCAGATTAAGAAAAATAAGCTAATAAAGAAAATATTAGTCCCAATTCATCATCATCATCATCAACTACACTTCCCAACTCGCACAAACACACAAGTAAAGAGAAAAAGGAAAAAAAAAAAATGCAATCATAAACATCAAAGAGAATTATAATGTGATAGCAGAAAAACAAAAATACAAGATCCAGGAAGTCCTAAACTACTGCAAATAACAAAACCCAAGATAATCAGTCAGAAGAGACATGAAACGGGAATCTACAACTGCAACAACAGCCAAAAAAATGAGCAATGAGAAAGAGAGAGAAAACCCAAAAAATAATGGAGTGGAAAAAGCATGGCGGAATACTCTAGGAAGCAGATGACAAACATCAAAAGATAGTTGTATAGTAGAAGATAGAAGAGAAGAACCTGAAAGACAAGGCCTCCACCACCTTTTGGGTTTAGGGAGAAGCATTAGATTGTTGAGGTGAAGATGAAACATGAGAGTGAAAGAGAAGTGAAAATTGAAATGTACGTTTTGGCGTTGGGGGAGAGAGAGAGACAGAGAGGAGAGTGGGAAAGGCTCAAGAGTTGGCGCAAAGAGAGCAGAAGAGGAACGTCCGGTGCAGTCTAATACTGAGGATATTAAAGATAATATATATTTTTAATATGTCCGATCCATTAATTAATAATATTTTCAGGTAATTAGCAAGATCTGAACTCTGAACTATGAAGTAAGCTGCTGAGCTGGAAATCGTCCTCTTTCTGGGCCTGCCACTGGATCACTTGGGCTGTTAGTCTGCCTGCCGGTCCACTAAGGACCCGGTTTGACTCATTTACCTACAGATGTGTAGACTTTGTCAATGGAGCTAAAGTTAAATTTGAGGAAAAGTTAAAATTGAGTAAATGAGTGTGGGCTTAAGGAGTTGTTCGTGTGTTCTATTTTATGAAAATATAAAATCATTTTTCATTAAAATTGTTTTTTTATTGTTGTATGTGAGTTTTTTTATAAAAAATATTTTTTATCACTTAATTATTTTCTACAAAAATTATGAAAAATAAACTTTTAGAGGGAAAAAGAATATTTTTTTTTTTGAGTTTTTAATTTAAAAGTATATGTTGTAACTCAGGACCTATGACTCAATTCATAACTCAAGACTATTATGATCAACCTTTGACATAGTCAACTCAATCCATTGTCCAACCTATGGCACCATTAACTTCACTTATGACCCATGATCAATCTAATTTGATCGAGTGACGATGTTAGCACATCGAGTAGTAAACACATATCTTCTATCACTTTTTTGTTTTATAAGAAATGACTTCTCAAGCTTCAATTCAAGCTTTTTATTTATTTCAACGGAAGATTGATGCACATTGGCAGATTGGTCGAAAAAAAAAAGTTTCCCTAGTCTTTATTGAGATTGAGAAGTAGGAGAAGAAGAGAGAGGAGAAAAAATAATTTCACTTTATTTCTATATTATCCAAATTTCCCTTTTCAACACAAATATTATCCCTTTATATAAAAAAATTTAAATTAAGAAATCCGAATCGAAAAGGAAACCAAGGTTCTACTTTAATTCTTTCTTCAATTCAGATTACTGTTGAACCAAATCCACCCTTTTTCATTATTGAGATGACTCGTTTCTCTTTCTACACAGTTGACTCCGATCTTAACCGAAGAGACGCTTATCTGAAATTCAATTCACAATTAAATTTTTTGATCAATATCAATCGATACCATACGTATCCTGTAAGCTTAAATTATAAAAAATTTAAAGCATAATGAATTTCAAGAAAATAAACAAAATAGTTTTATGCTGTGATTGGTAGATCAAATAATGGTTGCAATGTCTGCCGCATTACATCCATAAGGGGTGGTGCGATCTATCTTGTTAGTCATGAACAAAAATAGCATGTGATGCTAAACTCTTTAATGATCAAGATCGCTTCCATAGAGTGATCATTTTAAGGATAAAATTTCACTTATAACTTATTCATAAAGTTTGATATTTCACACATATAGCCTTATTTCACACAATTATATGATTAAAATATCACCTTTCTTCAACTATTTTTCATTCATTCTTGTCTATTTTGATACTAAATTGAATTTCTCTCACTGTAAATTGCATGCATTCGAATGTCGTCCTGTTTACTTAATGGATAACATTTTAGTGAAGTATCTAATGTTACTAGCAAGCACTTTGCTCGAGGGACATTGGTGAAAAAATATTGATAATTGATAATTTTTTCTCTACTTTGCAATTTTTTTTTCTAAAAAATTTATATTCTTAGATACTAACATGAAAACTGTAGACCAAATTCTTCAAATTCACCAAATTTAATTGTAAAGTTTTTTTTTTCTATTTTATGGTCTTTACACACATTTTTTTACTTTTAGATAATAATATAACAAAGCTATATCAAATCATTTCAACTCATCAAATCAATATTAAAATCACTTTTCCTACTTATATCTTTTTTTCTGATTGAATTTTTGTATTTTTTAATACTACTATGAGGACAAGCGAAATCTTTTAAATTCATCAGATAAAATCGTAAACTTTCTTATCTATTTTAGCTATTATTTTGACAAAGTTTATTTTCTTTAACTTGCGAACGTGAAAAGAAATTAAATAAAGATAGAAGTAAAGAGATTTGGTTCAATCCAAGACCAAGGCAGCTGACAATTTAATTAACTAAAATATAATATCACCCAATATTACCATCGTCACAATATCACTACTGCTATACTACAATTAGCGTCATTACGAAAATGTAAGAAATTGCCTTTCTTAAATAAAGTAGCAGTTGATACAATAAAAAATATTTATTAAATATTAATTTATTAAAAATTATATTGATTGAATAAATCAAACTCCATTTTTTTAATCATTTCAAAATGTGATTACTTTAAATTATTTTACAGTCTTTAAACATATGACTTTATTGATTTAAAAACACTTCACACCAGTCGGCAGCGGATCGTTTCACCTCTTTAAATATGCATATATGGGTCAAGTCTACATACTACTTTTCTATCTAGCCTAAAAACAATTTTTCTAAAAGTAAATTTTTACATTCAATCAATTTTTAAAAAAATAAATAATTTATATAATAATAAATAAAAAAGTACTATAGGTACAGATACAAGTAAAGAAAGTCGAAAAGAGACAACAGGCTCAACATTCAATCAATTATTATAAAAAAATTATGCTTTTTTCATCCTGTCCTGTTCTACAACGTACTCCAACAATTCAAAAACAAATATGATCTCAATTTGTTTTATATGTGATTCTTTGACCATCTATGCAAAAGTTATTTTAGCCTTTTCCTATAATTCGGACGAAGTTCAACTAAAAAATTAATTTGGGCCAGGATCAATGGTGTCCAACTGTCCGTACTGAATACATACATATATTTAACTACGAAATTAGTATCTTAGTTCGGGTTAGGTACATCTTATATTTTATATCTAACATAAGACAGTAACATCGACTTTAGATAAATAATATTTTAATAATTATATATGTCATTTTTTTTCCCATTAGTATAATATCACGTGCATAGTTGATAGGGAAGTGGGTGGGAATATGAGGACAAGCGAAATCCTTTAAATTAATCAGATAAAATCTTGAAATTTCTTATCTATTTTAGCTATTATTTTGATAAAGTTTATTTTTTTAACTTGCCAACATGAAAAGAAATTAAATAAAGATAGAAGCAAAGATATTTGGTTCAATAGAAGACCAAGGTAGCTGACAATTTAATTCACTAAAATATAATATCACCCAATATTACCATTGTCACAATATCACTACTACTATACTACAATTAGCGTCATTACGAAAATGTAAGAAATTGCCTTTCTTAAATAAAGTAGCAGTTGATACAATAATTTATTAAATATTATTTATTAAAAATTATATTTATTGAATCAATCAAGCTACATTTTTTAATCATTTTAAAATTTGATTTGTTTAAAGTATTTTTTAATTTTTATATTTTACAGTCTTTAAAAATATAACTTTAATGATTTAACCAAGATGATTTTTAATGGACTACATATTCAATAAATGATACACTTCACACCAATCGGCGGCGGATCATTTAACCTGTTTAAATATGCATATATGGGTCAAATCTACCTAGCCTAAAAAAAACTTTTCTAAAAGTAAATTTTTACATTCAATCAATTTTTTTTTTTTTTTAAAAATGATTCATATAATAATAGATAAATAAGTATAGAAGTGCAGATATAAAAAAAAAAAAGTCGAAAAGAGGCAACAGGCTAAACATTCAATCAATTATTAAAAACAAATTACACTTTTTTCATCCTGTCCTTTTCTACAACTTACTCCAACAATTCAAAAACATATATGATCTCAATTTGTTTTATATGTGATTCTTTGATCATCTATGCAAAAGTTATTTTAGCCTTTTCCTATTGTATAATTCGGACGAAGTTAAACTAAAAAATGAATTTGGGCAAGGATCAATGGTGTCCAACTGTCCATACTGAATACATACATATATTTAACTACGAAGGTAGTATCTTAGGTCGGGTTAGGACGTTAGGTACATCTTATATTTTATATCTAACATAAGACAGTAACATCAATTGACTTTAGATAAATAATATTTTAATAATTATATATGTCATTTATTTCTCATTAGTATAATATCACTTGCATAGTTGATAGGGAAGTGGGTGGGCATATGGTGACAAATGACTACATCCTTCAGAATTTTCTCAAATAAGATTTATAAATTCCCTTTGAGGATTATTATTTATCAATATTAGTCTGTGAGAAAACTGGGCTGGATTATGATCGACTTGCAGTAGGCAGTAGCCCGTTTGCTGCAGTGCAGGCCCGGAATGCAGCTGTGCTTAGGACTGCAAACAGAGACCCAAACGTCCCACTGAGTTACTGTCTTACTGACCAATCCCGACCTTGTGCAGGCTGAGGATAATGGGTTGTTCAGGAACTCAACTCGGTAATTAATCACGGTTAGGGGTGTAAACGGACTCTGGTCCGGCCCGATAAGTTAATTGGACAGTCTGCTGTCCAGCCCGATAACACTGGGTCCGATTAGCCTTGAATCCGGCCCTGCCTGATAAACCTGTTGGACCGCCACGGCCCGTTTAAGGTCCAATAGTGTATAATGGCCTACCAATGGTCCATTTAGGGTCCAATGTTCTATATTACACATCTAATGGACCTTTTAGGATCCAATTGTCTACCATTTAGGCCCAATATCAAAATTTTACTACCAAACCCGATATCACTCTCAAATTTGAGCCTAATATTAAGTTTTTAATATATAGTATCAGGCCCAAGACTCTAAATGTTTATTTTATAAGCCTAAGGGTCCATTTTAAAACTTTTTTTTTTTTCATTCAAAACCTTACTGCACTCAAACTCTAGAATTTATCATTTCAACTTTAATATAATATTTCACATTTATCACACTCGGTGAACTTTAAAACTTGTACATCATTTAACATCAAATAATGGTAACAAATCTAAAAAAAGTCTATACTAGAACTGAAAAATAAAAAAAATTAGAATTGGGCTTATTACTTTTAATACAAAACAATATTAAATAAGAAAATAAAATTTGTCTCTTTTCCACCTCTTGTTGGTGCATCTCTTCTATGATGGATTTCTTAGCCTTGATCCATTAACCTATTGTCACAAAATAGTGAGTTAAGATAATACAACAGGTAAAACTAAAATAGGAAAAATGGAGCATTTCAATTTCAACTGTTTTATAAGCATTTGAGTCTCATCATAAAAATGGAGCACTTTCTAACTGTAAAATCCTTCGTCTTGGTGGGTCTCAAAATGGTGTACTAATTTGGAAGCAATATCCTTCTTCCATCATTTGTTTCATCAGCCATTATATAATTCTGAAGTGCTACAAGAACACCATGAGTGATTAGATTGGTCCACAACCTAAACAAGAACACCATTCACAATAAATACCTGCATATTCACAGCTAGTACATACATTAATAACAACTGAAAATCAGCCTAAAACAAAGATAGTAATCGATTATTTACATGCCATTTGATTTGGCAATGAATGGATTACCAGGGGTTCGAATATCGGCCAATACAAATCGTATCAGCCGATATATACAGTTTTAAAACCTTATCATATCGGCCGATATCCCGATATTAAAACCGCATCATATCGGCCGATATCGGTGATTTTTGTTTAAAAAAATAAGGAGAGAAAATTTTATCGGCCGAGATATCGGCTGATAACGAGACAGTCGATATCTCGACTGATACCGTTTTTTCGACCCCTGGATTACACATTGAAGAGGGGTAGGACAAGTGAAATCTACCACAGGCACAACAAACTTTTCACAACAGAGAGTAGAGAGTACAGATTGTATATTTACAAAAGAACCATAAAAGAAAAAAGGAAGAGAAAAAATAACATGTATTGAAATGAATTTGATTTAAATTCAAAAACTAATTTCAAAAGAAACCAGAGACAAATGTTAAAGAGAATAGAGTTAACCTGAGTTAAAGAAAATCAAAATCAAACATCACAAATATTATTGTTGAGATGCAAAAGTTGAGGCATCAATGTCACAGATATATATATGATGACAGAGTAGGCGGGAGATCATTTAAAAGATCGAACAAGTTGAGGACGAGTAATGGGTTGGATGAGATTTCCATCACAATCATATGCTATGATGCCAGAGAAATCAGGGAGTTGGCATTTGCCTCCCATGAGTATATTGAAATGTCAATACCTACAACATCACAACAGATATTAAAGATCGATGTTCTTGTATATAATTAGGATTAGTGATTATGATGGTGATGATGTGTCTAGAAAATGTATTTCTCCTAGTAATTACAGATAGCATGCCTCCATTTCTGTCTGAAAGAAAGAAAGAAAAAAATAGAAATTGTGCAAATATTAAAGTCAATTGCAGATTGTTACCAGCTCAATCTTTTATTACATCCCAAAATACAAACTACCCTCCATCATCATCATATCATCATCTAAAATCAATTAGTGGATGCTAATGGGCTTTTCTGTATGAAGATTGCTGGATATTTTCTTTCTTTTTTACCCTTGTCTTTTGAGGCATGATGGATGAAATTACAGAAACCTGTATCTTAGCATGGGCAATGAAGAGACCCAAAAGACAAGGCACAATCACAAAAGTAACAAGGCAACAAATCAAATATTCCTTGTCTCCTACTACAATATTTACTTCACACACAAGCCAGAATAAAGATAATACAGATGACAGTTCAGAGATGCCCATAAATTCCCCTCATCATGTCAACAAGTAACGCAAATGTTCTGTAACAGAATGGAAGTACTTGTTGCCCATCTCCATCTCCATTATAGTAAAAAGTAAAAACAACAAAAGCTAAAAAAAAAAAATCAATTTCACAGGAGCAGATTTGCATGTAATCACCTCTTAGCAAAACTGCAAAATTGGATGAAAATATTCCATTGTACAGAACCATTGGCTAGTCATCAATTACTTCTGTCTAAGAAATATACTTGTCAATCAAAAAACCATTTTCCCGAATAAGTTTCAGAAGTTAAAAACATTCAAATTGAATTAAACTTCGTACTAATTACCGTGAAACAAAATACTAGAAGACTAGAATGGGGAAAGACTAAATTAGGAAAGAACATGAAGTAGAAATTGGTACCTTGAAGACACGCTCGTCGAACCGGCCCGGTGAGATCTGAAGAGCATTATAACCTCCATCATTGAAAGCCCAAGTCCTACAAACAATAAGACCCATCTTGGCCCCTACCTTAAGCATTTCCCTCACCCTGGGTCTGCTTTCCACAACTTGATCCATCAACCAGTAAGAATTCCACCCATTCACATAGAATGGCTTCCCATTCAGAAAAAACTGAGTCCCATTCCAAATCAAAACAGGAGAGAAGAAAATCAAAACGGTCTAGAGAGAGAAATTAGGAAATACCTAGGTCTTCAAACCCCACAAATAGCAGCAGAGGTCCTAGAAAGGAATAGGCGTAGAGAGAGGGGAAAACCAGAGAGAAAAGGAAAAAGAGAGAGCGAGTGCTAGAGAGTGGAGAGAGAAGTGAAGAAATCTGAAAAGAGAGGGAGAGACCCGCAGTGAGAGAAGGGAAGAGATAGAGAGAGCCATTGAGAGCGATGGCGAGAGAAGGGAGATCAAGATCGAGAGAGTGGCGGCGTGAAAGGAAGAACGAGAGAGAGAGGCGTGAGAAAGAGTGGCGGCGTGAAAGGAAAAACGACAGAGATAGGCACGAGAGAGGAATACGATTGAAAACCCTAGAGGCGTGACTGTTTTATTCGGATACGATGGGCTATCGGACTGTCCGCGGCTCGATCTGATAACAATCGTGAAATTCCCAATGTACTAAAACACAATTGACCCTATGTGGTGGGTGCGTGGGGGGAGGGTGAATAGGTCAATCTTAATTCATTGCTCCTTTTAAAATTAACTTAATTGATTAGTTTAAGTGCAGCTGATATAACAATCAAGTAAGTGTGTATTAGCAAAAGTGATTCAACAATCAACACAAGAAGCTAGCTCGAACACCATAATTTCAAGGACACAAGATATATAATGGTTCGGTTAACCAACCTACATTCACTGTTAGGACTCGCTCAACCTTGAGCTATCCCCAAATTTACTATGTGGGAACTTATAGCCTCACAATTAGAGTATGAATTCCACCTCACTTAATCGGCTGGGAATTCCACCTACCACTGTGCCAGAGACGATGCTCTAGAGTTTTTTATAGTGGTTCCGGAGCAAGTCCCCTTTAATCCACTTTCGCGACAAAGGTTTTAAGAACAAGTTTAAAACCAAGAAGCACTTGCATTATAGGTCTTTTCGTGATGATGTATGCTTCTCAAAGATTCACTTAAGATGTGTTGACGCTCTTTCATATAGATGTCATATAGCAATCACAATTTCAGGAGGAGCAGGAAAATCGATTAGTTGATGTCTTATCTTCTTCACTTTCTTTCTCTCTCACAATCTTAATCAAATATTGGGTATTTGATTTTAGTATTGCCTCAAGAGAGATGATCGTTCCTCAGAGTGTATGATTTTTATTGGTTTAAGGAAGATAATCAAATGATCATACAACACTCATATTTATAGAGGAGTCTTAACGGTTTTTCCAAACTGTCTAGTACCAACAGGTCGGTGTTCATATTTATTACCGTTCAACCACATGACCTTTGTGCATTAAATGTACTTCCAACGGCATAATTACTTCTCGGTTGACAGGTGGTGTCGCCGATGGGTTGATAGTCATGGCACCGAGAGGTTGGTCCATACGAGAGACTCGATCTGGGGCAACACCATGCTGCCAGTAGTTTCTAGTCAGAAACTTGTCTTACCCAGAACGCCCTGTCGCCTTTTACCGAGGGGTTGGCTCTGGTACTCTCAATCAGTCTTGAACTACCGATATGTTTGTTTTATCGAGAGCCCATTTGAGTTCACACTCTAGAATTCATAAGTCTTTTATCGACGAGTTTATCAATCAGAGGCATACTTATAATGACAGTTCTTTGATCCAGAACTTCTGTCAAACTGGTCGACCAGTCCTTGACCACGATGGGTCAATCCTGTCTCCATCGAGGGGTCGGTGAGAAAGCTGGCCGAGTTGATAATGAACATAATTCATATTTCCAAGTTCACTGTCCAGCATCCTCTCTTAGGCTTCTTTGGATTTACCATTTGTTCAACTAAGCCTAGAGAAAGTCATCTCTAAGGTGTGGGTGCCACCTAAGGTCATATATGGCCAATTACCTGTTTTTGTGATTGCCATGACGACGAGCTTTGAGCTTGGTGGAGCATGATCTTCTTTCTTGATCATCTTGAGTCTTCAAGCTAATTAGCAAGTGCTTCTTCCCGAGTCATGGAATTGACAAACAAAGACTCGGTAAATCTGGGGCACTAACAATCTCCCCCTTTGTCAATTTTATGACAACACGTACAAGCTAACCCAATTACAAGTCCACCCTTATTACAACACATTTGAATACAATTGAATACAAAATGTTACATTACATGTACATATTCAAGTGGACAACAAGACAGTGGTATTCATATTCATGTTCTGCTTGCTTCAAATCATGATTTCTTGTTTAAGCACATAAGCAAGCAACATTAGAGGAGTTAGTCCAAAACATAGATCAAAGGACTAAACGAGATTTACTAGCCAACAACACTACCTAGTGTTGAGAAGAATTTCTCCCCCAATCTTCTTGAGTTTGATCTCCCAAACTCTCCTAAGTCCTTTGGCTCCATTGGCTTCTTCATCTTCTTCCCCTTTTATGGCTCTTTCTTTTTAGTGGTCCAATCACTTCGGCTTTTACCAAACACCAATTACTCCTCATAATTGGTTTGTTGTCTCTTGGCTTCAGCTATTTTCTCCCCTATTTTGTCATTCAATTGACAAAAGATTAGTAGACATGCAACGAGTTCAAGTTATGCTCCAACTCATGGTTCTCCCCCATGGCTCAGTGCACACTTTTAGTGCATCAAGGTTTGTTTGCCCCTGCTGAAGCTGAGTTCCAGCTAATTTCTTCATAGGTTAAGCTAATGCACCTAGCTTCCTTTGAGTTTCCTCCCCATTCTCTAAGCTATCTTCTTAGATTTTTCTCCCCAACTCCCCCATAAACTTAGATGCCCCTTAGTCCAAGCGTCCTTTCAAGCTTGCATTTACCTTCCTTCATACACTGTCATGATCAGTGACAGCAGCTAATCAACACATATTTTGTGCTTCCCCATACTTCAAGGATGTGTGTAGCATAACAGCCCGATCCCTATTTCTCTAACATGCCAATACAAAACTAACTCATCCAAACCTTCATGTTAGTCTTTTAACAAGGCCATGTTTAACTCTAAGAGATAGAGGGCAATCAAGCATGTCAATACACATAGTAAACCATAGCATACCACAACATTAATGCAAGAAATAGAGTTTGCACAACCAAAATACCAGTTTCTCAAAATAGAAGTTTAAATATTTAAAGTTTGGTAGTATCATGGAGGGGATGAAGGAGGGTCGAGGTAGAAGGCTGAGGATCTGAGCAAATAGAAGGCTGACTGGACGTGAGAGAAGTAATAGCACCCAAAAGGTATTTTAAGAGGCGATCATACTCATCTTGTCTATTTGTTATGTCTAAGAGCAGTTCACTTTGATAACTGAGTTGATCCTCTATTGCTTTCAATCTGGATGATTGTGTTGTATGTGCTTCGCCTTCCTATTGTTCTTCTTTTTCTTTTTCTTTCTCTTTAGGTTCTTCAAACACAGGATGGTCAGAAGAGGAAGGTTCTTTTTTCCCAAAGATAGACTCAGTTAAGCTTCTAGGAAGGCTCTTTCGAAGAATTGCCTCATCGATGGGTCTGGTGGGGATCTTGGTACTTCTCATTTTCTTGTTTTGATTTTGAAGTGCTCAGCCAGTTTAGATATAAGGTAATCGAAGGGAGGGTATCATTTCTTTGTTGATTTCTAGTACATAGAGATGGAGTGACACATCCAAGTAGACATGCAAAATTTCTTTTTGTGCGCAAGTCTGTCTCGGAGAACAATCATGGGAGGATTCAGATCAACCATGTTCCCATGTCTAGGATATATATTAGAGCAGAAGAGAAGATGTAAGACTTTGTATTGTGGTAACAAGTCAGCACTTCTGATCCATATGTTATTTTTCCACTCTACTTCTTTTCCACCCAACCTTTTGGCAAATTTCTTTTGTTTTGGCATTTATATCTTAGGAGGAATGATGGGTAGAGTAGTGTTTGGCACAAGGGGGATCCCAATAAGTTCAGAAATCAACTGAGGGGCAACTCGTACTGATTCTTTATTTTTAAGCAGAATCTTGAAACAATTTGCTTTGGAATCATCTTGAATGGAGTAGTACATTCTCATAGCCAAGAAGGAATACATCTTTCCACCCCAATTTACTAGATTCGACTAGCCCATGTCATGTAGTAATTGCATAGCCCCACATTTATGCAGATTATCTACACAACTAGTTCGTTCTATATTGAAGTCTTTGAAACATCTATGTAGAAGTAGGGGTTGAAGATATGGGCCAGCTCCCTCTTCCTCTGAGGATTCTCCTTTCTCATCACTTATCCTAAAAGCCCTCACTCCTTCTTCGTTTCAAATTCCAGTGGTTTCTTCTTCCTCATCCATGTCTCCTTCTTCTCTGACATCTTCCTGGTCATTGTGTTCTTCCGCAGTTGGTTCTTCTACCCTTTCAAATGGGATTTGAAGATGGGTTTGCGCTACAGATTTTGATCTACAAAAAGGTAGATTAGCTAGAGGAGTATTCTCAAAATCTGAATCCCTAAATCTTATTGGGATACAGTTAGGTCTCGAGGAAGCATACGTTTTCTCCCTAGTTGGTTTTGGTCTCTTGGGAGGTGGAGAGCTAGCCTCAGCTTGTTCCTCCATATCAGGAGTTTGAAAACTCTTTGACAATCTCAGTTTTGGCATGGTTTGCTTGGGTAAAGTTGAAACAAAAAAATGAGGAGGGAGGAGTTTCTGAGATTACCTGAACATGAGAAATCAGAATATTCGTGATACCTTGGTTTCTTGAGGGGACTGGAGCAAAAGCCCTATGTTTTTTTGTCCTACTGACATGTTGGTTCCATCGACAGGTCGAACTTTCGATTCTCCCTTTTTTCATCAGTGCTTGATTTAGCACAGAATCAACATGTCTGTCACACTGACCAATCTATTCACTGATATGTCGCATACATCGAGAGGTACAGATTGCAGAGCAATCAACCTTGATATGTGAAATTTGATGGAGTCCTATTCTAAGCATGACATTCATAGTTTTATTCGAGCGCATAGATATGTTAACATAACTTATCAAATCATTAATCATGCACATAATCAATAATTCACATATATAATTCAAAATACTTTGAATGGAATGTATGACTTTCTAAGTAAAATATGTACTATAGCCAGGAAGAGTACATTCTAGACTTGTATTTATCTAGTTTTCTCTCCTCATGTTACAACACTTTGTGCTATGTGAACTCACTGGGTCTCTTGTGAGTCCATTTGTAGTGGTCTAAGATGTGTAAGTGAATCTTAAACCAAAACAACACATGATTCATGGTCTATCTCCTAGGAGCCAAAATGGTTGAGTTTAGTCTCTCATACACATTCCTCCGAGCAAATCTTTGTCGTCCAAACATTGGATATCTCAATTTCTTCAAAATTTGGCTGAGATGTCTCAACAAGAAGTCCTACCTTGGGTTTATCTTCATTTGAAGGATCCTGCTAATTGGTCTTGGTGGGTATCTTTTAAAATTTACCTTAGGACTTTGGAGGTATATTTTAGCATTGAGATCTTAAGTTTGTTTTTGGGCTTTATTATCCATGTGCCTCTTTCTAAGATTGCATTCATTTTAAGTAATGTCCAAACTCGTGGCATTAAAAACAACTAACCTTGTGCGTTTTAGACACATATCCCTTAACAAACACCCTTTGGCTAACAGGTCCATTTGTTTCCTATGATGAACCAAAACTTGACCTGTCACCAAACCTTTTACCCATTTTTTAGAGTCTTTCCAATTTTTCTTTCCCTTGGGTAAATTTATCATCAAACTTCTCTTTATGGTTTCTTAAGTCTTATATTTCTATAGCCAGTCCAACCACATGTTTTTCAAGCTTTTCTTTGGTGTTACTCAGCTTGATATCATCCCTTTGTCTTTTCAATGATTCTTGGAGAAATACTTCAATTTCTTTGATTTCTAACACTTCTTCATTTGAAGATTTTGGCTCTAAAGCAAGAGAGTCATAGTTTTTTCTTCAAGACTTCCAGTTGGTTTGCAAGATTTAATTTTTCAGATTTAAATGTATTTACCTTCTTAGCCAACTTCTCACTTTCTAGATACAAAGCATTGTAAGATTCTTAAAGGTCATCTTCCTCATCAAGATTTTATGTACTATCCTCATCTCCACTTGAATTTCCCTCTTGATTATTACCAACAGAGGCTATGAAACATTTCAATTTTCATCTTTCTCCCGATTCTTCAATTTGTTACTAAAGGTGAAACCTTCTGTTGTATTATCCAAAAATGTACAAGAATTTTCAATAGACTTATCTTGGATAAAATTCCAATTATCTTTACCATGGGATTCATGTTTTTTCTCTATTTTTGTTTTTAAATAAGAGTAAACAAATAAGAAATAAAAACGAGTACCCATTATGGTGTTCTAGCTTGGATCAACTCGGATGATTAAATCTTCGTAAAGAACACTAGGCTCTGATATCAATTAAAATTCTCAATGTACTAGAACACGATTGACCCTAGAGGGGGAGGGGGGTGAATAGGTCAATCTTAATTCGTTGCTCTTTTTAAAATTAACTTGATTGATTAGTTTAATTGCAGTTTATATAACAATCAAGTAAGTTTTAGCAAAAGTGATTCAACAATCAACACAAGAAGCTAGCTCTAACACCACAATCTCAAGGACACAAGATATCTAATGGTTCGGTCAACCAACCTACATCCACTGTTAAGGCTCACTCAACCTTGAGCTATCTCCAAATTTACTATGTGGGGACTTACACCGTCACAATTAGAGTAGGAATTCCACCCCACTCAATTGGCTGAGAATTCCATCCACCACTGTGCTAGAGACGATGTTCTAGAGTTTTTTATACTGGTTCCAGAGCAAATCCCCCTTAATCCATTTTCGGGACAAAGGTTTTAAAAATAAGTTTAAAACCAAGAAGCACTTGCCTAGTAGCTCTTTTTGTGATGATGTATGCTTCTCAAAGATTCACTCAAGATGTGTTGACGCTCTTTCTTGTAGATTTCGTATAACAATCACAATTTCAAGGGGACTAGGAAAATCGGTTCATGTCCTAGTTGATGTCTTCTCTTCTTCACTTTCTTTGTCTCTCACAATCTTAATAAAAGATTGGGTATTTGATTTTGGTATTGGCTCAAGAGAGATGATCGTTTCTCAGAGTGTATGGTTTTTCTTGGTTCAAGGAAGATAATGAAATGATCATGCAACACTCATATTTATAGAGGAGTCCTAACGGTTTTTACGTACTGTCCAGTACCAACAGGTCGGTGGCACGGATAGGTCGGTGTTCATATTTATTACCATTAAACCACCTGACCGTTGCGCATTAAATGTACTTCCAACGGCATAATTACTTCCCGATCAACAGGTCGATGTCGCCGATGGGTCGATAGTCATGGCACCGTGAGGTTTGTCCATACGAGAGGTTTTATCTGAGGCAACACCATGCTGACAGTAGTTTCAAGTCAAAAACCTGTCTTACCCAGAACGACCTGTCGTCCTTTACCGAGGAGTCGGTCCTAATACTCTCGATCGGTGTTGAACTACCGATATGTCTGTTTTATCAAGATCCCATTTGAGTTCAGAGTCTAGAACTCATAAGTCTTTTACTGGCGAGTCATTGACCACGAGGGGTCGTGTAAGTTCATCACTGAGGGGTTGGTGCATACGAGACTATCAGTCAGAGGCATATCCAGAATGACAGTTCTTTGATCTAGAACTTCTGTCAAACTAGTTCACCAGTCCTTGACCATAATGGGTCGATCCTGTCTCCACCGAGGGGTCGGTGAGAACGACTGGTCGAGCTGACAGTGAATATAATTCATATTTCCAAGTTCATTGTCCAGCATCCTCTCTTAGGCTTCTTTATGGATTTACCATTTGTTCAACTATGCCTAAAGAAAGTCATCTATAAGGTGTAGGTACCACCTAAGGTCATATATGGCCAATTACTTGTTTTTGTGATTGCCATGACTACGAACATTGAGCCTGGTGGAGCATGATCTTCTTTCTTGATCATCTTGAGTCTTCAAGCTACTAAGTAAATGCTTTTGCCTGAGTCATGGAATTGACAAATAGGGACTCGGCAAAGCCGGGGCACTAACAAATCGTACTCTCTAGGCCCGATCCGATAATGTAGCAGACTCTAAGGATTCGGCCCGTTTACTTATTAATCAGGCCAAGCCGGATCCAGATCTGTTTACAGGCTTAATCACGGTAAAACAAGCTGGGTTTTAACACAGTAATCAGACTGCTCTTAAATATGGTACTCCTGACTGATTTACACGGTATTGCAGACCCAGCCAACACATTGCAACTTGGTTTTAAACTTAGCAAATAAACTGGGAAACCTGAGTGAGTCAGGCACTGTTTACGGACTTGGTTTAACACTGTAATACCCTTCTCCAAAAAGTCCCACATTTCTAGTGACATTCAAAATTCCCTGGTATATAAGTAGTAGCCTTCCTCCTTCTAGCACAAGGCCTTTTGGGGGCAACAGTGGGTTATCTCGCCAAAGCAAAGCCGTGCAGGTCCGTGTGTAAGCCCAAAGCGGACAATATTGTGCTAGTGAGACGGGACATTACAAATGGTATCAGAGCATGGTTCAACTCTCTGCCTGAGGGTGTGGGCTTGTTTGTTGTGTGTACAGAGCCAGGGACGGCTCTGGCTTTAAGGGGTGTAGATTGTAATACCCTGCTCCAAAAAGTTCCACATTGCTAGTGGCATTGGAAACTCTCTAGTATATAAATAATAGCCTTCCTCCTTCTAGCATAAGGCCTTTTGGGAGCAACAGTGGGTTAGCTCGCCAAAGCAACGCCGTGCAAGTCCGTGTGTAAGCCCAAAGCGCAATATTGTGCTAGTGGGATGGGTCATTACAAACATGATAAACTAAGCCGGGTTACACCATGCTTTCGAGCTTTAGTTCAGGCCCGGAAACGCCTTAAGACTGGCAGCAACCAGAATGGTCTGCAGGCCAAACTGGATACAGTTCAGGTCCAGAAACTGGCAGTCAACAGTAAATTAATTTGGGTTGTTTGTGTTGGGACACAGTAAATTAACCCAGGCCAGAAATTAATATTTGGATTTTTTCTAAAGCCAATTAATCACAATTAAAAATGGAGAAATTATCCGACAATAATATGAAAATCAAGCTACATAAATCACATCAAGATTTATGTGGAAAACCTTTAGTGTAGAGGGAAAAACTACGAGGCAAATTCAAATGAATCCACTATATCAAATTAGAGTGTACAATCTTCTCAGGTCTATGCTAAAAGTCTTAGGTATTACAATATAAAGGAGAAAATAACAATTTCTGATATTACCCGAAATCAAACCTGTCTCTATTGGATCTTTTTTTACCTCAGATCTCTATTTTTCTCACGGATCAGTTATTTCTCTTCATGGCCTCCTTTTCTCTCGTCATGCTCTCTCGTCTCACCCATAGTTAAAAACGACATCCTCCTTATGTATTTTTTTTTTGGATGGCCGAAACTCTTTTCTATTTATTTTTCTTCTTTCTTTCAATTTTTTTTCTGCAAACATGCTACGTTCCCATTAGGTCACACTTTTTTTTTTCTTATTTGGTTTCTTGATGGATTGGACCTACAACAATCTCCTCCTCCAGCCCCATGAGGGAGATATATAACCTGTACCTCCTCACTTGGAGTGCATCTCTACCAACTCGATGCAGAGATCAAACTTTTGTCTAAGAATAACCTTTGTCAACATCTCAAATCGACTCTTCTCTATGTGAATTTTCTGCTGAGAACTCATCTCTTCTTGCATAGCCTTCAACGAACTCACACTGTCTCTGTGAGTACGAACTTTCTCTAATCTTTTTGGCTCCCCCTCTTTTGTAAGCAAAATATAATCAGAAGTGGGATACCTGTGTAATACCCTGACCCAAATTAGGCGTAGTTTAGCTTAATAAATCCTGCTTAGACCGGTTAATCTCGAAGATTATGGTAGGGCTTTGTGAAAAGCCCAGGTGTGGCCCAATCTGAGCTCGAAAGCTCAGTTATCCATCTCGTCCAGCTGGAGAGGCAAAATGGCAATTTACCGCTTATTGTAATTATTTTATAAATTGTGTTATTATGTGAATATTATTGGATGATATTATTCTCCTTAGTCAAGGATTTCTATTTCTGATTTTAAAATAATTTTTTTTTCAGAGAATAGTATTTAAAACCGCCAGTCAAAACCTTGAAAGGGAGAAATAAATATTTTTAAATGGTTTTGGAAATGAGATAATTTTTGAAACATGTATAGTATGCTAGACCATTTTAGTATAGTTTAGTTTATTCTTTCAAACCCCAAAAAGGAGGTTTTTAAATTGTTTTATTTAACATTAGTTAAATTAAGTAATTAGTGTTAAATTGTGGTTTTTATATAAATCAATGGCTTTTAATGAGTTTTAAATCTCCAAATTTTTATAGTGATTAGAGTTTTTAAAACCCAACTTATCTGTCAGGTTGGATTAAAACTTTCAAGCCTTAAAGATATTGTTTTTAATTAAAAATCAGTTTTTATTAAAAGAGGAACTTATTTGCAAAATTGGAACTTTGGAGGGGTTGATTTACAACCAACGCCCAAACAGTACGGTTATTGTTCGGGACGTCGGCAGCAGGTGCATGCAACCGCATATAGTGGCCGGATGGCCACCATCTACGCACCAATTTCTATAAATTTGGGCCTCAGTTCAGATCTCAAACTCCCACATTTTCCTATCTCTCTCCCCCTCCCAACTGCTCTGAGTTACGAGTCGATCACCCTTTCCCAGTTTTTCAACCATAGCTTAAGAAAGAAGATTTTTCAAAAGTCAGATTTTCAAACCAGGAACTCGAGTGAAGGTAACCACTGTGTTCCTCTTTCAATTCCAGTCGGTTTAGAATCAAGAAAAACCGATTTTGATTAAGTTTTGAGTGTGTAAAACCATTTTAAACTCTAAGGAAAAACTTGGTTTTCTTTGTATCAGTGTGGTTTCGATGTCAAAAATCTAATGGTCTGCTTAGTTTTAAACCTCCTAATCACTTCCTATGGAAAGATGATTCACTGAGGAGTCCATCTGACCGATTGGATGTGAAAATTGAATCCGGAAAACCCACTATTTCCGGATTCGTATTTCATATAGGGACTGCCCGTCACTGTCTGACAGTGGAGGAAAAGGCTCTCGGACGGTCTGAGAGTCGAGCTTCGGACGGTCCGAGGGTGGCACCCTTCGGACGTTCCGAGCTTCACCTGAAGCCCGAAGCGTCCGAGGCAAGTTTGACTCGCCCAGATGTTCCGAGTCGAGTTCGGAAGGACCGAACCCAACGTGGAGGATCCGAGCCCCACTCGGCATGTTCCGAGACACATAGACCAACCGAGACCAGTTTTTTTAAGATTTTTCAGTTCGGAAGGACCTTCGGATGATCCGAGACTCGATCTCCGGATGATCCGAAGCCATACCAAGGTTCGAAGTCAGTGACTAGTTTAGGTAGTGGTTAGGATGATTCGAAGCCACAGTACCTGGTTCCGAGGCTTGTTCTGAGGGACTTAATTTTTAAACATGAAATCTTGTTTGCTTGTGTGATAATGCATGTGATGTTATACCCCCTTGATAAATTAAAAATGTGTACTAACCCTCTTTTCTTATTACTATAGTGTATCTACTATTATATTCACTTCGAGGCCGACTCTATTAGTCGGGCACTGAGTGACTTCACTTCCAGGCCGACGTTATATTGTCGGGCACTGAGTAACCTCGAGGCCTTACTCAAAATGTTAGATCTAGTCCTATCCAGAAAGCAACCAAGGAGTGACCTGAGTATCTAGACCTAACTCAATAAGTCAATCTGGTCATGCCCAGAAGACAATATGAGTTTTGGACTGAGCACCTTATTATTATATATTGTGGATTATTGTAACTTAAAATGGTTAGAAACCAATTAGGAGACTCAATTCCATATACCTTGAAGATTTTTGGAAAAACAAGTATGGTTTTTGAAATACTACTTCTGTGTATGCATTTGATGCTATGTATGTTGACCTGTTAATGATTGTGCACTTGTTTGCTTGTTTGAACAGAGACCACGATACCACATTTACGGTGAGGAAACTTCACTTTACAGTAGGTGTAAACAAGTTTTGATAAAATGGAACTTGAGCAATGAGTAGTTTCAAGTTTGATAAATCTACATATGTGCCTAGACATGATGCACTGTTATAAGAAGTGCTTATGTAAATTGTGAAATGTTTATGATGTTAATCATATGAGTTATGTAATACTGCTTCCACGTGCCCTTAACTATTGAACAAATATCGGCCATGTGTGTGAGATGGTTTACGTCTACTAGACTATGGGTGTCGACAATTGCTGACTTGAGGAGTGTCAATATTGGCTATGTGAGAGCTGGAGATGTACTTGTAAGGATGTATTTGAACCGTGTCAGGACTTAATACGATGGTCTCAGCGTAGTATGTAGGCGTTACGTTGGATGGCAGCAGTGTTGGAAGAGGTAATGGATTATGGGAATGATGATATTATACTTGATGCTGATAATTTATTATCAAGTATGAGATATTATTGCAACTGTTGATTATTTGCTAACCTGTTGTTTACTTAAAACTGCACTGTTATATTTCCTTCACTGGGCTAGTTAGCTCACCCCACTCACCTTTGAGGAGATGAACCCGAGGAGGAGAACCCTCTATTTGAAGCTTAGAGTGGATAAACTGCGGCGTTGCTTTGGGATTCCCACCGAGGGGAATACCCTTGTCTTTGCTTTCTGGTTCTTGGAACCATTCGTTTTTGTAAAGTATCGTGTGTGGTACTTAGTTTGCCTCAATGTGATGTACTAAGACTACCATGTATCCGTAGTTACTCTGATGATGTTTTAATGATAATTAGATGTTTGAATTATGTGTATTGATGTTTGTGTTTGTGTCTCTTGGGACTTATGGTATATGTTTGAGTCCACATGATAGGATCATGTGTGGCCTTTGGGCCTAACCGTTGATCCGTCCCAATTAGAATTCTTAAGTGTTGTCTTAGCTTTTTTAAAAAAAAAAAAATCAGTCGCGTTCCCGGCCCACCTTTCTAGTCGGGGCATGACAGCTTGGTATCAGAGCTTTGGCTCAAACTCTAGGACTGTGATGGGTTGCAACTTAGTTAGACTTGTTTTTGGCTTAGCACTGCAATTGTTTTTGACTTGGTACTGTAATTGTTTTTTACATTTCCCTGTTTTTGTGATACAGACATGTCAAGCAATGTAGAGTACACCGAGTTGTGGGACAGAGGGACCCCTAGCTGTCCGATAGATCTGGTTTCTTCAGATAATTCCAGCGTCCAAACTTCGTCAATGAAGTTGCACCTAATGAGGAAGTGGAAATAGTTTCGCCCGAGTACCATGTTGGGGTTGTTCCAGAAAAGGATGTGGGAGATGTCCCAAACCTAGAAGAGTCTGTAGGGGAGATAGGCTCGCTTGAGTATACTCCGGCTACTCCGACTTCGGATGAGTAAACAGATTATATGTGCGAATTGTGCAATCAGGAGGGGCACAACTGTACTTATTGCCCCTACCCCATTGATGTCATCTACCCTGTTTGCGGACTTCACGAGTATGAGAGTGCAAGAACTAACTGTACTTATGTTGGGGGACCAGGGATCATTCCCTGTTTGACTTGTGAAGTGTTCGGGCACAAGTCTGCGACTTGTTCGGACAACTTCTTTTACTTTGGTGATGATGCAGGGTCTTATTCGGAAGATTAGATTAGAGTGTGTCAGGGAATCGGGGAGATTTTGTTTTAAGGGTTGAGTTTTGTCTTGTTGTTTTGAAGGGTTTTCAGACCCTACTGACCCTTATAATTGTAATGCAAATTTGAATGATTTCTAATGATTTTTTGCGACTTATGTGATTAGACTTAATAAGTTTCTTAAAATGGTTAAGTGATATGTATAAGTGTAAATAACAGATGTCAGGACCCAACGCTAACGGAAACAACTGCCGTGGGAGGACTGGTTTTCCACCCCGTAACTTACCCAATGAGACCATTCGGCAGCGATGGAAGCATTTCAGCAAATAGCTGAAAATATGCGATGCCCTCCTATCCGAACGCAAGAGGAGAGAACCACCTCAGCTCTAAAAGAGTTCAAGCGACTGAACCTGACAAGTTTCTCGGGGACAGAGGACCCTAGTGCAGCGAGGAACTGGCTGACTCAGATTAGCCGGATCCTTAACATCCTAGCCATTGCCGATGACTTGAGAGTAACGTTGGCGGCGTATCAGTTGGAAGGAAACGCTTACGAGTGGTGGAAAGTGAAGAACTTGGTTCGTAACCACGAGCCAATGACGTGGGAAGAGTTCTCAGCAGTCTTTATAGCTCGTTACTTTCCAAAGACAGTGCAAAAAGCGAGGAAGGGAGAGTTCCTCAACATCCAGTAAGGTTCCGAGTCAGTAGCGCAGTACGCCATGAGATTCATCGACTTGATGCAGTTCGTGCCTTGGATAGCAGCGAACGAAGAGGAGAAGGTCCAGCATTTTGAGAATGGACTCCGACCGTTTCTGCAGCAGCAAGTTGCCGGCCTAACTTTAAACTCCTTGGAGGAGATTATTGATCAAGCTTCGAAGGTGGAAGCGGTGGATACCATCAACCGGAGCGCCGACAACTTTCAGAAACCTTCTTCCAACAAGAAGGCTAAGCTCAACCAGAAGAGGTCGTTCTTTAAGAAGAGCCAGCCTAACACAGGACAGTCGAGTCGGTCTAACTCTCGACAATTCGTGTGCTATACTTGCAACCAGCCTAGGCATACTTCTAAGTTTTGTCCATCAAGAGGAGAGAAGGCATGCTACCATTGCAAGCAGACCGGGCACCTGTTTAGGGATTGCCCTTACCTCGGTAAAGCTGCACCTATGCAAGGCGCAAGAGCTTCTTTTTCTGTGGCACAACCATCTATTGGTCGAGGTTCTCAGCAAACCTCCAGAGGCTCGGTGGCACCAAGGAACGGACCACCACGGAACAGTCAGGGGAGAGGACAGGGACGTCCTCCGACCACTCAGGGGAGAGTCTACACGACTGGGATTAAAAAAGAAGAGCCGATGGAGAATACGGTGATGGAAGGTACCCTTAATCTTTTCAGTCTTTTGACTCGAGTGCTTTTTGATACCGGTGCTTTGCATTCCTTTATTTCTAGAGCTTGTTGTGATAGATTGGGTTTGAAACCGGTAGAAGTAGCTAACCCGCTAATGGTAGTATCACCCCTGGGTAAGAAGGCTTTGGTAAACCAAAGGTGTAGGTCTTGTGTTTTAAGGATTAGCGGTGTAGAGTTGTCCTATGATTTTCTAGTGTTAGAAATGACGGACTTTGACATCATCCTTGGCATGGATTGGTTGTCAGTTTTTGAGGTTCTGATCAACTGTTCTCAGAGGAGAATTTGTGGGGTCTCCTCAACCAATGAGAAGTTTACGGAAAAGTTGGTACCTTATGAGAAGATGAGAGTCACTTTCTCTGGCTTTAGGGCATATTTTGGTAGTGTGGTGGCGAGGGGTTGGGAAGATGTAGGTGGTGTAGGGTCTGTTGCTCCTCGGGTGGTGTTGAGTTTATAGATGTGTTTCCTGACCACTTAGCTGGGCTACCTCCACGCTGAGAGATAGAGTTTGTTATACACCTACAGCCAGGAACATCTCCAATTTCCATGGCACCTTATCGGATGGCGTCGGTTGAACAGAGAGAGCTAGCTACGCAGGTAGGTGAGCTTCTTAGTCTTGGTTTTATCCGTCAGAGCAACTCTCCATGGGATGCACCTGCTCTATTTGTGAAAAGGAAGGATAAATCGATGAGGATGTGTATAGATTACCGGCAGCTTAACCAGGTAACTATTAAGAATAAGTATTCGTTGCCTAGAATAGACGACCTCTTTGATCTTTTGAGAGGATCAAGACGTTTTTCGAAAATCTATCTGAGGTCGGGTTACCATCAGTTGCGGATTCGAGAGGAGGACATTCCTAAGACTGCTTTCCTGACGTAGTATGGTTTGTACAAGTTTGTGGTGATGCCTTTCGGTTTGACGAACGCGCCAGCCATGTTTATGGATTTGATGAATCGTGTTTTCCGACCATACGTGCGAGAGTTTGTGATAGTCTTCATAGACGATATTTTGATCTTTTCGTCGTCAGAGGAGGAGCACGAGCGTCATCTACGCGTTGTTCTTCAGACTGTTCGAGAGTATCAGCTGTTCGCTAAGCTGAATAAGTGCAAGTTTTGGTTGACTCACGTACAGTTTCTTGGACATGTGGTGTCTCCACGAGGAATCTCGGTAGATCCAGCGAAGGTAGAAACAGTGAAGACTTGGAAAAGTCCAAAGAGCGTGTTCGAGATCAGAAGTTTTTTAGGATTAGTAGGATATTACCGAAAGTTTATCCCCCTCTTCTCCCAAATCGCTGTACCGATGACTCGGCTGACAAAGAAGAACGTCAAGTTCGAGTGGAGCGAAGCTTGTGAAAGAGCATTCCTGGAGCTGAAGGAGAAGTTGACTACGTCTCCAGTTTTGATAATACTCGAGCAAAGACGAGGTTACGATGTGTATTGCGACGCATCCAAGTTTGGTTTGGGTTGTGTGCTGATGCAAGAGGGGAAAGTAGTAGCTTATGGTTCCAGGCAATTGAAGGAACATGAGCAAAACTACCCGACTCATGATTTGGAGTTGGCAGCCGTTGTATTCTCGTTAAAGTTTTGGAGACATTACTTGTATAGTGAGAAGTTCAATGTGTTTTCTGATCACTATAGTCTTAAGTATATCTTCACTCAAAAAGACCTGAATATGAGGCAGCGAAGATGGATGGAGTACCTGGGAGATTACGACTTCAGTCTCTATTATCATCAAGGGAAGGCCAACGTAGTGGCCGATGCCTTGAACAGGAAGTCTCATAGCAACGTGGCGAGGATAGCATCCTTGCAGTGGAAGATGTTGGAAGTTCTGTCCGAGTATGATCTGGAGCTGACCGAAGGGAGCGGGTCAGCAAAAATCCACAGTTTGGTTCTGCAACCCGAGGTAATTAGATTGGTGTTGGAAGGACAACAAAACGATCCAGAAACAAGGGAGTTGGCGACCCAGCTTTCAGGATGAGCGACTCTAGAAGATTGGAAGATCAAGGCGGACGGACGTCTGACATTCAAAGATAGACTTTTTGTACCAAAGTCGGACGAGTGCAGGAGAAAGGTGCTTGATCACTTTCATCGTTCTCGCTTTGCAGTGCATCCTGGTGGTACAAAGATGTATCACGACTTGCGGCGACTGTTCTGGTGGAAAGATATGAAGCGAGAGGTAGCAGATTTTATGTCGAAGTGCTTAACTTGTCAACAAGTGAAAGTAGAACATCAATGACCTGGTGGAAAGATGCAACCTTTAGAAGTGGCTGAATGGAAATGGGATCATATCACGATGGACTTTGTAACCGGATTTTCGAAGTCTCCTAAGAAAAACGAAGCTATTTGGATAATAGTCGATCGATTGACGAAGTCAGCTCACTTTCTGCCAATCAAGAAGACGGATTCTTTGACTACTCTACGTAGATTGTATATAAAGGAGGTAGTCAAATTGCATAGAGTGCCTGTATCCATTGTGTCTGATAGAGATCCTAGGTTTGTATCAAGATTTTGGAAAGGATTGCAAGAAGAGTTGGGGACTAAGATGTGCTTCAGCACTGCTTTTCACCCTTAGACGGATGGTCAATCAGAGAGAACCATTCAAACCTTAGAGGATATGCTGTAAGCCTGTGTTATGGATATGCAGGGAAGTTGGGAAGATCACTTAGCTTTGATCGATTTTGTCTACAACAACAGTTATCACTTAAGTGTACAAATGGCACCATACGAAACTCTGTATGGTAGACCTTGCAGATCACCTCTTTATTGGACAGAGGTAGGAGACAAAGAGCTGATAGGACCTGATCTAGTGCGTGAGACATCAGAACAGTTGAAGTGATCAGACAACGTCTCAAGATAGCCAAGAGCAGACAAAAGAGTTATGCTGACAAAAGGCGATGACCTTTGGAGTTTACAGTTGGCGACCGAGTTTTCTTACGTGTGGCACCACGTCATGGAGTGCAAAGGTTTAGGCGTAAAGGAAAACTATCACCTTGATATGTTGGACCCTTTGAGATCTTAAAGAGGATAGGGGAAGTGGCCTATCACTTGGATCTTCCTCAAGCTTTGGAGAGAGTGCATAATACATTCCACGTGTCTATGTTAAGGAAGTACGAGCCTGATCCGTCGCATGTGATAAGCTTTGAAGATATTGAAGTCTCGGAGGACCTAGCTTTTGAAGAAGTGCCAGTAAAGATCCAATGGCACCGGACTCAACAGCTCAAAAGAAAGTCTATTCTTCTAGTACGAGTGTTGTGGCAACATCGCGACGTGCAATACGAGACATGGGAACCAGAATCGATGATATAGAAGCTGTACCCTGGCCTGTTCACCCGCCAAAAAGGTATAAGTTTGTTTTAAATTTCAAGACGAAATTTCTTTTAGGGGGATATGATGTAATACCCTGGCCCAAATTAGGCGTAGTTTAGCTTAATAAATCCTGCTTAGACCGGTTAATAAGATTGCGGTTATGGCTTTGTGAAAGGCCCAAGTGTGGCCCAATCTGAGCTCGAAAGCTCAGTGATTCTACTCGTCTAGTTGGAGAGACAAAATGGTAATTTACCTCTTATTGTAATTATTTTATAAATTGTGTTATTATGTCAATATTATTAGATGATATTATTCTCCTTAGTCAAGGATTTCTATTTCTGATTTTAAAATAATGTTTTTTCAGAAAATAGTATTTAAAACAGCCCGACAAAACCCCGAAAGGGAGAAATAAATATTTTAAATGGTTTTGGAAATGAGATCATTTTTGAAACATGTATAGTTTGCTAGACCATTTTAGTATAGTCTAGTTTTATTCTTTCAAACCCCGAAAATGAGGCTTTTAAATTGTTTTATTTAACATTAGTTAAATTAAGTAATTAGTGTTAAATTGTGGTTTTTATATAAATCAGCGGTTTTTAGTGAGTTTTAAATCTCCAAATTTTTATAGTGATTAGAGTTTTTAAAACCCAATTTATCTGTCAAGTTGAATTAAAATTTTCAAGCCTTAAAGATATTGTTTTTAGTTAAAAATCAGTTTTTTTATTAAAAGAGGAACTTATTTGCAAAATTGGAACTTTGGAGGGGCTGATTTACAACCAACGCCCAAATAGTACTGTTACACTATTCGGGACGTCGGCAGCAGCTGCATGCAGCCGCATGTAGTGGCCGGATGGCCACCATCTACGGACCAATTTCTATAAATTTGGGCCTCAGTTCAGATCTCAAACTCCCACATTTTCCTATCTGTCTCCCCCTCCCAGCTGTTCTGAGTTACCAGCCGATCACCCTCTCCCAGTTTTTCAACCGTAGCTTAAGAAGGAAGATTTTTCAAAAGTCAAATTTTCAAACTAGGAACTCGAGTGAAGGTAACCACTGTGTTCCTCTTTCAATTCCAGTCTGTTTAGAATCAAGAAAAATCGATTTTGATTAAGTTTTGAGTGTGTAAAACCATTTTAAACTCTAAGGAAAAACTTGGTTTTCTTTGTATCAGTGTGGTTTTGATGTCAAAAATCTAATGGCCTGCTTAGTTTTAAACCTCCTAATCACTCCCTATGGAAAGAGGACTCACTGAGGAGTCCATTTGATCGGTTGGATGTGAAAATCGAATCCGGGAAACCCACTATTTTCGGATTCGTATTTCATATAGGGACTGCCCGTCACACTGTCTGCTGTTGCAGACAGTAGAGGAAGACGGCTCTCGGATGGTCTGAGAGTCGAGCTTCGGACGGTCCGAGGGTAGCACCCTTAGGACAATCTGAAGTCAGCCCTTCGGACGTTCCGAGCTTCACCCAAAGCCCGAAGCGTCCGAGGCAAGTTTGACTCACCCGAAGGTTCCGAGCTGAGTTCAGAAGGACCGAACCCCACTCTAATGATCCGAGCCTCACTCGGCATGTTCCGAGACACACAGACCCACCGAGACCAGTTTTTCAGATTTTTCAGTTCAAAAGGACCTTCGGATGATCCTAGACCCAATCTCCGGACGATCTGAAGCCATACCCAAGGTCCGAAGTCAGTGACTAATTTAGGCAGTGGTTCGGATAATCTGAAGCCACGATACCTGGTTCCGAGGCTTGTTTCGAGGGACCCAGTTTTTAAACATGAAATCTTATTTGATTGTGTGATAATGCATGTGATGTTATACCCCCTTGATAAATTAAAAATATGTGTTAATCCTCTTCTCTTATTATTATAGTGTATCTACTATTGTATTCACTTCTACGCCGACTCTATTGGTCTGGCACTGAGTGACTTCACTTCCAGGCCGATGCTATATTGTTGGGCACTGAGTGACCTCCAGGCCTTACTCAAAATGTCAGATCTGGTCCTATCCAGAAGACAACTGAGGAGTGACCTGAGTATCTAGACCTAACTCAATAAGTTAATCTGGTCATACTCAGAAGGCAATATAAATTTTAGACTAAGCACCTTATTAATATATATTGTGGATTATTGTAACTTAAAATGGTTAGAAACCAATTACGAGACTCAATTCCATATACCTTGAAGATTTTTGGGAAAACAAGTATGGTTTTTGAAATACTACTTGTGTGTATGCATTTGATGCTATGTATGTTGACCTGTTAATGATTGTGCACTTGTTTGCTTGTTTGAACAGAGACTGCGATACCACACATTTACGGTGAGGGAACTTAACTTTGCAGTAGGTGTAAACAGGTTTTGATCAAATGGAACTTGAGCAATGAGTGGTTTCAAATTTGATAAACCTACTCATGTGCCTAGACATGATGCACTGTTGTAAGAAGTGCTTATGTAAATTGTGAAATGTTTATGATGTTAATCATATGAGTTATATAATACTGCTTCTACGTGCCCTTGACTATTAAACCAATATCGGCCATATGTGTGAGATGGTTTACGTCTACTGGACCATGGGTGTTGACAGTTGCTGACTTGAGGAGTGTCAGTATCGGCTATGTGAGAGCCGGAGATGTACTTGCAAGGTTGTATTTGGACCATGTCGGGACTTAATACGATGGTCTCAGTGTAGTATGTAGGCATTACGTTGGATGATAGCAGTATTGGAAGAGATGATGATTATGAGAATGATGATGATATTATACTTGATGCTGAGAATTTGTTATCAAGCATGAGATATTATTACAACTGTTGATTATTTACTAACCTGTTGTTTACTTAAAATTGCACTATTATATTTCTTTCACTGGGCTAGTTAGCTCACCCCACTCACCTTTCAGGAGATGAACCTGAGTAAGAGAACCCTCTGTTTAAAGCTTAGAGTGGATAAGCTACGGCGTTGCTTTGGGATTCCCACCAAGGGGAATACCTTTGTCTTTGCTTTCTGGTTCTTGGAACCATTCGTTTTTATAAAGTACTGTGTGTGGTACTTAGTTTGCCTCAATGTGATGTACTAAGACTACCATGTATCTGTAATTACTCTGATGATGTTTTAATGATAATTCGATGTTTGAATTATGTGTATTGATGTTTGTGTTTGTGTCTCTTGGGAGGGACTTATGGTATATGTTTGAGTCCACATGATAGGATCGTGTGTGACCTTTGGGCTAACCGTTATCCGGTCCAGTTAGAATTCTTGACTGTTGTCTTAGCTTTAAAAAAAAAAAAAATCAGTCGCGTTCTGTTCCCACCTTTCGGGTCGGGGCGTGACAACCTGTTTTGACGGTTGATGCTCTCTAGTAGACCTCCTAAGTTGAGACTCTGCTGTCACTAGTGGAAGGGGTTGCTCCCCATGCTCAACACTCAAAATCTTTCAAACCATCAATACCAACTACTTCTGGATCATCTGTTTCAGGAACATCTATCTGTACATGATCTCCATTTGTAGCAGTTTGTGATGAAGAAAGAACTACTTTAAAGTCTGGAGCTCAAACAACTTTAGGTTGTGCAATCTACCAAAGTCAGATTTTCATGGAAGATTAGATCTTTGCTTCTCACAATTCTCTTCTTCTTTGGACCCCATAACTTGTAGTCAAATTGTACATCTCCATATCGTAGAAAAATATACAAAACAAATTTGTCATCAAGCTTCAGTCGCTCCTCCTTACATGTACAAAAGCCATGCAACCAAATACCTTCAAATGAGAGTAAGAAACATTTCTTCATGTCCACCGTTTTTCTGGTAACTCAAAACCCAAAGGAGTCAATGGAGTATGTTAATCAGGTAGCAAGCAGTATGGGCAGCTTCATTCTAGCAAGGTTTAGAAAGTTTAGCCATCCTAAGCATACATCTCACTTTTTCTACATTGGTGAGATTCATCATTTCAGCCATACCATTATGCTTCGAGGTACCAGTAACTGTAGTCTCATGCCGAATACAATGGTTGGAACAATAAGCTTCAAACTCTTTTGAAGTATATTCTCCTTCATTATCAGTATGAAGGCATTTCAGTGACTGTCATGTCTCTTTTTCAACCATTGCATGAAATTCTGAAAATGTTGAAAAGCATGGTCTTTTGTTTTCACAAAATGCACCCACACCTTTCGTGAAACATTATCAATAAAAGTAATAAAATATTTGTTGCCACCTAAGGATTCTACCCAAATGGGACCACATACATTAGAATAAAATTTAGTTTTTCTAAATCTAATAATTTAGTTTTTCTTTTAGTAGAGATATTAAAAGAGACTCTATGATGTTTGCCAAGTAAACAATAATCATAAAGGTTAAGGGTTGTACTTTTCGCAAAGGGAATGAGCAACCTCTTTGCAAGAATCTACAACCCTTTCTTGCTCATGTGAGTGAATCTCTTGTGCCACAATTATGGTGAAGACTCATCTTCTACTGTATTTAGTGTAAGTCTGGGCTAGGCCAATGCACGGGTCCTAGAGGGGGTGAATAGGACATTTTTCTAAAATTTAATTCCCTGTTTAAAATTATGTAGATCAATGTGCAGCGGAATAATAGAAAGTGTACCCAATTTCAATTGATTTAAATTAACAAACAAATCAATAATAGACTCAAGTAATTAAATCAATATAAAATGCATGTACGACGATATGATCAGATTTAATAATCTTGATTCAATTAATTTCAGTAATTAGTCCAAACAATTTAACCAATTAATTTAATCAAGATTAAATGCAGAAATAAAGTTAATCACAAGATAATAAATCATGCACCGCAAGACATTCAGCCACATCATGCACAAGCGATTTATAGTGGTTTGGTTCATCTGAACCTATATCTACTCTTGGACTCACCCAACTTTGTGCTATCCGAAACACACTATGAAAGGGTAAAAATACCCTATCAATAAACACCTAGATTTTGAAAAGTTTAACTGCCGAGGTCTACTTCTTGACACCTATGTTTTATGGTGGTTCGATTTACAGAAATATAATCCACCTTACAATATTAAATGAATAAAAGGAGGGAAGAACACTTGCCTTTGGGCTTTTTTGAATCTTTAGATGTGTTCTTGAATTTGTCCAGTATTATTAAATCTCCAATGTCAGTAACCAAAGCAGGAGAGTAGATCTAGGATAAAAATTAGGTGCTACAGGATTCCCTAGATAGGTTCTAATAATCACTTCTCTTGAATTTGAAAATCAATGGTTATTGTAGAAGTGATTTTGACTTGATCATTCAGAGGTTTCTAGATGATTCTCTTAGATGGGTCATTCTCTAAAACACTAAGTAGATTGGGTTTTTTCTCTCTAATCTGCCTTTTTCTCTAGCTTTCTCTCTCTAATCACAATTAAGTTTATTGACGTATAAATAATAAATAATTGCAACGGCTATAGAATGACAAGCTCCTCGACAAGTTGAGACGCGGGTGACACATGGTTGAAGGGGTTAAGAAAGGCTCCTCGACATGTCGAAGAGGCGGATGAAAATGCTCCAACTTACGTCATTAGTAAGTTTCAATAGGTCGAAAATGGTCGACATATGAAAGAGAAAATACGAATGAAACTTCCCAGAGTTGTTCGACTAGTCGAACAAGGTAGACCAGTCGAACCCAATAGGATAAAAAAAATGCTCCAACAACATTTGTGTGCTCGACTTATTGAGTAGAAGCTTTGACTAGTGGAAGCTAAATATTCAACAATTTCTATACAGTTGGGCTTTTTCAACTGGGCTTAGGCTTAAGCTCATTTTAGGTTCTACACTTACATTCAGTGGTGGGTAAAGAATGGTCCATTATTCCGTGGGTGTTTTTTTGGGTCAACCTACGGTCTACTAAGTTCGAATTTACCTGCTTGGTTGCCACAACATTGGGAAAAGCTTCTTAGAGCACAACCTTATGCTTCGAGTCTTCACCAATCTTCATGCAGCAACTTCATTCTTCCACAGGCATGGTTCTAACACTTGTTATGAAATTGACAACACGAAGACACAGATAAACAGGGGCTGTAACATTTAGTTCTATAGAGCAAATCTTCGTTTGAGTCTTATACAATGAGCAACAAGCAACTCCTCTAGCAACTATCAATGATCCCAGGGTCAGCTTCCATTTTCTGAATTATTGTCTTTTCTGTTAGAAATACTGTAATTTTTTAAAATGTGGTGAGATTTCTTGCGAGTTCTTATGTACTTTCTAAAATAGTAAAGTATTTTTTAAATTTGTAATGGCTCATGTAAGATTGTATCATTGGAGAGCTCAGATTCCATAAATATATTAAAGATATAGGACGGACCGAGTCTAAGCAGAAGCCACGAGAATGCATCAACACAGTTGACTATAAATACATTTTTCTGAAATTTTCTTCCTAATAAAATGTCATTTACACTCATTCAGGTCACATCATAAAGAAAACATAAGGACAACATTGTAATTTTCATTTGCATTATATGAGGTGCATTGACTTTAATATAATGCTTCAAAATATTATTTTTTCATAAGTTTTGACCATACAGAACTTCAAATATTTACATTTAATATGAGAGGCTCTGGTAACCGGCATAATTTCATATATATATATATATATATATATATATATATATATATATATAATTTTTTTTTTTTTTGAATTTATATGTGAGAAACCGCGAGATATTTCCACGAGTGAGCCTGCTGCCTCTAAGGCACACCAAAATTAGGTCATTGGAGCTCGAACCTCCAACCTCCCTCTTCAACTAAAAATTTATATTATTTTAGTTTTTTCAAGTGTACTGTGCTGGAAAAGCCATTATATCTCTAAACTTAAATGTGACATTCTATTTTGGATCAATTCAAATTGAAGAATCCATTAAAGAGACCTAAGCATTCATTATATATGGACCACTGAAACCATATTTTTTGAACTCTCAAAATTGTGGTATAAAAGGTAGAACTATAATTTATCAAATAGGTTGTGGTTAAAAATGTAATTTAAGAGGGTCACCTACGAGCCTCATGTATTAGACAAGCCTAAGAGGAGTTAAATTTAAAACCTCTAGTCTAATCTTAAAAGTTTAGACGAGGGGTTTAATACTATCAATCGGCTGATATCTCACCGATATGTATTGGCCAAATATCGATATCATTTTTTTAAAAAAAAAAATCAGATATCGGTCGTAGGCTCAGGCTAATATCTCGGCTGATACTCATGTTTTCCAATTTTATTTTATTTTTAAAAAAAATGGGCTATTTTATATTTTTTTAATTTTTCAGAAAAAAATAAAAATAAACCACGGACATTTGT
The DNA here is from genome assembly GCA_022113865.1 of Chimonanthus praecox. Classification (NCBI taxonomy): domain Eukaryota; kingdom Viridiplantae; phylum Streptophyta; class Magnoliopsida; order Laurales; family Calycanthaceae; genus Chimonanthus; species Chimonanthus praecox. The sequence goes on along the minus strand of CM039092.1, from coordinate 48,829,217 downwards.
AAAAAGAAAAAAAAAATTGAGAGAGATATTGGCCGATATCTCATTTTGCCGAGGTTTTAACCCCTGATTTAGACCAACTAAATTAGGTAGAGTTTTTATTCTACAGAAAAACGACAATTGTATGCTTGTGATCCTTTGATGAATTCTTTTAAACATCTAGACAGCCAAAAGAGGCTAAAAAACTATTAAAACTACGCATATAGCACATAGTTTCTCAGCGGGCCTCATCATATTGAATTTATATTTATGAAGTACCTCATATCCAAAAATTGATAAACAGATTATTATCTAATTAAATGCATCAAATTTAATAACTATTTGATTTAGAATTATCTAATTTGATAGTTAAAAAAGGCTTTAAGTCTACATTTCAATTTTAGTATTACTTTACAACCAATATGAGAAGGTCCACTGAACTATATGATTTTATATAGAAGAATTAATTTGTTTTACTCAAATAAAGTAACAAATTTTAGTTGTTTTAGCATTTCTCTCGTGAGTTGTTATTTTTTCCTCTCTATCTTTTTTCTTAATGAAAAGATTAAAATGATTGAATTGGTCAAAAATGTTTAAATGGGGGAGATAATAACTATATTGATAATAGAGTTTAAAGAAACTCTTCTATTTAATTATCATAGCTTTGTGAAATAGATCATAAAAAAATGAACTACTTATAATAATTAAATTTTCAAGGAACAAAATTATAACGCTATAATGATCAGATGGGGCCAAATTTTATCTTCCCATTATCTTTCTAATCAAAGATGTATGACCCACTTGAAATTTATTAGGGAGTTTATAAATGGTCTACCACACATTATTTTATTTTATTTTATTTTTCATAATTTGTGAATCGACTATTACTTTTTCTTTCTTTTTTTTTTTTTTTTTTGAATTTATGTGTGGAAAATAGCGGGAAACCTAGCCTAAAACCCCCACAGGTGATACACACTGCCCTCAAGGTACCCCAAGTTAGACCAAGAGGGCTTGAACTTAGCACCTCCCGCTTCTTGAGGCGGGAGGTTAACCAGTTGAACTACACCCATGTGAGCCAGTTGAGCTATACCGATGTGGGCTACACCCGTGTGAATCGACTATTACTTCTTTTTAGAACTATAAAGTTGTAACCAATTGATGAGTACGTTGATAAGGTGTAGACATGAATATGAGATTAAAAAAATCACTTTGATTGTATCATCAATATCATATTTTCTTAAGCTCCTTAAATTTGAAATTATAAATATTTATTTTTGTGTAACACCCCGAAATTTTAAAATATATAAAATTGAATTTTTATTAATTAATGGAAATTATTATGATTTAATCGATTAATTAAGAGAGATTTAGTGGAATTTATTTGAGAAATTTAAAATTTTTAATGTAATGTCGAATGGCATGATGAGAAATAAATTCATGAAATTTATTAAAAAGAATTTTGTGACGTGGCATCACGCCGCATGGGCGATGACGTGGCATGCCACATGAAAGGGGACCCAAATGTTACATCCAAATAACTTAAGGGCAAATATGGAATAGAAAAGAGGCCACTCGATTTTATCTATGTTACACATGGCAGAATGCAGTTCCACTTATTGCATGCGCACGGCCAACCCACTCCTCTATTCCATGCTCACGGCACTCCCTGTTCCACTTCCCTCTCGCGCACGACACTCACACACTCCCCTCCACATGCGTACGATAGTTCTCTCCCATTCCATTTCATATTCGCACATTACTCCTTTCCCTCTTCTTCTCCACACAATAGAACCCATTCTCCATCTGTTCCATTGAAAGAACTCAAGCAAGGAAGGAATCAAGAAGAAGGGAAGGAAAGGAGAAGAAGGAAAAAGGGAATGATTCCGAAAAGATTCGTTTAAGGTTGGTCTCACTTCCAAATTTAATATTTACGTTTAATTTAAAGTTTAAAATGATTTAGAACCGACCCTAGACGAATCTGGGTTTAGGGAATAACAAAAGGAAAGATTAAGAGATTTTTGGGTACTTCCCCAATTCAGGAAATCGGATTTAAATCCGTGAAATTTGATTTTAAATTATGAATTTTAATCCCTAAGGACGTGATAAATCACATAGGGAATAAATCTAAGGGGTTAGATTTAAAGAATAAGACCAATAAACCACCCTGGTGTGATTCCCGAGTTCAGGGAACTCGATTCTGCAGATGACTATCTGTAGAAGACAGGCATTAGAACCTGTCTTCGAACATCCGAGACAAGTGTAACACCTCACCCACATGGGGGTGTGGGAAAAAGTCCCACATCGCGCATGAGGTGGAAGGGGTGTGGGGTTATAAGAGGGTGCTCTCCTCTCCTTAGCAAAAGGCCTTTAGGGCCTGGTCTTGTGGGCTATGCCCAATGCAAAGCCGTACGGGCCACCCCACGTGGGGCCTAAAACGGACAATATTGTGCTGAAGGGACGGGTTGTTACATTTGGGTTCGAAGCAATATTAGGAATGGATTGGTTAACAGCTTATAAGGTTACTTTAGATTGTGCTTGGAGGAGAGTATCTGGGTGTTTACCTTCAGGAGTTGTCTTTACCGAGAAGTTGAGTAAATCCCCTTGACCATGTGTGACAAAGAACAAAATTGGTCATAGCCAGTATGGGTTGGGAGAATACAGAGCCGCTTGGATTAGAAATGCCTAAGGTGGTGTGTGACTTTCCAGATGTGTTCCCAGATGAGTAGATGCAGTTATCCCCGAAAAGAGAAGTTGAATTCTCCATAGACCTACTCCCTAGAACTTCGTCTATTTCTATGCCACCATATAAAATGGCGCCAGTAAAGTTGGTAGAGTTGAAGCGTCAATTGGCAGAACTGACCAAGGTTAGTTTCATCCGTCGGAGTACATCTCCGTGGGGTACTCCAGCTTTATTTGTGAAAAAGAAGGATGGCTCAATGAGGATGTCTATAGACTATAAGAAATTGAACAAGATAACCATTAAGAACAAGTACCCACTCTCTAGAATCGACGATTTGTTTGATCAGTTACGATGATCTAAATGGTTTTTAAGATAGATCTTCGGTCTAGATATCATCAAGTGCGGGTGAGAGAATGCGACATAGCAAAGACAACTTTTTGCACTAGATTTGGTCAGTATGAATTCGTGGTTATGCTTTTTGGGGTGACCAATGCGCCAACCACATTTATGGATTTGATTAACAGAATCTTCAGGCCATACTTAGACCATTTTGTAGAAGTGTTCATTGATGATATCTTGATCTACTCGAGGTCCAAAGAAGCACATGAACATCATTTAAAAACAGTCTTATAGTTACTAAGAGATCATCAATTATATGCTAAATTGAGTAAATGTGAGTTCTGGCTGAAAGAGGTACAATTCTTAGGCCATGTGGTTTCAGAAGGTGGAGTGGCAGTGGATCCAGCCAAGGTCGAAGCAATGTTGAAATGGGAAAGCTCGCAGTGTATTTGAAATTCGTAGTTTCTTGGGCTTGGCTGGATATTACCGGTGTCTCATTCCGAATTTCTCTAAGATAGCAGTTCCTATGACTAAGTTGACAAGAAAATGAACTAAATTCATATGGAGTGAGGCTTGTGAAATAGTTTTTACAGAGTTCAAGGAAAGACTATCTACTTCTCAGGTTTTGATTATTCCAGAGAGAGGTCGTGGGTATGTGGTCTGTTGTGATGCTTCCCGTGATGGATTGGGTTGTATTTTAATGCAGATCGAACAAGTGGTGGCGTATGGGTCCCGGCAACTGAAAGTGCATGAGCAAAATTATCCAACTCATGATCTTGAGTTAGCATCAGTGGTGTTTAAGCTAAAGATTTGGAAATATTATTTGTTTGGTGAGCACTTTGATTTATTTTCTAATCACCGTAGTCTCAAGTACTTGTTTACTCAGAAGGACTTGAATCTGAGGCAGCGTAGATGCTTGGAATATTTGAGCGACTTCAACTTCGAGATTTCTTATCAGCCAGGAAAGGCCAATGTGGTGGTCGATGCCTTGAGCAGGAAATCTCGAGGCGTTATTGCTAATCTGGTGGGAGAACATGGTTTGGAGAAATTGGGTAGTGCAGTATCTCATCCAACTATAGTAGATCGGATCTTGACGGCCCAGAGGACAGACGAAGTGGTAGCCAAAATTCACAAATCGATCAGCGATAGCAATGGCCCAACAGGTTGGGTAGTGAGAACAGATGGTGCTTTGACTTACCAAGGGAGACTTTATGTGCCTATTAGCAGAGCAGTGTAGAGAAGAGGTTCTCAAGCACTTTCATCATACTCAATTTGCAGTTCACCCTGGAAAAACAACAATGTATCAGAATCTGCGACAACAGTTTTGGTGGCGCCGCATGAAAAAGGAAGTAGCAGCATATGTGGCTCAATGTTTGACATGCTAGCAGGTAAAGGTTGAGCATCAGAAACCAACAGGAAAGTTGCAACCTCTCGATATACCCTAGTGGAAATGAGATCATGTCACCATGGACTTTGTGATCGGATTACCAAGATCGCCGAAAGGCCATGATGCAGTGTGGGTTGGAGTTGATAGATTGACCAAATCAGCTCATTTCATTGCAATGAAGATGACAGACTCTATGGAGACCTTAGGTAAATTGTATCTAGATCGAGTTGTTAAGTTGAATGGAATACCAGTTTCCATTGTATCCGACTGAGATTCTAGATTCCTATCCAAGTTTTGGCAGAGCCTTCAGGAACAGTTGGGTACACAGCTTCATTTCAGTACTGCGTTTCACCCTCAGAAGGATGGGCAGTCCGAGCGAACTATACAGATTCTAGAAGACATGCTTCGCGCTTGTGTCTTGGACTCCAAGGGAAGTTGGGAGGATTATTTACCTGTGGTGGAGTTTGCCTACAATAACAGTTACCAGTCTAGCATCAAGATGGCATCATTTGAGGCGTTGTATGGCAGACCGTGCAGATCAACCTTGTGTTGGAAGGAACCGAGCAATAAAATGAAATTGGGACTAGATATAATCAGGGAAACAATAGAGAAAATGAAGTTGGTTCGTCAGAGACTACTGACAGCTCAGAGTCGTCAGAAAATCTATGCGGACCGTAGGCGTAGGCATTTAGAGTTTGTAGTTGGTGATCGTGTCTTTCTTAGAATTTCACCTCGGAGAGGCAATCAACGGTTTGGTAGTAAAGAGAAACTATCTCCTAGGTTCATTGGACCGTTTGCAATCTTGGACAGGATTGGACAGATGGCATATAGGTTTGCACTTCCATCACAACTCAGTAGAGTTCATAATATTTTTCATGTGTCAATGTTGAGAAAGTACCAAGCAGACCCTTCTCATGTTCTGAATTGGGAAGATGTGGAGGTCAGTGAAGATGCAACTTATAAAGAGAAGCCGGTGAAGATTTTGTATACCAATGATCAAGTTTTGCGCACAAAGACCATTCCTTTGATGAGAGTTCTTTGGCAACATCATGGAGTTAAAGGTTCGACGTGGGAGAGAAAAGACGCGATGCAACGACGACATCCGAAATTGTTTGATGAGCAAGGCACGTACATTAGCTAAATTCCGATGACGGAATTTCATTAAGGGGGTTAGGATGTAATGACCCGACCTGGAGTAGCAGGTCAATCGAATTAGGTAAAACTAAAATAGCAAATAGATCTCTTGATTATGTTTGCGTGAAATTGTGTCATTTTCTTTTACTTCAAATTGTTTAAAATAAAAATAAATAAACACACACAAAAAGTAAAATTTAATTAACTTAGGTTCCCAATACACACACATTTTCCCTCAATTAGAATTTTCAAATTTGTCCCATTCGAGTTGAAATTAAGTGAATGGCGAAATTTAATTATCAAATTAGATTTTAATTTGCAAGGTTAAGGATTCCAATTAAAATTGTATAATTAAAAAATAATATTAATAATTTTGGATGGAACATTGAGACCCACATTCTGGGTCGAACTTCCCATAAAAATTAGAATTTTAATTCCACTTGTATTAGGAATTAAATAAATTACTTAACCGTGTGGGCCCTTTGGAGACCCACACCCATGAATCCCATTCACGGTGAAACATGTCCCTCTTATTTTCCCAAATCCATCACTGTATCCCATAAGAGAGCCCCAAATTTGACCCCTTCTAATTTCATTCAAGATGAAAACCCAAAATTCTCCTTCATAGCCGCAGTAAAGGGAAACTTTCCCCCAAATTCGATTCCCTTACTTATTTCCCTTCTTCATTCTTCAAAAATGGCAACCTCTCCATGGAGATTGCCTCACCTCACCTCTTTCCGAATCCGAAAACCCAGCCGACCCCTTCCTTATAAATTCCATCCAAGATTCTTCCATGATCAAGATCATCTTCAAGCGACAGCAACCTGAACCCGAGCGAGAACGACCTCCAACCATCGTAGAGCAGCAGACGACCATTCAGCCGAGTGTTTCAGGTCAACCCCTCATCCCTCTTTCTTCCTTTCTTTCTTGTTATTCTACTTTTAGATCTCTCCCCTCTCCACCCTCTTCACCGTCCCTCATCAGTTTTGCTAAAGGTAGACCCCTTATCTATCTGCCCAGATCTGAGCATCTTGGGACCTTATACTCCCTCATCCACTACCAACAACCATCAGCTCCTTCTTGGTTAGGCCAGCCAACATCGTAATTATTTAATGGTTTTATTTATCCTTTTATTTATCTCCTTGATTAAATTATGTAAAATTTTTGAGTTTACAAATGTTTAGACCTTGGCCAAACTTTTATTATCTTAGGCTTATTAAGTAGATGAGGCCTAGAGTATCAAGTAATGAGTAGAACTACGCATTTGAACCTCCACCTGAACCAAGTATAGTTCAACTTTGCTGTATGGAACCTCTATCCGATGGTCATAGTTTTGATCTTAGATTATACCACAAACATAGATAGGACATCAACCAAAATCTATGCACCGTTATGCTTAATTCTCCTAATTAGGTTACTGTTTCTTCTTATGGACCTGTGTTTCCAAAAAAAAATTGATTTTCGCACTTTTTGTTATTTTAATTCACCCACCTTCCTTTAATGGGTATGTTTTTAGTCCCTTTGTTTAACTTCATTAAATTAATTCTTGATTTTAAAACTTTTGGCAAACAATGAGTGGATGGGTAAGTTTTTAGTCCCTTTGTTTTAACTTCATTAAATTAATTCTTGATTTTAAAACTTTTGGCAAACAGTGAGTGGCCATCCTTATTTTCAATTATTTTTTAAAAAGTTTTCCCTACTTATAATTTTACACACTTTATCTTATTTAAAAGTGTTATTTTATTATAACGTTTAATTAATGATTTAAATTCGACTTTTCACAAGGTAGGTTCCTATGGTTATTATTTGATTTTATTTAACTTCATTATTATTAGAGTTCTTTATTTAATGTTTTCAAATTTACAAATTGATTTAACTGATATACTTATCCATCATTTGACAAGGTTCTCTTATTACCTTGTTTTATCGATTTAAATTCACTTAAATTATAAGTGTTTAATAACCCACTTTGCCATGATTTGTTATCTTCACAAAGTAGTCCCTTATTATTTATTTTGACTTCAAAATTGCTTAAAGAAATTTATATAGCCCATTTCCAAGTGAATTATGTTTTCAAACTAATTGATATAGTTATAATTTATTCGTCAAATACTACGACACATCCTCAATAGAAACCAAACCCATACCTTAGATATGTCCCATGTGTACATATAGTTTAGATCAATCGGAAATGTTGAATAATCTTGATGTTAATATTATTTAAAACCTTCAATTAAATAAATGTGCAGCACGTCCTGAAATTCATACTGCTTGATTTCAAGTTGGGATGCGTGTGGATTCGTCACCTACACTTCGTGAGCTTTTTAGGTGAGGGAAAACAATACACTATACTTTGGTTATATATGATATTCTCTAATTTTGGCTTATGTGATTGAGCAATGAAAAATATTGCATGATGTGTTTTACTTTGGAATGTAATATTGGACCTATGAAATAGACTGAGTATTTGTTGGAAAGGTAGTTCTAATCCGGTGCTTACTCACAATTTTGTAAGGGAATAGGCGAAATGTCCTAATGGCCGTGAGGAGACCTCAGTCTGCCCGAATAGTTAGAAATTAGCCACTAGCCTTGTTAAAAGATCCAATAATTATGTTCGAATTGGATGAATGTTTTATTGATTGTTATGAAGTTATTTTTTATGTTATTAAGATGGGTTTATGATATTGTGTTGTCATAATAATAATACTGTGATATGATTTAGCATTATGCATGTGTGATATTATTGAGATTGATTTTGATGTTTTAAAATATGTACATGATGTTTATGTTAATTTGAAATTATAAAATCCTGCTTTGAGTATAGTGTTGATGATGAGATTCATGACATGTTAATATGACACATAACATGTGGCACGATGATAGAGATAATGCATGGTAGATATGGCATTGAACATGACATTTTCATATTCATGGGATGGATGTGAAGGTATGAGCCATGATCTTTCATGTAGATCATGATGGTTGTAGCGTATGGCCTCGCTTTTAGTGAGTAGTATCACGTATGTGGTAGGTTTGGATTATTGAGCCATGAAAAGTCACGTAGATTGTTATTTGGTGGTGGTGTTAGCCTCACTTCGACGGGTAGGCCATTTCATGTAGTGTTGTGTTAGCCTCACGTCGACGGGTAGACCACCAAATACAGTAAGTGTTGTTATGGATGAATGATGCATTGAGCATTGTGCATTGAATGGCATAAAGCATGGATGTTAAATGTATATTCAATTACTTAAGCTTTTAATATTTCTTTATTTGTCTTAGATTGAGTATATTGCAGATATCATATTTTGGATATGTGCTCTTGTATTTTGTCACTGGGCTGGGAGCTCACACCCTTACATTGTAGGTAACCCTCCGGACTTAGGATTGGAGGATGACGTTGAAAATTAGAAGTTACTATAGATGAATATTTAAGTTCTTAGCTAGGTGTTGGACTATGTCGATTGAGTTTAGTTATTGGATGCTTATTATTCTTTGAGACTTAATTAATTATTCAAATAATTTGAGAAATTTGAGATTTATTAGTTGGCTTTATTTTGTGGAATGGGTTGTGAGCAAACTTGTGAGATTATATTTAATGTTGTTATTAGATGTGTTATTAAGGGCGTTACAGTTGGTATCAGAGCACGATTCAACACTCGGACTGTGTGGGCCCTCTACCTTTCTGTGTTGTGTTGCTTGTGTAGACCCCTTGTCAGTGTAACGTGACAGAGCCGGGGACGGCTCTGGTCTTAAGGGGGTGGATTGCAACACGCCACCCACATGGGGGTGTTGGAAAAAGTCCCACATCGCCCATGAGGTGGAAGGGATGTGGGGCTATAAGAGGGTGCTCTCCTCTCCTTAGCACAAGGTCTTTTGGGCCAGGCCCAATGTAAAGCCGTAAGCGCCACCCCACGTGGGGCCCAATAAGGACAATATTGTGCTGAAGGGGAACGGCTTGTTACATTGGTACCAGAGAATGATTCAACTCTTTGTGCCAAGGACAACTCTGGCTTTAAGGGGGATAGATTATAATACCTTTATAATACCTTGCCCCAGAGAGGGTCTTTAGTGTAAGTGTGTTTATAGAGGAAAAAAAGTTTTACATTGCTAGTTGTATTGGAAATTCCCTAGTATATAAGTGGTAGCCTTCCTCCTTCTAGCACAAGGTCTTTTGGGAGCAACAATGGTTTACCAATGCAAAGCTGTGCGGGCCTCTGTGTGTGGGCCCAAAGGACAATATTGTTCTACTGGGACGGGTCGTTACAAATGGTATCAGAGCACGGATCAACACTCGGACTGTGTGAGCTCTATTTGCGTGACGTTGCCTGCTTGTGTGTGTGGACCCCCTCTCAATGTGACGTGACAGAGCCGGGGATGACTCTGGTTTTAAAGGGGTGGATTGTAGCACCCCACCAAGTCCCACATCAGTTGTGGAGTTGGGTGGAGGGGACTATATATGAGGAGGCAAAGCCCCTCTCCAACACAAGGCCTTTTGGGCCTGGTCTTGTGGGCCAGGTCCAATGCAAAGTCGTGCGGGGCCCAAAGCGGACAATATTATGCTGAAGAGACGAGTTGTTACATTTGGTATCAGAGCACGGTTCAACACTCGGACTGTGTGGACCCTCTACTCTTCTGTGTTGAGTTGCTTGTATAGATCTCTTGTCAGTATAACGTGACAGAGCCGGGGACGGCTCTGGTTTTAAGGGGGGTGGATTGTAACACCCCACCCACATGGGGGTGTGGGAAAAAGTCCCACATCGCCCATGACGTGGAAGGGGTATGGGGTTATAAGAGGGTGCTCTCCTCTCCTTAGCACAAGGCCTTTTGGGCCTAGTCTTGTGGCCAGGCCCAATGCAAAGCCGTGCTGGCCGCCCCACGTGGAGGCCCAAAGTGGATAATATTGTGCTGAAGGGACGGGTTGTTACACTGCTTCCGTGTGAGGGATGGAAAATTGTTCTAACTATTAGAACGGAAGCATAACACAGTGTCAGGGAGTCGATGTCTAATAGTCTATAAACGAAGAATGAATCTACTTATATGCCTAGACTTGATATATTAATATGAGATGTTCATATTGTTACTAATGAGATTTATCAAGTATAGTATTGTGATATTGATGATGATGGGCTCCGATGCGAGAACTTGTGCATCATATTATGATGAAAAGTGAGCTATAAAGTTGATACTCCCTCCACACATACTTAGTTGCTGGGCTATGGTAGACCAGTGAGGTCATATATTATTGGCAATAGGCCGGACCATATAGGTCATATATTATTGGCAATAGGCCAGACCGTTGGGGTCATTATGCTCTTGCAAGATACTGCATTTTGACCATGTCGGGACTTAATGCATTTATAGCCAGTGTAGTGTTTTGGTGTGACAGTGGTATGGCAATGTTAGTGATTTGATAAATTAGTATATTAGACCAATTATGAATTCAAGTATGATTAATGATATGAGTAGACCATTATTGTGTTATTGATTAATCTGCATAATTTAACCTAATGTTGATTATTGTACTATGTTAAGTTCTCTTCATTGGGCTTTTGTCTCACACCCCTCAAATTTCAAGAGTTGTACCCGAGGAGGAGGAACCTCCATTGCAGGCTTAGGACGACAAAGTCGGTGATGTCGTTTGTATCTTCCACGGCTGGAAGATACATTCATTTTGTTTTGTTGGTCTATAAACCATATTTTGTATAAGTACCGCATGTGGTACTTGTTGTCTTTCTAAGCATGTATTAGACCGCTATGCTACTGTTAGCAACTCTGATATGAATGATGATGTTTTGATTATATTATGAAAATATTTGTTTGTATGATATGTGTTGTATATGGATAGATATATGGTACATGTTTGAGTTCATATGTGAAGAGCATGTGTGACATTTTATTATCTGGGCCTAACTGTTTATCTTGAAGATCCAGCTCAGTTAAGATGTTAGTTGATTGGAGATGAAAAAATAAAAAAAAATAGAGCGTTCTGGGCCCACAATCGGGTAGAGGCGTTACAATCCGTGTCCAGGATGTTACCGTTAGAGCCCAACAGTCTTATTACAACGGCTATATTTGCCACACAACCGATCGCCACCTCATGACCGATCTTCCGTTGTAAAGTCTGGGATTGCTTTGTTTACCTATTTAAACACCAAACCTTGTTATGTTTTGGTTGGACACTCTTGTGAGAAAAATCCCAAGCCATTTCTAGAGATCCCACTCCTCTCTAAGCACCTTACTTAGGAGAATCATCTAATATCCAATCATCTTGATTGAGATTAAGAGAGAGAGAGAGTAAACCAAATCTAGGATAGAATTTGCATATCTTAAATCCTAGAGACATTACCCAAGGATTGTGACTGAGCATACACAAGGCACATATTCAACATCGTTGACATCACATTGGGAAGGACATCTTCAAGAAACACACATCTACAAGGTTGAGCTATCAAAAGAAAGTGTTTTTTAGGTTTGATTTTCACTTTCAAATCATTGTGAAGTGGACAACGACAAGGAAGCTTGAACCACTGTAAAAAATAAGGGGATAGGAGTTGGGTGAAATTTTCAATCAAGTAGATAGGTGGAAGTCCTATTCTATTAGTGAGGGTGTAATACCTCACTAAGTGAATTTGGGATATCCAAATGTTGGGCAGTCCAACAATGGATGTAGGTTAGTTAACTGAACCACTATACATCGACCTTATGGTGTTAGAGTCTTTTGTGTGATTGTTCTCTTATTAACACACTCTTTTATCACACAACACATGTATTCTTGATTAATCTTATTATTTATGCTGCATTAATTTTAATTAATCAAGATATTTCTGAAGACCATAAAAATTGGTAATTTCCCTATTCACCCTCCCTCTAGGGTCAATCTAGCACCATGCTCTAGCAACCCAAGGAATTTTCAATTGGTATCAGAGTCTCGTGTTCTTCATAAAGATCTAACCATCTGAGTTGATCCGTATTGGAACTCTAATCATGGATACCCGAAAAATTGTTTATAGATCTCTGTTGTTTGTTTATTCTATCTTGGTGTATTTGATAACAAAAATAGAGAATATACTTGCATCCCATGATGAAAAAGATAGTTCATCTATCTAAGATCAGATTATTGAAAACTTTTGCAATTCTTTGGATAGTTCAATGGAAGGTTGCACCTCTCATAACCAATTGGAGAATCGAAAGAGGTGAAAATTTCAAATGTCTTATTGCCTCCATTGTTAATGACCAAGAGGGATCCTCAAGTGAGGAAGAGGATGATGATGTGGATCTTGAAGAGGAAGATGGCCTCCAAAAATCCTTCAATGCCTTGTATTTAGAAAGTATGATATTGGCTAAGGATCTTGATAAGGTAAAACTTGAGAATGCCAAACTCTCTACCCAACTTCAAAATGCAAATGATGAAATCATGAATTTGAGAGAATCACAAAAGTTGCTTTAAGAAAAATTGAAAATTTATGAAAATGGTATCTTGAAGCTAAATGAAGTTGGAAGATGTCTTAGAGATAAAAACTTAAAATTGAGCTCAAATTTGAAAAACCTTAAGAAATCTCAAGACATGGTTACCCAAGGAAATTTAAAATTGGAAGAACCTATTTTGGGTAAACCACATGGTGATTGACATGGTAATTCTCAATCTAACCCAATGAGACCCATGAACCAATCCATATTAGGTAAAAGCCACACCACACGCACTTCTATTGTAAAATATTTTTATTGTGGATTAACCGGACATTTCAAGCATGAGTGCAATGTAAACCGACAATCCAATTAAGAATTATGCTATCATGCAAGACAAGAAGAATGCGGGTTAAATCAATGGTGGCTAATGGTCTTCCTCAAATTGCAAGGGAAGAGAAAGAATGAGTTGGTTGGAAATTCACATTATGCTAAGAAGAATAAGGTAAATCATATTATTTATGTGAATGTTCCTAGGAAACACTTTGCACCTCACACGTCACATCATCCCTACATTGTGAAATCTAATAGAGACAGTTCAAGACCTCCTCATGTTATAAATAGGAAGACTAAAAGGAGGGTCTTGTCTCAATGTTTTGGATTTGGGCCAAATGTTCAAAATCGAAGAATTAAATTGCCCAAGTTCCAAGGATTTGAGAGGAAATGTCCATATCAAAATTTCATATGGATCCCTAAGGGATATGACCTACATTGGTCTAAGACTTGTATCTTATTGGCGTATCTCTAGACCATTATAGTTGAGCTCAATCTTTGTACAAATGAGTTCAAACAACCCTTGTGTTGTGGCATGGCACATTTGACTCTTTCAAGCACTTGATTGTACTTTTTCCTGGCTATAGTATTAGTCATGCTTGAAGTGTCATACATGTATGGACTTAGATTCCAAGTCCTAAAATGTTAGCTAAGATGTGTTATGTTTATCAATATGGTTAACACATTTGAATCATTTTTGGAATTTTAGTGTGTATCTTGTCCTTATCCCATGCTCACTATTGATATATGTTTTGGGGATTGAATGTGTGCAAGATACTTGTGTGGCATATCATTTTATATTGGTAGAGTCTTTATATGCCATTGTTTTTAAAATCAAGAGGGAGATTTCAAAAGGAAATGGATTTTAAAAGGAAAAATCTATGATGTCATGGTGACTGATCGCCATTTGATGACATATTGGCGACGACTGATCGCCTTCTGTGATGTATCGCCTGTGCACAGAAGGTTTTGGTTAAAACCCCTCTTCTGAATTTGTGTTGTATTCCGTGCTCTTATATATGCATATATCTTGTGGAATGTTTGTATGGTTAGTGTGTTGTGTGCTTGGTTGTCATTCCTATATTATCTTTATAGGCAAATATTATGGGGAATGATTGTGGTTCAAAAAACACCAAATTTTTTTTTCTAAAACCTTGAATGCCTTATCATATGACATCACACATGGGCAATGGACTTATAAATTGGTAAATTAAAAATCCCAAGGTTATTGGATTCGATTGGATCAAAAAATTTCAAGTTAGACTTGTAATGGTATAGTGATCCAAGATCCAAGTTTTTGTGCATGCATTTGTGAAATAATTTGAATCTTCAAATGGCACAAAATTGTGTGAAAGTATGGACTTACATTGGCATTTAAAGGTGGTATGCAAAACTTTTTGTCTTTTGGACTTACATGCATCACAAGCACACACTCTTCATCCCTCAATTTGTAAATCTCATAGGGGATGTAATATTGTCTTTCCAATTGTCTTATATTGCACTACCTTCGAAAATCATTAGACATTGGAAATATTTTTTGGAGAAATGTTCAAATAAGGAAAATTTTCCTTCTCCAAAACTGTTTTGGTTTGCATTATGGTTTAAACCTTCATATGTCTTTTGGGATATGTCATGTAAGGTTTGGATGCAATCTAGTTATGCATCTATGTTGGAGCTTTCAATTCTTAAAGGTGAATCTTTAAAACAAATGGATTTTAGTAGTGAATGTAACGCCCCGCCCTTTTTCACTCACCGAAAATCAGAGTTTATCTTTTTTTTTTAAAAAAAAAAAGTGAGAAAGAGCGGAACGCCATGACGCGAACTAAGTCCGAGCTTCCAAAGTCAGGCCCTTAACTGCCCAATCAAACGTGTGTGTGGGCCGAGTCCACTAAAACAGTTCACACGCTAAAGGTTATACTTGAGGAATAAACACGTTGCGGAATTAATATAAGATTAGAGTTACTATCCCTATCCATTTTCTAAGCAACGAAGTCCATCACATAAATTACCTTAAGTTTAAATGTCCAAATGTAACCAAACCATAGCAAGATAATTCTAAATTATTACAGTCCCAAAATGCGATTATCTTAAATTACATTGTCCAAAATAAAACTTAAATAAAATAAGCAATAATTTGTTTAAGCAACTAAGCTTGGCTCCTTTCGCGTCCATTGTCTGTTCTGTTCCTTGTACCATCATCTAAGGTAGAAGTAGAGCGTTAGTCAACGCACCCAATAGGTATTCCGAGTAGGGTCATAAACATGGGATTAGTATAAAATCAAAATCATGTTAAATCAATGCCATGTCATGGGTGCCATGTGCCAATGATTTCTCACTCATCAATCATATCTCAAAACACATTGATAATCCTCTCGATGAATAAGCCACATCAAGGTATTCATTGTCATGACTCCCCACGTATGCCTTATCGGTCCCACCGAACGGAGCATGGACTCCTCTTTCATTTCAAACATCATATACCATTTTCAGTATGTCAATTGGAATCAGTGTGGATCCCTCCCCACGTTTGTTTATCGGATACCCCGAATGGAGCGTGGACTCCTCTCATATGTTCCCTCCCATGCCATGCATGAGATGTGAGTGCAAACATGCTACTTCATATTAAATTACATAATAGTATTGAAATTTCATCCTTAAAACATAAGCATTTTGATACCCAAAATAGATGATCAAATATGGAAATAAAAACCATTACATATACATAATCCAAAGTGTTTCAACAAGGTAGGAATCCTACCCACGTCCAAGTATTGTATCCTTGCGTTTTCGTCAAAATCAATCACACCCCCACTTGCAAAATCTTTTTTACCTTAAATGAATATATAAAATAATCAAATTAATTATTTAATTGATTTAAATCATTCCTTACATCCTTCCAATTAAACTTAACCATTTGGAAAAGGAAAATCATACAAAAACTTCACTTTTAAAATCAGTCGGTTATCCGTCCGCTACCCATCCTGTGGACGGTAGAAACCCGTCCTGTGGACGGCAGATATCCATCCTACAGACAGTGAACCCGTCCGCAGACAGCGCCAAACTGAAGTCTGTTACCCGTCTGCAGACAGCGTACAACCATGGTCTGATACCCGTTGTCCACTACTCGCTGTCCACTACCCGCTATCTACTACCTACAGACAGTCCACACCCATTACCCATCCTGCGGATGGTCCAAACCCGTCCGTAGACGATAAAAACCCTCCTGCGGACAGTAGACACCCGTCCTACATACATATCATCCGTCCGCAGACAGTAGCATATTATGTTTGTTACCCGTCCGTGGACGGTCAAAACCCGTCCCGCGGACGGCAGAAACCCTTCCTACAACCATCTAACCCATCCGCAGACAGTATACACTTCCTGACTGTCACCCATCCGCGGACGGTAGAAACCCGTCCGCAGACAGTGCCATCCGAGATCAGTCCTCATTTTATTTGATGCTTGGCTCAGCCCTTCTTCATAAAGTTCATCCGTTATTCATGTATAAACATAGTCATCATCACCGCAACTCATTTTTACAACTTATCTTACCCACCAAACAAGGTTAGGGTCTTTTCCTTTCATTCCAAACGTTTAACCATTTTCTTAGATGGATTTTTTCAATTCATGGCCTTAGCATAATTTATTTGCCAACTTTTCAATCAAATATGGGACCCCATGGTTTCGGCTATTCCATAGCCGAAATCATGGTTCCCTTAGCTTCTTTTAATCATTTTATCCTCGTTAAACATTACATACCTTTTCCGCGTCTCCTCCGTTTCTTTAGGTTTAATCTTGTTCCTCAGTCCTTCTCCTTCCTTAGTCCTTGTTCTTCCTCCAAGTCTAGAGCCAAAATGGGAGGGAGAGAGTTTGAAAACCTCCTTGTTCTTCAATGAAGCATTCGACCAAGAGTGTTGATTGAGAGAGGGAGAAAATGAGATGAAAATATCTATAGAAGGATCAGCCAAAGGGGTGTAGGTTGAGAAGGGGAGAGAGGGAGAGGATGAGATGAAAATCTCTATCTTTTTTTCCGAAGGAGAGGATCGGCCCTAGTGTGGTGTGTGTTCCTTGTGTACATCAACCCTAGCCTCCCAACCACCCTCATCACTCCTTGGTCTTTCCCATGTGTCCCTTGGTTAACCAAGAAGACACATGGCTTGAACTTGGGGCTTCCCCCCTTCCCTTCCCAACGTTGGTGTCATGGAAACCCTCCATCTCCCCCTTTGACTCACTTAGCCTCTTCCACTTCCATGTTCCACTTCCATGTGACTCACTTGCTTATTTGAACTCACTTCCCATTCAACTCAAGCCCAACTCACTTTGACTCACTTAATTTTCTTGAACTCATTTCCATATAACTCAAGTGATTTTGATTTCCAACTAACCCATGGTTGACCAAGTCAACCATGGTAGCCGACCACACATGTTACCTTAGACCACTAGCCACCTCACTTGATGAGGTAGATTTGGGTCCCACTTGGCCATGCCACCTCATACACATGCCACCTCACTTGATGAGGTGGATCCCATGTCTTGGGTCTTAATTGGGTACATAATACAATTAAATTAATTCCTTACCCATTTACTTCCCAAAATCCATTCACTTTGACCCATTGGGTCCCAATTGGGTAATTGACCCAATTAATTACATTTACCCAATTAACTAAAATCAAACCCTATCCATGATCCGTTGGATCATAATTGGGCCATTGACCCAATTCTTACCCATTTAAAATCTAATTCATCGATAAATCTTAAATTCAACAAATTAGACAATTTAAATAGTCAAAATCCAATATATTATTGCATTGAAAAATTCGAGATGTTACAATATTACCCTCTTTTGAAATTTTCGTCCCGAAAATCGAGCGAAGTAGGGTTTCAAACAACTCATACAAAAAGTTCAGGATGAGCTGCTCTCATTTCTGATTCAAGTTCCCAGGTGGCTTCCTTATTACCATGTCGATCCTATACCACCTTGACGAACTGAATGGCTCGGTTCCGTAACACCCTTTGTTCTTTCCCGATTACTCTGACCGGCCTTTCAACATAAGTTACGTCGCTTTGCACATCAACATCTTGCACGTTCAACACGAGTAAAGGATCTGGATTGTATTTCCTCAACATAGATACATGAAACACATCGTGCAAAGATGACAACTGTGGAGGAAGTGCCAATTGATAAGCCACTTCCCCCACCCTCTTTTGGGTTGGAAACGGTCCCACAAATCTAGGCGACAGTTTCCCTTTCTTCCCAAATCGCATGTGTCCCTTTCGTGGCGAGACTTTTAAGAATACTAAGTCTCCCACTTCAAACTCAAGGAACCTCCTTCTCTTGTCAGCGTAGCTCTTCTGACGACTCTGTGCAGTGAGTAGATGATGTCGTATTAACTTAATCTGTTCCGTGCTCTCTGCAACTAGCTCGAGTCCAATAAGTACAGGCTCATCGGCCTCTGTCCAATGCACTGGTGATCTACAGGGTCTACCATACAACGCCTCAAATGGAGCCATCTGGAGGCTTGCCTGGTAACTATTGTTGTAAGAGAAATCAACCAGTGGTAAGTGATCCTCCCATCCACCTTTGAAGTCTAACATACATGCTCTGAGTAGATCCTCCAATGTCTGTATTGTCCTCTCTGACTGACCATCAGTCTATGAATGAAAAGTTGTGCTAATCATTAAATTCGTCCCCATACCCGTCTGCATGCTCTACCACACCCTGCTAGTGAATCGACCTTTATGTCGGACACAATAGTCCTGGGGATACCATGTAGTCTGATGATATCCTTGATGTATCGTCGTCCCAAAGTCTCGGATGAAACTGTCATCTAGATGGGAAGAAAGTGTGTAGACTTGGTCAATCGATCTACCACGACCCATATTGCATCGTTGCCCTTTGATGACCTTGGAAACCCTGTCACAAAATCCATGGAAATATATTCCCATTTCCACTTCGGCACTGGTAAGGGTTTGAGTAATCCTGGTGGTTTCTGACGTTAAGTCTTGACCTACTGACAAGTCAGGCAGTGAGCAACAAACTCTAGCACAACTCTGTTAAGTGCATGCCACCAATAGTGTCTCTTCATATCATGATACATCTTGGTGCAACCCGGATGAATAGAGAGTTTGGTTTGGTGTGCCTCGATCAATAACTCTCTTCTGCAGCTCTGAGGCACACATGTCCTGCCTTGGAATAAAAGACCTTGTCCCGGTCGTAATTCTCACTCCGGAACAACCTCACCAGTAGATATTTTAGCCCATACTCTTCCACTTCTAGATCTGTCCGTTGTTCCTGCTCAATCTTGGAAACAATGTTGGATCGTACGATCAAATTATACATACTCCCATGATTCTTGATGTACAAATTGAACTCTCGAATGGTATTCAGCATTTTCCATTCTTCATAATCAAACTAGCCACTGTTGCATGTGACATGCGACTAAGGGCATCCGCCACTTTGTTCTCCTTGCCAGGATTATATCGAAGCGCAAACTCATAGTCTTGCAGGTATTCCATCCATCTGCACTGCCTCATATTAAGTTTCTTCTGATCAAACAGATATTTCAAACTTTTGTGATCTAAAAATATCTCAAACTTCTTGCCATACAAATAGTGTCTCTACCTTTTGAGAGCGAAGACCACTGCGGCTAATTCCAGATCATGTGTGGGATAGTGGCGTTCATGAATTTTCAGCTGTCTTGAACCATAAGCCACTATGTGTTGACTTTGGGTAAGAGAACACCCAAGTCCTTCACCTGAAGCATCACAAAATACTTCATAGCCCTTGCCTCTTTCCAGCAAAATCAGAATAGGAGCAGTCGTAAGCCTCCCCTTCAGTTCTTCGAATCTTCAGTTGCTTACAGCAGACCATTCAAATTTGACTCCTTTCTGAGTGAGTCGGGTAAGTGGAGATACAATCGTAGAGAAGTCCATAATAAACATCCTATAATAACCAGCCAATCCCAGAAAGTCGCAGATTTCGGTCACATTCCTTGGAGCTTTTCAGTCTCTAACTGCTGCCACTTTAGTCGGGTCCACGGCTATTCCTTCCACTGATATGACATGCCTTAAGAAGTTAACCTCAGATAGCCAGAATTCGCACTTGCTTGCTTTGGCATACAACTGATTCTTCTTCAGGGTGTCCAAAACTATCCTCAAATATTCAGCATGCTCCTCCCGACTTTTAGAATAAATCAGGATGTCGTCAATGAAAACAATTACAAATTTGTCCAAGTAAGGACGAAAGATCTTGTTCATCAAGTCCATGAACACAGCTGGTGCATTGGTGAGTTCAAACGGCATGACCACATACTCATATAGTCCATACCGAGTTCTGAAAGTTGTTTTCTCTATGCCTTCATCCCTGACACGGATTGGATGGTAGCCTGACATTAGATCAATCTTGGAGAAATCACTAGAACCTCTTAGTTGATCGAATAGATCATCAATTCTGGGTAGAGGATACTTGTTTCTGACTGTCAGCTGATTCAATTTCCTGTAATCTACGCACATCCGAAGCGTACCATCCTTCTTCTTCACAAAAAATACCGGTGCTCCCCAAGATGATGTGATGTTCCGAATACATCCTAGTCTGAGCAGTTCATCAATTTGCTTCTTTAACTCCGACATCTTAGTTGGGGCCATCCGGTAATGCGGCAATGACACTGGTGCAGTGCCAGGATATAATTTAATCTCAAAATCAATCTTCCTCTTTGGTGGCAAGCCAGGGAGTTCTGTTGGGAATACCCCTGCGTAGTCTTTCACTACCGCAGGTAGTTTAGCCACTGGTGCCTTGTCTAGTCTGATGCTGTTTAGTACAAGATAGTTCAATTTTTCATGCAGTCTCTTGCTCATAGGAATGCTCTGTTTGTCGTCATGTACCACATATCGCTTTCCCTCGAGTGACCAAAATATCACCCTGAGGAGATGGCAGTCAATGCTGGCCTGGAAGTTAGCCAACCAATCCATGCCAAAAATGATATCGTACTCTGCCATCTCGAGTACCAGATAATTGAACTCAAATCTGAGCCCAGCAAGTTCAGTGTTTATCGATGTGCATATCAGTCCCAGTGATGTGTCTCCAACAGGGGATACAATAGTAAGTGCAGTGGACAGTTGTTGTACTAGAGTGCCAGTAGCAGATATGAAAGCAGCAGATAAAAGGGAGTGAGATGCTCTTGAATCAAATAATGCACAAGCATAAGAACTACCAACTACTGCCATACCTTGAATCACTGAGTGATCCACCGTCTCTAGGTGAGGAACCAAGGTATACAGTCGTCCAGATCCTGTCGGATTAGGTGCCCATCCTATCTGGTTATATGCTCTGGATACTTGTGAATGAGCTGATCGAGCTGGAGGACGAAATGAACCCCTGGAGTGAGACGGACTACTATTCTACGGAGACTCCCTCTTGAAATGGCCCTGCTGGCCACACTAAAAACAAGTGCTCACACCTTGAGGCAACTGAGAGACGGATACTGATGTGGAGGGATGATTAGGACGAAAACCTCCAGTTGAAGGCTCGAAGGTGATGGTCTCCCAAAGTTGGGTCAGAATCTCTTGTTTGGACAAAAAGCACTTCCCCCGCTTTGGCCTCAGCGGTTGTCCAGAAACCGAACTGTCTCTGTCAGCTCTTGCTCAGCTATAGTAGCTCGACTGACCACTTCCGCCAATGTAGGTAACTTGAAAATAGTCACTTTGACCCTAATGCTTGGTCGAAGGCCCCGCTCAAATATACAAGCCTTCCTGTATTCTGTGTCCACCATGTATAAAGCATAACATGATAGACGGAGAAACTCCTAATGATACTCAGCCATAGTCATGGTGCCCTACACCAAAGATATGAACGCTTGTGTCTGGCGCTCTTTCTCCTCTTTTGAAAATAGTGATCCAAGAACATTGCAGAGAACTGGTCCCATGTCATCTCTGTCCTTTCCCCTGCTGGAATTTGTGCCCGTTGTCGTTCAATCACTTCCCACCACTTGTCGGCATCATCGATCAACTGCGAAGTAGCCAGCAGTATTCTATCTTCATTATTGGTGATCTTCAGTAATGTCAAGATCTTGGTAAAATTTCTTAGCCAATTCTCCGCTCTGGCAGGTCCTTCTTTCCCTTTGAAATGAGGGGGACGCTGCTGTTGGAAGTCTCTAACCATGCTTTGATCATGTGCCTCATTGGTGGTCACACTTCCATTGTCGCTCATATGTTGCTGTAAAACGGAAATGACCACAGCCTACACGAAGTTTTGCAGCTCGAGGGGTACCACAAGAATATTTACGCTATTCTGCTCCTCTTCTTGGTGTGGTTGCTGCACCTCTTCCTCCACATGCGGGTTTTGTCGAGTTCTTCTTCTCAGAGGCATTTTCCTAAATCATTGAAATATCGTTTGACTTAGCTTTCTCATAAAGTTTTGTGTTTACATAGTTTAGGGAATTGCCAAATTGACATCTTGTATTTCTTGTTTTTGGGGAACTTTCCTATGTATCAAGTATTGTTTCTCAATTCGAGGAAATCCTGATGTTTCTTTTTTCGGGAAAATATGTCATATTTTGTTATTTTTGATAAATCCATTTTTTATAGTGATTGTCCTTCCCTTGCTGTTATAGTGTTGTTCTCAGTTTGAATGCTTCAGTCTAATTCTTAACAAAGAAAATTAATCCGGTCCCCCGTACAGCAGACTCCGAAGAGTCGGTCAGTTGGGACTCTTATCTTGTCAGTGAGACATGATACCGTCTTAATCTTACTTTGAAAGATTCATACTTCCGGTTTCGCTCTGATACCAACTATAACGCCCCGCCCTTTTTCACTCACCGAAAATCAGTTTTTTTTTTTTTTTTAAATAAGAGTGAGAGAGAGTGGGACGCCACGACGCGAGCTAAGTACGAGCTTCCAAAGCCAGGCCCTTAACTGGTCAATTGAACGTGTGTGTGGGCCGAGTCCACTAAAACAGTTCACACGCTTAAGGTTATACTTGCGGAATAAACACATTGCGGAATTAATATAAGATTAGAGTTACTATCCCAATCCATTTCTAAGCAACGAAGTTCATCACATAAATTACCTTAAGTTTAAATGTCCAAATGTAACCAAACTATGGCAAGATAATTCTAAGTTATTTCAGTCCCAAAATGCGATTATCTCAAATTACATTGTCCAAAATAAAACTTAAATAAAATAAGCAATAATTTGTCCAAGCTCCAAAGCTTGGCTCCTTTCACGTCCATTGTCTGTTCTGTTCCCTGTACCATCATCTAAGGTAGAAGTAGGGCGTTAGTCAACGCGCCCAGTAGGTATTCTGAGTAGGGTCATACACATGGGATTAGTATAAAATCAGAATAGATACATAATATCAAAATCATCTTAAATCAATGCCATGTCATGGGTGCCATATGCCAATGATTTCCCTCCCATCAACCATATCTCAAAACACATCGATAATCCTCTTGATGAACAAGCCACATCAAGGTATTCATTGTCATGACTCCCCACGTATGCCTTATCGGTCCCACCGAACTAAGCGTGGACTCCTCTTTCATTTCAAACATCATATACTATTTCCAGTATGTCAATCGGAATCAGTGTGGATCCCTCCCCACGTTTGTTTATCGGATACCCCGAATGGAGCGTGGAATTCTCTCATATGTTCCCTCCCATGCCATGCATGAGATGTGAGTGCAAACATGCTATTTCATATTAAATTACATAATAGCATTGAAATTTCATCCTTAAAATATAGCATTTTGATACCCAAAATAGATCAACAAATATTGAAATAAAAACTATTACTTGTACATAATCCAAAGTGTTTCAACAAGCTAGGAATCCTACCCACGTCCAAGTATTGTATCCTTGCGTTTTCGTCAAAATCGATCACACCCCCACTTGCGAAATCTTTTCTACCTTAAATGAATATATAAAATAATCAAATTAATTATTTAATTGATTTAAATCATTCCTTACATCCTTCCAATTAAACTTAACCATTTGGAAAAGGAAAATCATACAAAAACTTCACTTTTAAAATCAGTCGGTTATCCGTCCACTGCCCATCCTGCGGACGACAGAAACCCATCCGCGGATAGTAGAAACCCGTCCTGTGGACGATAGAAATCCTTTCTACAAACAATGAACCCGTCCGCAGACAGCACCATACTGAAGTCTGTTACTCGTCCGCGGACGGTGATACCCATCTGCAGACAGCGCACAACCGTGGTCTAATACCCGTTGTCCACTACAAGTTATCCGCTACCCGCGAACAATCCACACCCGTTACCTGTCCTGCGGATGGTCCACACCCCTTCGGGAACGATAAAAACCGTCCCACAGAGAGTGTAACCCGTCCTACATACATATCATCCGTCCGCAAATAGTACCATATTATGTTTGTTACCCGTCCGCGGACAGTCAAAACCTGTCCCGCTGACGGCAGAAACCCGTCCTACAGCCATCCAACCCGTCCGCAGTCAGTATACACTTCCTGACTGTCACCCATCCGCGGACGGTAGAAACCCGTCTGCGGACGGTGATACCCGTCCGCAGACAGTGCCATCCGAGATCAGTCCTCATTTTATTTGATGTTTGGCTCGACCTTCTTCATAAAGCTCATTCGTTAATCATGTATAAATATAGTCATCATCATCGCAACTCATTTTTACAACTTATCTTATCCACCAAACAAGGTTAGGGTCCTTTCCTTTCATTCCAAATGTTTAACCATTTTCTTGGATGGATTTTTCAGTTCATGGCCTTAGCATAATTTCTTTGTCAACTTTTCAATCAAACATGGAACCCCATGGTTTCTGCCATTCCATAGCCGAAGCCATGGTTCCCTTAGCTTCTTTTAATCATTTTTATCCTCGTTAAACATTACATACCTTTTCCGCGTCTCCTCCGTTTCTTTAGGTCTGATCTTGCTCCTCCGTCCTTCTCCTTCCTTAGTCCTTGTTCTTCCTCCAAGTCTAGAGCCGAAATGGGAGGGAGAGAGATTGAAAACCTCCTTGTTCTTCAATGGAGCATTTGGCCAAGAGTGTTGATTGAGAAAGGGAGAAAATGAGATGAAAATCTCTATGGAAGGATCGGCCAAAGGGGTGTAGGTTGAGAGGGGGAGAGAGGGAGAGGATGAGATGAAAATCTTTATCTTTTTTCCAAAGGAGAGGATCGGCCCTAGTGTGGTGTGTCCCTTGTGTACATCAACCCTAGCCTCCCAACCACCCTCATCACTCCTTGGTCTTTTCCATGTGTCCCTTAGTTAACCAAGGAGACACATGGCTTGAACTTGGGGCTTCCCCCCCCCCCCCCCTTCCGTTCCCAACGTTGGTGTCTAGGGTTTCCATGAGATGGAAACCCTCCATCTCCCCCTTTGACTCACTTAGCCTCTTCCACTTCCATGTGACTCACTTGCTTATTTGAACTCACTTCCCATTCAACTCAATCCTGACTCACTTTGACTCACTTAATTTTCTTGAACTCATTTCCATATAACTCAAGTGATTTTGATTTCCAACTCAATATAATTCAACTCACCGCATTTGAACTCACCCATGGTTGACCAAGTCAACCATGGTAGCCGACCACACATGTTACCTTAGACCACTCGCCACCTCACTTGATGACGTGGATTTGGGTCCCACTTGGCCATGCCACTTACATGCCACCTCATACATATGCCACCTCACTTGATGAGGAGGATCCCATGTCTTGGATCTTAATTGGGTATATGACCCAATTAAATTAATTCCTTACCCATTTACTTCCCAAAATCCATTCACTTTGACTCATTGGGTCCCAATTGGGTAATTGACTCAATTAACTACATTTACCCAATTAATTAAAATCAAACCCTACATTGGATCATAATTGGGTCATTGACCCAATTCTTACCCATTTAAAATCTATTTCATCCATAAATCTTAAATTCAACAAATTAAACAATTTAAATAGTCAAAATCCAATATATTATTGCATTGAAAAATCTGGGATGTTACAATGAAAGCCAACATGGTTATGTTGTCCAAATGTTAATGGACTTAGTGCATTGTGCGCTCAAAAATTGAGCAATGGAGAGCACACCTTGGAAAGCTTAAGGGAAGAAACAAGCTTCCATTTGCATAATGGATTTTCAAGGAGAGGGTTTGTTCATTCATAATCTCTTCATTGGTGTATGTTTTGATGAATGAACTTGTCTACATTGGTTGATGCATTTGTGCTTATATTGGCAAATGTTTATGCATCACCTTGTTTTTTCTCATGAACTATGTGCCTAATTGGTGTATTTTTATATTTAGTTCATGTTGTTGTCACTCATATGATCCTCTCATGGAATATTTCTTGTATGAGCGATTCCCTCCTCTTACATGCATTGTTTTTGTTTCAAAATTGGTATAATTTTTTAAAATGCTTGTGGCCCCTTCTGCTCCATCTCCAGTCCAACAATTGGGACTTATTGAACTACAAAACTTTGGTATATTATTGCTTAGCACCCTTTGTCAATTTATGACAAAAAAGGGAGAAATATTAGAAGCTTGATGTAAGCTTTGGAGGAGAATTTGGAAGCTTGAAAGCAAGCTTAAGTTAAGGGGGAGTTTAATCAAGCCTAAAAGGGATGTTTAGTCCATGAATTATGGGGGAGCACATTGTGCTTTATGGACTAACATTTGAGGGGGAGACCTATGCTTCCACCTAGTTTGCATTGTTTGTGTGTACAGGTACATGTACATGATCACAATGGAGCTTGCAAGCTAAGCAAGATGAAGGTCGCATCTTGAATCATAGAGTCTATGATTTTCTCATTTGAATATGTAGCCATAATTGTTGTATCTTTTGTATTCAAATGATGTATATAGGTTGGGCTACGTGATCGAGTCTATATTCATTAGCTTCTAGGTGTTTTGTCATATAATTGACAAATGGAGAGATTGTTAGTGTCCCAGTTTACCGAGTCACCTATTTGTCAATTACATGGCTTAGGCGAAGCCTTGCCTAGGAAGATTGAAGCATTGAAGCAAGACTTAAGGTATGATGAGGATTGAATCAAGAGCTACAAAAGATAGAAGATCAAGTGCATGATTCATCATCACAAGTATATGGCAATCACAAAGGTAAATTTGCCATAAATGACTTTAGGTGGAACCCAATACCACAGGATGCCTATGCCTAGGCTTAGATCTCACATCTGGATAAACTATATAAGCCTAGAAGGTGTTTGACAAAAACCAAAACCATGGACTTAAAATGGAAAACATTGAATTCACTGTCAGGGAAGACACATTGTGTCGGCGATCTTTCGCCAATGACAACAGACGACTAATCATAGTCATACGACCAATCGTCTAGTATACAAAGGGTTCTAGAAGGAATGGACTGTCAAGCACATTTGATCTCAGGATGTTACATTCGTGAAGGCGATGCATTGCTGGGACGAGGCCGATCCAATCGTGTATACGATCAATCTCCCTGGGCTTAAACAAATCTGGACTGTCATTCACAGTCATGCCTCGGACGTCCGATCGTGCAACCGATCCTTCGTCTGGGAATTGTGGTAACCAATCGCCTGGAGCCTGGGTCAGATACCCACTAAAAAATACAATCAGGCTCAGGACGATCCTTTCGTCTGGCCCTTCGTCTAGTATTGCACGACCTATCGCCAAGATACGGCATAAACACATCAAGCACACGACTCATCGCCCTGGGTTTAGTTGAGGTTTGTTTGACAACACTGTCAAAACAAGATTGCCTTAGGCCAATTGGATCGCAACCCCACGATCAATCATCTATGGACTTGCACGACCAATCATGCAGGGATGATCAATTGTCCGTGTCCAGGATGTTATCGTTAGAGCCCAAAGGTCTTATTACAATGGCTATATTTGCCACATGGCCGATCACCACCTCACGACCGATCGTTCATTGTAAAGTCCGGGATTGTCATGTTTGCCTATTTAAACACCAAACCTTATTGTGTTTTAGTTGGACACACTTGTGAGAAAAATCCCAAGCCATTTCCAAAGATTTCACTCCTCTCTAAGAATGTTACTTAGGAGAATCATCTAATATCAAATCATCTTGGTTGAGATTAAGAGAGAGAGAGAGAGAGAGAGAGAGAGAGAGAGCAAACCAAATCTAGGATATAACTTGCAAATCTTAAATTCTAGAGACCTTACCCAAGGATTGTGATTGAGCATACATAAGGCACATCTTCGACATAGTTGACATCATATTGGGAAGGACATCTTCAAGAAACACATATCTACAAGGTTGAGCTATCAAAAGGCCAGTGCTTCTTAGGTTTGATTTTTATTTTCAAATCATTGTGAAGTGGACTAATGCAAGGAAGCTTGAACCATTATAAAAAAATAAAGGGATAGG
The DNA here is from genome assembly GCA_022113865.1 of Chimonanthus praecox. Classification (NCBI taxonomy): domain Eukaryota; kingdom Viridiplantae; phylum Streptophyta; class Magnoliopsida; order Laurales; family Calycanthaceae; genus Chimonanthus; species Chimonanthus praecox. Next base: position 48,800,598 of record CM039092.1, on the reverse strand, counting down.
AGTTGGGTGAAATTCACAATCAAGTGGATAGGTGGAAGTCATATTCTATTAGTGAGGGTGTAATTTCTCACTTAGTGAATTTGGGATAGCCCAAGGTTGAGTGTGTCCAACAGTGGATGTAGGTTGGTTAACCGAACCACTAGACATCAGTCTTATGGTGTTAGAGCCTTTTGTGTAATTGTTCTCTTATTATCACACAACACATGTATTCTTTATTAATCTTATTATTTCTGCTACATTAATTTTAATTAATCAAAATATTTGCCCCCCCCCCCCCCCCCCCCCCCCCCCCCCCCCCCCTCTCCTCTTCACTCCAATGAATTTTCAGGGGTGAAAATAGGTGGAGGAAGGGAGAAGAAGATTAAGGTTGGCTGGTAGGGAAGAGAGATAGGCTACTAGGAGCTGAAGTGGATGAAAATAACATAATTTCATGCAAACACGACCTTAAATATGGACTTTAAGTTCCATCGTCAGTCCGAACGACAGTATTCATCAGTCTGACCGACACTATTCACTTTTTTTTTTAAGGGTCGGGCCATTACATTGGCCCAGAGTGTGACGTAGAGCTCAGTGTGGAGGGCCTTTGGCTCATGGATTTCTAACTGTAGGCTTGACTAGTGGGTCCACTAATGTCTTGTAAAATTTACGACCTTTACAAAAAATCTATAAAAGATATTACCATAATTCAAATTCTCATAATGGACTAGAATTACATTAATTTACAATAAATCCTAAAATTAGGTGATAAAATTACAAACTTTCCAAATATAACAATTATGGCCCACATCTATGCATTTCCTTCCAATTTTAACTCAATTCCTTGAATTCTCTAAAAATATGTACAAAACTCACAAATAACATTACACATAGCTAATATACACAAAATAAAGACTAACTAATCCAATTATCAAGGGTAAAATGGTCATTTTATAGTGTTTGTTAGGCCGGAAATGATCCGAAAGAGATCCAAGAACGGGCAAGAAACGCTCCAGAATCGATCCCAAAACGGGCCTGGAGAGTGGAACCTAAACTGAGTTGGGTTGGGTCTGAAACAAGCAGGGCCGAGGGCAAGCTGGACTTGTACAAAACGAGTTGGGTCGAGCTGCAGCTGGATCGAACAGGTTGGGAGGAGCTTGGTCTATTGGGCTTGGGTTGGATCGGGCCAAGTATGCTAGCAATGAGCTGGACTGGTCAGGGCCCAAGCTGTAGAGCCTGAGGAGGGGGCAAGGGACGAGCCTAGGGTTAGGGTTTCCGGGTGGTGAGAAAGAGAAGGAGAGAGTGAGAATGGCAGCGGCGATGACTTGAGGAAGGAGGATGAGGGCAACGGTCGAAGAAAAAAAGAGGGGGAAAAGGAAGGTGAGAGAAGGAGGAGAAATGAGAGTGGATCGGGTGAGGAAGAGGGTCAAGACAGAGGTGGAGAAGAGGGGAAAAAAGAAGAGTGGAGGCGGCGACATCGAGGGTTAGAGATATTAGAGTTTCAAGAAGAGAAAGAAAGAGGAAGAAAAAGGAGGCAAGAGGAGGCGGAAGCGGCACACATGAGGGGGTTAGGTTTGAGAGAGGAGAGAAAATGGAAGGAGATGGGAAACACACAAGAGGGGGCAGCAGCTGATTTAGGGCTAGGGGTTGAAAGGGGAACCGAGAGGAGAGAGAGAGAGAGAGAAAAGAGGGGGGAAATGGCGGCGGAGACAAGAGAGAAGAGGAGAGGGTAGCGCTGCAAAGGGGAGTATTGGAGTTAGGGTTAGAAGGAGCAAGAGAGGAAGAAGAGAAGAGAAGAGAAGAGGGAGAGAGAACAATGGAAGCGGAGGCTTGAGGAGGAGAGGAGAGCTTAGGGTTAGGAAGAGGGGAAGGAGGAGGGTGAGAGGAGGGGCTAGGGTTTGAGAAGAAAGAAAAAGATATTATATAGGGGGAGAGTTAGGATTTAAAACTAGTTTGTTTTTAGAAAAAAAGGAAAAACACTACTTTATGAAATAGATTCAAAATGATAACTAAAATGTGATTTTCAAATAATTTTTATGATGAAAACACTTAGAAAGTCAAAATTACCAAAATGCCTTCCAACTTCCAAGCTCAAAATCAGACAAAACGGGGACCCACTACGAAGCCTACACTCTCTCCACTACTAACAAAACACCTAATCCGACACGGAGATCCGAGAATCTCCCCCAAAATTCCTGAAACATCGGGTCGAGTCGTTACAAGTTTAGAGTTTAGAGCAGTAGCCGTTGGATTGAACTAGAGTTGCGCTCCTGACTAAACCAGACCTAAGTTGCAACTATAACAACACCATTTTAAATAATATTCCCTTATTTTTATAGTGAGGTGGAATTTGGTCTTCTTTAAATCGTCCTATTTTTTTTAACTTTACATGTAATTATTAACACATACATCTTTGGTCAATAGAATTTTTCTTGCTATTTCTTCATCATCCAACATTTAGCTTCATATATACCAGCTATACCATTCATTATTTTTTTTCATCTATTATACATATAAGCCAACTATACTTACAATATAAAGCGTAAACCATAGATGAGTAGCCACCAGAGACCAGAGAAAAGCCATACATGACTCGAATTTATTCATGACTCAACTTCATAATCATGGGTGAAAACCCCATACATCTATCCCCATGCTTTCTAAAAGATATAAATGGAGCTGAATCTTTTTCCAAATTACAGTCAATAGGTGGTGGATTTAGTGGCTCATGAATGACTGCATTAACAGCACTAGCCATTTCCCTGGGAGAGGTAAATCCATCATTTCTCATATAGAAGAGGTGCAGTATTTTGCTCATCTTCCAAAACAAATCCTTGCATTCTCCTGGAATCACACTTCCCTTTGTTTGCAATACCATCCTTAGGAGCTCTCCCCTTGTACTGTCAATGAGATTCTCTGTCTCTCTCACAGCATCTTCCTCAGTGACGGCGCCATTGCCATGAACCATGCGTAGTGAAATGCTATTCAGTTTCCCCTCCTTGCCTTCCCTCTGCAATGCAAACCATAACAAACCACAAGAGAAAAAATAAATGCAAAAATAAGTTGTTGGTCTAGCCAAACGGGTCATATGATGCACAGGTAATATTTTATTGCATGTGAGAGGGTTAGATAGCAATGTCCAAAGTGCAAGCAGTGCAGAGTATATCGATCCAGATTGATGGAACAGGACCGAGAAAAGGGTATTACTAAATTTCATCTGATGTGATCACACACCACTTTAGGGGAAATTTTTAGGTTGACATACGCAAGCCGGGGTCCACTAGGTGCGTCAACTAATGATCAATCTAAAACCCTCCACACTACTTCAACTATTAAAATAAAGTTTACACAGTTTTCTTCTAAGCTGCAAACATACGATAACATAAATATCTAATCCAATATGACCGAATAGTAGCCCTTTTAACATATGCTCCATTATCATCATCCTTTTTCCATCTATTTGGTGTCAGCTTCTTAAGTTATTCATTGTCATTCTACCCTTTCTAAGACCATATCCTTTGTTACCCACAATCTATCATGTCCTTATTCACCCCTTCTATCCAAGTCTTTAAACATTAGCCTCTTCTCCTAGTCCTTACCACCACTAGATTATAAATTCAATGTGTCAGGGCTGTTTTTGGTCTTCTATGAACATGTCCAAACTCCAAACAATTTAGACGCCTCTCCCTTATCTTCTCAGCTATAGCACTATATTAAAGGTTCTTCCTACATGACAATCGTAAATACAAATTTCAAATTTGCATCACAAAATTTTCATTTAATGTTCGAATATGTCTAAATGGGAACACGGTTCTAAACAAGAGATCCCGGCTCTTTGTAAAGAGAATCGTTCATCATCTGTTTTACAATTGAAAATTTTGAAGCACGTGTACAAATGAACATACCACAAACTTGGAAAGCCTTAACTGGAGTCTTCAAAAACTTGATCTGCAAATGGCATATGCAACAACCGAGACTTATAGAGACCTTATGTGGAGATTACGAGTGAAGGCCAACAAAGGCTCGATTTGACTTGCACATTGGGTGAAGATCTAATGGATTCAAGGAATCCAAGCAACATTGTCAAAAAATGATGTGCAAATGGAGCTAAGAAGTCCCAAACTTCCGAACCACATTAAATCTAAAGTCTGAAAGAGATTGAAACCCTCAAAAAATACTATGTCTAGCTGTAGGAGATAGTCTCTTAGTTGTTCTTATAGTACGTGTGAAAATGGCTAAGCAAAAGGAGGACCCTTTCTAGGCCAAGGGAGTATTTATATTTTAGGGATGAAGAACAACAGGAGTCTCGACGAGAGTAACCCCAACGAGTGGATCCTTGACGAGTAGATCCCTGCCCCATCAAGTGTAGATCGAATGTGAACAACCCCAATGAGTGCAGCCTCAACGAGAGAAACCCCAATGAATGTAGCCCTAACAAGAGTAGCCTCGATGATGGCAGCCCCAACAAATGCCCGACAAAAGTAGCGTTGATGACAGCAGCACAATGAATGCACTGCAATCAAGAGCAAATGAGGACAATTCCATGGCGCAATTTATTTGAATATGTAAAGTAAGGTTTTGATAATTTGATCTCGTTGGCATAGATGGGTTGATCCATCATCAGCCCAATCTGGTGAGTTTCGATTACTTCTTCCACCATGAAATTTAGCTTGATAGGGTTTTGATAACTTGATCTGTCATAGGATATGTCAATGGAAGGTTTTAATGACTTCATTCACCGTCAGATATGTTGATGGAAGGTCTTAAAGACTTGATCCAACCGTCAAATATAATGATGGAAGGTCTTAATGACTTGATCCACCGTTAAATATATTGACAGTAGGTCTTAATGTGATGTAGGACATGCAAGATGCATCACACATATTTCACTTATATTTATTTTTATTTATTTATTTATTTATTTATTTCTTAATTAGTAAGTAGGATTTGTTATTTTCGTTTGGGATCTTGGCAGCCCAACTTCAGTTAGTTTCCTATTTGGTTTAGGAGTCCTAGTTTAACAAGGAAGCCAGGTCGCTGGCTTTCCTAGTTAAGTCATTTTCTATTTTCGTTTGAATTGTTTTTTTATAAATATAGATGGATGTAAGAGAGAAAACACACAATGGATTATTAATAAAATTATTCAAAGGCATAGCCTTTTTCTTATCCTCTTTGTTTCTTCTTATCCCTGCCTAGTTGCAGGCTGTTATACATTAATTGGTATCAGAGTCGAGTTTCTCTTTATCTCTGTTACACAGAGACGTTCCTGTTCCGAGACAGGTTCCTGCTTTATCAGGGACGATAGTGGTCTTGATCCCCGCCATCTTCGCCAAATTTGGACATCATTCCCAGTAACGTCTATCCCAATCCCCATCCTCTACTCCTTTTCCCAAGACATCCACACAACACCCAAATACCACAACCTCTTCGCGCCAACCTTGTTTCCGCCTCCCCTCTGTGTCGCCTCCTCTGCTACTGTTTCGCCTCTACTAGTCGCCACCTCCTCTTGCTGCCTTCCTCTTCAAGTACAAGTACAAGCCCCCTTTCCACCTTCCCTTCCCTTTCGCTTCCGCCTCGCTCTTCTATTCCACAACATGAAACCCACTCGCGATCCTTTCATCTTCCTCTTCTTTTCTTAGCTTCTTCTTCCTTTTCCCATCTTCCACTTCTTTTCACTTTCCCTGTTGCCTTTCCTTTCCGTCCCCATTCGATCGCAGCCCTCATTTTCCCTTTTCTTTCCGCCGCAACTCTCTGCTAGTGTTCTCCTCTTCCGCCTTTCTCTCTATTTCTTTCCCTTTTTATTTTATCCCAATCGCATCCCTGCCCTAAAAGCCTTACCCACGCATGCCTTCCATCCTCCTTCAGTCCAAGTCCCACATGTGCGTGACTTAAATCTCCCACACGTGTTCCCCATCTTAAACACCTATCCCACGTGCCTCACTTCTTACCCCTTTCTTCCATACTTGCCGTGTGACCCATTTACCCACTTCATGTCCCAATTACTTTTGACCCACCATCTTTGACCAGTTGACCAAGTTTGACTATTTGACAAGCTATGTGTCCACTTTGACTGATCCCATGTCTTATCGTTCGGTCCCACCTCACCCATCCATTAAACTTTTTTCCCACTCCAACCGTCATGTCTTGGATTATGTGACACCCCAATCTCATTCTCAACATCATGTAGCCCCATTAGCATCCAACAAAAATGGTGCTCAATTTCTCCGTCAATCTGAGTTCAATGACTTTAAATCCGACTTTATCTCTGAGTTGCGATCTGACTTTCATGACTTTCTCCAAGAATTTAGAGAACTTTTGCTCGGCCGAAAATACAGAGCCCCGATGACGGTGAACAAAACTTCGAAATACGTGTATGCTTTCTCGAGATGTGTGCCGACCACTCCAAAGACATCATCAGCGTTCATGCATACTGCCCCAGAGTCAGACTCAGAATTCATGCATACTCCTCATGCAGTCGTGACCCCACAGCCAATGCCCGTGTTGGAGACAGAGCGAGTTGTGTTGCTGGCACCACCGTCGATACAACCGACGAGTGTCGATCAACCGCCACCACCTCTACCTACACCTCCACCACCACCGCAAATTTCTCACCCATCTCCATTACCCAAACCTAATCCTATTACGGATACCAAGACTTCATCTATGGTTATTCTTCCCTTATCATGTCCGCCTCCTGTCCGCCATCCGACAAACCATCAGGACCGTGTGATCACTCTTGTGCCATATGACGACCCCTTCGCCATCAGCTTGGTTCGTCCATGCTTGCGCGCGTTTGTGGTCCTTCAATTTTTCGCCCCACAGGAAGAACGTTCTCATCGTCTATGCCTTGAAGATTGTTCAGTTCAAAGCTTCATCATTCGCATCTTCGGACTGGGTCTTCATCTTTCTTTGGTGCCGTGTGCTTTTGCTGATTTCCACTCGAGGACGAGTTCTTTTCAAGACCGGAGGACTGATGTAGGACATGGAAGATGCAGCACACAGATTTCACTTCTATTTATTTTTATTTATTTCTTTCTTTATTTATTTCTTAATTAGTAAGTAGGATTTGTTATTTTCGTTTGGGATCTTAGCAGCCCAACTTTAGTTAGTTTCCTATTTCGTTTAGGAGTCCTAGTTTAACAAGGAAGCCAGGTCGGTGGCTTTCCTAGTTGAGTCATTTTTCTATTTTCGTTTGGATTGTTTTCTTATAAATATAGATGGATGTAAGAGAGAAAACACACAATGGATTATGAATAAAATTATTCAAAGGCATAGCCTTTTTTTTATTCTCTTTGTTTCTTCTTATCCCCGACTAGTTGCAGGTTGTTCTACATTATAATGACTTGATCCACCATGACATGTAGCTTGACAGGGTCTTGATGACTTGGTCTATCGTAAGATTGTTGATGAAAGGTCTTAATGACTTGATCTACTACAAGTGTGGATGGAAAGTCTTCATGGCCTAATCTACCCTTAAATATATTCAGTCAAGTGTTAATCACTTAATCCACCTTTCGGGTACCTCCAAGATATTTCAAAAATTGTGGTTGTCTACTCATCATCTATTAATCATGATTGATTGATTGAATCCACTATCCATAGGCCCCTTTTAATCACTCAGACTATGTTGAGTCCAAATCTTCTTGATCTTTTGTAAATGTTTCTGGATCCGTACTCAATAGAACTAGGGAAACATATAGATCTTCAACATTTTCTTCCCTTTTTCTTAATTTAGGGACTTAAGATTCAGATATATGGATGATGGCATTTGAACAATATTTTTTTTGGATAACATGGGTAATCCCTACCCCTTATTGGAGATGAGACTAATCCCGCAGACACATGAAACCACCCACAAGCCTCGTGTACCAAGTTAGCCCAAGAGGAGTCGAACCCAAGACTTCTAGTCTAGTCCTAGAAGCTTAAACCAATTTTTAAGTGTCAACAAATGCCTCCTTCGAGGTTTGATGATGAGGTTTTGAATCAACACTCCTCTAATTGCCCATATTTATTTAACCATAGTGGACTGCCATGCCTACTCCATTGGTACCAAGACATGATCATAATTGCACCCACCTTTTTGTGTAGCAATTTTGAGTTTTGATGGATCCAAGATAATTTTGTGACACAAGTATATTTGTTGCTAATTTTGGAATATGAAGGGCCTGCTATTTTTACAAACATCATAACAATCAAACAAGTACTTGTTGTGATTGTCTCGGGATAAGGAATCTAATGATATAGTGCCCCAGTTGACCGAGTCACCTTTTTGTCAATTCCGTGACTCAAGATAAGCATTGCCTTGGAAAATGAAGACAATGAAACAAGACTCAAGCAGTGGTGAAGACTAAATCAAGAGCAAAGCATTGGAAGATCAAGTGAAAGATTCAAGCATCACCATGTGTATGGAAATCACTAAGGTAAATTGGGCATAAATGACTCTAAGGTAGACCCCATAACTCTTAGGAAAACCTTGACTAGGCTTCCAAATTGGTAAATTTGATCAAGCCTTGTGGCCCAAGACCAAGCCAAAACTCTTGGACTTGGAAAAATCTGGACTATCAAAATGTCATGACTTGTGTGGTTCTTTCAATCTATCAAATGAGATAATCAACTGGTAAAACTATTATGGTTGGATAGAGCTTTGAAAGAGATTTTCATAGAGCCCAAGAACACTCAATTCTGAGTTCGGGAGCCCAAGATATGGCCATTTTTGTAGAGAGCATTTTTGTTGAAAACTATCGGGACGACCTATCGTGAAATGACGACCCATCGTCTGGAAAAAGACATGTTCTGATTGGAAAAACACTGTCTTTTTGAGTTGCTCTCAGGACGATACAATCGTGAAATGACGACCCATCGTCAAAGACAAGGACGACCCATCGTGGTTGACCGTTATCTATCCGTTGAGGTGCATTTAATGTGCAACGGTCTTATTGTTGGGAGGTCACTTTCAAAGCCCACGACCCATCGTGAACTTACAGTACCGAAAAATTCTAGATGCTTATTTAAAGTCCGAATTTGGTGAGTTTTGTGGGAACCTTCACACAAGAAAATTTTAAGGCATTCACAGAGATCCCAACCTCTCTCTAAGCACTTCACATTGGTGAATCATTTGAGATCCAATCAAACATTTGATTGAGATAAAGAGAAAGAGAAAAACAAGTCTAGGACAACATGGGCAAATCTTAAATCCTAGAACCTTCTCCCAAAACTTGTGGTTGCTCATACATTGACACATCTTAGTCATCAAGGACATCAAGTTGGGAAAACTCTTCAAGACGCACAACATCTACAAGTGAGCTACACAAAAGGCAAGTGCTTCTTATTGTGATTTAATTTCAAATCATCTTGTGAAGTGGATTAAAGCAAGGAGCATAAACCACTATAAAAAAATAGAGGAATAAGGAAGCAGACCGCGGTAGGTCGAACCTTTCAAAACATTAGGGATTTGGTGAAATTCCCATTCGATTGTATAGGTGGAATTCTTACTCTATTTGTGAGAGCGTAATTCCCCACATAGTGTATTTTGGATAATCCAAGGTTGGTTGAGTCAATCAGTGGATGTAGGAGGGATTTACTCCGAACCACTATAAATTTGGTGTTGTAGGCGTGTGGTTTGTTTGTGTGATTGATCTATTACTTGTGCACTCTCATATCACACAACACATCTCTCTAGGGACAATTTGTTCTAGAACCGGGAACTTTCAATATCCTTTTTCCACCAAATCGTCTTCGTTTGGTATTCTCCAATATGGTAGGGAAATAATTTTGATAACCTTGTCTCGTTTTTCTCTATAAAAGAGGCTGGCTCTAGTAGAGTTTTTTATTCTACACCTTTCGACACTATTTTCCTTCTTTTTCTATCATCTAAAAGAAGACAAACTTCAAGTCAACGATGTCAAGTAAGTAATTTCTTCTTTCTCCTATTACGTTTCAAGAAAATATATTAATTTCCTTTTTGGATTGTCAAAACAATCCTCTAAGGCTTGTTTTACACGATAGGGTGACTGGGAATTTCTCGGTCTACAATTTCATGAAAAGCATTTGGATCAGTAGTTTCATAAAACACAACTGGATGATTAGGATTTTTCCTCCATTGATGGTTTCTTGAGACACAATCGGATGATTGAGATCTTCATGATCGACGATTTCATGAAACACAATAGGACGATTGGGCTTTCCGTTGATCAGCGATTTCTTAGAAAATTGAAGTCTAAAAAAGTGAAAAATAAGCAAAGTACATACTGATATGACAAGTTGGATGGAAACCCACAAAACTGCGCCAAAAATAAGAATTCTCTGTGCCCATACGCCATGTTCATATAGTTGTACAGACATGGATGATCAATATATCTCCTATATTGTACCTTTACTGTTGTTTGAATAAGATTTTCTCTAGTTAATTCTTAAAAAAAAAATGTAAATGGTAGTTGAATGTAGGGAAGGAGGAAGATTTGAATCACATAATCCTTTTAAAAAAGCAAAAATAAAGGATAAAACTAAGATACTAACATGGCCCACCAAAAATCATCTTGATCTGATCAATCAGACCACGTTTTTAAAGGCAACAGAAGTTCAAAGAGGAAAAAGTAATTTAAAGTGAGGTAATAATTTGAAGTGATCAAATTATGGAGTACTTCAATGATACGGTGTCATTGATCCAATCAAGGTGATTTTTACTAGGGCATACAACAAAAGTAGGTCTTTTTAATGGACCCATCAATAATATGTTGTATAGGCTGTGCAACATGAGGGGTGTGCATTGCATATCTCTATCAACTAAGAATGACTGGAAAAGATGAAATTTATTAGCAACTTTTAATAAGAGAGGAAGTGAAAGAATGCCATCTGAAACTCTCAACTAATTGTGTATAAGGCCAAAACACTAAAGGATCACTAATTAAAGGTACTAGGACAAATATCAGGCTAATACAGTTTTGGTTTAGTGATGTATGAAGTTGAACGCACAAAATGACCTCAAATGCAATAAGATTTTGATGTGCTGTAGACATGGAATACCCCTAAAAATCGCTGGCCTGGTTGTGGATTCAAAACTCTAGTAAAGTGGAAACTCTAAATCATATTATTTCCTCATAGAAATTGGACTTCTGAACATTTTCATGAAAAGTTTGATCCATCATGATGGGGCCTCTAAAGTCTAAACCATATGGATTTTTGTGCATGTCCACCATGTGCTGAAAAAAGAACATAAATGTAGAAGGCTGATACTAGAGCCTAGCCCATTAAACTTCTAAGTCAACCACAGAGCATTTTTTTAGCAATACATTTGATTGTTACCAACTGGTGAGGTTTGTTTGATCACAGATTTTCTGTCCTAGGTCAGATTGACAATAAGCAATAGGGCTTACAATTTGGATGTTAGGAACGACAAACATGCTTGTGTTGACATTTTGTAGTTTTGTCAGTTTTGTTTTGGCTGGGTTTTGATTGGGTTGTTTAAGGATCTTGTCTCTTTACTATTGGAGGTTGGTAACAAAGAAATATTCCATTAATTGAAAAAAGCAAGTACGAGAAGGATCAATATATCAAATGATAAAGGCCTAGGAGATTTAAACAAAAAAGAATAGTGCTCTTATACCACATGTTTTCTTTGTACCACTTCTTTTTGTTAATAGCATTCATTGTTGATGTTTCAAAAATAAGGGACATGCAGCCAGTACATTCTTCAAAGTAGCAATTGTAAAATATAATAATGGATAAAAGAAAATAAAAGAGAATAAAAATTGGAAGAGAGAAAATTATCTCTTTGAATGTATTGTCTCACTTGAAGAAAAGAATACACATGTATATATAGATTACAATGACCCAATTAAGGCAACAGAAAAGGAAAGAATAAATTACACATCAATTAAAACTAATGACACATTTTGGTCAACTCTTGAATTAAGACATGTGAAAAATATGACAACACTCCCCCTCAAGTTGGTGCGAAGATATCAATTAAGTCCGGCTTGCTGAAAACATCATCTAATTGAGAGCGAGAAATGGCTTTTGTCAACATGTCAGCTAATTGATCCTTGGACTTCAAATATGGAGTGATAATAGTACCAGAGGATACATGATGGCGAAGAAAATGACACTCAATTTCTATATACTTTGTACGCTCATGAAAAACAGGATTAGAAGCAATATTGGTTGCAACTTGATTGTCACAAAACATGATGAAGGAGAGCTCAATTCAGCAAGAAAATGTTTGAACCATAGTAGTTCACATATTGTGTTGGCCATGGCCCTGTATTCTACTTCTGCACTGGAACGGGCAACAACAATTTGTTTATTGTTTCGCCAAGATACTAAATGAGATCCTAAGAGAATACAATATCCTGAGATAGATCGTCGATCATCTGGAGACCCAACTCAATCAGCGCCGGAATAGCCACGAACTGGCATATTCGACTGTCGTGAATAAAATAATCCGCAGCCAGGATGAGCCTTAAGATACCGAAGGATTCGAAAGACAGCATGAAGATGAGCATCACTTGGAGCATGCATAAATTGACTGACGACGCCCACAATGTAGGATAAATCTGGCCATGTGATAGTGAGATCAATAAGTTTCCCAACCAATCGTTGATAAAAAGGCGGGATCATCAAGCAAAATCCCATCCAAAGCAGATAACTTGGTGTTGACATCTAAAGGAGTATCAGCCGGCATGCACCCAGAATAACCAGCATCTTGTAAAAGATCTAAGGCATATTTTCTTTGAGAGAGAGAAAGCCCTTTAGAGGAACGAGCAACCTCAATCCCTAGAAAACAGCGAAGTGTACCCAAATCTTTAATGTCAAAGGTGCGTTGTAAATAAGCCTTGAATGCAATGACAGTTGTATCATCATTACCAGTGAGAACAATGTCATCAACATAAACCACAAGGATCATCAAAATAGAGTAAACACGATAGACAAAGACCGAATGATCTACTTGACACTGAGAAAAATCATACTGCAATAGAGCATTGTTGAACTTATCAAACCAAGCTCGTAGAGATTGCTTCAAGCCATATATGGCTTTCTTAAGGCGGCATACCTTCCCTTGCTCCCCCTGTCTAATAAAGTCTGGAGGTAGTAGCATATAAACTTCTTCTTTTAGGTCACCATAGAGAAAGGCATTCTTGACATCCAATTGATGGAAAGACCAGTTACGAGTGGTAGAAATAGAAATTAATACTCGAACAGACGTAATCTTGGCCACAGGAGAGAAGGTTTCCTGATAATCAATACCATATGTCTGCATAAAGCCTTTGGCAGCCAAACGAGCTTTATATCTTGCAATGGTCCCGTCTGGATGATGCTTTAAGGCAAAGACCCATTTGCACCCAACTAAAGTCTGTTAGTGCCTCGGCTTGGCCAAGACTTTAAGTTGTCAATTCCATGACTCGAAAAGAAAGCACTTGCTGGAAGTTTGAAAAACCAAGATGATCAAGAGTAAAGATCATGCTCCACCGGTTTAAAACTCATCGTTATGGCAATCACAAAACAGGTATTATGGCCATAGATGACTTTAGGTGGTACCCACACCTTCGAGAGGAGTATCCCTAGGCCTAGAGAAACAAATGGTTAAATCATATGAAGCCTAGTGAGGAAGCTTAACAGTGAATTGGAAGCAAACTTGGAAATATGAATTAAGTTCACTGTCAGCTTGACCAGTCGTTCTCACCAACCCCTCGGTAGAGACAGGATCGACCCATCGTGGTTAAGGACTGGTCGGCCAGATTGACATAGGTTCTGGAACATTGAACTGTCATTCTGGGTATGCCTCTGATCAAGAGTCTCGTATGCACCGACCCCTCGATGAAATGCTGAAACGACCCCTCATGCTCAACGACTCCTCGATCAAGATCTTGAGTTCTGGAATCTTTGAACTCATGTGGACTCTCGAAGAAACAGATATATCGGCAATCAAAGACCGATCAAGAGTACCAGGACCGACCCCTCGGTAAAGGGCGCCAGGTCGTTCTGGGTAACAGGTTCTATAGATGAAACTACTGTCAAGCATGTTTTGCACCAGAACAAGCCCCTCGTATGGACCGACCTCTCGGTACCATAAGTGTCGACCCATCAGCGACAACAACACGTCAACCGGGAAAGAATATTACTGTTGGGAGTGCAATTAATGCACAACGGTCGGGTTTGTAACGGCAACATTTCTACTCACCGACCCCTCGATGCGACCGACCTGTCGGTACATTACCGTTAACTACAACTAGTTGCCTTCGCTATATAAACCAATCTTTATGCAACCAGTTGGTATCCTTCGAAAGGATCAGTTGGACCCTCATCTTCACCAATAAGCTTCAACAAGGGCCAACAGAGGGATCACTCTCTCGTGCTTACACTAGGGGAATCATATACAACCAATCAAATGGATTGAGTTGTGAGAGAGAGGAAGGATGTAAACTCTTAACAAGCAATCTGAGGATTGAATTTGAAAGTGAGAATAAGGGAACCATAAACTAGGAAACTGCTAAACGACGGCTACAAGGAGGAGCATCAGAATACATGGGTGGGATCTTGAAGAAGCACACATCAGGAGAAAGAACTTCAAAGGCAAGTACTTCTCGGTTTTAATTTTCTTTAAAACCATTGTTCCGAAAGTGGATTAAGAAGAGGCACTCCGGAACCACTATAAAAAAACTCTAGAGCGGAGTCTCCGGCACAGAGGTGGGTGGAATTCCTAGCCAAATGGATAGGTGGAATTCTTATTCGACAGTGGTGGGTGAAATTCCCAGCCGATTGAGTGAGGTGGAATTCCTACTCTAATTGTGAGGGTGTAAGTCCCCACTTAGTGGATTTTGGGGATAGCTCAAGGTTGAGCAAGTCCTAACAGTGGATGTAGGTTGGTTAACCAAACCGAGTTTTAAAGAGATTTTTAGATAGAAATACTGATAGTTTCTCTAATTTAATAATCTCTATAATGTAATATATGTGGTTTGGTCCCAATCATATTACATTATAGAGGTTTTACTGTATATCCATGTCATGCAAGAATAATAATCAATAAATGTGACAAAATAACGAAAACCAGTGCGGGAAACAGATGGAGATTGTCAGACATCAGAATGCATTAGAGAAAATAAGGTAGAAGTATGTTTTTTGAGGGAGAAAGGAAAAGCAGGTCTACTGTGTGTGTTTGTCATATTGGCAATGTTCACAATCAAATCTAGAGAAGGACAAAGATGGAACAAGTTGCTCAAAATAAAATTAGAGGGATGCCTAAGCGACAATGCCAGAGCCACACATCATCCGAGGAGGAGGTCGCACAAGCTTCAGATGATGCGGCTGGACGAGTGTCCAAGAAGTATAAGCCATCAACTGCATGACCCTCACCAATTATCTGCTTTGTGGACAGATCCTGCAAGACACAATGAGAAGAAAAGAATGTGACTAAGCAATTTAGTGTTGTAGTAAGGGCACTAACAGATAATAAATTTCGTGAGAGATTGGGAACATACAAAATTGAAGATAGGGTCAAAGTAGAAGAAACGGAGATGGTTCCAACACCAGTAACATCAGTAAATGACCCATTTGCTAGTTTGACCTTACCATATGAAACTGGAGAAAGGGAAGAAAAAATATTAGACGTACCAACCATATAGTGAGTGGCCCTAGAATCAATAATCCAAGAATGGGTTGAGGCACGGTGGGCAAGGGGCTTACCTAACTGCAAAGGGACAACATCAGACACCTTAGAGGATTGAAGGTGCTCAAGTCGTTGCAGTAATAATTTGAAGTCCTGTCTAGTCACTGGAGCACTGTCATTAGCCACATCAGAGGAAAAAGGAAGGGCAGCGGAGAGATTAGCTTGATGTGGTCGACCATAAAGCATGTAGCATGAGGCAGCGGAATGATTAGTCATCTTGCAATATGTGCAAAAACAAATACCCTTTGTTCGTGAGCCGCGGGTGTTCCTATGGGTGTCAGAAGAAGCCATGTTGCTGAAGCAGTGCGCAAATATCGTTGTAGATCTAAAATATAAGCAGTGGCGACACCAGAAATAGAAGAAGGGTCCAATCCAAGGGCTGAAAACAAAGCTTGAGGCCAAATACTGAATCCAGTCCACAGCAGTAACAGAGCTAGGAGAAAAGAAACTGCAAAAGTGGGTCCCACAAGTGCCAGAGTCAAGAGCAAGGAGATGTAGTCCAAGAACCAGTAACCGGGGCAAGAACAGTAAAAAGGAGTAAAAAAGCTTCAAGGATTTTTCCTAACTGATACTATGTAAAATATAATAATGGAGAAAAGAAGTTAAAGAGAATAAAATACTGGAAGAGAGAGAATTATCTCTTTGAATGTACTGTCTCACTTGAAGAAAAGAATACACATGTATATATAGATTACAATGAGCTAATTAAGGCGACAGAAAAGGAAAGAATAAATTTCACATCAATTACAACTAATGACATATTTTTGTCAACCCTTGAATTAAGACATGTGAAAAATATGACAATAGCAATATCATAGCATAGTTGAGCACATGATATAGGATGTATAATCTTTTTTACCTTGAATCCTTGCATGTCATTGAGAAGCCGTCCACATGTACTCATAAGCTTGTACAATGTATGGTACTCTGAACCTCTAACAACCTCCTCTGGAAGATTTGGCCCCACAAAATACAGAGCCGGGAGAACAATGGGTCCCAACGCAAAAGACACATACCCATTGGTCATATATTCATCCATTGTTGGAACCAATTTGTCTAGCTGCCACTGTGCCTCTCTCATCATAGACTTGAGTAAAGCCAGCCACTGCCATCCAATCAGCACAGGGCAACCACTATCAGGCAAATAATTGAGGATAAATGCTGCAAACAGAGTGGATTCTAGTGGATTAATTGGCAACTTAGGCTGTTGGATCTGAATCTAGATCATCACCATTATCACCACAACCACCATCAAAGCCATTGTCCCATCTACCTGGGATTGGCTGAATCTAAATCAAGATCTTCAGATCCAAATCTGGATCCAATTATATTTTCTATATTAGAGTAAGTCCAGGCACAATTCTAGATGATAGCCATGACTAGTGCCAAAACTCAAGTATTATATGAGATAAATTGGTGTGAAATCGAACATCATGCAGATGCTATCTGCTTATTAATTGGATCCAGGTTAGTGGAGGAACAGGGTGTCAGATCTCACTATCTCAATTAGATGGTGTGTGATGCTATGCCCTTGCCATGTGGATGCCTTCTTCCCAAGCTCAATAACTGTGTTGTAAATTGCTGAAAATATGATCTGAACTTGTTCGGAGCAACAATCAGCTGTTGAGCTTTCACCCCACCTGCAGGTGAATCCGTTACCAGTTACTTATATCAATTTGAAAGCATCATGAAGTGAAACGCACAAAACTCAAAGACAGGATGCAGAGAAACAAGATAAACAGTAAAAAAATTACTTTTCAACCAAATGAATGAGGTTTACTAATTCTTCTCTAGAACCTCCAATATCATAGAAATCATCAACAACAGTAGTCAGCACACTGTTTTTTGCCCAAGATATTCGAGCATCAGATAGTTCAGGAGAGAAAATGGTGGCTGCAGCTGAGAAGTAGCAGTAGGTCAACTTCTGCCTAGCAAAATTTAGCTGATCCAACTGGTTTTCTTTGACCCACCTGTTTATAACAGAAAGAGATCATTACACAATAATTAATGTTGGCCTCATTTTCTTCCCAGTGGTTACCTGTCTAGATGTTCAAGTTCCTTTTGGTGTATGGACTGACAGGCTTTAAAATCTTCCACTGCCAATTCTAGGATACTAATTTTGTCAATGTTTCTGGACCTGATATGCATGCAAGAAGCATATTAATGTAGTAAAAGGAAGCTGAACATTGTATAGAAATGGAATTTCCTTTTACTTATAAATTTGTCTGAGTGAAGGAGAGAATGCAGTTGTGTCCGTCTAAAATAAACCTGGGACATGTACTACCATGTTACGGGTCGAAGGGTCAGCCTCATTTTTAGGGCAACCTCAACCCTCCATTAATTCTACATCCCTTTTAATTGTCAAGCAAGCCCAACCAAGTGATCCTCACCATTGGATTCAACACTAACAGAAACTACCCTTTTCAGTTTGTTGAAATGTTGGGACCAAAAGATCAGGGTCAGTATGATTGAAAGGGCCCAAACTTAGCAGGCAGGACATTAAAGTGATTCCGTACACATCCCTGATGACCACCTAGAAATGATAGGCCCCATCTTCTAACATGGCCTGTTTGAGAGTAATAAACTCATATGTACCAATCAAGTTCTTATATATTAAATAGATAAGCAAGGGGTAAGCTTACCTATATGATGTCTTCAAAATCTTAAAATCATGTATGCTATAGTTCTCAATATTCTTACGGTGATGTAGGCGCTCTAGATTGGCATAGAAAGGAATCTTCAGTGCATAATCAACCTAACAAATGACCAAATAAAGAATTTTCAAATTTTCATGTGGAGAACTACAGGATTGAGCATAGAACAGTGTTCTATTACATAACGAGGTTTTGTGAAACAACCTCAATCTGGTGACCCAACCATATATAAGTTATGCCCATAATATATCTTAGATTGAAAGATTAGTTGGCCGTATGATCAAGAGCCTGGATCACAAACCATAGATCTCAATACCCAGAATGTAGCATGTCAGGAAGCTATACACTCGCCACAGCTCAGGGCCAACAATTTCTTACATTTAAAACTGTTTAAATTAATACAACTAATATATCCATAATACAAAAATCTGAAACCAACACTCAAGTAGTGTAGTTATATCTCATACACTACCTCTTGTGCAATGTCTTTCCAGAATCTGTCCTCACGCTTTGTAAGCTTGGATAGTTCTTGTTTTAGATTATGACTCGACAAGGAGTTTAGCTTCTCGAAGATCCACTGATCTGAGGATGTCAAGATTTGTGAAGCTCTGAATAGCTCTAGAAGTGTACCCAAGTCCATAATATTTCCTCCCAGCAAATTGAAGAAAAAGTCTTCTTCAGCAAATTGAACTAGGGCATCTACAGTAAAAGTTGAATCAGTTTGATCTTCCATCCACAATAAATAGGGGAAAAAAGCAACTTCATAACACTGTCAAAAAATTCAAAAGACAATAAGATTTTAGTCAAGAAGTACCTGAAGAAATATCATATCCATTCATACGCAATAGCCGATATGCCAAGGCACATGTGGAAATGTCTAGACATATTTCTTCATCACACTGCAACCAGCATCTGTTCCTCACATCAGGTCTCTAGTCTTTTTTTATGATAATTAACCTTTTTGAAGCAATTAAAGGTATATACTTGGACCATTACCTGTAAGTGTCATCCAATATTTTTCTTATCTCACTGATGAAATGTCGAGCAATACCTAACTTCTCAAGACTGTCGACCACACAGAGCTGGGTGTATTTATCTAGAGGATAAGCAGTGGGAACTGAAAGGACAATGAATTAAATCAAAAGGCACCAAGATAAAAAGACAATATGGCATCCCAAGTAACAGTATTGAAAACCAGGAGAAGTAACTATATTTCAGACAAATGATACTGATGAGCCCTAACATAGATTGAGTATAACCCCAGAAATCAAGCAAATTTACAATGCTTTTTCATCTTCATCCTTCGGCCCTACTTTAAGGGTCTTTTCTACATCCCCAGACTACCAATTTATTGTTATCAAAGGAAAATGAATAATTCGATAACTACATATTTGCAGGGAGTCTGGGTAATAATTAATAACTCAAGAACATACAGACAAAACCTGGTGGGAATGGTTACCAGCATTGCCAAAACTTTTTAAGACCGAGTGCAAGTACTCTAGGCACTTATCATCCTTCAGATGGATCAGAGCAGCTGCAGTTGTGGAAGGTGAATTAAACAAAGACCCATTCTTCCTCTGATACTTCATGACCTCTTGCCAGTCCTGCAATTTTCCTAGTCCTTCTGCAACATAGGCCAGGTAGGCTTTACTTCCTTTGGAATCACTCCTGGAGCATCTGAATGTGAACATATGAAAAGATAAAGTACATGTTAGCAACTTGAGATGGATAACATTTTGCCAATCCAACTAGAAAAAATGCCACCCAGAATACAAGAGTCAAGTGTTTTAGAACCTTTAACAACATCAGAATGATTTCCATAAAATTATTCCCTAGCTCGTATGTTCTCTAGGACTAATTGATACTTCTTCAAATCAAAGATTTGAAATAGTGGGTAGGTTACCAAATAAATACATAAATAATGAAAAGAAGAAAGAAACCATGCTCATGGGCAAAAGTGACAGATGACACCCTTAACGACCTCTTAAATTCTTTTTTAAGAAAATATTACTTCTGTTTGCAGGGACTGATGTGAGGTTGAGCAGTGCATTGTTTTAGAAAATCTAAATACCCATAATAGATAGTCTAGAACAATTATGTAATGGCCATGTTTTATAACAAAAAAGCTTGCCTTTATGTCAACAAATATTATTTCGTGCCTCATTCAAAAAAAAAAATCTGTTTTCTTCAATGATATTTTGTTATTGCAGAAATGATCATGCACATTCACTGTGAAGATAGGACTTAGATTTGAAGATAATTTCACCCCAGCAGACTCTGAGTAGTTGTCTTTGGAAGCACTTGGCTGTTCCATGAAAAACTGTAACGGATCTACTACTCTAATACTTAACCCATCATTAAAGAAAGATACCAACAAGGTGATAGTATAACAAGTTGATAGTACCATTCCTAAAATAAATAATAAATAGTTGTTGAACATCTCCATTCAAAAACAATAATAACAATTATATAACAATCACAAGAGAGAGAGAGAAAGAGAGAGAGAAAAGAGATGGGAGACTGGAGCATTGAAGTAGTAAGACCAGCGTGAAACTTATTTAATAACAATAGGGAGGAAGAATCCCTAATACCACCCAATCAATCCCCTTAACTTTTTGCTGCATTACTTACAAAAATCTTGTTTCATCCATTCCCAATTAATTCCATAATTAATTACATTAACATGCTTAAAGGGAAAAAAAAACCTGTGCTCAATGTCAGCCCATTCAAGTGCATGCATGCAGAATCATATAGAAAATTTTATTACAAATATGAAGATCAAGAATTAAAGAGAACAAATTTATTATATATAATAACTATATACCTTTGGAATTCCACCTCTCGCTTGTGAAACATACCATCTACGACATTTGAGCTCAATGGGAGATTCAAACCCAATTCTTCTGCATATTCAATCATACAAGTGAATATGAAATTGAACCCGATTGGAGAATGCTGCTCCTCATCAATTGCAGATGAAATTTTTGACCCAATAAAATCGAGTCCTGTCAATAAAAATAAATTTCTTATTGAAATGTTATAACTAAAAGCATTTAGCATGAGCAAGCGGCATGACAAAATTACCCTTTTCCACATGTTCTTCTCCAACGTTCCATCGCTTAAGTGCAAGTACACAGGCCAACGTTGAGGAGAGAGCATCTTTCGTCAACAACGAGTGACGGTGAGGAAAGCCCCAAGAGCCATCAGTGAGTTGATTCTCCAGTACCCAATTGAGGCACTCAGGGAAACATGGAAATTGTGAGGAATTCAGAGAAGGGACCATGGCTACCCAGGCGGTATCATAGGACGAAACTGACAGCTCAACATTCAAGAACATCTGTCTGATTCTTTCTTGAAGCCCTTGGGAGCACTGCATTTTGATTCAACTAATTCTTGAATCATTCATTCATCATTATCAAGAACACTAAAGCAGAGAAAATTTGGCATACCACAGCAACGTTGCTTGTGTCTCCCACCATCTGCATTGCAGGATCTGTGAGCACAAAAATGTGATTATAACAACAAAAAAGGAGAAAATGAGAAAAGAAGAAGAAGAAGGGGACGCTGCAGAAAATAAAGAACAAGAAGCTAAAGAATTAAAAACAGAGCCAATACATTAGGAGAACGAAAAGAAAAGGCAGTTCAAATTAAGAAAAATAAGCTAATATGGAAAATATTAGTCACAATTCATCATCATCATAATCATCTCATCATCATCAAATACCCTTTCCCAACTCGCACAAACCCACAAATAAAGGGAAAAGGAAAAAAAAAATACAATCACCAAACATCAAAGAGAATTATAAGTTGATAACAGAACACAAAAATACAAGATCCAGAAAGTCCTAAACTACTTCAAACAACAAAACCCAAGATAACTAGTCAGAAGAGACAAGAAAAGGGAATCTAAAACTACAAAAACAACCAAAAAATGAGCCATGAGAGAAAAAAAACCCAAAAAATAAATATGGTGGAATATCCTAGGAAGCAGATGAAAAACATCAAAAGATAGTAGTATAGTAGAAGAAAGAAGAGAAGAAGAACCTGAAAGACAAGGCCTCCACCACCTTTTGGGTTTAGGGAGAAGCGTGAGATTGTTGAGGTGAAGATGAAACATGAGAGTGAGAGAGAAGTGAAAATTGAAATAGACGTTTTGGAGTTGGGGAAGAGAGTAAGAGAGAGAAGAGTTGGACAGGCTCTAGAGTTGCAGCGAAAGGAAGAGAGAAGAGGAGAGAGAGAGAAGCAGAACAAATAGGAGGGAAAGGGATAAAAACATAGGAAAGCGAACGAGACACAGAATGCAGCGGGCCACAACGCAACGTGACAGCCAAATATTCTTGGCCTCCACAGCCAACAGGAAATAATATAAATCTTGACTGTTTAACGTTGTGTAAAGTGGTGGGGCCCACCATTTGGTCCCACAACAAAGATACCATAGGGAGGGACGTCCACTGCAGTCTAAATACTCAGAATCAGGGGTTTGAAATCTCCGATTAACGAGATGTCAATATCTTTCTCTCTTTTTTAATAAAAACTAAAAACATCTCAGATTATAAAAAAATTTGAAAAACACAAACATTGCTGATATCGACCAGGGCCATGATTGAAATCAAGATTTATTTTAAAAAAAATGATAAAGAAATATATCAGCCATAAATTCAAGATAACTATAGTATATCTTGGTCGATGTGATATATATCAGCTGAGATTTTCTTCCCTATTTAAAATATTAAAATAATATATATTTTTTCAGGTGTCCGATTCATTAATTAATAGTATTCTCAGGTAATTAGTAAGATTCGAAATAAGCTGCAGAGGTGGAAAATAAATTTTCTTTCTGTTCCTGCCACGGGATCATTTGGGCTGTTGGCCCGCATGCCCTCCGGTCCACTAAGGATCTGCCAACTTCTTGACTCATTTTGTGATGCAGGCATTGGATGCGATAAATCCGATGATGATCCGATCAAGTCCCAAATCTTCAAGATCGATGAAAGGAAGAGAGGCCCCATTTTAAGGGCCATGTAAGCAGCCACGTCATTTCTGCGGGGCCCACGGAATTCCACCCAAACAGAGGCGCTCGGATGAGAAGGAGCCTTGCCTGCTCTGTTTACAGATTGAAATGAAAGGTGCTGCCTGAACCGATGAAAAGAAATAAAATAAATAGGTAAATGGCCGAAGATCCACTCTTGCAATCCAGCAAGAGGGTGAAGAAAAAATGGAAGTAAAAATCTGCAGACAAATTCTATCAATCAACACCCAGCTGGCCAAAAATCTGGATACCATGGTTGTGAAAGCTAAGAGAAGAACGAAATAATAGAAAGATTGAAGAAAGGAAAAATAAAGGAAAAAAATCAGCAAAAAGAGAGAAAATCAGCAAAAAGTGAAAAGAAATAAAATAAATAAATACATGGCCGAAGATCCACTCTTGCAATCCAGCAAGAGGGTGAAGAAAAAATGGAAGGAAAAATCTGCAGACAAATTCTATCAATCAACACCCAGCTGGCCAAAAATCTGGATACCATGGTTGTGAAAGCTAAGAGAAGAACGAAATAATAGAAAGATTGAAGAAAGGAAAAATAAAGGAAAAAAATCAGAAAAAAGAGAGAAAATCAGCAAAAAGTGAAAAGAAATAAAATAAATAAATAAATGGCCGAAGATCCACTCTTGCAATCCAGCAAGAGGGTGAAGAAAAAATGGAAGGAAAAATCTGCAGACAAATTCTATCAATCAACACCCAGCTGGCCAAAAATCTGGATACCATGGTTGTGAAAGCTAAGAGAAGAACGAAATAATAGAAAGATTGAAGAAAGGAAAAATAAAGGAAAAAAATCAGCAAAAAGAGAGAAAATCATCGGTTTGCTAGCAAAAGAAATAAAGAAAGATGAGAATGCCAGAACGTGAATCAAAGTGGAGGGGAAAGAAAAGAAAAATAAGAAAGGAAAGGGACGCTGCAATCCGTGTGCTGTGAAAGAAGAAACATTTGAACATTTGACAGGAGAAAAACTGGAACATAGAGTTATGTAGGTATTTTGATTTATATTTTGATTAAATTTTATTTCCCTTTAGATTTTAAATAAGGCCTTATAAATACATTGTTTGGCCCAGGCTTGTAACTATTCAGACATTATTTTACTTTAAAATTTATCAGTGTGGTGCTTTCTCCTATTTGTAGTGAGTTTTCTTATTTTCTTTTGAATTTAATTTTATATTGTGTGTGGAATAATTTTTGTTAGAGTAATTGGATTATTTAATTGATTATTTAATTGCATTTCATTTAGTGCATTTTCCCAATATCTGATAAAAATTTAAATTTTGCAATTAAAATTAATTCATTAGAAGGTGTTCCGAATTTATTTCGAATTTGAGTTGGATTAGAGATCATGTATGTTTAATTTTATTGTAGTTAATTAATTAATTAAATGCATAAAATTTTATATTCAAACTCCCAATTTCTCATTTGATTAATTTTCTTGAATCCTTAATTTCTTTGATGATGTTGATTCTGCCAACAATCCCATCGAAATTAGTGCCCCGTTTTATTTTTCTTATGAGTAATCAAGAGATTTGAGAGAGGCCCCTTTCGGATTTCAATCTTGAAACCCGCAATTCGGATTAAAATCTCAAGTCCAAAGCCTATCATTAAACAAATCAAAAAACTCAAAAAAAAATTATAAACTGCAGCATTCAAATATTATTTATGAGCATTCAAATAATAAATACTATCTTTTGAATCTCCTCTTGTAAAGTCTAGCTCATTCAAGACAAAACATTCGTTCATAAAACACGTGTCATTGCTTCAGGTGCCCCACCAACCATGGAAGTAGAAGTAAGAAATTCGATCCACTATTTAATGCCAATCAGAAGTGTTTGTGTAACACCCCACCTACATGGGGGTGTGGGAATTGTCCCGCATCGCCCATGAGGTGGGTTATGGAGTGTGTTACTAAGAGGGGGTAGCCCCCTCACCCAACACGAGGTCTTTTGGGCCGGGTCTAGTGGGACGGGCCCAAAGCAAAATAGTGTGGGTCCGGTTGGAGCCTAAAGAACACAATATCATATTGGAGGTCAGGTCGTTACAACTGGTATCAGAGTATGGTTCATTACTCAAACTGTATGGGCCCTCTACTTGTGACATTGTCTGCTTGTATGGACCCTCTGTCTGTTTCAAATCACATATTTAGATTAAGGATTCCTTTCGTAAACTTAAACACTTGCTTATTCAACACTACAAGCTCATCAGGGACATGGGTTCACCCATGTTGGACTTTGGGTTTAAACCCCTAGCTTTCCATTAGAGGAAAATTGTCTTTTTATCGAGCACTTTAAGACTTAAATGCAGAAAAAGTTGTGTATGAAGGTAGCAAAACACCTCACTGAACTTTGAAAGTCCTTTGGTCATGAATGGATGGTCTCTAAATTAGGCCAAGGAGTGGTGCCTTCTTTCTTTATGTAACGGTGCAATATGAGGTCACCAGTGTGTTCATGAAATGGCAGAACTATGATACTTTGAGGATTGGATTACTTTTATGAACTATTTGATGGGAACATTTAATGTATTGTTACATCCAATTCCATCTCATGAATGTACTAATACTCAAAATATCTTCGAATAGGATATAAGGCACTTGAGAGGAGAAAGAAACACAAAAAGGTAAGACTAATACAATTCAGACACCCTTGCTCTTGATCATTGTTTAAATTGGTTTCTCTAGTATGTAGTTTTATGTATTTAAACTATCAAATTTTCTCCTTGGGGATCAATTAGTGGGATTAGGCTACATCTTCTTAGTGATTTCCCTACTCACTTATTCAAGTTTGGCCAGCCCAAAGAACCAACCTATGCTTTGCCACATTCCTTTGTTGTCAATTTATGCTCTCTATGATTCTAAAACATGTGTCAAGATCATGGGCACTGAGCTATGACCTATCCTTCGAGGGGCGTTGTCAATAGGTAGCCCATGTGAGTAGTCTATATGATATGGGAAGTAGGATAACTTGAGATGCATTATATTTGGGCAAGCTTGGCCTTACTTTTAGGCGAACTAGGTTGCCGCCTAGGGGCCCCAAATAGACAGGCCCATAAATCCATAAATTCAGTAGGATAGGCACAATAAAAATGCTCACACGTTCGACTTCCTAAAAGCCTTTTGCGGCACACGCGCTTAAACACCCACTCATTATGTCGTTCAACTTCAGAAAACTGCGCAATGCAAGTGTGCAACACGCACGTTGCCACACCCTTTAGTTCCGAAAACCCTGGAAAAAAAATATATTTTCTCTGTCTCTCTTTGCTCAGTCGCTCTCTACCTCTATCTTGCTCTCCTCTCTGCTGCCTCTCTACTATCTCGCTCTTTGCCTCTCTCTCTCGCTCTCTGCCTCTATCTATGCTCTCTTGCTCTGTCTCTCTCTTCTCTCTCATTCTTTGCCTCTCTGGCTCTCTCTATCGCTCTCCTTTCTCCCTGGGCTCTCTCTCGGCCCACGTTTCTTCCCCGATCAGCCGACCACTCCCACATTCGTTAAATTGGTAAGTTCTTTCTATTTTCTTTCTCTTCTCTGTAATTTTTCAGATTCAGATTCAGATCCATTCCCTGTAATGTATAGATTTGTGGGAGATTTTCATTATCATATGTAATTTTACAAATTATTTTTAAAACCAAGTGCTTTGATTTGTGCTTAATAAAAAGAATCAAAGATTTATTTTATAACTTTGAGATTGTGATTTACTGTCTTTTAATAATTTTCAATACCCTCAAGGACTGGTATTGGTATTATAACTTTGAGATTGTGATTTACTGTTTTATAACTTTGAGATTGTGATTTATTGATTACGGTCATCTTGTCCATTACGTATCAAGGGACAACCACTCAACCAAGGACGAAGATCTGGCTCAAGATTAAGCCCATCAAAATTCCTAAATGGAATATTGTGAAAAAAAAAATCATCCAAAGTTGAGCTCATGTTAGAAATAATCAAATAATATAATATGATTTTAACATGATTTTCAAGCACTATATAATATGATATTTTAATCTGTGATGTGTTATAAACTACCAAACAGCAAGGTTCTATTCAGATGAAATTTTTATTATCAAGATTTAGAAATTATTTTGAAAGCTCAGTTTCCTCTTACTCGTTAAATATTTAAATTATTTTTTTTTATATTGATATTTTGCAGTGAAATTGATTTTGTGACTGTGACTGTGATTAATCTTGTGTGGGCGAGGCGGCGGACATGTGGCCATTTTCAATTGATCCTAGTTTATTCGCAAATCAAATCAGGTTTTATTGTTATTTAATTTTGATTATCTAACTGTTAATTTTGTATTGGTTATCACTATCATTATGTCTAATAGAAAATATCCTTCGGGACATGAAAAAAAAATGGCAAAAACAAGTTCAAGAATTAATTGAATCTCAAGTATGATCTCTTAATAGATATTTTAGCAAAAGTAAACAAACAGAAATTTCAATTGAAGATTTGGTTAATGACGAACATAATGATAATGAAGAAACTATGAATGAACGTAATAATATTAACTTGGTGAATAAAGAACACATATATGAGAGTGATAATGAAAATAAAAATGAAAATGAAGAAAATGAAAAATTCAATGAACATGTTCTTTTAAACATTTATGATCCCGGTAATTGGAAAAATATTGACAAAAAATTGAGAGACATATTAGTAAAAAGAGGTCCCATAAGAAATACTTGTAACGCCCCGACCCGGAAGTGGGCATGGAAAGCTTTTTTTTTTTTTTTTTTATATCCTTAATAACTCCTAACTTGGTTGGATCAAAAGTTAGGCCCAGAAATAAATGTCACACATGCTCTTTACGTGTGGACTCAAACATATACCATATATCTACCCATTTACAAGCACATATCATACAAATAAATATTTTCATCACAATAGACATTCTCATTAATAATAGAATTACTATCAGTAACATGGTGGTTCATACATGATTACAAAATAAGTACCACATGAGGTACTTTACACAAAAACATGGTTCAAAGAACCAATTGTCAAAATAAATGAAATTCCTATCCGTGGAATTCTAGGTAACCGTAACAGCTTATCCATCCTAAGTTTGAATGGAGGTTCCTCCTCCTCGAGTATATCTCCTGAAATGTGAGTGGTGTGAGTTAACTAACTTAGTAAAATAACATAACAATGCAGTGTAATGAACATCAGGTTAGCCAAAATCAACAATTTCATCATAATATGTTCATCATGCCAATATATATTAAGTAATCTTCATAACTGCTGACATCCAACGTAACACCTAAACACTAGACAGACTATAAGCATTAAGTCCCGACACTGTCAAAATGCAGAATCTTGCAAGTACATCTCCGACACACTTGGGCCGGTACTGACACACTTGGGTCAATAGAAGCAAGCCGACACATCTGGGCCGATAATAGTTTAGCAGTTAATGGTACGTGGAAGCAGTATCAATATCACCATAGCTCATAAGCAGTTCATCATCATAATCACAATATACGATAAATATCATTAATATCAATAAACATTTTTTACAATAATGCATCATGTATAGGCATATAAGTGAATTCATCAAATCTGATCCTTAAAACCACTCATTGCACTAGATCATTTTAACCTGATTTACTCCTATGCAATGTTAAGTCTTCTCACCGAAAGTATGGGGCATTAAAGTATCTGTCAAACATGCAAATAGGTATATAATCAATAGTCAATCAATATATACAGATATAATATAACACATATTCATAATATTTCAAGTCCCTCTATCCTATTTTCTGGATAAATTCCAAAGGAAATGGATCTGCGTCTCCTAAATGGGTTACTATCCATTTTATAATTACAATAATCAGCAATATAATAATGTACTCAGGCCACTACACGTATTGCCTCCTCGAAATGACCATGGAGACATATTGAGTTAGGCCTACAAATATAAGATACTCAGGTCACTACTCATATATTGATTTAGGTATAGAGATATAGGATGCTCAAATCACTACTCATATATTGAGTTGGGCCTAAAGATCACTTAGTGCCCGAACCTGTAACGCCCCGCTCCTTTTTACAGCCTAAACGGGTCTTGACCCGCTTAACTGCAGGCTGAACGGGGTCACCCAACGCATTACGCACCTAAGGGGTCTTACAACTCAGATTTGTGGTTGAGGGAAAATGAATATATTTTTTTTAAAGACTATAGGTAAAATAACGAAGGCATCAAATCCTTCAAGTCCAATTTTTACACATCGCATGAATCATAATGTCATCGACAATATGAAATAAATAACATCTATTATCAACATCAAATCTAATCTCACTGCTTACATGCCATTACATAAAATAAAACAAAATCAATATCCTCAAAGTTCTCAACTATTTCAAACTAATCAATCAAATCTCTCAAAATACATAATAGCAAATGAATAAATCCAATCACATGAATCCACAATTATTCTAAGAAATTAAATATTCATCCTTGACAGTTTCTAAACATCAGTGGTCTCCTCCAATCCTAAGTCCAAAGGATTACCTACAATTTAAGGGGTGTGAGCTCCAAGCCCAGTGAAAGAATACAATAGCACATATCCAAAATATGATATCTCCAATATACTCAATGTATCACAATTAAAGAAATAGTAAAAGCATAAGTAATTGAATATGCATTTAATGTCCATAATTTGTGTCATGTAATGCACAATGCTCAATGCCTCATCCATTCACAACAACTCCTACTATATTTGGTGGCCTACCCGCCGAATCGAGGCTAACACAACACCACATGAAATGACATAATCGCCAAAGCGAGGCTATCACAACACCACATGAAGTGGCCTACTCGCCGAAGTGAGGCTAACACCACGACCAAATAACAATCTACGTGACCTTTCATGACTCAACAATTTAAACCTGCCACATGCGTGGTACTCACTAAAAGCGAGGTCATACACTACCACCGTCGTGGTCTACATGAAGCAAGGCTATCACAACACCACATGAAGTGGCCTACCCACCGAAGCAAGGCTAATACCACCACCAAATAACAATTTACGTGACATTTCATGGCTCAACAATTCAAACATACCACATGCCTAGTACTACTCACTAAACGCGAGGCCATACACTACCACCGTCGTGGTCTACATGAAAGATCACGGCTCAGACCTCCATACCCATTCCATGAATATCAAGATGACATACTCAATGCCATGCCTACTATGCATTATCTCTATCATCGTGCCACATGTTTTGTATTATATTAACATGCCATGAATCTCATCATGAACACTATATTATAGGCAGGATTTTATAATCTCAAATTAACATAAACAACATGTACATGTTTTAAAACATCAAAATCAATCTCGACAATATCACACATGCATAATAATAATTCATATCACAGTATTATTACTATGATAACACAATATCATAAATCCATCTAAATAACATAAAAATAATTCTATAGTAGACAATAAAACATCCATCCAATTCGAACATAATTATTGGACCTTTCAATAAGGCTAGTGACTAATTTTCAACTATCCGGGCAGACTGAGTCCCTCACGGCCATTAAAATATTTAACATATCCCCTTACACTACTGTGAGTAAGCACCAGATTACAACCACTATTTTTACATATACCCAGTCCATATTATAGATCCAACATTATATTCCCAAAACACATTACATAATGCAATATTTTTCCATTACTCAATCACATAAACAAAATAGAGAATAACATGCACAACAAAATATAGTGTATTGTTTTCCCTCACCTAAAAAGTTCGTGAAGTGTAGGTGACGAATTCACACGCATTCCAACTTGAAATCAATCAATAAGGCGTCCGGGAAGTGCTGCACAGAATTCGTTTGAAGTTTTGAGTATTATTTAATATTACTCCCAACTTGAATTAAATAAGTGAAAAATGGATTCCTAAGGTCCACGCTTAAGGTTGAAAGTTGAGTCCACACACTATATGTTCGAACCATGCCTAAACCGACTTGGTGCCAACAAGACAACGAAAACTTTACCCATGAATTAAGTAATACAAACAGGTAAATGATTGAAAACATAAATATGAGTTTTCCCCAAAACTAGTACTCAGATGCATGAGATAGTTTTACAAAATAGTGAAAGAAAAATATACTTTCTTACTCAAATAAAGTGAGACTCAAGTATGGAAACTGTAATAAGAACGATGTTGTTGCAACATAATGAGGGATTTTGTAGAAATATATTGATTAATAAGTGAGAAAGTAAAAGTAATTCGGTATCTACTAGCATTTTCAAAATCTTATGTTATGTAATAATGTTACATAATGTAATAAAGTAGAGTAAAACAAGGCTGGCAAAGAAGATCTATACAGATTCAAAAAAATGTACTATCTTAATAAATCAAATACATGCTTAATTGGTCTTTGTCACCGAATGAAAGAATTGAAGGAAATATTAATTGAATGAATAATAAGTTCAAACTAACGAAATAAATAACTAGGAAAACTTTGGTAAATCAACCTACTTTGAAGTTTAATTTGTTTCTTTGAACTATGAAAATCAGTTGTAACCATTTTAAAAGAATAGGTATTTACTAGTTTAAAAGCATACAATAATATACTTCAATAAGGTGATAAGATTATCTAAAAATATGAGATTCATTAATTACCTTAGTCATACAATATAATAAACAAATAATGAAATACTGAAATCCACCTGGAACGGTTGTGGATGAAGGGTGACTAGGCATCATAAAGGACGACAATGGTATGCCTAATGTCTCACACAAAGCACATTGTCCAGACCTAACTCTCAATATGGAAACCGAATTGATGTTGTAGTCATGAAAATCAACACGGGCAATAGAATTTACTTAGCTATGTGGCACAGAACTCAACCTCATGAAGGTCATCCCCAAAACATAGGTCATAATCTCTTAAAGGAACCATAGGATTTTTCCGTTCAGATTTAAACTCAGTAAAAATATTTAAGGATCAGAGATTAGAACTATAAAATACCTGTAACACAACGTTGGCTGTAAGAAGAAGGGTTGTCCACTGGAATCACCGTATGGCAGTGAGAGAAAAGCGAGAGAGATGCTGATGGAGAGAGGGAGGAGATGAGGTGTTTGTGAGAGCAATTGGGATTTTTCCCCTTCCGTCGGGTCTATATAGTTGATAGGTTCGGCCACATCAAATATGGAAGAAAAGATCAGAATGAGTACAAGAAAAAGGAAAGGGATCGGTGAGGAAGATGGAGTTTGCTACCGTTTTTGGAAAAGGAGGAATCGTATTTCGGAAAGGAAGAGAGGGAAAGGGATTCATTTGAAAAACCCTTGAGGGATATGGTGGGATTTAGATTTCCATCGGTGACTTAAGGATTTTAGGGAATATAAGTCGAAGGGGGTATTTCACCGTGAATGGGATTCACGGGTGTGGGTCTCCAAAGGGCCCACACGGTTTAAGTTATTTATTTAATTCCTAATACAAGAGAAATTAAAATTCTAATTTCTTTGGGAAGTTCGATCCAAGAATGTGGGTCTCAAGGTTCTATCCAAAATTATAAGTTTTAGATTTTTAATTGTACATTTCTAATTGGAATTCTTAACTTTGCAAATTAAAATTTAATTTGATAATTAAATTTTCCATTAACTCAATCTCAACTCGGAGGGGATAAATTCATAAATTTCTAATTAAGGAAAAGGTGTGTGCATTGGGGAACCTATATTAATTAAATTTTAGGTTTAGTGTGTTTATTTATTTTATTTTAAATAATAAAAATAAAAGAAAAATAATAAATAATTTCACGCAAACACATCAAGAGATCTATTTACTATTTTAGTTTTACCCGATTCGATTGACCCGCTACTCCAGGTCGGGTCATCACAGAACCATTCTTCTCTATAAAGCGGCGAAGTTAATTGCTCAGCTACTAATAGCTATCGGACTGCATAAGCCACAGATAGAGAGTATCGGCTTGGAAGTGAATACGTAATATATATGTATACATATAATAATACAAACAAAAGGGTTACTATCATTTTTTAATTTAATGGCCTTCAAGATATATTACTGAAACAAATAATATTCCAATTTTACAATTTTAGAAAAT
Organism: Chimonanthus praecox; assembly: GCA_022113865.1. NCBI lineage: Eukaryota > Viridiplantae > Streptophyta > Magnoliopsida > Laurales > Calycanthaceae > Chimonanthus > Chimonanthus praecox. The sequence continues at coordinate 48,767,189 of CM039092.1, read as the reverse complement.
AAACCAATCTTCTCATTTTAAATAATCTCATAATACTTTCATAGACTAAAATCAATAAAATATTTTGATTTAATATATATATATATATTAAACAATATAATTTCATAATTAAAGAAATACCATGGTCTTGAGTAATCATTTTAAATCAGCAATAAAAATAGAATGAAAACATATTAGAAATCCTAAAATAGTGAATTAACAATTTAATAGAATAAACAGAAGAAAGATGAGGAGCATTGGGTGTTATTGGAATTGTGGCTTAATTCATCAACATGCAAATGGGGTCCATGTGAATAAAAATTCAATCAGGACCAAGGTTGGTTTCATTCGAAGGTATCCAGCATGGGTTTAGATAAGAAGTTTGATTTAGATTGGTATTATTCTCTACAGCAACATGCATATACAGCTCTAAGTAGGGTCTTGGTCAATTTATAGAGTCCTACAGTTATTAGACTAAAATAAAAGAAAACTTAACTTTAATTCAAAATAATTATACTAAAAATAACAAAACATAAATTAAGTTAAACAAAATAATATTTATTTAATAAAAAAAATCAAGATAAATGAATGAAAGTATAAGATACCTGGAGATTGTGCTACTGGCCGAAAAGGTGGTGAAAAGTGAGAGTTAAGTGAGTAAGGGTCAAGAGAGAGAAAGGGACTGTGAGTTATGAAAGTTTGCTGAGAAATATTGGAAAAGAAGCTAGATGAAAAAAAAAAAAGTAAAGGCAACAACGTTTGTAAAAATCTTATTTCTCATCTTCTCCTTAAATAGAAAAAATAAAAAAAAAGGCTATATGGCTGCATGAGAAGCCACATAGCTACCTATGATACTAGCTTTGATGAATCATCATAGTAGATTGATGATTCATTGCATAGTTACAGTTTGTGAGTAGTAGATGAAAGATAACTAATTTTAATAAAGTATATATATATTATTTATTTATTTTTACTTCAGTCGGTTTGTAAATATTATCATGTTGCTGTAGCTATAGTAGCTTTTTACTATTCATAGCCTATATAATATTATTTTATCAAAGTTATATTTTCTATTTCATTTTCTCACTAATATTTAACTAAAAAGATTTATTCAATTTAATCTATTTGATCCAAAATGTTGAGTTTTTAAAATATTTAAATACCATATAATTTTGAAAAGTTATAACCCATTAAACTTAATTGATTTAAATAAAAAATCACTTTTTAACACTATTCTCTTAAATTAAGTTGTATTATTTAAAGCGTTTGAAACCTTAATTTCTAGATCTAGAAAAATAAAATGATAGATTAAACATAGATTAAACACTACGTATTTTCTTAGAATTCTCTAATTTTTAGAATTATTTTTAAATAACTATTTTCATAAATAGGGACCTTTTAGGGTCAAGTTAAATATTTTTGAAAAAAAAAATTATAAGATCTTATAAACTCTAAATTTAAAATAACTAAAAAGTTGTATATTTGAAAATCTAATTAGCTTAGTTGAAATATTTTTCAATTAAACAACGGTCAACACCACCAAATAGTAAAAACTATGCAGAATTACAATTTTGCCCTTCCAACTTAAATGAGTTGGATCGATGAACTACCGAACTCTGATTGGGCCAAACGTGGACTTTTCACAAAGCTCTCACTGTAATCTTCATGATTAGTAGGTCAGATCATGATTTATTAAAATAAATCATATTAATTAAGCCTAATTCGGGTAAGGGTATTCCAATACTAATATTAACTTTCCTATTTAAATAATAAATATTTTTAGAAAAATAAGATAGAGAATGGCTAGTTTACTTAATTGCTTTGGATGAAATATTTTGTTTTTACTGTAAACTGTTTAAGAAAGATGAAATCAAAACACAATTGACAGATGAAAGAAGTAATGACTAGAAAAATCTTGGTTATAGACTTAAGAGCCATGAAACTACTAATGACCATATTCCTAATATGAGAAAATAGATGGAATTGAAATTAAGATTATAAAAAAATGAAACAATTGATATAACTGTGCAAGAACAAATTAATAAAGATAGGGAACATTTGAGACAAGTACTATTAAGAATAATTGGTGTTGTGAAAGCTCTTCCTAAAAACAATTTGACATTTCCTTGAGACAATGAAAAGATTTATGAAAAAAGTAATGAATTTTTTTAACTTTTATTGAAATAATCGCAGAATTTGGCTCTATAATTTAAGAACACATTCGACGTATTCATGATAAAGAAATTCATTTCCACTATCTTGGTCACAAAATTCAAAATGAATTAATACTTTATTAGCTGGTGAGGTAAAAAATGCAATAATTAAAATGATCAAAAAATCAAAATATTTTTCGATTATCCTTGATTGTATTCCATATATAAGTCATGAAGAACAAATGTCTATTACGGTACGTTGTGTGGATATTTCAATAAGTTCAGTAAAAGTAGAAGAGTTTTTCTTAAGATTTTTAAAGGTGGACGATGCATCGGGATAATGACTTTTTAATGAACTTAAAGATATTTTAAAAACTCTTGAACTTAATATTGATGATATAAGTGGATAAGGATATGATAATGGTTCTAATATGAAAAAGAAAATAAAGGAGTATACAATAGGATAGTAAAAATAAATCCTAAAGCATTTTATACTCCTTGTGGTTCTCATAGTCTTAACTTGGAACTTTGTGATACGGTAAATTCTTGTTTTCAAGGTAAAACATTTTTTGGAATTATATAACGTATATATAATGTATTTTCATCTTCTACAAAACGGTGGACAATTTTTAAAGATTATGTTAAAGTATCACACTTAAGCCATAATCACAAAACACGTTGGGAAAGATACATTGAAAGTGTAAAAGCAATTACATTCCAAGCTCCATAAATTAGAGATAATTTAATTGACTTAGTGAACACTTGTGAAGATCCTAAGACAAAGAGTGATGCTGAAGACTAAGCAACATTAAAATTGAAAATTTTGAATTCTTATTTGGCATTGTTATTTGGTATAATATATTGTTTGCACTTAACAAAACTAGCAAAACTTTATAAACAAAAGACATGAATATTGATGTTGCTTTAAATTTTTTAAAACGACTGATTTTTTCTTTTGAAACTCAAAGAGAAAATGGATTTGAATCTGCCACGCTTGATGCTAAAGAGATTGCTAGAGAAATGGAAATTGAACTTATATTTCGTGAAAAATGTATTATTCGTCGAAAAAATATTTTGCTGAAAATGCTAGTGATGAGATAACACAATCACGTGAAGAATATTTTAGAGAGTTAATTACTTCTTACATATAATTGATCAATCTCTTTTGTTACTTAAGACTAGATTTGAACAATTTCATACATATGAAGATACTTTTGGATTTTTGTTTGAATTGGAAAAGTTAAATTCTTTAAATGATGATAATTTGAAGAGTTCTTATAATAAGTTTGAAGATTTTCTAAGACATGACATGATTTCTGATATTGATGGAAGTGAATTATTTTTAGAATTGCAAATTTTGAATAATGCAGTACCAAAAGAAGTAAAAGAAATAATTGAAGTGTTAAATTATATGAAAAAAATAAATTGTTGTTTTCTAAATGCATGGATTGCTTGTATAATAATGTTGATTATACCAGTTACAGTTGCCCCTAAAGAAAAAAAAAAATTCAAAGTTAAAACTGATAAAATCTTATCTTAGGTCTAAAATGTCACAATAAATATTAAATGGATTATTTATCTTATCTATTGAAAAAGATATGTTAAAAAAACTTGAATATAGTAATTTTGCATATCAAAATCCGAGAAGAATAAATTTAAAATAATACTTTGTTATAAATTTGATTATGTCTCTGCTGCATTTGAGCACAATTTACCTTTGCTTCTTTTCTCAGAGTCCACTCTTCTCTCTATTCTTCGTGTGGGTCTTCCTCTTCATCACTTGATCCTTTATGAGGAAATGACTTTCTCCAACAATCTTTGGACCTGGTGCTATCACGTTCGAGCGATTAAGGCCCTCCTCGACAGATTTAGTTCTGGCAAGGTTAAATTCACCAGTGACAAGAACTCTCGCGCTTTGAATTTTCCAAATTACTTGCTGGTTGGTAAACCTTCTGGCATTTTTTCCTAAGGTATTTGATCCCACAAGTGATTGTTTATAGGCGGTTCTTTCCCTGACCCAAGGTGTGGGCTTGCCCCTCTATGTTGTGGGCCATGTTTCTCGACCTTTGTTTGTTTGAGCCTTTTTTTTTGTTCCCCTGCCTGGCCTAGGCTATAGGTTGTATATTCTTTTTTTTTTTTTTGTGGGCTCTTCTTTTGAATGAATAATACCAACCATTCATTAAAAAAAAATTGATTATAATATTTTATTTGAATGTTTCAAACTTTGTAAAAAAAAAAATCTTTAAGAGTTCGCCCAGGGCCCTTGAAATC